>JARJCX010000068.1:0-600000 GCA_029282285.1 Mycena rebaudengoi
TCGGATGGGCGGCAAGTTGAGTGTGAGGGTGTAAGTCTTCCAAAATGGGACCTGTCAATGTCACGGCGACTTACTCTCATCCACCAGCATCTGTACTGGCAAAACACCGGCAGGCAATAACTTCGAGACTGCATTCCGCAATTTCGACAAGGTAATAGTCGACGAATTCTATGAGTATCTTCGTGAGGTGTTTAGTGAGTGTTTACTGACTTGTTTCGGTGGCAAAATTTTGACGCCGGATTTCTAGCGGCGGATGCTCGTGCGGCCTGTGCTTTGACAGATGACATGGTCCTGGAAGAGCCGCTGAACAGCGACGATGTCCCTGATGATGACGACAAGGTTTCCACCCCACAAGCTAAACCGAAAGCCACCAAGAAGAAACAGCCCAAGAAGAAGCCGGCAACAAGCATCCTGGAAACGCCTGCACCCACAGCAGAGGCCCCGGTGGAATCGCAGCTGTTCGCGCTCGCTGGTATCACGACGTCGCCAGTATCCCCCGCAGATGTGGACCCCGTTGGCGCTGCCACCTCAGGGCACCAGCTCCCCTCGCACTCGACGCCCACGGATGTGGACGACCCCTTCCACTGTGGGTGTCAAACCCCATGGATTTCATGTAAAATTACATGGGTCTTTTGCATGGAAGGCATCGACTAAGTGAGTGGAATCCACAGTAAAAAAATGACATTCACATAGTTTTGTTTCACATACTTTCCGGACGATTCCATGGTACGCGTTCATGCGCTTTCAGCATGGCTTCCATTGATTAGCACAGTGACTGCTTCTCAAGACACTCAGGGTCACCATTCAAGTTCATTCAATTCACATAGAAAGAGCATGGGAAGCATTGTAATTGTAATTAGATTAATACATTCAGTCACGACGGCTACGCTTCCGAGCCGGCCCATCGGCGGCGCTGCACGCTTCTTCCCCCCCGAGCGACTCAATTCGGGTCCATCATCCTCTTCCCCATTGTCCTGCACATCGTTGTCGAAGTCCAATAAGTCATCGTCGCTGTCGAAGTTCGGGACGCGCTGAGGTCGGGCATGACAACGTGGCTGGGATGGCCCAGCAGATGGAGAGCGGCGAGGAGACGGGGCGGGGATGGCGGAGGTGCGCGAGGGAGTGGCAGGGGGGGTGTGCGAGGGGGTACGACTGGTTGCCGCCCCACGACGAGCAGCGGTGTGACGGGCTGCCGCGCGACGGCCACGGTAAGTTGCGGGATTGCTGCTGCTGCAGCTTTGATAACTCTTGCGGTTGGAGAGGGTCTGCTTCGCGATTCGGTCAACGCCCCATTGACCTTCGCATTGGCGAAGGATGGGGAACTTCTCCTCGACCTCAAGATAGGATTAGCTAGATAACATAGAAATAGAAGCACGGACTTACAGTGTTATACGCCATCGCAAGTTTGGATGGTTTCTGCGCTTTCCAATTGCGCTCCATGTCTAGCTGGGCAGCAGTTAAAGCATCGCGCGTAGCGGTCTATCGGCTGGTGAGCGTTAAAGGCCGATTGAAAAACAAATACGCACGCGGATGGCGTTCCACTCCATCTTCTCAATGTCCAACATCTCTCGCAATGCTTCCATCTTGACCTTTGCGGCGTTGGGTGGACGAGGAAAGGACTCATCGGCGGCGGCATTGTGCTCACGTCTGGGAACTGGAGCACGCTGGCTTTCCGCACGGAGAGCAGCATCCGCGCGGTCGCGCTGTTCTTTCATAGCCTCCAGCTCAGCTGTCGCAAGTATGTCAGTGAAACAGTGTGGGTGAAGAACATTTATGATGCACCTTCCAGCCGTGCAACGCGAGCAGACTCAGGCTCGGGCAGCGGGGCCGTAGACATTGTCTGGCCTCCTTCGTGAGTGGTGACATTTCTGTCTCGAAGAGGGGTGCGAGCTGATGAGGCCGTCGGAACTCGCGAACATTTAGTGCGAGCGTGGGGGCGCGGATCGTGGTTCTCATTAGATGTATAGCGGGTGTTATCTTTTCGCGTCATGTTAGTGGGGGGTAGGGAGGAGTGGCAGGGCCTTAAGTACCTAGTCCTGAGCTTTAGCGAGCGGTGGAGTCGAGTGGAGCCGCATTTCCGGACTTACGGAGCAGCAGTAACACTACAGAAAACATTTGAGCACACAAGTGGATATCTGGGGGGACATTGTCATTGGTACAGATGAGATTGGGGGTCGATGTCGTCCGGTCGACGGGCGTTGGTGCGGTGGGGGAGGTCGTAGTTAGAAGAGAGAAGGAGTGGGTCACATGAATGATGTCACCGCTGATGTCACCCAATTACGGTCACCACTCCACCGCCGCCTCGCGTCCCCAACATCAACGCGAAAGACGCAATGGGAATGTCAGAGGAACCTCTGGAATGATCTAATACTCTGTACTACAATTTTATGATTTTCAATGTCATTCACAATGACTTCGTTTATACTGTTCAATCATGAATTTCATGTGGCTGCCGCAGTAGCCTCAAAGTATATGAAAAAAGTACATGAATTGAGAAGTACATGGAATTGAATTCATGCATTCGGAGCATGAAAATGTAATTTCATAGACCAGCCCCATGAAATTCACAGGGTTTGACACCCACAGTGTTCGTCGTCGACGAGCCATTTCCTGAGGCAGGCTCGGACGCCTTTGCCGCACTCGAGAACACTTCTATACTGGGTTCCGACTGGTCATGGGCGAAATACGCAACTGGAGGATATCAGTGCGTCATCATTCTTTCTCTTTAATCTCACACTGAGTATTTTTGTGGCGTAGACCAGATGCAGCAGGCAGCGAATCCTCGATGGAGGATGCTTTTGATGCAATGACGCCTGGAGAGCACTCTCCAGCGCCATCGCCGCCGGCGTCGTCGCCGCCAGGGTCGTCCCCGGCTATATCTCCCTCTGCACCATCGTCTGCGCTGTCGACAATCTCGTCGGCCACCGGCGAGCACATCTCAGGCGGCTCAGACGGCACCGCACCCACGGCCCGCTTCGAAGGCCCCCCATATCCGCGCAGCAACCTCTTCAAGGCGTTCAAGGGAAATTCGTCATCCCTCGCGTCGACCGGTTTCTTGTTCTCATATGGGCGCCCATCCCCAACGGCGCCTACTCCATCCCTGACCGCCTCCTTTGTATTCGGAGCACCTCGCTTGCCGCCCCCCGGGTCCTCCTCGTCGTGGCTCCACACACCTCCGCGTCAGCCGACCAGAGCTGCGCAGCAGCTCACGAACTTCCTGTCGCCGGAGCGCAGAGCTGGAGCCGCATCAGCAGTTGCGCCAGCGGTGGCGGCGGCTCTGCCCGAGGTGGTGGCGGGAGTGCCAACGCCGCCACCCACGTCGGACGCTGTCGTTCCTGGGGCCAAGGTGGTGCCGGCTCTCCCCAAGACGCGTCCAGCGGCGAAACAGCCCGTCGAGAAAAGTGCCCACCCCGCTCTAAAGAGGAGGGGCCGCCCACCGAAGGCGCCAGTCGAACCTCAAGTCCTACATAATGCCACGAACGGTGCTGCAGCGAGCGCAACACCAGTCGCAGTGATGGCTGCGCCACCAAGCCAGAACCCTGGCGCTGTGAGCCAGGCACAAAGGGCAACTGTGCGCACGCAGAACGACGCGGCTGAGCCGCCGCCTGCGGAGATGAAACGGGTGCGGCGCGCGCCGATGCGCGCTGATGGGACTGCAGCGGTGGGATGGAAGAAGAGGACGAACGAGGAGATGAATGCAGACGCGCCTGCACCGCCGATGCAGGATGAGCGCAAAAGGTAAGTTATGTGCATGAGTTGTGTCGAGACTAAAGATTGACAAATGTTGTAGGCGCAAGACCTCCGCCGCCTGAGAAGTGATTGTTTAGTGCTCTAGCTGTTCAACCAGCGGTCTCCCTGCTGCTCAACCAGCGCGTTCCTCAACGTGGACGAATCTCGAAGTTTCTTTCACTGCTCAACCAGTTTACGTCTCGTACTTAGATACTTTTGTGGTAGTTTGTCATCGGGTGATTGATATCGTGCTGATATATCGTGATGAAGACGGGAAGTGATATAATGTTGATATGAAGACGGGAGGTGATATATCAGGAACTGCTGATGTATGGTGATATATCACGACGGACTTGACAAAAATTTGAACGAAAATAAAGAGATTGGGAAAAGAAACAAGAGGTGGGATTCGAACCCGAGACCCTAAAGCGCCACCAAAAGCAGAGAAAAGGGAGAAGTTACCACTAGACTAACAAAGCATTATACAGCTTTCAGGGGGAATGATCAAGCCAAAGAGACGCTGCGAAGGTATATAATAATAATAATAAGAAAAGCACGTTGCCTTTTGCTTGGAGGCGTTCGGAGGGGGCGCACAAGAGAGCAACGAGGATAAAGTCGGAGGACTGAAGTGGATGGGTGACTGAAGATCATTTTATGACATGAACTGGAGCAAATACCAGCAAAATGTGTGCCCAAAGCTATATGTTGGGGTGCGGGACAGGTGCGGGAGTGCGCCAAGATATAAAAGAAGTAAGCAAGGGGCGTGTATTAATTTACAGAGTACAACAGGTGCCATGGCTGCGTGGCCGTGGGAGTAACAAGTAGGGCGAGTGGGAGGCACAGTGGGGCGAGGAGGTTCTGAATAAGAACATATCGAGTGTGCTGACAATCGAGGGGTTGGTCTGGTGCAAGGCCCAAGCAACGGGCGAGCAGTGCGGGAAGGGGGGCGAAACGCGGTGCAGGGCGAGGATCGAGGATAGGATGCCCGGAGTGTACAATCGGGGATGGATAAGCCAGGAATCATCATTAATAGCGAGTTTGTGTTGGTGGAGGAGCTCGTTGGTGCCAGCGGCGGGGCAGGAGCCGGGTTTTGGTGGATAGGGGCGAGAAAACGTCTGGCGCTGAGGAGGCGCTGGGACGTGTTCAGAGCTATTTCTTGAACGCGAGTACGGTGTGGTTGTCACAGAGAAGAGGCTTCTGCAATAAGGAGGGGAGCCGAGCCGGGAGCGGCGCTAGGGGGGTGCTGGTTTGGGATAGGGGAAGCGAGGTAGGGTGATGAAAACAAGGGTCAACAAGGCCGAATGGGGTCTGCCGAACGCGCCTGATGGAGTGATGCGTTCAGTAACCGACGAAGGCGGGAGCGCCCCTGGCAGCGAGCGTGCGTCTGCCGAATACTTTTGGCAGCTCTACTAAGGTGATATATCACAATTGACTGCTAGGTAGAAGCTTTCATACATCACGATTCCCTTCTGATTAGCGCAACGTTGATAGATCATATCCCCAGCTACGCCTGTTGTGCACGGGAAATCATGAATGAACATGAAAAATTAAAATGAACACCTACCTATGGCGAGGGTATTCGATGTCTCGTTCAGCGCCAATCTCTGCGGCGTGGAAGTCGCATGGCCAACCTGTGACTGTCAAAGCGTGGGCAGAGCGGACGACGTGACCAACGACGCAGCACTTTCTTACCAGCACCCACCATTGACTCGGAGTGAGTTTGACCTCCCTACCTATGCCATCGGGTCGCATCCCAAAGCTGATTGCAGTTTACGATAGTGATGATTAGCGATCCAGAGCATGCAGCACAATCGCTCCATAACCGGGTTGCTGCAGTGGGAGCTCAGATGCTGCAGGACGGCGAACGCAAGGGGATAAGAGACGCAAATTCCCATGTGAATGACAACGCGGTTTCGTCTCGTTTCACTTCCGGTGTGAGGTTGACATTTATGATAGATGAGTACAGGAACCGAGATTTGTTGGGAATAAAAGAATTTATGTCGAGCTTGATCTCGATGGACGCGAAAAACAAGAGGATTTCACGCAAGGTACGTGTGATTCATATCATACCACTTGTTCCAAATTGAATCGGAGTTCACTAGAGCGCCATTTACTTCTCGAGCCAGTTGCGCCACTGCCGGTGACGGCGAATCGCTGGAATCGCAGCGCTGTCGATCCTAACTCTCCCGAGTGTGTTGACCGGAAAGTCAGAAGTCTGTTGAACAAGCTCAGCATGGCGAACTTCGACTCTATTTCGGACCAAATCATCGAGTGGGCCAACAAGTCGAAGAACGAGAAGGACAGGAGGACTCTACTCCAAGTCGTTCGGCTTGTGCTCGAACAGGCGTTGGATGCGCCTATTTGGTCTGAGGCGTACGCTCGTCTTTGCCGGAAGATGATGGAGCAGATCAGCCCCAAGGTCCAAGATGAAGGTATCAAGGATGCGGTGGGGAAGCCGATCGTTGGTGATCAGCTTTTCCGCAAGTACCTTCTGAACCATTGTCAAGAAGAATTCGAGCGTGGTTTCGTGGCGAAAGAAGCTACGGCTGCTACTGTTGCGACGAAGGCCATGGAGGATAAGGCCGCGCAAGCCACCAACGAGCAGTCCAGCGACGCTGAAGGTTCTGGGGGGGCGGGCGATGAAATTGTGCCATATTCGGACGAGTACTATGCGCAAAAGGCAAAGCGACACGGTCTTGGGCTTATCAAATTCATCGCCGAACTGTACAAGCTGAGGATGTTGACGCCGTGTATCATGCACGAGGTGGTGAAGAAACTGCTTGTCAACGTCGAGAAGAACTCAGAAGAACAGGCAATCGAGAGTCTTTGCAAGCTCATTTCGACTGTCGGTCTTTTGTTCGATACCCGCAGTGCTCGGGCGCATATGGACGTCTACTTTTCTCGCATGAAGGAACTCGCGAAGAGCAACACTGTCAGCCCACGGGTGCAATTCATGTTCAAGGTGATTTATTTTCCTTTGGTGTTCATACTTTAGACTAATGTTGTGTTTTTAGGATCTTAGTGAGCTGCGGGATCGCAAGTGGATCGGTCGGACTTTGGTCGCTGCTCCCTTGATGACGATCGCTGCAGTGCACGAAGCTGCAAGTAGAATTCTTAGCCTCAAGGCTGTTGGTCGCTGACTCGTTTATTTATCAGGCTGCCAAGGAAAGGGCATCACAAGAGAGAGAGACTTACCAGCGTCAAATCAGCATGTCCCGAGGAGGCTCCCGCCGTGGTGGCCTGCCCCGACGGATGGAACGTCGCTGGTGGCAGTGCACCCCGACCCCCTCCCAAGGCCGGCGATCTCTCCAACTTCGGGAAAATCTGGAGCACCAGTAAAGGTCTCCCGATGACGTTCGGTCCAAACAGCGTGTTTTCCGGCAAGAAGGATAGCAAGCGCGAGTCCCTCTCGCGCTCCAGCTCGATGCTCAGTCAAAATCCTGAACTGCCCGCGGAAGCTAAAGGTACTGTAGTGTCTTGTAGTCGCAAGCCAGTGCTGACCTTGGTATAGCCGCTGAAGTACCTCCACAACGGAGGAGACTCATCCTCCAGCCTCGATCGAAGCCGACTGCTGACAACACTCCAGTTGGCTCTGATAGCGACTCTGGAGCGAGTGCGCAGTAGTACTAGACTCACAACCAGGCTGTATGGAATTGCCGAAAAATATATTGTATCGAGCTGTCCGTAAAGTTTGAAAATTTGGTGAGGGCCGTGGGATTTGGGGTACACGGAAACAGACAGTACTACTGTAAAAATGATTCAATCTGTCTCACTCATTTTTTATTACCGTTTTCATTGACGTTGGCGCGCGCGACTTGAGCCTTCAGCAGATCTAACTCGCACCTCGCTTAACAGACTTCAAATCCACGGCAACAATCTCGGCGTCAGGGAACTGGATCGCGGCCAAGCTCCCACCCGCCCGCACGTTACGGGGTTGGGTGAATACAGAGGGGCGGGACTGAAGA
Organism: Mycena rebaudengoi; assembly: GCA_029282285.1. Lineage (NCBI taxonomy): Eukaryota > Fungi > Basidiomycota > Agaricomycetes > Agaricales > Mycenaceae > Mycena > Mycena rebaudengoi. Next base: position 7,695 of record JARJCX010000068.1, read on the forward strand.
ATGAATTCCGTAGTGATATGTGAAAACATTACCTCGGATCTTTCCGCACGTCGAGTCATGTTTCTGCGCTTGTAAAGATGCGCAGCGTTCGCATTTTATATTTATGGCTGGCTCCCCTAAAAACCCAATACATCAACAGCTCCGACGCGGCGCGGTGGAACCAGACGCCCAGCAGAAGTATATGTCCATCTTGCCCACGCAGTCGCTAGAAGTGAGTTCCGCGGCAGTCTCCGTAGCCATGGCCTCGCTGAACCCAGGCACAGCTCCCTGTCGGAAGATCTGGACCGCTGCCCGTGCCATAAAGGTCGCGAGAGCGCGGCCCAGCTGATTTGTGGCGTCGTCTGCAAAAAGAAAATAGTGGAAACCAATAATTTATAATCATCGCCTAAGGACTCACCGGCCCCGGCGCCCGAGAAGGGCGCAGACACCTTACGGACGTGGACGTCCTGCAGGCAGGGCAACTCCGCCATGATTTCCCCAATCTTTCGGCCGATCTCGCGGTCGGTGCCGCGGGAGCGGCCGTATTCGAGGAGCTTCGATTGGGAAAGACTGAGTGCAGGCCCACCCGTCTCGATCATGCTCTGCCCGTCGGCATCCTCAAGGAGGAGCAGCCCCCCGGGCTTTACCAATTGGGCTACACGCGCGATGAGGTCCTTGCCATTCTTAACCTGCTTTGGGTTTTACTATTAGCGATCAGTGGATGAGTGAAAGGAACGAACGTGGACGAGCACGAAGCGGGCGTGGACTAGATCAAAAGATCCCGGCTCGAGATTTAGGTCTGCTGTAAGGTCCACCATGTGAAATTTGACATTCGCGGGGAAGGAGTTCCTGACGGAATAGTATATTTATTATTTGATACCCAGTATAATTCCGCTCACCGATTCGGCGGTTCAGCTAAATCCACGGCAACAATCTCTGCGTCAGGGAACTGTATCGCGGCCTGCAGGGCCCTGGAGCGTCCCAGAAAACGTCAGTCGACCACTACACGATCATTAACGAGTTCACCAAGCTCCCGTTCCGCACCTGGCAACGAATGAAATAAAATAAACCACAAACACGCGAAATGAGGTTATGCGTACCCCAGTTCCAGAATTCTACGTGGGTGGGCATTCTCCAGCGGCGGCAGGCACTGTGGTATGGATGAGTCGGCTGGAGCTGCTCACCGATTGATTTCTTCTGCTGTCTGAGCTCCTGGCTGGATGATATACGTACATGAGGAGGGATAATGACATGCCCGGAATGATACAGACCTGGAGGGTGTAGCTCGAGTCGGGCATCTTTGAAGCCAGAGAGTGAGAACGTGGGCGAAGGACTCTATCAACGTAGGCCGAGAAGACCCCGAGCTGTCAGCAGACGAGGGTCCTCGTGATGATGCAGCACCAGATGAGGCGAGAACATAAAGAAGTGTGTTGGCACGACTTCTTCCAAGTGAGTTCGGAGTGACATTGACATCGGCCCAATCGGCAAGGAATGAAGTGCCCTGAAAATTGATCATGACGATGCTTGAGCGATTAAAAGGCTGGCTAGGACACTAATAAAGTATGGATTGTAGTAACGGTCCTAATAAGCTTGCAGCTCACATATTATGTACTATGTAAATGACCCACGAGAAAATGCGGAAATAAATTGTGCGCTTGTGCGATTCAAAGCCAGCCAACCAGCCAACTTCTTTTGAACCAGCCAGTACGTATCTTCAAGGATGGACCGGGTTCTGTGTCAAACATCAATTTTTCAATCCCCGATTGTGTCATATTTGCCGATGTTGAAGTCCCACTCTGGGCACAAACACCCCACACACGCATACCTCGCCACCATGAGCCCTTAGTCGACCCGCCCCGCCTGGCCCCGAGGCGCACAACGTTCCGCTGCTCGCTCGCGCATAGACGGTGACGACGTAGATGAATTTGCCCTTTCCCGGCCACCCGCCACACGCACGAAAACGAGCCTTCCCGCTGCGCATCGTGCTCACCGTGACGAGTCGCGATAGCACTTATAGGGCTCATTGCGTTCGTCGTCGCCCCGCCCAGGCATGCCACACCTGAATGGTGTCCGTTTATCGCCTGATGTATTGGCAGGATTGCTCACATCCCGCAGCCGTACATGGAAATGGGCGATGCACCTAAAACTTCGCCCCGTTCTACCAACTTGCGCCGCGCTCCGCGCTTCTCACGCAGTATAATGGAGAGCGGGTGGGTCTCCCCGGGCTGCAGTTCACTCTCCCACTCGCGCATCACGTCAACGCTCTTTCTCCTCAGCATCCGCGACGAGTAGCGCGTCGCGCTCCACGTGCGTGCGCCTGGCGCGCCATACAACACGCCCTGCGGCAGACGCACGGCAAGAAGCTCATTGTGCGTCCCTTCCCTTCTCGCGCGCTTGTGTCCTTCCGCACTCTATATTCCTGCCTTCATCCATACCTCCACCCTCATCGCTTTACAGTGGATGGGACTTTCCTGCCGTGTTACAAATTCGCCCCAAATCCTCCCCTCGTCTTTCTCGGTCCGTCCCATGCGCTTGACGACGTCTTGATCCTCCGTTCGGGTCACAGCCTTGTCCTCGCACCGGCGCATACTGGATACTCCCATCTGCTCGTCCTCCGTTTGATTGACCCAACCTCTTTACCTTCACACAATCCCTCTATCCATCCGCGCATCGTGCTTTCCCGCGTTTCCGCCGCCCCTTTCGAGTTCTGCTCGTCTATTTTTTTTGGTGGAAGGGACGCGGCGCAGGGTTCGCGCAGAGCGCGAATGCGGACAGTGCATGTGCCTTGTGTTTTTTTTTCTCCTGCTAGCATCTGACTGACTGCAGTTCGTTCTCGTCTCCCCTCAATGTATTTATCCATTCATCAACGCAATCCAAGCGATCTATGCGTGTTTTTTATGTTATTCAACCAACTCACGTCCACAATCTGACTAACGTACATCATGAGCAGGGTCTCGCAGTGCCTTGTGGACGCGCTGTTTCCAACGGAGGTGCGTGCGCTTTTTTTAGTGGGGGGTTTTGGGAGTTTCTTGAGCGCGTGCATGTTGAGGCCGCGAGCGGTGTTTATTGGGTTTATTTCTTTAATCATGCTTTCTCCCTTTCTTTTCTTCTTTTTTTGGGGGTGGGGCCGGGCGGGGCTTCTGAGCGACCATGGGAGTATTTGTGATCCTGCCCTTCGATGATTCCCATCCTCCCTCACATTCGCATCGACTTTCCGACTCGTCCGGCCTTCCCTTGTCCTGTATCTCTCGTCGATGTTCCATTCCTCCCTTCTCCCTTCCTTCCACTCGCTCCACCACGCATCCTTCTTAACCCTCCACCCATCTATCCTTCTTTCCGTCCTCCATCCTTGCCCTGGCCATCCCTGCATCCTTTCCATGGCCATACTTATTCTTCCTTCGTTCCGTCCTGCCGCTTCACCGGATCGGGCTACCGCTTCGTCAATATTTATTCTCGGCTTACCGATTAATGTATTACCTTTCTCCACCGAACTGACCAAGAGCTGACTCTAGTGACGGGAAACGTCAGGCCATAACTCTGTCAAAATTCGGGCCCGGTCGTCCCCTTTGTTGATTCTGCACATTGAAAAATGAACCTCTCGTCCGTTTTTCGCGCGTCCTTTACCTTTACTTTTCGGACTGCTGCCTCCATGTCTTCTTTGCGTTCGTTTTCTTGGGGGCCTTCAATGCGTTCGTTTTTTTCTTTCGCGGGGGTCCATTCGATTTTCACGAATAGTGCGTTGATCATTCGTTGCGTCCATCCGACTCCATCTAGCCGCGACGCCCGCCGTTTGTTACTTCTGGGCTTGGCGTTGTCTTTCTTCCACGCCCTAACCCACTCCGTTCATAATCTAGCTTAGCCGAACCTATCCGAGCTATTTCGCGACGCCGCGAGGCGTCGCGAGGTGACCTAGATTGGCGACTAGGCGGGCCTAGCCGGAGTTAGATAAGGCCTCGCGGCGTCTCGAAATCGTTTCGGCCACTTCACATACCGACCGCCCCCGCCCTCATATCTGACGCCCCACCGACCGCCCTCTTTCGAGCCGACTAATACTTGACGCACCTCCCCAGCCCTACCGACCACTTGAAAACTCAATTTATCGCCCGAAAAAGACAGAAAATCCAAAACACATGAACACAGCATACGACACCCGCCGCCCGCCAAGCCGGCCTTCACGGGACCGGTCTCCGTGCTGCTGTTTCCGATGGACGTGAGTCGCGCTTAGACTAAGGCCCCTTGTTTTTCGAATCATACAATTTTTTTTTCAATTACAAAATTGTTCTATTCGGACGAGTATGTACTATGCTGGGCAGAAGGCAAAGTGAAGGCGATGTTATCGAATTTTTCGGCCAACCTGCTTAGGTCTGTATCGTTAATGTGCTATACAATTAACGATACATACCTACCTAGTATATCGACAGCGGGTGGAACCTTAGCTCTCGACGAGCTTGACGGTGAGCGGAAGCCGTGATCCCATGTGCTCTTCGCCAGACAAAGTTGGGATCATGACAAGGCTTGCAGTTCGGCGGAACTTGCTGGCGACATCAGGGTCAACAGAAAACTCGAAATTCCTGACGAGTTCGACGAGAAACGCTTGGAATTCATAGACCCTGTTTCTTGTCAGGATAAATTACACGATTTGAAGGGGAACATACGCAAATGCCCAGCCTAGAAGAGCGAGAGCGAAATTAATGGAAATCCCAAAGCATAGTAAGTAGCGGTTCATTACCAATGCAGGTACGAGGCCCAGATCCGAAAGTCATGCTGCGCCAAGACATCAAATTTCAATGTTCGAAAAATATTCCCAGACCACGTACACGTTGCCAAAGACACCAAGCTTGGTTGTATATTGAACTGTACCATCCAAATACCTCTCCGGTCTGAAAATATGTGCATCCTCGCCGAACACATCGGGATGTCTGAAGCGTACATGAATCAGCTCATCAGAAATTCACAAGCCCAACATCTCGAGAGCGATGAACGCACCTGTTATATCCGGCGAAGGATACCTGAATGACCATACCCTTTGGAATCGGTAGCTCTGTGATTACCTTCCCGGATTTCAGGGTAACCGGATTGGAGAGCGGCAAGACCACACCATCTACTAGTACATCGTGGCTGTTGTCGAATCTGCCGAAATAATGAGAGTCTATCCATAAAAGGAGGCAATAGAATTACGCCACAGGGTGAAATCTCAGTATTTCCTATCATCGAGATATTAGATGTTGCGAACACTGAACGAAGTGATTCCAAAAAACAAACTTTCATAACGGCTTGCGTGTAGGGCATATTGTCAAAGTCTGTCCCTGTGATTTCGCTGTCTCCGCGCGCGCGTACAGTTTGTTCCATCTCCAAAATTTCGGCACGGAGCTTAGTCTGGACGTCGGGACGGCGGCTGAGTTCGAACAATGCGAAGGACATTGTATTCGCAGTCGTTTCCTGAAATTAAAGAAGAATTGAATCAATTAAATCTGGTACGCAGAACTGAGGAGCACTCGTACATGGCCAGCTTGCATGATAGTTCTTGAACGGGGACGATCAGAAACTAACTCGGGTGGAAGGATACGAGAAAACATACTGCATCTGAGACAGCACCTCTGGTTCTGCAAGGCTTGTCGACGGATTTGCTGACGCGTTTGCTTGGACTGCGATAGTTATAAGTTCAGTTGATCTCTGGATGACGAAGCCATCTGAGCTTACCCAACAAACTCATGATATCCCTCTTGCCTTTACCCGCAAGCAATGCCTCTGACTTCTGATCCACCAATTTCTTGGAAATTTCCAACGCCATGGCCCTAGCTTTGCGGCTATTCCGTAGCTCTGGTGTGGGTCCATGGTCGATCAAAAACCGGACCACGCGCATGGGAAGGAATTCCAACAAGCCCGCAACGAATACCATAGCGTTGGTGGGGTTCCTGAATATCGGGCTATTTAATGGGAGGACTCAATAAGGTAGACCAGAATGACCGAAAGTAAGACGCACACAACACCGGCCATCACCCGTGCAAATATGTCTTCCTCGTTATTTGTGGCTGTAACCAGTTAGTCTTTGATTAGCAGTATGCACACGTAGGTAGACTGACCGCCAAATTGATAATCAAAGGCAACTTAAATGAGGAAAGGGGAGTCAGTAATGTGTGATATTGTCGGTGTATTTTGTGATTCACACCTTCACCGATCACATCGAGGAAAAACCGGGAGAAGAAGCGAGGTGAGTTGACCACAACCGGCGCGCCCTTTTCGGCAATCATCTCCTTCCACTGCGTAGACAGCTGTACGATAATGTTAATAATGCTGTGGAAAATCACAGGTATACTGAAGCCTTCCCTTCTAAAAAAGGTCGAATGAGCTTTACTGATATTACGATAAGTAGCGGATACATACATTCGCGTATGCGGTGAAAATGGGCACGTATGATCGAGCTGTACCCGTTCCAAATGCCGGAGAATTTATACGCCGCTGTCGCCTGTGGGTTTCATCTATTCCCACCCATTAATGAAATTATTGGCAGTTTTGTTTCAAAGACACACCACTAGCCCATGCAAGTCCTTCTCCGGTGACAATGCGAACCATTTCGCATCTGAGTTTCTGCTTGCAGATGTCATATCCCATGCTGTAAATGTGCTGCAAAGCTTTCGGGTCGGAAAGGAATAAGCGCTCGGTCTGCGCATAAATCAGTAGTGTCCGGAAGAAATGGATATAAGCATACGCCAAGGACGCCGTTCAAGCGGATGACGTGTCCGAATTCTTTTTGCCACTTGAAGTCTGCCTGTAAGGAGGACCAATCAGTATGAAGTCACTGAAATGGCATCAAGAAGCAGAGGACGTACGTCACCGACCTCAGACTGTATAAAGTCCGCCATGTTTCCTGCAGCAACACAGTAAGATGTCGGTGCATGCCTGAATGTCATGAGCATACCGAGTAACCACGAGTCTGCCTTAGGGCCGGGAAGGTCCGAGAGTGATATACGGTTCCGCCATCGCCGATAGATGTAGATTGCCAGGGCAGCAAATAGAGCTAAAAAATAAGGCTCCATGCGGGATATACGGTGGATGAAGATTACCGAGGTGCACGTTGGAGATCAGCTTTATATCTTTTCGCAGCAATCCGGCTCCGATAGTTACGGTTGATCATACCATTTGGGAACCCTGTCATGAAAGTCTATTGCGCTATCATGATCAAAATTTGATGGTAATTTCTCGCGATGGCACTTCTAACCGTTCCTCATTGGGATGTCATGAGAGTTATGGACCGAGACTAGGCCTCCGATGAAGACGAACCAAGAACTAAATACTCCAAGGGGTGGGTAATGCCGATGAGCCGCGGTAAATATCTAGGAGGTGAGTAGAGCTTATCTCAATGATAAGTTGAAGTGTTTTTGAATCTTCGCGGAAGGAGAGCGAAATTAGAATTCTGGTGCTTCCGGAAGTGAAGTCTATGTTCCTAGGGATAATCTGAATACAGAAAATGTGGATTTGTTGCCTTTACCGTTCTCAAACGGCAAAACAACATGATGGAACTCACAGTGTTAACCCATTTATTAATATCCACGGTCTATTATAAGCCGTTGCTGAGCTCAGCTAAGAAAAAGGCGATCCCTAGCCCCATCCTATCTTGGGGAGAAAATCCTTAGTCGGATATTGGCGAACTACGAAGAGGCCAATCCACTGGGCAATTTAGCTGCGGCTGCACCCCACTCCGTTCTGACCCCCCGTATACCTGACCCCCGTATACGGGTACATATGGTGCTCCAGACCCGTAACCGTCCCGTATCGCCAAGGCTCGACCTCTACAAGCCGTATTCTTACGGCCGTAAGCGTATAAGGTACGGTGTGGATCCCAAACACTGCCACTGACTCAACAACGGCCGCACTCAAGCGGCCGCAAATAAAGGACGCCTTAGTCATGGGCCGGCACTAAAATAAGTAACCGAATTTCGCCAGAGCTTGGCAACCTCCGGCTCCCGTCCCCACCCGAGTAGCAGGAGCCAAAAGCCTCAGCCAATGCCTCGGAGTTCTGCGAGATTGATAAATAAAAAATACTCACGCAAATTCATACTTACGATCAAGGGGTGTCTAAAAGTTGAATGATGGACCATGACTATAACCGTGGTATGTGATCTGGTATCCGGTGGGAAAACAGGTTTTCCCCACTTTTTAATGAAGTTTCACTATATCTCGCGATCCTGAATGGTTTTCAGTGGTCTAGAGGTATTCCTGGTACCGACTCAGGTACCAGGTCTCCAAACCAGAAATAAAACATGTCTATTGCAGCCGCGTTTATGCACTCGATCATGTCGGTCCGAACTCCGAGCTGACTGGTTGTCTAAAACCTCTCACGCCTGTCAAACCTGATGACTGATCAACAGGGGTTCACAGTTTTCTCAGCTAGTTTACAGTCGCCCCACATTGATTCTTGGTCCTCAAGGGCTAGGATCAAAGTAAAAGTTTTGCCAAGGACAATCTACGCGTGGCCTGTCTGTCCAGCTGTCCTCTCCAAGTCTACATGGGCTGAATATGCCAAACAAGCACGCTCGGAGCTGGACCACGGGAATCAAGGACACACCTAACCCTCAGCTAGGACCCCAGGCTTGGACTGGTCGATGTTGCCTTTGGTCCAGGACATTCCTGCAAAAATCCCGGAGGATTTGGCACCCGAACGAAGGAGTCGTGGCCACGTCAGCATCGGGACTTTCGCGTGCATGATTTTCCTCACCGTGGCCGTGGTTTTGGCGAATTGGCTCTGAGGAGAGGACCCCCTTACCCGTGGACCCATAGTGCCGTCCGGGGTACTCATGCACGACGCATACCGGAGAGGATTGGCCGATATGGATGGCGCGCTGGCCGATATACCCATGGACCCCCCGGGATGCCTGGCTCACGGTTCCTTCTCTGGCGTCGCATGTGGCCCAGGAAACCCTCTCGCCTTCGCCCTGGACATTCCTGGATCCTCCACGGGCAGCCACTCGACGGTCGGCGACGTTGCGCTGGCACTTTGGGTAGCGATCGGAGATGACGGAACCTCACCCGCGATATCCCGCACGGCGCCGATCATCCTTGGCAATGTCTTGGCGCCATCCGCGGTCTTCGCCCTCGTTTATTTTGGCTCCTGGACGTTACGCACCGTCTTTGGGCTTGTCTTGAAGAGGCGGAACCACCTGACCAGGCTCTCATCTCTGCTCTCCCGGACACACAAAGGGATTGGCGACACACGCACATCAAGCCTACCGGCGATCTACCATCTTGCCGCACCATCTGCCCATTCAGCAGTTAACGCATCTAGGAACGCGGATCCGACCGGTTCTCCCTCCCGGACCTCGCGAAACACGGCTGAGCGCAGTGGCCGTAATCCTCAGGCGAATGGCCGCTCTTCACACGCGGGGTATACCGGCTCATCAAACACTATAGCTACTGGTAATCCGGCCGCTCCCTCCACGCGAGATGTAAAAATCATGTACTGGAATATATTTCCTAAGTTTACACTCAAAATGACGAGCGACGAGTTCCTGGGCATACTCAAGCCCTACGATATCATGGTCTTCGCCGAAACGGAGATGCTTCCTGGCGAAGATGAAGTTGTGGATGTTCCCCGAGGTTACTCCCTTGTCTCCCACCCCCGTAAACCCCGGCTCCACACCCACCGTCGAGGTGGTGGGGTCGCTCTCCTCATCCGCGATAATATTGAGTTTAAGAAGTCGCACCTTACCTCACCCGATATCCTGGTGCTAGATTTGGGCTCGATGTGGCTGATTGGTGCCTATATTCCCCCTGTTACTTCACGTTGGCAAGGGTGGACTGATGTGAACCCTTTTGAGCAACTATGGGAGACAGTTGCGCTGTGTACCCAGAATCAGGACAAGCATGTCGTGGTTCTTGCGGATATTAATGGCCGAATTGCGCAGTTGCAGGTCCCGAGATTCTCAGAATCCATGCTGCGGATTTCGGCCGATAATGTTGCTAACACACGTGGACGGGAGATTATACAGCAATGTGAGGACAACAAGCTCTGTATACTTAACGGGACTTCTCTCGAGATCGCTTCACCGGGGCGATTCACGTCTTGGCAACCAGGCGGTGAATCTACTATTGATTATGCTATTGTCTCGGAAAACCTGCTACCTCTGGTACGGAGCTTCCATGTTGAGCTTCCCACTCCGATACCTGCCGATGATTGGGCCGACCATATGCGCATCTGTCTGACTCTAGATTCTTCGGCAGTGGTGCGAACCTTGGAGGGAACCAAATTTGTGCATGAGGCCGCACCAAGCTTTGCCGGTACAGAGCCCATTGATAGACTTTACCAGGCAACTATAGATTCTCGTGAGACCCCCGAGGCAGCTCTTGTTTCGCTATACGGTCCTGTACTCTCGGAGTCTCCACCAGTTCACGTATATGTGGAGGGAGCAGCCCCTGGATCTGTCAGAACGAAATCGGCGGGTGCTGGTGTATGTTTTGGAACGGGATCGCTGCTCAATATCACTTGTAAAGTTCCTGGGCCCGGAAAAGCGACTGCGGACCGAGGAAGAATATATGCAATCCATGAGGCTGTTCTCCGAGTGGATCACGACAAGACCCTTGTAATCTTTTGTACCTCAAAAATGATCATTCGACAGCTATGTCATTCTGCGGCGAAGAAGATGGCCCTCGGCTGGCCTGGCCCAAACGGTGATATCTTCAAAGATACAGTTCTACTCTTGTCAAAAAGGCACGGCCATACTATTTTCGTTCACATCGGAACAAAGGCGAAAATGAGCAGAAAACGGAGGCATATACCCTCGCAAAGGCCGCTCTCCAAATCCCCCAATCGGCCATTTCTTTTGAACCTGTTGGAAAAGCGACACCGGTGTGCATAAACGTCCATACTCTTGGGCCCAACAAGCTCAAGGTCTGTACGGATTTGACGGAGACTGACCCGGAGAAACCAAAACCTTGGAAAAATTGGGACAGTGACGCTGAGGACAGGTCAAACGAAGGACACCGTGGGCGAGCAAAGGTCCATGCGCTCCAGGATAGTCTTCGGTCCAAACTCTTGGCATGTAAGACAATTAAAGAGTTCTGGGACTTTGTACGCAAATACACGGATCTTCGACCTAAACAGTCAAAAGTTTCGCTGGACGATCTCTCCAATGACTTCAAGGATCGTCTGAATTATCCCAGGGCTGCCCCAGCGTCTTTCAATCAAGAGCAACTGGCGTTCAACGCTCGGATTGCCCGAGAGCTTGCATCTGAGCCAATGGACACTTCGCCTCGCCAATCCTACACACGCGAGATCACTCTCGAGGACATAGAATGGACGAAACGGCACATAACCGAACATGGGTTGGATACGGCAGTTGGTGTCGATGGATTTTCGTATAAGGACTGTCTAGCCATACCCAACGAAAAGCTCTTGGAGTTTTTCCGCTCGTGTCTTGGGAATCGAACTATGCCAAGATATTGGTTGATTTCTTTGCTGATTGGGATCTTGAAAAAGGACAAGGATGCTACGGACCCTGCAAGCTACCGCCTCATTGCACTGGAATGTTGCATGTTGAAGATGCGCACACTGATTATTGACCGGCGCATCCGGGAAGGCGCCGCGGACATTGGCGCAATTCCCATCTCCCAAAACGGCTTCCAGGCAAGTCTACGCACCAATGATAATCCATTCGTTCTGCTCTGTCTCATCGACAAGGCAACGGATATGAGGAAGCCGTTGTATGTGGCGTATCTGGATCTGAAGAATGCGTTCCCGGGGACCGACAGGCCGACTCTCTGGGTCAAGCTGGCGAAACTGGGTATCGCGGGACCTATGATTGAATGGTTGAAATGCTTATACGACAGGATTCGATACATCGTCCGGCTATATGGTAGATTCGGGCCGACGTTCCAGTCCCTACTTGGTATCCTGACAGGCGACCCGGGTTCTCCGCACTTGTGGAATCTATTCATGTCCGATTTCGTTCTGCCGCACCACCCGCAGGACATTCAGCTTAATGGATACCCCATCACACAAGTTGAACACGCAGATGATATGATGACGGCAGCCCCATGCCCTTCTGGATTTCAGATTCATCTCAATGGTTCGCAAACTTGGTCCGACAACAACGGCTGTGAAACATCAATCCCCAAGTGTGTGTATCAGATATTTGGACCCCGTCAGAAGACATCCCAATCCTTTCACATGGGCAGCAAGATGATTGAGCAAAAGTCCAAGGCATGCTATCTCGGAATCTGGTTTGAAACCGGTGTCAAGTTCATGTGGAGGAGAGTCAAGGCCAAAAAAGCTTCGACTGTTGCCAACGTCACTTTGGGTTTGGACCGCTTCGTTGGTAGCTTGCCAGTCTGGGACCTGCGGACGATTTATATGGCACGCATTGACCCATATTTAACTGCCGGATGCGATGTATGTCTTGACATCGAGGTTAAAAGTCTCAAACTACTCGAAAAAGTCCAGTGCAAGTTCTTACGTCGGATGCTTGGAGTTGGATCTCGCTCTATGAAGGCCATCCTATTTTCGGAGACCGGCATCTGGCCAATCAGATATCGCAGGGTTTATCCGGCACTGAAATACCTCTGTTACCTGATAAACTTGGATCAGGAACGCCCTGCTTGGAATGCACTCCAGGAGTCTCTAGCTCTCGCCCGGGCACAAAGGATTTCCTGGATTAATGACCTGCGGATTGTCCTTTCCCGCCTATACATCCCCGTCGAGCTGGATATCTCTGGACCTCTGGCCACCGATCTCATTGAAGACACCATGAAGAACGTTAAGCTGTCCATGGAGGCGTGGATTGATAACCAGATTGAATCCTCGTCACGCACAAAGGACTTGCTATCAGGTCGTCTCGAGTTGGACAGCGATACGGGGAAGTTGGTGAAGAAGTCTCTAGACTTCCGACACTATCTGCGAGTCAAGACACCCGACCACCGCCGTGCCTTGACACAGATGGTATTATCTAGCCACAGCCTGGCCGTGGAACGTCGCAGATGGAAGGAGCGAGGCAAAGATATTGTTCCCCGGGAGTGGCGTATCTGTCGGTTTTGCCAGGAGGACGTCGAGGATCCAGCCCACGCAATGTTTATTTGCGACAACCCTGCACTGATGCAGGTCAGAGAGGCATTCCTTGTGGAGCTGTATGAAAAGATTCCAGCCTTTAAGGGAGCTTTCACAACAGCCATGGACTTTTTCAGGGCCGTTCTGGCGAAGCGTGAAGTCACTCCTGGTCTCGCCAAACTGGCTTTCAATGTTCTCAAGATATATGATGCAACCCCCATGCTTCAGGTCCGCCCGCCGGCAGCAACTCCTTGAAGTTATCTTCTTGGTCAACATATTCCTCCCCGGTTGGAGCTTTCTATCTCGGTTCAAAACCCAAGGAGCTGGCCTTCATAATTATCTTCTTGACCTTGCTCTTTAGCTCCCCTTCACCAGAAGGGGATTTTGTTGTCGGTTGTGAACCTTCTTCGGAAGTTGAACACATCGATTTGTGGTTGTCGCATGCACCTGCAAAGGGAAAGACATACGACAGCATTCTTGTGAACTGGTGGATGCCGGGGACTTTTACCTGGGAGGAGAGAACTCCTCCCGCACACTCGCACTTTGTGCTTGTGGTCAGGTCCCATGAGGTTCTAACCGGATGTCCTGCCAGAGATGTGGTCAGCCAGTTCACAGATTGCCAGCGTCTTGTATGATTGACCCCCTGGAATGGTGTTGTGCTCGGTTGGCATCGTGTAGATATCTGTAAGGATAACCACCCGTACAGTACTACATGTTTGTCTTCCGTAAACTCGTTGTTCAGCCTGTGGACCACACGAGTATAATATATCCCCCCCCCCTTCGTGCTGCAGTGTACCCTCCATTGCGAAAATCTAGGCACTGAACATAAGGTTCGTACTGCTGTTCCTTGCTGATCTGCGTGTCGACAAGGGTCTAGGTTCTGGAGATGCGAGCTGTCCCGCCATACACACGGCTTGATTGGAAATGTGCCACCTTTACATGTGTTTTGTTTGCAGCAAGTATATTCCGCTGTTTCAAGTATCCTATTTCAAGTGTTTAATTCTCTCCCCCCGATCGTCTCCTTGCCGGATATTGGAAGCCTATCACATAGTAACACAAGTAATCACATTCTTTTCTTGACCGCAGGAGCTGCAACACTCGAAATGACTTGCAACCGATCACGACTACATGGCTTGACTGCATCTCTCACCGAAACCTATTTGATGTGTTCAATAGACAGGTTGCGCAAAAGCCATTGCAGCCATCAGATGGCTTTTTTTGTGTGCGCACACTGATGGCCAATGGCTGATGAAGTCCGACCAATGAGTAAATATTTCTTGTTGAAATGAAGTTAATTGAGAGTGTGTGCTGATATGTGGCTCAAAAACATATTATACTCATTCTTGTCCCACGATTTTCTCCAGGAATCAAAATGTTGTCCTGTAAAACTGTGTTTTTGGGCTAGCATTAGCGTGTTTGCGCAGGAGCCACTGGAGCCACCCAGTGGCTTTCGGGCCGTGCGCAAAAATAGCAGGCGGGTGGCTCCACGGAGCCATTGACATCATATTTTGGCTGTGGAGCCATCCAGTTGCGCACAGCCAAAAAGCCACCACGTGGCTCCAGTGGCTTCTGCGCAAACTCTCTATTACATTCTAGCCTGTGGACAATGTATATATGCTAATAAGCACCCAATCCACCCACATTAATATCCAGGCACCGAAGCCATTTTAGCCATTGGCCATCAATTTGCGCACGCAAAAAAAGCCATCTGATGGCTGCAATGGCTTTTGCGCAACCTGTCTAATACCCCTGAATGTTTCCTTGCCGCCAATTTGAGCTCTATCACGTAGTACCTCAGGAGAAATATCAAGATGATATGTTACCCGTTTTGAATCGTATTCTCCTCTCAACCGGTACCACTGCACCACTCAATTTGACTTGCAACTGCTCACAACTACATGACCTGACTACGGAACTTTTTAAAGAACAATCGAAGGCCGTTCTTCCCAATCATGCCCAGCTACCAAGGAGAAGCCTTGTTGCCCGAACTACCCGCCGAGCCAACTACAGTCCTAGCATCCATGGGACGGGCTGTTATTGACTTCGTTCGATACAACATCGCCCACGCTATTCCCGTACTCTTGATCTGCCGTATACCTTATGAAACACTGAATAACCTCTGCAGCGCTTCCTTCGACTTCAAACGGTGTTTCTGTACCCTGACGGAGATCAAGTCGATGACCGTCTCTGGGTTCACATACCCGTCATGCGCGGAATATTCCGTGGCCTCGCGACTCCGTGGAGAGGAAATGTGCTAGTTTTCAAGAGGATGGCGCCCTTGTGAGATGCATCATTATTCGGTGTTTACGAATTGTCCTTAGCTCTCTGCCCTCTTCTGGGAGCTTACGAATGATTGGTCTGACCGCGATCTAACCTCAGTGCTGGTGGCAATTGGTTATTTAGTTGTTTCAATTTTCCGAACATCAGGAAAACCCTCCTTGGGTAATTTCCCCCAATTCGGGGTAATTTTCCCCTAATTTCCCCCAATCTCCCCGAATTACCTCAATTAACCTTAATACCCATTTTACATCACCCCTTCCCGATTCCCTGGAATTTGGGGTAATTTGCTCCCAATTACCTGCTAATTACCAGGCTTTCCGCAGCATTTCCGGTACATATACAGGCTCTCATATGCTGAAATTCACTTTGAATGGTACAAAAGAAGCCAATTTATTGAATCATTAGATAATGTACAAAGTAGTATATAGCGTGTCTACGTCTACTCGACTCCATCCAACCTCCATCCAAGCTGTAGCCAAATAAATCTCATCAGCAGCCGGGTAGAGGTGGGTGCAAATAAAACTAACCTTGAGGTTGTAGCGAAGTATGCAGGCTGCGCGCATGGATGCAGCAGACGAAGGTGAGCTAAAAAGAATGAGTGAGAACAGAAAGAATACATGCGAAGAAACTTACGACAGGGACAACAACGGCGCGTGCAGGGCATGCATCATGCACTACATCGCAAACAGCTTGATCTGGGATGAGCACAAGTGGGGCGCTGGAGAACGGGCAGGCTTACCGAACGGGTTGCTCTCCACGCACAGCGCACGGAGTTCGTTCGTGTGTTGGTGCGTTGAAAGGCAGCTCGGTGGCAACGTCGGTGCGTGTGGTGGATGATGCGCAAGGCGGACAAGAGGTAACACTGGAGCTATGCGTGCAGCGCCAGACGGTGGTTGGGCGGACTGGGGGGTTGTGGGTGTATAAAGGAAAGAAGAGACCTAACGAAAAGGACCCACCAACTCGACCCAGCGGCCTGGCTTCTTGGCGATGCCGGCGCTGGAGGCGTACGGAGACCGTCGCCGCGAGCGCGGGTGTGAGCGGGGGACGCGGGAAGTATGAGGCCGAGGGCGCGAGAAGGCAGTGCAGCATTACGGGCGGGCGAGAAGGACGAGGTACCACACATGCACTATCATATTATTAATAAGGTCGGCAGTGGCAGGCAATCGAGCTTACCCAGGTCATGCTGCGCTGCGCCGCGGACGGTTGGTGGGCGATGCGCAGGTGCAGGTACAGGTACGGTGACTGGGCATCGGGGGCTCGCTCATCCTGCACCTGCGCTGCCAACGTGTAGTCAGTATTATACTTGCGAAAGACACAACACATACCTGAGGGTCCGTAACACCGCTGTAGTTACTAAGGATGTCAGTATGGTATATATGAACATAGATGGCTGACCACAAGGACCTGGGAAGACGGGAAAGAGAGGTGCGAGAGGGGGCAGGTGGGGGAAAGGAAGAAAGGTGTTGACAGTTGTTGTGCCCAATCAAAACAAACCACTCTTTTTTTTTTTTTTTTTTTTTTTTTTTTTTTTTTTTGGAGCGTTTGGGATAATGAGATCTGGTCTGCAGAAGCATTCCAAAGTCATCCGCTGGGTCTACCAGAAAGATCTAGTTATTGCCGGGAAGTTGTCCAGGGAGGAAATGCCATTACGCACAACTACCTTAGTGTGGGACTCCAGCCTCTGTAAAGATTATCCTATCCCATTCCTTGAACCATTCATTCTCAATGGCTGTATACCCACTAAAACCCCCGCTGTATATGTCCAATCATCCGGCAGTGAGTCTTCGTTCATCAGTAGACCACTCCATGTTCTGAGGACAAGATCCTTGTTTAGTGCAAGGTCACCGAATTTCAATTTATTTGTGAGGATTCGGTCTCGACCCAGTGCAGAATTAACAGATTTCAGCCATCTATTATGAATTTCAATATCTGTGATGCATCGATCCGGGTTCTTGAGAACTTTGTCATTTCGGACATTCCAGATAGTGTGCCAGGCTGTGGAAACGAGAACAGCGTAGAGTCTTCCCATTACCGGGCTAATTTTAGAGTTAATGTGTTTGAATTTGACAAGGTTACAGCCCAGAATGAGGCCCCAATTTAGAGAGGGCCACATGTCATATTTCATTCTCCACAGTTTCTCAGTTAGTTGCCAGATTAGCTTGGCCCCTGATGCTTCACATTCCATTGCTATGTGTTCGAGGCTTTCAGGAACGCCACATGTGTGACATTGACCCAATATTTCGAGATCATCTATATGTGTCCAAAAGTCACCGACTCTGAAGATATTGTGAATAGATTTCCAGAATAGTTCACGATGAAGTCGTCTTAGATTTGTTGAACGTATGGATTTCCAAATCGTTTCGTCTGTTGGGGTCCAGCCCGAGATTTCATTTACTGAGCATCGAATTCGGTCTAAATTAATGAATGTTGCCTTTCTCAGTGGTGCTGTTTTCCAGGATTTTATAATTTTTGTGAAAATTCGCTGAGAGCCTTGTGAAATGAGCATTCCTGGGCAGTTGAATGTCGAGTCGATTTCGGTACCTACTTCCAAGGGGGGACATTTCTCGGGGCCCAGGGTGACGGGGAAAGGGTTCGTCATTTGTTTGAATTGAGTACGTGCAACTCGCTCGTTTAGTGCGGCAAATACAGCCTTGAGGAGTGGGAAACACGGGTCAAGCATGTGATTCTCAGACTTCCTGCGATCCTTGATCAGGGTTTTGAGTAGAAAATCAGATGAACAGCATATTAGCAAGGGGATATTCTTGGGTATTTTCTGCAGCAATGCGAGGGTAGCTCCTAATATTCCGGACCTAAAGTTTCTCCTTATGGTTGGGTCATCAAAGGTGAGATAGACCGTTTCGTCTTTCCGTGATTTTTCTGAAAGGAGCTTGAATCTGGTTAAAATTTTGGGGTCATGCTGCCCGGCTTGAAGAACTTTCATATGAATAAAGGCTGTTATTGCCTCAGGGGCCAAGTCTCTGGGTCTGTGATGTTGCCGTCTTGCGGATATCTCATTCATCGACTCTCCCATTGCAAAGATCCGGAAACCATCATCGGCACTAGTCAATCGGAAGTTGGTGTCATAAGTCATGGCTTTGTCAATTTCAATGTCTTCCTGATTCACATTCAGTTCATCAGGTGTGAGTTTAAGCTCATCGCATAGGTCAGTCGTAGGAACCAGTGGGTTCCACTTGGGCATAAGGCAGTCCAATAGTAACTGTGCGGTTTGGATGCACTTCCCAGGATTTCCGCAACCAAGTTCATTTCGGTCATTGGAGCACGGTGGACATCCACAGTTCTTTCGCCCAATCCCACTCGGATTTATTGTGTGTGGCCGCCTGGGTACAGTTGTTCTTCTTGTTGCAATTATCATTGCGTCTCTAACGGTTCGGACATCATGTTGATTTCTGAGGCATGTCGCAGCATCCCGAAGACAGGTGTTTTTATATGCTGGTTGATGAACAAATGGGTGCTTCCATATTGGCATCCCAAGCTGCACTTTGCGGTCGAATGAGAGTGCTGTAAATTTTAGGTTGAACTCCTGTGATGCAGATATCATGCGCTTCAAGTCCTCAGGAAGTGTGTTAGACCGAGGTATCGGGAAATGTATGCTACTTAGGAAGATGTTAATAATTTGACCAGGCCGAACATTTAGGTAGCTGTTCTCTAGGTATTTTGTAAGTATATAATCAACAAGGTAACACCAAAATGCTCGGTCCTCTCCTTGTTTAAGGTAGGATTGAAGATTCCAAAGATCAATTGCTTTGTTTCTGGAGGAGATATCTAAAATGCCCTTTCCTCCTTGATCCAAAAACCACTCTTTTTTTTTGACATCTGCCATGACACGTCACTTTCTGGACACGTGGACTTTAGGGTGGGCTCAAATTTGCCTTGAGGGAAAAATATCAAAGAGTCAAGAAAATATTCAAAGTTGGGATCAGATCCAATGAAAGGCCACAATAGTTTGCAACAACTTCCATCATTATTGGAACTTTTTCCAAGGAGAATACACATCATCTGCACTGATTATAAGAAAAGTCGGATTGGTAAATTGGGTAAAGCGGCCAATTTGGGTGAATTACCCCGAATCTCGCTAAAACCAGGAAATTACCAAACAGGT
The DNA here is from genome assembly GCA_029282285.1 of Mycena rebaudengoi. Lineage (NCBI taxonomy): Eukaryota > Fungi > Basidiomycota > Agaricomycetes > Agaricales > Mycenaceae > Mycena > Mycena rebaudengoi. The sequence goes on from JARJCX010000068.1 coordinate 27,110, forward strand.
GATCCGAATCGGGGGAAATTACCAAAGGAGGTTTTTCCTGATGAAGCCATGTGGACTACAACCTTCTTTGGAATATAATACCATGTACAACTATTCACAAAACTTCCACATCCAGCCAGCAATGCCCATTCTCACACACATAACACGATCTGCTCTCGCCTCTCAACTGCCCGACCCTTTCGCGGTCGGCCATCGCCCCTCGGAAGGCGCCGCGGCTTACCAATTCCTGCTAAACGATGACGTACTGGGAGAAATCCTCCACAGATTGGACATCATCGCGCTGTCGCGATACGGCCTTTTATCCAAGGCACACGCCGCTACCACCCTACAATTGCTGAAAGAGAGGGTTAAACATTACACTCTACCTTTCTTCGCTACCGAGGCCAGCTGGACTGCGTTTTTCATTCATCTGGAGGCATTCGAAAGCTGGATTAACGGCTCTGTGCCTCTCGCCGCCCTGTGTCTGCAGAGTCGCGCTGACGTGCCCGACAATCTCAACGTTCTGACGTCTCATACTCACGAGAAGGAATGGGCGAGGACTATGATAGAGCTGCTGGGCTTTTGTCTTTCTTCTTCCGGAAGAAGCTCTGGTAGATGGGATATCGTTGGACAAAGGTACATGACCTTCACGCACGGGTGAGCAGATACAACTCTTCTTGTGCGATGGCTGAACTGTTGACAGGGAAAAAAATCACGTTCACAACGTCCAGGCAATCCGAAATTTCGAATTGTTTCTGGCTGGCACCCATACGGGCCAGCTGAATGCGATTACTGCCCATACCCTGGTATGCTTCAATGTTCATCCTACCGCAGATCAGACTGTCGTGGACAGCTGGAGAGTCGCCGCAGATCCCGTACGCACCCCTTTCGCAGGGTCAGTAACGCATCAACATGACACCACGGAATGGACAGTGGCTTGCGGCATCTACTGCCCGGCGAGGTGGCGAACAACCCATGGTCTTCGAGGCGTGGGGCACTGGAAGTGGGGTGGTGTGGAGGGACACAACGACGAACAAATCGATCCTACCTTAGCCCGAATGGGGAAGGAACGGCTTCTGTAGCGTACAGGGTCCAGATGCCTTAATCGTTTCTGTGAACATGGGAGGAAGGATTACCGGGATAACGAAGATTGACACAGTGATGATTACGAGTTTAACTGCGATTTACTTTTAATCTTTTCAAGTTAACATGGTAGTTATTTATACTCTAAGTCTCCCTAGTGGCTTTTAATTCTTTAGCATGGCATTTATCTGAATTGTAATATATATGGCATCCAGCAGTCGGTTAAGTGCGTCCAGGTCGTACTGGGAGGTACCAGGGGATGCCCGAAGGGCCTTATGAATCTTAAATCATAGTCTTAAATTATTCCTACCAACCAAAAATAGCCATAACCCGCATGTTTCTAATGGTAAGGATTAAAAAACAAACGGCGTTAATCAGTGCCGGAATTGATCCGGATTGTCAACAAGCATCCACAACGCACGACGCGAGCTCATCGGCATACCTCAGAGTGCCCTGAGAATCTGAAATGGGTCATTTTTGAAGGGTCATTGCCAACTTAGACTTCTCTATCTTCAGAATTTGTTGGAGTCATCTGTTCTGCCCACTCGCCCTCCAACCTTCCATCCTTAACGGCATTATGAAGTTCATGGACCGTTTCAGACTTCAAAAAATCCATTAAACATATTCATTCAGGTTAGAGTAGACACATAACTGTACCTACGACTTCTTGTAGCTGCCTGGCCCGCTGCATCGTTTGTCCTGCTTGTGCCAGTGCCCCATATGGAGTCGGATCATCGGACCGAGCCTTAGCCGGGTGGTGGTTCTGGTATCCGGGGTCCTGGCAACGAGATTTTTGGTAGTCACGTCCGGAACTTTTGACTTAGAGACCCCTTGCTTACGATCTCTGAACTTCCATCTGCGAGCCGAGATTGAAAAAATCCACCAGCATGCAAGGTGTAAAAAATCGCACGGAAAACAAATCAAATTCTCGTCCTCGGTCATGGCCTGTCCCCTAGTCGAACGGGGTTCTCCTGCGCAAATTGCAGCTGTTTCCAAAACCTTAAGACTGATCATTTTTCCTTACCTGCGTGGGATTTTTATCCAGTGCTGAACCAATGCTAAGGACTACTTGTTTGGTCTCGGAAAACTTATCAACATTGCCGGTCGCAAGGAGCAGGTAAGCACTGCACGCCACAGAACGATACTTTCCCTCCACTGGATCCCAGATGGATGTGTTCGGATTTCAAGCAGTGGAGGGCCGTCGGACCCCCGAGCGTGATAAATAGAATATCACCCACGCATCTCTGAAATATCAGGTATGCATACTGACGATTGAGTGAGGATAAAAAAATGCGGGACGGAGAAAAAAAAAAAAAAGGGAAAAGAAGGCAGTCCCATAGCCTGTCCCCCAGTCGAGCGGGGTCCCACAGCACAATCCTTCTGCAACTTGTCAATAAAGAGCAGACGCGCACCGTGGTTTTTTTGCCGCGCGCCGTCGCGATCATGAGTAAAAATAAATAAATAAAACACAAAAACCAAAATCATGGTCTGCCCAGAGAGGCTGGATTGAGCCTAGAATAATATTACAACACAAGTAAGCAAAGGCAATAAAGTAGGTATAAAAGGACAAACCTCAGACGGGCACAATATGAGTGGACTAAGGATATGGAGGAGGGTGAAGATGAAACCGACTCCGTCCCCCCTCCGCTCGTCATCCGACAGGCCAACATGCTGACTTTGGAAGTTGAAGCATACATTGATCTAAATGCGCCAAAACTCGCTCTACGCTTTGCCCCTGATAAGGGGAAGCCAGCACCTGAGGAGCCATTTGCTTCAACTGCCAAGAAGACTACATCGGGTGCGAAATGGACGGAGGCGGATGCCTCATGGGATGCAGACAGCTGGTAGATGACATTAAATACAGTTAAATACATTAAATAGAGTATTAAATACCTGTATTGGGTGACTTCCCGTAATATTTAAATAATCTCGCGCCATTTCTCGGGGTGCCAGTGATGGGACTGATGGCCAGTATAATCGTGTTTATTCACACTGGGTATGTTTCCCGCAAGCAAAATAATATATTTAGTTGACCAGATTGAGGAAAATCCCTTGCTTCAGTAGGCAGTCGAATGCGAGGAGTTTTGCTCTTACAATGTGCACAGAGAGCTGTTCGAGAGGCAAGGTGCTCTACCTGCGGACTTCTCGCAGGAATCCAATGTAAAAATATACCTTTGAGGTCTGTTAAAGGCCAGAAAGGGGCGAATGAGGGCGGAGGACGGTTGCCCGTGTTGTCAAGCTTGATATACTGACTCAGGTGTATGCATTTGACGCGGTTAGGCGTTGATTGGTGTGGCGGAGAGTTTGTGGCAGGAGTGACCATCAATCATCTCTGTCCCAAATCTCAAATAATCTGTTAGGGAGGGTAGGACCCCTCGTCTAGATTTAAGGATATTCGAGTGATGGTAGAATATATTTTGCCACTTTGGGCTGATGGGGTCCTGACAGGTTGCTCGGCACAGCGGAAAGTGCGAAAATAATCCCCCAGAATAAAAAAAGCTTACGGGAAGTCACCCATTATACATTGAATACGGCAAAAAATTTCGGGCCAGCGGCACCGGTATTTAATGTATAATACAAGCCCTACATTCTTGCTCAGGCGGCCGCACAGCAGCCTCCCTGTACGAAATGTATTATACATATCAAACCCGCGCCGAAGAGGATGAGCCACAGGGAGGCGCATGCGGGATATATGGAGGGGCGGAGGGATGTAGTATCAACGATGATTTATGGGAGAGAAGGGAAGATAGTACAAAGGGCGAATGCATGGTGACGTGGTGCGCGGTATAACGACTGCGCTAGGACCTTGGGCACCGTGGGATGGATAATCTGAGAAGTGGCAAGTATGGGTGGTGTGCGGTGAGAAGTGGAACGTAGGTCGCAGGAAGGGAACCACGAAAGGTGGGGTGTTGATTAACGTGGGGAGCTAGTGGAATGAGAATAGTGGAAGGTGAACTGGGGTAGCTAAGGGATATGCACAGATCAGCCCACACACCCAGGACAGAGTTCTTTTGACCTACATAGAATGGTGGGGGAAATTTTTACATTTTTATAAGCCTTTTCAAATATATAAAAAGATTTACTTTTATTTTGAATGAAAAGGTATAAAAAAACAGCAGCTTCTGGTGATGCTTTCGGCAACTAGGAAAATATTTACTATCACTAATGGACAAAAGACCTGCTGAAAGGTGTCTTTTCAGCAGGTCTTTCAACGAAGGAAGAAAGGCTGTATTTCAAAGAAAATCCAGCCTTTTTCCTTTGTTTACAGCCTTTCTTCCTTTGTTGAAAGGCCTGCTGAAAGGACACCTTTCAGCAGGCCATTTGTCCCTCAACGATAGTAAATATTTTCTTCATTGCTGAAGGTGTCGTGAAAAGTTGCCGTTTTTTTATACCTTTTCATTTACAGCAGTTTGCAGAAAGGATGGCAGTTGCCAAATTTTGACAAATAAGAGCAAATTTGATCCCGCCTCTTCTCCTGCCCGTATCTCGCTCAATCCTGGGCCAATCAACTTGAAACTAGGTGCGTTCTTATCGCTTTAAGCAGCCGCATCTAATGGTATCGGTCTCAGGCACCTAATACACTATATAACTTTGGTCATTTTTGACGAATAGGACACCGCTGGGTTGCCGCTGGGCGCTCCACGTTGATAAAGGCAAGAATAGGCGCAGCGCTGGTGTCTCTTTAACCTGCTGAGCGGCCCGCCCGAGTGCGAGGGGCACCTCTGACTAGGCGCCAGGGTCAGCATTATCGTCGCATAAGACGATGTAGTGTGGCACAGGTCGATGCAGAGCAGCCTGAAGAGGCGTGGCGGTGCATCTCGGCAGCTGTCGGCGCAAGTCGGCCTGTTCTCTGACTCACCCGCTTTCCTCCGACAAGTCTCACGCGCGAACGACGTCGCTCTCGGCGGAGTCGGACACGGGATGGGTCCGCCAGAGATTTCTCGCACCGAAGACGGCACTCAAATTTATGTAAATAAAACACTCCCTTAAATCACTGCGCACTGGTACCACAGCAATACCACTGGGACAGGCTAAAACTCTATCTCCCTTTTGCACGGCGTACAAAAATTCGGATTGGGAATGAATATTAATTTACGAGGGATATTTTCCTTACTTGTGCTTGAATTCCAAAACGGAAGAGGAAGAAAAAAATGTCTGACGGCCGGACGTCTTGAACTGCGTCGCAGCTTGACCAGTGAAGAAGAAAAAGACCACTGCCAACGTACACCCTCATGAGGATTCGAACCTCGCCTTCCATTGACACGGGTGTATATACCACAACACAGCTGATGGGTGATGTGCCAGTTCATCCACGAAGCTGCTGTCCTTTATTGTAAGCATAGATATGGCTGAAGATCTCGTGTTTCAAATCTTAAGTACCATTGGCATTTTCATTTCTACGCCTTCAATAGCCTCCTCCTCGAAAAATAATTTGTTATTTCAATGCCTTACGACTGGCCCGGCATCTACCTCGAATCTTCCCAGGACAGCAAAAAAAAAAAATCTCGTGACCTATTTATACCCCAGGGAGGATTCGAACCTCCACCTTCCAATTACGCCTGGAAAATTTAGTTACAAGGAATGGATGATGTACCGATTCATCTACAAGGGCTATTCACCTTATATTTGCTCTTAGATGCCGTCTCATTCATTCTGACACACAGAACCCTCTGCATTTGATGCATCCCGCACGCATTACTCACACTCCTTGTGCCTTCCACCTGAAATTCAGCGTTGAATGCATGCAGCGCTCCAAACGATTGAAAAAATCAAAAGAAGCAAACAAAAACCACACATGCCCTCGGAAGGATTCGAACCTCCGCCTTCCATTTACTCTTCTTCAGCATATCATACAGAAAGGAGTGGATGATGTGCCGATTCATCTACGAGGACTTATGCGAACGCGAACTTGGGCACTACACAATCTTTCTTGGCTTGCAAAAGAAATTAAGAATCTGCTGTGTCAAGTCTTGACCGAGATGGAGTACATGAGGCGAAAAAGGCACAAGATGCCATCAATTAATCGGAGCTTGAACTTCGCACGGCAATTTCCGGTGTCCTTGTTGCAATCCCCATTTCATCCTCTACAGTAATTTTTTATAGCCTTCGGGTCAACTACCCTAGCGTGCTGCCCAAGGATCCTTGATCCCACGTGTTGGTGACGTGGCCTCGATTAAGCTCTCTTTTTCTTCTCTGAGTCTTTGCTTCAAAAACCTTTCGAGCACGTTGAGTGCTCCGGAAACTTGAATCTTACACTGCTTGATGATCATTTCTGCCCCTAAGATGTCCGCAAGACAGCATCCCTGCATTCCAGTCTCCGAGATCCTCTGTATCGTGATTCATCCTGTATCCTGGGTATCTTCTGCGCCATAGCCTCGATCTCCAATGCTGGTGGACAAAGCGATTTTCAGCAACCTTATTTTCTCCGTCGGGCCATGGACTTCATTTGTGGTGCGGCGTCGGAGGACGAGCATCTTGCGCGTCGACAGCGACTCATGGCCTGCCAGTGCAATCTGGAGCGATCCTCCCTGCTGAACATCCACCAGAACAGCAGAGCTGAAGCCACCCCAACAAAGTCTCTTGACCTAACACTAATTACCCTGTGCGGGAATATCTCCGCGGTTCTTTATGCCATGACGCCAAGAAAATTCCGGAAGCCAAAGGAGGGTGTGCATCCGGATTTCTAGCCTTGGCCAAGTAGTTTGGGTGATATCCTACCACACGGAAAAAACGCCTCGGAGATTCTCACCACGGTCTTACTCTGGGCTGCTGAGCCCGGGCACGGGCAGGCGATCTTCAGCCTCATCACCTCCCTGACACGCTTCTGGGAGCCTTTTGCCGTGGAATTGTTCCGAACACCGAGTGTTTTCCTCCTTGCCACTGAGCACCTGGACCATGCTGTTGACACATTCCCGGGCGGTGTCGCACCTAGAAGCGATGTTTGGGTGATGGATGTGAATGCAATCACAATGTTCTTCACCCGAGTTTCCCTCGTCGACGGCCGGGGCTTTACCCACATCATCACGCCGCTGCTCAAGCGGATGAACTCAATTGCGGCCCGTATGTCACCAATCTGGGAGCCCCTGAACGCGATCGTGATGGAGGAGACACGTATGTGGTTCACGCAGTCCCGTCGTCTTGCGATTCCCAGAACCACTCTGGAACAACATCTCAGCACCGGGGATATAGTTATTGAGGGTTATACCTTTGACTCAGTACGAAGAAATGTACTTGAGCGCCTTTGCGGGGATATGGGAGGCACGTAATAGGAACCGATACATGCACCTTGGCTGCACCAACTCGCTAATGTCCCGGTCTGCGGTCTGCGCCGGGTGTGGCGTCATCAGATACTGTACTCGCGAGGTACGTACATTGCTTGCATTTGCTGGTTGCACATCAGAGCCAATATTTCATTCCTCGCGCAGTGTCAAAAGGCGGCGTGGAAGGGCGTTCCACTTGTCCCGCACAAGCCTCTTTGCGACTAGATCTGCCAACTTCGTGTCGGTTTAGAGATGACTGACGCCAGCTCCTGGGACGCCTTGATTCTTGATTCCAAGTTCGCACAGTCGGCGGTGGAGCTTCTGGACGTATGCAGGCCCCATGCAGCGGGTATCGATATAAGCCTTGTCGCCGCCATTCGAATCGGTCTTTCGATTTTGTCCAGTAAAAAGGTAACCAAGGATGACTCTATCGCTCCGTTAGACGCATAGGATGTCGTTGATAATTATATGTTTATTTATCATCTCGGAGTAGGGGCTGAAGATGTCCGAATAACGAATTGCGGCAGATTGGTCATGATTTCCAGGTCAACAACGTCTGAACAAATGAAGACGGGCGAGAAATAAGGAAGATGGGGTGAGTGACACGTCCATCTCCAAAGCGGGGATATGGAAAGAATAGAGTCGGATCAGAACAGGCGTTAGGCGGTGCGAGATCGACGGCGCGCTCTATGTCTCCGAGTCTAGTGAGGGCCGCCTGTGTATTTTATTCTTCGGATAGGGGGGCCATGAGACTTAACTTTTCGGCGTGCAAAAATGGCGTGGCCCAGCGTCGATTGGCTTTTTTGGCGTGGGCGTGGGCGTTTGGTGGCACAAGCCGATTTGCTCACGCCCATCAAAGCCCACGCCGATTTGTCGGCATGGCCCGCCAAGATCAATTTCGTCGAGAAAATAAAATGAAAGCGTGTAGCCAATGTTCTACCTATTGGGGCACCCTTTAAAAGTTCATAGCATTTCACCACTTCAAGATGCACGGGCTTGGAGCACTATTTCTATGGTAATGCGCACATTTGTTTCGGAGTTGACAACCAAGCTGCTCAAAACTTACTGAATCTCTGGCTTGTCTTATGGTATCTGAAGCATAGATACTTAAAAAAATGCCTATACCCGGGGAAAACGACAGCACAAGAATTGGGCGTGCTACGGTGAAAAATTCCGTCGCATCGGCTATAATTGGCACCATGCGGCCCCATTCTGAACAAAATTTGAATATTCATTCAGGTTCCATTCCAGGTAGCCCAAAGCTAAATATCATCATGTTGTATCCTGGTGAATGTGCTTTGATTTGGTTTCAAGACACATGGCGTGGTTTTAAAACTCAATTCAAACTCCGAAGTGCGCAAGCCATTTTGTCCTGATGGCATCAAAGCCCACGCCAATTTGTCGCCTTGGCCCACCAAAGTCAATTTCAAGATTTCACTAGTATAAAAGGCTACCGGGCCCCCAAATTGTATGTGACCATCTCTGGATCACCTCCATTAATACCTCCTGTGAACATTAAGCGACTGGTATCGCTGTTGTCACTACTTCTGTGGTTTAGAGGCTGAATTTTTGGGCATGCAAAAACAGCGTGCCCGCGTGCAAATTGGCTTTTGGGCGTTGGCATGAGCTTTTGGTGGGACAAGCCGATCTGCTCACGCCCATCAAAGCCCACGCCGCTTCATTGGCGTGGCCCGCCAACACCGAGTTCAGTCAAAAACTAGTGGTGAATGCCCTAATGGACTCAAATTGTGTGTGTGCACGCTCTGTGACAACCTCTTGTAAAGACTAGAAGACCGGCGGTAATTTAATACTTTCACTATGCCAAAGCCTCAGGTATGCTCAAATCAGTGACTTTTTTCTCTGTGAACCTTCCTCCGATGGCTATATAAACACAAGACTTGGATTCTGCGGTGGTTCACTCTGTAGAATGTCCAATAATAAAACTAGGTGCGGGCCCTTGCGGTGGTAGGGAGTAAGCAATGATAGACGACGTCAAAGACATTACGAGAGCGTCCGAGAGTGTTCATTCAAACACAGCGCTGAAATTAATTTCGGCAGGACAAGCCGTGAAACTGGTGTGGGCTTCTATGGGCATGCGCAAATTGGCTTGCCCCGCCTAGGAGCACGCCCACGCCGAAAAAAAAAAACCTATGGGAATAAGTAATGTGGCTGCATTTCGCAGCTGATAATTAAAAGAATCTGATTTCGGGGGTTGATATGTGGGTTCCTCGACATCCAGATTTCACTACACACTGAAACGAGCTGAAAATTGAGGTCAATTCTAACGTGGGCTATTGTCATTGGAGAAGTTCAAACTCAGTCCCAAGAAAGCCGTGCGGACATGGTCATATGTCGTCTTCCATCTCCCCGACTCTTTTGTATCTCTAAATCGCATGCACCAGCCTGCTTTCTGATTTAAGAATGTCCCCGTGTCGGATTCACTAGGCTATGAAGATGCTATGTACTACATACCTGAACGGGCATTGTCACATCTGATACACGGAGCTTTGAATAGATCCAGAGAGCGTCGAATGTATCACTGTGACGGAAGCCGTATTGTTAATGCACTGTGTATAACTAGTTTCTTTTTTTGTGCATGAGCAGAACGGTTTGGGCATACACACAAATTGGCGTACCCCAAGCCAATTCAATTGATAGCATGAAGTCATTCATCCTCAACTAATTCGCTTGGAACACCATTTTCAGTCCTCGGAGACCAAGCATGAGTAGTATTACTGTGCATGAGGCCCGCCCCTGAGAACGTAAGCAGTACTGAGTGGCCTCGATCGTGAATGAACTGGCTTGCATTTGTTAACTTGGCTTGGAGTTGCTAAATTGGCTTGTATTCAGATACTGGACACCTGATATATATTTCGGCGTGTCCTGGGAAAATCGGCTTGCAGGAAAAGCCAATTCTGAACGAAATGGCTTGGGTACCTGTTGACCCGGCGTCTCACCCGGTTACTTAGTTTTGGTTCCATTATACTTAGACAGCCAGATCGGGAGAGACTCTAACGACTCTCTTCCCGTACCAGAATATATCTTTGATAACTACACAATCCGGCTTGTGGTAAAAGTGAACAAATATGTCAACTGAAAAGATCCAGCAAGCCACTATTTTGGTTTACACCTGCGCAATTCGCCAAGCACCATCATCGCTCCGGGGGTACCAACCGAGGTACATTGCACTATTGATGGAACTAAAGCAATAAGTGCGACATTCCTCTCAATTGATCCAGCCTCCTTGAAGAGGCGAAAACGATGGACAAGCGAACACTTGGAGCGCTACAAGGTGAAGTTCAAGGTTGATCACATCGATTACGAGGCATCATTCAGACCACCAAACTTCAAACGTGTCTGGGATGCACCGGAGCTTGTCACGGGTAGCGCGAGCGAGGGTTCAGATGTTGACCCCCGGAAGACAAGGTGAAGCTCGGAAGCGAGGGATAACGGGGGATAGCGATGATGCTCCACCATCTAAGAGAGCCAAGAAAAATGGTATGGTGGTGGATAAGAGGCCAAATATGGCCAAGAAAGGTAAGGCTACGGATGAGACGGATACGGACTCGGCGGTAATGTCAAGGCCACCACCCAAACGGAAACAAAGCAGAGGAGAAGCAGCACCGAGGTTCGTCAAGGCCACGTACGAGCAGCCGCTTGAAGGGCAAAAGTGGAAGCCAATAGAGATATATAGTATACAGTAGATATTTAGTAGTAGTTGAAAGCGGCATGGTAGAACGGTGTCAATTTGTGCATAAACCTCTTCAGATGTAGTTTGGATGTAGCTGTGGAATTGTAGGATCATGTTTACATTGGTGCTCATAGCATCAGGATTGTATCTGCTACAGTGCTAGTCATGAGTGTATTTGCGCGCAAGCCACGCCCGCCAAACAAGCCAATTTGCGCACGCCAAAAAAGCCATCAGAGCCAAATTCAAACTCCGATATAGGGGCAAGCCGATTGGCCAAGCCAATCGGAAAAGTCTCGGGGGGCCATCTGTTTATTTTTGGGGCTAGGCTGTCGGATTCTATATTAGACATCAGGATCTGCGACAGACGAGCCATGCCTGACGCCGCTGGAAGGCCATTCCTGATGTCATGCAGTGGCTCACGTAAAAAATTCATTGGGAATATGTGACTGGCCTCGTCCCAGCGCCCAGCAGTAACGCACGTGTGCTCAAGAATCCCCGGGAGCCTCAGCCCTACGTCTGGATGATGATGCTCCAGTAGTGCGGTGCACCGTACTCTCACGTCAGCCCGAAGCAGTCCTATAGCGCCCGAATAGTACAGTCGTCCAAATTCAAAATTCGTGCAATACTACCTACCTACTTGCATATTTACCTTGGACAGTTAGTTACCCTTCTGCAAAAGAAATCACCTCTCAACTTCGGTTTTGCAGGGTCCTGCTCTTTATCCGACACGTCGGATTCACCCGGACCTCACACATAGACCATCGAAGGTCAGACATTCCGTCTTCAAGTACTACCGCACCTCTCACATCATTGACTTGTTTGGACTGAAACCGTCAACGCTCTCCCCTTCCGCTCAAATTCTGACTCCCTCCCACCTTCGTAGATTGACCTTCCTATCCTCGATTCCCTTTCGAGGCCTGTCATTACTTCAATTCAAGGGTGCAAACGTCGAAAGTTGCTCCTGACGCCCGGTAAAACTCTCATAGGCGACCTGAAGGAATTATCAATTCAAGGATATGAATAGTATAATGCAATATTCTGATTACCGGTGTAGTCGGCGATCCCTCTTGCAAAGCCCAAGATGTCAATGCGAGACGGGTTATGGCGTCCAAGATGCCGATTCTGGGGGGGCCCATCGCCGGAGCCTAAGCCGAAGCCGGACGAAGAAGGAGAAGCCCCAGATCAAGTTCCTTGAGGAATACGGGTCTGGGCACCAGGAGGATGAAGATGAAGACATGCATGTCTCGGAGTGACCAGCACGGGGAAGGAAAAAAATTGGATTGAGTTGCGAAAAAAAATGTAAATAGATGAAATTTGTATAAACTCAACAATTTTCTTAGATAAACCGTGAGCGCTCTGGTTCCGGACCAGAGACTTAAGGCAACTAGTACTCCGGCCCCCGGTTTGTCTGGATATCCACAATAGAAGCTGTTGAGATGTTCCACAGCGTCAACGTCATCAGCGCCAACCCAAGTGAACTGTTCATTGGTGTTCTCGTAACCGGTCCACTCGATGAGATACCGGAGCATAACCCAGCACCTGCGATCGAGTCAATGATTCTTCGAAGTGTTCGTCATCGCCAATAATTTCGACCGCGGCTGGAGGTGGCTCCTCGCGGCCTGTGAATGGGTTCGGAACGTGGGGTTCAAGTTGGGAAATATGGAAAACCAGGTGAACTTGCTTGGAGCATCTCAGTTTTTTTTTTGTTTATGGCACCGCCTGTGTCATGGTTTGCTCCGTTAATCGGTAGAGAGAATGTTCTAATTTGCGCGTCTGTTTCAGTAAGTAAACATATGCTACATGTAATGGTCTCCCGATGACGCCCTAGCTGAATTTGTGGACCGCAGTACTCGCATTCTGGAAGCAGTTCAGTCTTCCGCGATGAGATCAAGCTGTGCAATTTTGTCGACTACATACAGGCGTTACAAGTACAAGATAATGCTGCCGGCCCGGTAGTGAGACAGTGATACAAATACAAGAGAAACAATTCGAACTACTTCGTGGCGCCACCTTGGCCACGGAACATATTTTGGCCGCGCAGGGTTCCTTGGCCGTGGAGGCCGTAGACAAGCTTCCTCCATTCCGCCTTGGTCTCCGGGTGCGCTTCGCGAGAAGTGAAATTCGTGAAGCGATGAGTGTCGCGCTCGGTGAACTCCTGCTTGTTGATGTTCGTAAAGTCGACGTAGACGCCTCGAGAAATTGTCATGGTGCCCGTCGCGAGCGGCGTACCCCTCACGATATCATTCAGGAGGCCAGGGCCGTGGGCATCGGCGTCTTTTGTATCCCTGTAGATCGCGACCTTGTAGCTGGCGCCAGAGACGAACCACTTGGTGCTCAATGCATCAGCCGGCTGCATGGCTACCTCCGGGCGGGAGACGCTGAGTAGGAGGTCTCGCTTGCCCTGAGCAGCATCGAGCAGAACGCCGCGGTCAAACTCCTTTGCATTGAACCCAGGTCGCATGTCGCTGATGGTGATTTCGGAGCACATCTGTGCGTTGGGCGCCTTGACGAGAGCGTGGTCGATGTAGAGACGGTTATTCATAGGGAACAGATAGAACGGGACGAAGGAGGACGGATAGTCGTCGTCGCGGTAATAGGAGTTAAGCGGGGTGTTCTTTACCACCTGAAGAATGGAGACTCGCACATTCTTGACCACTGTCTCGGCGCCAGAAGCATCCCTGGGGACACCATCAGCCTACAGGCCGGAACAGGTACGAGGATGACCACTCACTGCGTGTGGATCGTGGCTTGGAAGGAGGCGCCCGGCTTAGCGATGTCGCTTACGTTCGTGTCTTGTTCCGTAGCAAGGAAAAGGACGTCGTCTGACGCTACCTTTTTGGAGGCGGATCCAGACTGATCGGTAATCTCCGCGCTGAGGATGACTTGGAAGCGACCGTTGGCATTGTGGAAGTATGGCCGGTAGATGAGGAACGCCTTGCCAGTGCCAGAAGACATGTTGACGTCATATCCCTGGAGAACGAAAGACTGGGTCTGCGGCGTAATGGTGTTGCGTGTGATGACATGCTGAGCGACTCGTTGGTTTTATGTGTCGCTATGAAATCTATCTGGAACATACCTTCATTTCCTCTTCCAGGATGCCTTGGAAGATCCCCGCGAGCTTCCCGACGAAGTCGCCGGCAGTCTGGAAGGGCGACATGACGACATTTCGAAGGACGAAGAGGTCTTGGTTCGACTCGGTCTCCAACTGCAACCTCTCCTTGAAATGCTTCACGCATGCGCCGTAATCGCCAACTTTGAATGTCGTGGCGGACAAGAACATCGGGATCCCCTCGGGCTTCTTATTCGGAGTCGTAATGGAGAGTCGCTTAAAGATAGCGTTGTTCAGGTAGTTGGCCTCCTCGACGTCGATGTTGGCCGCACCGTTGATACGGAAGTTGCAAGCAAACGCATTGATATTGAGGTCCGAGCCAAGCGTACTCAGCAGCGCCATGGCGCGTTTGTCTTGAACGACCGCTTCGTTCGATTTCCCAAGGATGCGCGTCCGAATAAAGTCCTTTTCCTTGGCAAGCTCAGCCTGGTCCGGCTCCGAACTGAGTGGGTTCAAAGGGACGACTATGAACGGGTCTTTTTCAACAGACATGGCAGCCCAGTGGGCGGCAATCTGCGGCGCAGAGGTCAACTCTCCTGGCTCACACACTGCAGGACTCAGCCACTTACTCTGCGACACGACCACGAGACTTCGCCAAGCAGGGCGCCGTGACCATATTTGTGCAGGCCGATCACTTGATGGTGCATATAGGTCGCGACTGCGGCCGCACCAGGTTTACTGCCAAGCACACGTCGTCAACACCCACTCAGCAGTCAAGGCGAACGAACTGATGTACCTTCCTTCGACACCGTACACACCGATGCTTTCTCCCGTGTCCGACTGCTGCAGGTACGGAGCGCTCCATGTGACGAGGTACCGCATCCTCCCATCGCGATAGCACAGTCCGCCGGCGGGGTACGGGATGTAGCCAGCCTTGTGCGGGTCGATTGTAATGGAATCCGTGCGAGCAAGGGCTTTGAACTGACGGACGGTCGATGGGCGGAGGGTCTCAGTCGGCACGAAGTCGCGGCTGGGCTCCTCCTTGGGCCCGCGGCCGATCGGGACTGTCCTCTCGCGAATCATGGAGGCAAAATAGCCACCCCATGCGGCGTCCGCGTGGACGAGGAAACAAAGACCCTTGGCCTCGAACTCATCGCGCATATCGAGGATCTCATCGAGCGGGTCGACGCAGCCTTCTTCGGTCGATCCAATAATACCGACAACGGCGAAGACGGGAATCTGCTTGTTCAGACACCTGAAGGGGTATCAATTAGCGACAGAGGAGGAACATTATAATAGAGACCGACGAACTCTTGGAGGTGCCCGCGGAGGATTTTCGTGTCGATATGGGCGTTAATGTCGATCGGAACGTCAATCATGTTCTCGGAACCGAGTCCAGCAAGGGCTGAGCGGATTCATGTTAATGAGCGAAATGCAAACACAGATGTAGCGCACCTGCCCCCTTCGGCCAAGAATAATGCTTGGTGGCGGAAATGAAATAGCGAGGCGGAGTCTTCATGCCCCACTCTTGTTCGACGGCCTGCTTGCCCCGAGTCTGGACGATGTAATTGCCGAGGACGGCGTCCAAGTAGGTCGGAGTGATGCCGTACTCGGCCTCGAGACGCCTGGGAATTTCGAGGATGGTCTTCGGGGGAAGGTTGAGAAGCTGCCATAAGTCGAGTTTGGAGAGGAGCTCCATTTCGGACGAGACAAACGAATTGGGCAGGGGGACCTTGAACGTATCCGAGATCAAGTAAAGCTCTTTTCCGGGCTTCATGGCATCACGGAGCGACAATGGGTAGTATTTGAGGTTACGAGCTATCCCAATACCGAATTATCACAGAGTTGACGCCAAAGCATGAGATCGAACTTACCGACCCTGAAATCATGGCGGGAGCACGTGAGCGAGGAATGCAGAGAAACGCTCGAAGCAAAACTCACCAAATAGATTCCAAGTTGGCCACGGTGCCATCGCAAGCGATGTGCCCCCAGTAAAGTGGCTTGCCATCAGAGTCGTTCTCGTTGTAACCCAGCATCTCGCACATGTCATGTCCAACGTCGATCTCTAAAAGCGTTGTGATGGGACTGGCCTCAAACGCTACGTTGTTCGGGTTATTGAGAACTGTGGCGACCCAGCCGAGGATACCCGGCAAGCCCATCTCGAAGGACATGTGCCCAGCATAGCGCTGAGAGAAGAAAGGGATCGAGTATGCGAAGAGGTGTGTGGTCAGGAGCTCGAACTGCTTGATGAGTTCGCCCTGGTGTTGTTGGAAGGTTGGCGACGCCTGGATGCTCTCTGTGATGAATTTCTAGTAAAAGATGCATGAGTACGCGTACTGAATCGTCGCCGAAAAAAAGGACAAACGCCATCCTCAGGGTAATAATCGAGACGAGACTTCTTCTGCAAGTTGACAGCCTGCTCGAATAGACTCTTCAACATGTCCGCGTTCTCGCCCTGAGGTCCAAGAAACCAAGCTGAAACAGCATCGTGGAGGTTCTCGTTTACGCTGTCGGAGTATGCGCGGTCGGGCATGGTGTGGACGAGCCGATGTTGACTGCGAGGAAGAGGCCGATATATATACCGGCAAGAGTCACATCTCGACTGGAGTTCGTGTGCGCCACCATACAGTCGCGGAGCTCATGTGGCCCAGGCACATTTGAGGGGACGGCCGCCACTGGCCACCTGAGCAACTGTAATGTGAGGAGAGAAGTCAGTCGAACACCCAAGTTTTGAAATGGAAGCGACCACGAAACCTACGGTACACCATATATTCGCAGGCCCCTCATGTGCTCCAGTAATATCCAAGGATGTTGGTCGTCTTGGTCCTTAATAAAAATTTTCCAGAATTTCCCTGACAGCTTTCAGGGAAATGCTGTCAGGTCGAAGGAGCAAAGACGGAGTAAAGACGAGCCTACTGGTACAGTTGTTCCCAGCGAAGCCACTCGCAAGCTCCGTTACATATGAGGGAGAGCACACATTCACAGGCCCCTTATTTGCCCCAGTAACATTTGAGGGAACGATAGTCAAAGTCTGTATAAAAATATTCTTGTATAAAAATATTCTTGAGAGCTTTCAGGGATATAAGTCGGCTGAAGGCGCAAAGACGGAGTAGAAGATTCACCTTCGGGTACAGTTGTTCCTAGCAAAGCAGCTCGCTGCGAGCAATTGCTGCCACGATGAACCTTGGCTGACACCATCACAGGCGTCATATGTGCCCGAGGTATGGTGCAGTGGCCGGCTGGTCGTCTCGGTATCCGTGACAAAAATATTCTTGACAAGATATTCAGGGATCAGAGGGGTAAAAACGGAGTAGAAGACGGAACTGCTGATTTGTGAGTGGCAGCGGTTATGATCTCGAAGCATGCCTGAGTCTGACAATGGGGACATTCGAGAGGAAGTGCCAGTGTTTGAGCCAGCGGACATGAGTCAGAAGCGGAGTTGTGGGGGACGAGACGTTGAACGTGCGTGGGCAGCTTACGGCCAATGGTTTGGTGAAAATGGCAAAGCTGCACAGCTGCCGCAACCGCGCCGGTGATCCGATCATCAAAGATCACGAGAACACATGTTCGCGGCGAGTCTGCGACGCGTCAACAACGCGTCAGCGTGTCGTTCTGCGAGCCGGCGTTGCATTAGGCTGTTGGATGATTCGGGTGATTTCCTTCTACATACGTTCCGCGGTAAACCATCTTCTGCTGTGGCTGTGCTAGAAGCTATATCGGGATGTTTGTACATAGTGCCGCAGATTTAAGGGATTTGGTGGGCAGCCGAAGTGCTTAAATCTGACGGTTCGCGCCGAGGTGTGTGATGCGCACAGTTTGCGGCGGCACCCGAAACCTGTGATGGTGATGAGCCAGTCGCTGATACGGCCTACGGGCCGGACCCGCCGCTGATTAGCCCCGCCAAAGCGCACTCCGCCCTCGTGCTGCGCGAATCGGGCAATTCGGATTGCAGAAAACATGTGAATTTAGACCGCGATCAGATAATAGATAACTGCATCTCGCTCTCCTGCCCGTCCCATCATCCCTTCGAAAGCTCTCCTGTCCACTCAGATCCCACAAGTCTTCAGCTCTGAATCGAAACGTTCACCACTGGCATTACCTTGACTCGCCAAAATGCTGCGGATGCGCTGGATGAAGCGAGAACACTTCGGGCCGCCTATAAAAAGGCGGCAAAGGCAAAGAAAGTGACTATTGCTGGGGGAAACGAGCGTAAGCCCTCTGTCTTTTCTTCATTCATGTTGTTTCGGCCTCATGTGTGGAGCGCAGCATATTTGGAGGACATACCTGAACCGCCTCCATCAACTTTGTAAACTTGTTCTTCAGCCCAGGATACCTCTCCTCGAACAATTGCTCATTACCCTCACACTGAATGAGAAAACTCCACAACCGAAGCGGATATTGCCGAGTTTGGCGGCTTCAGTAGAGTATTGCGACGAATTGAATAGTGTCGACCACTGATTGAGGGGAACAACGAGGCCTTTCTCCGGAGCGCCATGCTTCCAGTAGTGCCGAACATCTGCTGATGAGTTCGTCTCCGGGACCGGTCAACGGTCCTTGTGATTGCACCTCTGCGTGATATGTCGAACCGCCAGGTGTGGATGTGGTGGTTGAGCTTGATTCAATCATTCTGTCCGGAATGGCGCATGGATATCACAACCTTTGCTTCCCATTTTCCCATCGCCTGGCCCATTTCGAGGCCCAGGACTCCATTGAGGACTTGACTAGCCGATATTGGCTCTTTCCAGCTCTCAAAAATCCCGAGAGATCTCCATCTGATGATTAGAGTGGGGCTCGCACACCCGCGAGGTTGACGGCGCGCACTGGCTTCCGGCAACAACTTGCATCTCAGCAAAAAAGAACAGGACTATAGATACCGCAAGACCAGCTCGCTTTTAAGAAAAGCCAGACCCAAAACCTGACGAGCGGAGCCAGCACCGAGCAACTATACAGCTCACATCATTGCTTCCCCGACGCCCAGTGCAGCAAATTTCCAAACCTTGACCAGCGCGTCACTACCGTCGACCAGCGTGTCATTCCCCAGCACACCTACCATTTTTGCACCCTCCGACCTCACCCCATCCCCGGAAAGCCCGCCGAAGCTACTGCCAACTTTTTTCTCCCCGCAAAAAGCCACCCTAGTGTTATTCCGCCCAAAAAAACAGAGTTCGTTGGGAACCGCGCTACATGGGGTTTTTCATAAGGAAACTGGTCCCGAAACCTGCACCTTCTCTTTTCCGTTTTGAATTCCGCACATTTCCTACCCATAACCCTGCCCCTAATACTTCACCCCCGTTGAGCTACATACGCCTTCAAAAATCGCACTTTTCCCGCGCTACAGGCTAAATGGCCTTTGAATTCTACTGCATTGTGGTTCAAAAACGACCTCGGTCCCGTCGGCTGACGTTCTTGGGGTATCCAACGTTTGACCATGTTCAAAAACTCGTTTTTCCCCTACAGTACTCCTGGTCCTGTAGCACCCTCCAAAAAAAATCTCGCTCTCCATATTTCTTCATGGCGTAGCGCCATTGAATGGCTTCATTTTGATTCTATACACGCCATATTCTGTTCTGAATTGCCCAAGATATTCACAATTCATTGTTTTTGATGCGCTACAGCGCTCCAAAACTCGCTCATAGTAACTGTAGCTCACTCTCCTGGCTCTTACTGCCTGCTACAACCCTTTATCTACCGCACTACAACTGCGCTCCCTCCCACGACCCCGCCGCTACAATCCGCATTACATGGCCTTTCCCGTCAATCATCGGCGGCATCCTTTCCACTTCCACTTCCACTCTTGTGCCACCGACTAATACTCGCGCTACTGCCCCTCATCTCTACCACGCGACGCGTCTGTTTGGCGCTGCGTGCCACCGCCCTCCGTCGGCGCCGCGGCGATCAGTGCTGCCACGTCGCTCGGAGCCTTCTTCGACTCCCACCACCATCGCCTCACCAGCAACGCACTACGACCATGCTACCCTAATCCACCACCTCTGCCGTCGGCGCCACAGTCATCGCCTCCGAATACCGCGCGCATCGTCGGCCGCTCAAAGCCTCTGCCTTCTGCGTTCGGCAAATCACGACGCGCAACCGCGGCAGCTATGCCTAGCTCTTGCGCCGGCCCTGCCCCATCGCCGACGCCGCTGTCCCCGCTGCCCCTACATCCCTTAGCCCCTCCCCACCCTCACGTCGAAGCCTGTGTCCGTTGTGCACCGCTGGCCGCGTGGGCAGCCCGTGTCCCGGCATCTCCCCATCGCCCACGCCGCTGTCGTCGCGTCACCACCCGCCGTGACGCTCCTCACCGCCATCACATCCCCCAGCCCGAAGCCGGCGCCCATTGTGGACTCTGGTGCCATGCGCACCATTGCTCGCATGCGCAGCGCGCCCCGCGCTGGACTCCCCCCTTCTGCGCTCGCGCTTCAAGACCCGCACAGACCACACACCGCGACACTCCTCGCCGCCAGGAAAAACGCGCGCTTCTCCGCACCCTCATCTCGACTGCTCTCCACCTGCCCCGCCTGTCCGCCATTCCTTGCGCCGGCTACCGACACCGTCGCCCATCGCTACCGCAATTAGTGTGACGCCGGGGCCCCGGGGATGGCACGTACTCCGCGTCCACCGCAACGTCCAGCCTCAGCTCGCGCCCCCGGCACCCGGGGATTCGAGGTGCAAAGAGTGCGCCCTTCCCTGCACTCTCGACCCACACAGCCGTCTACGCGTGCTGCTCCGGTACACAACCAACCTGCCGCTGTTGGGGCGCCACCATCTGCCGCCCGCCCGAGCGACGACGCGCATTGTAATACAGACATGTATGTACATTACGTTTCGATCTATATAATCTTTGGTCCCCACCTCGTTTCACTGAGCGAAAAAGCGTAGTTGAGAAAGACATCGAACAAAATCGGCACATAATTGGCAACGCACGCACGCCCGCTCGGCCGATAAAGCCGATGCTCGACCGACTCTCTTTCTGCCGTCAAGGTGAGTTATTCACGCTCAACGCCGCCGCCGTTCATCAAAACCCAGGTCCAACAGTCAATCCAACTCCAATGTGAGGTGTTCACTGGCAAGGTCAGCGCCGGTGAGCCCTTCTTAGCCCTGCCTGCTAATACTCATCGTTACTACATTATTCATTCTCCCAGGTTTGGCATGAAATAATCCCGAACTCTATAATCCAGGTTCTCTTTACCATTCGCTGTGCAGCCGGGTGTACTGACCGACTTGCGGCAAGCTTTCGAATGGCGGTATCTGTTTGTCTTCAGTTTAAAGCTTCACTCTGTCTCCTGATTTCCTTTCATTTGGTCAAACACCAAGAATACTATAGTTTGTCCCGTGCACGGTATGCCATACCTCGGTTTATTTAACCAGCCGCTCATTCTCTCTTTGCATTCACCGTCTACTTGGTACTTTGTCTGTTAATGTACCAATTCCACTTGCAACTGCCCTGACCAGCGTCCCTGATTCAACTATAGACCCAAGACATCTATAAAACCAATATGCACGGGTCGTGGTCTTTGATGGCTCCTTCTGCTCAGCTCCCTCAGGTTCCCAGACGGCCTCATTTCACGCGCGCACATTATGTTCATCTCCTACATATTTCAATCTCTTTTTTGACATTTCAGATAAATCGTCACAGGCTAGACTGGAGCTAAACCTCGTCTTCAGACTTGAATTCTTTTCCTCTCAATTAGCCGCCCATTTGAGGTGTAAACCAACTACCCATTCTCATCCCTCCGGTTCTTAAATGGAGAGATATACAATCGCAAGTTTCCACCTCCACGCGAGCTGTTGCAGCGTCCGCGCAAGAGCAACTGTGCAATGAATTGCCCTACAACAAATTCTTCTTTCCGAGTTAATCTTACAGCCGTTCCACAAGAACTGGGAGCTCCGACCGGTTATCGACATGGGGCGTGAACATGATTCCGGTGTTTCGCCATTGAACATGGACACCAGGCGCCGAAAACCTGAAGGCGCGCAACAGCACACAGGCAACGACTTCTGCGAAGTCGTTGAGCTTAGTTTTACCATTGCAACTGATTCAACCCACTCATTTCAAGTTGCGCGAATTTGAGCCCACTGCAAATATTTCAGAAGGTGAATGATGTCGGAAATATTGGGACGCACATGCAGCTTCTCCCACCACCGATGAAAGTCATCGTGTTTCCATACACACCACATAACTTTGTTGTCACTCCTGCTGCTTTTCCATTGGTCCGTCGTTCGGGCTTGCGTCGTCTCCCCAGATCTGCGTGCTGTGATTGGCGGCCGAAATCCCAACATACATTAGGGTGTTTCATATATGGCCGCAACGTACCTTCCCGCCCACCTAGGTTTTCCCGGAACCCCAGAGAAACCTCCCCCGCAACCGCCTGCACCCGACATCCCCTGTTGCACTAGCCACGCCTGCCTCCCGCCGCCATGAAGCCCCGATGCGATACCTTCCCGTAACTCAGGAACTACAACTAATACATGTACCACATTCCATCCTTACCGCCCATTTCAGTATTCAATCTAGTAGTGATACACCAACACACATGCTGAACCGCATCACCTCGCATCCCGCTCCGGCATTCCGTCGGCACGTCTATGTGCGTTTGTTTCCTCGCGCCTTCTTCGCTCCATCCACGCACCAGCGGGGTGTCGCCTGCCTGCAGGGTTCCTAAACGTCCAATACCATCCACGGAGCCGCTTCGGCCTCTTATTTCGTCTTCTCACTACCCCCGGCTCAAAAATCTGGTCCAGCCGGCCTCTCTATGTTGATCACAATCGATTCACGCGCGGAGTATCGTTCCGTCCGCCCCAGATTCTTTCGCAGTCAATATACGACAACCACCATGGTACTCAGTGGCATACCACCTCCACCTTGCTTCCCCACACTCCCCTATACCATCAGAACTGCGGCCTCTGCGCCATTTTCGATCACACCGACTTTTTACGTCTTCTTTTGCCTTTCTGGTCTCTCCCAGCCCCTTACCAACTCACCTGCGCCCTCGGACTGGTCCATTCTATGTACTGTACTCCGAAAATCCGCGCCAGACGCCTTTTCCGTCCCGCCAATAGCGCGCTAACTGAGCGTCACCGTGGAACGCCCACCCTGTGGTCCCAACGCTTTTATTCCGAGCTGGTTTCGTCTGAAGCTCGAGGGAGGAGTGTAAAGCAGAGAAGGTAAAAGTTTTGGGGCGTTCCGAGGGGTATAGGTCCGCCATAATGGCATACATTCGCGTTTTCTCGATTTTTCTGACTATTCCCTTTGGCCCCGCCCGAATTCTGTCCCGTTCTCCATGAAACCACTCTTGGAGAGTCTCCCCACTTCCGATGCACAACCCCCTGCTTTGTGCCCGATTTTTAGGGCCTCCAAATCCGCTCTGTCATTGCCATATCTGGGTCCACCTGTACCGCCACACTCGTACCACCACAACCTTCCACCAATTCGCTATTCCGCCGCGGCGACGTTCCTGACAGTTCCTGGTGCACAGACCTCGGCTATTGACGCCATCCGCACGTCTCCGTAATTTCCTTTCCATTTTTAGTCCTCATATTCATGATTTCCAGCTCTGAATACGCAGTGTGGCTCATCAGGTGAGTGTTTTACTCCATCCTTTCGCTCCATTCATTCCCTGCCCACCCTCTCTCCACCGCCCTCCCCGTATTCGCATGCGTACGACGATGGGCCCAGCATCGCATCCCGCCGATTCCCCGAACGGACCGCACTCAAGTCAGCGGCTGTTACGGGCCTCTACATTTAGAGACACCGTGCACCGTTGACTTGAACAGTGCCTGCCTAGGCATCGTGCATTTTGGTTGTCAAACCAAGACCGCATCGGCCTGAGTTTGCTTACTGTTGGGTCGACTTGAAATGCAGCCGGACTTCCATCTCGACGGCGTGGGGCACGCTGAGTGGGAGTGGGTTTAATTCGGTTATTAATGTGCGTTCTACTCTTATTTTCGGTGTCTTCCGTTCGAGTTCTGTCTCAAACATCCTCACAGGTAACCAACTACGAGCTCGGCGTCGTCATCCCGATCGCGACGTGCGCTGAAGCGGATGCGGCCGTGGCATGGGAGCGGCCGGCTCGGAAATATGCGCCTAAGGACATTCCGTGGGTGCGTTCATTATTAATTTGCTTTATCTCTTTCTTCTTGTTTTCTCCTGTCCTTATTTGCAGTACCCTCCGCTGGTTCTTGTATTTAATTTATCCGTAGATTCAGGAAGAGAGCCCGTTCTTCGCGCCGTAGATGCAGGGATGGGAGGGTGGGCAGGTAGAGGAGAGTTTTGCTGGTGCATGGACTTTTTCCTTTTCATTTCTCCACACCCCACTGACTGACCCTTCCTTAGTTGCTTTCTTAGACTTTCGTATTGCTAGAACCGCTCGCTGCTGTGTGATTTATTCCATTCGCCGCTTTTTGGTACTGCTTGAAAGGATTACGCGAATCCTCGCAGCTCGGCAAGTACCTCAGTGTTCTTTCTTCTTGCCCCCCAAGAGGACCCGTGAAACTGTTCTGGAGTTCGTCTTCATCAACCAAATATTTCTAACCGCGACGGATGCGCCAGCTCCGGACATGACGGATTTCTGGCTGGCGGACATTTTCGTGTCCGTTTGGTTACCAAAAATTTCTGGCCTGCTGGATTGGCGGGAACGTTTTGTTTTGCGGCACCTTGGTCATCTGCGCTACACAATTGGCGCAGTGAAATTGGAAAACGGACGTTCAGGTTCCTCGCAACGTTCTTCAAGGACAATCAGTACTCCGTCGACGACAGCATTTATCGGAATTGACTAGAAGTCAATCCTAACTCCGAAGTACGCCTAACTTTTATTATTGAATCAATATTAACATTTCCGAACAGAACAGTCCTGGGGCTTATCGGACTGACGCGATAATCTAGTGGGCCCACACGGTCAGCATAAATCAGTTCGAGATCCAGAATCGCCTGATATTTTCTCGCCCATTCACCTGTACGCACGCCAATCGATCTGCAAACAGGCGGAAGTGGTGTTTTGCGCATATCTTGCGGCTTCTTGCGGCCGACGTATTGCGGCGACACCTATAAATATCTTGCAGCAATCACCATTTTCCCCGCAAGTTGATTATCCATCAATTTGCGGGGAAGGCATCAAAACCCTTATCTTTTGCGCGGTAAGTCCGAAATCACCGATCTTTCTTGCGGCCGAATAAATGTACATTTAGACCGCCATAGTTCTTCCCAAAATCCAATTTTCGGCTGTCGTCGCCCGTCGGCGGCTTCTCTGGGGGGGTTCAGTTTGCAGTGCTTCTGGAATCTCATCCGTCGCTCCTGCGTGTGCGTACACTGTAAAGAAATGCTCCCGCGGCGAAGAAAGATGAAGGAAAGTGGGACGTCATGCCATCCTTCCCTCATCCCACCCTGACGGCCCGTTGACGCCGCTCTTCGTCTCCGCATCACCGTCGCGCCCCATGTCGCTCATCGTGAGGACATTTTGCACGACCTTCACGACGAGTCCCCCGTCCTGCTCCTTTACCGACGCGAGCTGGTTTCCAGCACGGAACCCGCGATGGTGCGACGCGGGGCCGACCGGTGTGCGCGACGAAGAGTGCTCGCCCGAGATGCCGTCGCGGACGTGTTCTTCACGAGGGATATTAGTTGATTGACCCGCAGCAGCACCAGCCGGCCAACGCACCGGAGAGGTTGAGGATGAAGCGCCCGCTGAAGATCATCGTGAACGCGAATCCGAGCGGCCCCCTGTTCGCAGCCATTAATCACGGTGCGTGCACGCCCCCCAGCTGCAAAGTGGGAGAAACTCACGCGGACGCCTGCACGGCCGTGATTGGGTTGTTGTAGAAAACAATGTTCACGACGTTCATCGCTGCACGCATTGATTTGAACCTATCGTAGACAGGAGACTTGGACATACCGCTCAGTGCAATGAAGTACACGATGCCGTCCTCTAACATCATTTTCGCGAATTGGCTCCGCCTGCGGCGCTGGCGTCAGTGTCACAGGTGCAAAGGGATAAATACGCACGAGAAGCGATTTTTGCCGGAGAACTTCCACAGGTATGCGGTTGAGATCAGCATGGTCACGACGTCAAATGTTCTGCCGCAGTATGCATGTCGTCAGTATACTGCATTCGGCAGATGGAATATCAACTTACAGCCCGCCGACGTAGTAGAGCGAAGCGAGGTGGACACCAGGCGGGTTGCCCGAAGTGCAGCTGTGAAGTGGGTAAGTGAACCCAGCCCGTCGAATCCAGCACCACGATACTCACTTGCCCTAAAATTATCGAGGCTCAGCAAAAGTTGAAAATGCGAAGCATGGCAAGAAATCATACGTTGGAATGGGATGCTAACGGTAATGTTTCAGCCCCTTCTGCTCACAATCCAAAAGATGGGCACTCACGGATGCGCTTCCAAAACGAAGAGATGCACTCGGCCTGCAGACGGACTATCAGCTTGTGCACGAAGCTCAAACGAGCGGATGGCACACCGTTGTGGCAAGAATGTACAGCAAAACTAGCACTTTGAGGACATGCGGTGACTTACGCGATACAGCGTATGTTCTATTGTCGCCCAGTCGTAGGTCAGTGATGAATGCTAAGTCAACCGAGCACATACCGGAGACCTAGGATCGCCTGCGACGTCATGTACAGCAACACTATCGCCAATGAGGCGTTTAGCATCGACACAAAGGAGTTCTTTCCGGCTACGACGCACGCTTCAATATCGGCGCAAGCCAGTAATAGCGGCGGCACGATGCTTCGGTGAACCCGTGGTAGAAGAAGCCCGTGTTCCCGATAATAATGGCCGCAAGGCCCAGGTAGCGCACTAGAATGAACAAGATGCACGCCGTACTGTATGTCAGTTAGTTCCTCCCTGCCGGATGCCGGAATGAACACAGGTACGCACGAAAGCTTGAAAGGTCCCTTCTGCCGTGAATACAGGCGGTACTCGGCGGGGAGCGTTTGCAAGTAGCTTGAAACGTTACGTATGTCAGTGAATCCTGGCTGGGCTCAGAAACTTACTCGAAGAACGCGATGGAGTACGCGGATGCACGGAGGTAACCTGAAATCTGGAGAGCGGAAGTCGACATTTGGGTGTGGATGTGCAGCGACCTTAATTTTATAAAGCAATTCAAATTCGTCCAAGCCGAGGGGTGTGATCCATGGAAAATGTTCCATCGCTCGTTTCTTATGGATTCTATTTGGAAACCCGGTTTCCAACGGAAACCAGAGGACCCGTGCGACTTTCTGGTAAAAAATTTGCCGAGCATTTTGCGATCAATCACAGGGTAGGTAGGTAGGTAGGTAGGAAGTAGCTTCCCGGAACATTTTACGGAGAATGGACACATCAATAAATCAACAACGACGCGCTCACTACAGCTGTTTCCGAAAACCTTGACAATTGGAAATTCCCCAAGCCTTGATTCGACGCAAGCGCCTTGCAAGCGCCGGCTAAAAAATTCTGCTCGAGGAAGTGTCAGGACGCGCTCGTTAGCTCGCCATTGATGAAACCAAGATCAAATCCCCTCATTCATGTGCTAATTGTTTATGCTACCTAATTTTCAAGGGACCGGAGTTAATTTAGTTAAAGGTTCCGCACAGGTAACAGTTGCAGGGTCGAAATTGATGAGGCCTTCATGGAAGTTGACTTCGAGGGATACAAATTCCAGCTTTAAAAACTAGTCTGTTTGTCCTTCATTTCCAAGGGGTGTTGACAACCTAACTTGCGGCATCGACTCCCTCTAACATCCATCACAGGACCCCGAACACTCACAGGACCACCACCACTCGGTCCGCTGATCCGCGACTCCATATGGAAACTGTCATTCTGCTTTGGTCTCGGCAATGGTAGGTGGGCATAGTTGGCCCATGGCCTATGTCGGTTGAGGGGGCATCAAAATCGATTTAATCAAGTTGCGAAAAGAGGGAGAAAAGGGGAGAAAAGGGGAGGGATTTGTGGGAATATATTTGACTGCTCAGCGGTGTTTTTTTGGCCCCAAACCCATCGTAACTTGCAATATAACGCTTGATTGATTTCAGTCCCAAGCCACCACACTGATGGACAACTGATTTCCCAGGCCCTAGTCTTAACGGAGGTCTTTCCTCCCTTAGACTAAGGACGGCCAATCATCTATCAAGATAAAAAACAATCATATCTCTGGCATGATGCAATCATACAAATGCGTTATCTTTCGCTTGACACGGTCACGCGCCACTGAGATGAATGCGCGCAGTTACGAGTCCTAATTTATTAGGTCTCGTTCTTGGCAACCGTTTACCACCAGAAAAAAATCACCATCCCCAACTTTGATGAGAAACGTGATTTATCCCCGAATGAATGCATGAATTGATGGCAAGGAATACTACCCGCTGCAAATCCGCTGGGCGCAATTGTTTCACTGCCAGCAATGTTGCCTGAATTTTTTTATTTTTCTGTGAGTTTCTGTGCAATACCGAGCATATCGGTTGCCAATTTTTTCCAGGATTCATCCCCGATATTTCGCGGCCTGTGTCATTAGCCCTTCCGCATCACACAAGTCCTGTCTGCTATCGCCATTTGACTGCTTGACTTTTTGGTATTTGTGGCCCGATATATGTATAAATACCAAGCACCCTCCGGGAAGACTTGGTTCCTTCATCCAACCAAAGCAAAATATATAGTTGGGGCCCTCTAGGCATGACGGTTCAGAGGCTGAGGTGGAGGTTGACACTGTGGCATTGTTCAAGAAATTTATACCACTCAGCCTGTTAGCCTCTGGTATTCAAGATTTTTTATTTCTTCGCATGTTTGTATACAGATTCAGATGGCTGCAGAGCAGTTAAGTTCAACCTTTTATGTTGATGGTGGGTGAGTTATTTCTATACGAGTAGGCGGCCACCCACTGAACTGGTTTTCAACTATGCACACAAGCTCAATGTTTAAGGAGAAGTGAAGGTTTATTTTTTACACCTGCACAATTCAATGTTCAAGGAGAACGGTGCATTATTTCTTCCAGAACGTGAACAAATGGGCCTTCGGCCGACCACTGAACTGATTTTCACCTTGTTTTCAGCCACCCTGCTTCGCTCAAGTTCAACGTTTATGCAGAATAATGGCTCATTGCTTCCACAATTCAGTTGCATGGGTCCCTGGCTGGCCACTGGACTGACCTTACAAGAAAGTTCAAACACAATTACTTCCAAATCATTTCGGCATCTTCTAACTTGACTTGAATAATCGAAATGATGGTAGTATATTCCGTTTCGCTTATCTGAATTATCATAATTATGTTCCTACGAAGTCTCTTAATTTCATGAGCCCATCTGCATATGATATGGCTCTCCCGAAGACGGGACCTCGCAGTGTTTTGATGACATAAGAAGAGCGACTTTTTTTCTTCTTCTGTGGTGATCTGCAACCCAATACCTCAAGGCATCCGTTGAAATAGGTGTGTGGGTTGCATCTGATTCTTCCCGCGGTAGAGAGTCAGAAACCAATTAGCTACAGTCCATTAGCACTTCTCCGCACTGAACCTGTCGAAGCTGCTGAAGCTGATGGGCTTCTCCTGTTTCAAAAAATGCTTGGAGCAGACAGGTGATGCAATTTCCAAAGTAAGATGGCTTTTGTGTCCTTAGAATTACTTAGGTTAAAAAGAACGTAGCCTCGATTAAAATTCAAAGTCCGTTGATTGATTGATCCGAGCAGTGCTAAGGGTTGTCGTCCCATGCGCCGAGTCATACGTGATTCTAACGAGAAGTCAGTTGTCTCTTTTTTTGCTCTTGAGTACTAGTAGCTTCACATTGCTGCAGAACACTTGGAGAACTTCGGAGAGTGTTGTGGGTCGGATTACAGATCAAGATTGCGTGTGGAGCACGGCATGATGCCAATTATGTTAGTGTATGGTTGGACAGACATACAATAGCGTTTTCGAGACTTGGTCCGGAATTCCGGAACCAAGAATTACTCTGGGTGCATTTAACAAAGTTATCGTCGGGTCCGGCATTCCCGATTTGGGGGCACTGTCAAGGAGGTCGATGTCCGGCCGGGAATTGCCGCTCTCCTCTTGCTAGAGCTCAAACTATTCACCAGTCAATTTAATTCACAGCAAAAAGCACCAATTTTATAACTACAGTAGGAGGCATGGCCAAAGGCCATGCCCCAGCCCTGCCCAATCTGAGCTGGTCGACGC
Organism: Mycena rebaudengoi; assembly: GCA_029282285.1. NCBI lineage: Eukaryota > Fungi > Basidiomycota > Agaricomycetes > Agaricales > Mycenaceae > Mycena > Mycena rebaudengoi. The sequence continues at coordinate 57,310 of JARJCX010000068.1, forward strand.
AAAGCGGCGACCGAGCGAAGGTTGGGCCAGGACACGTATCCCGGATAGAACTCGAATTATTTACCAATCGATTTAATCCACAGCAAATAAGTACGTGAATCAGCAAGGACAACATTCTATTTTGTGTTTGGTTTGCCACAACGAAATCGAAATGAAAAATTGTAAATTTCGAGTACTAAGAAGCGCGGACTGATTCTGAGTTTCAAGTGGACGTGGTCGGAGTTCAAAAGATACGGACTCGTACTGCCATGCGTCAGCACTGGCTTACAGACCAAGTACTAGTAGGCACACAACGAAGCAGGCCTGCCCCTTTTATTCTCCACCAATTACCTCTTTTTCGTTGGATCTTCCTATGTAGCTGGCAGCGAAATTTGATTTTTTTCGGCCGCTGCGCGGTGCAATTCTGTCAGCTCAGGTGAAACAAGTGAAAATTATAAGTGAGAACACCGAAAACGTGGCTGGGATCTTCACTGCATCTCTGACAATGAACTGCAAACATCAACGAGGATTGATCCACATTATACGCCAAAATGTGGGTTCCACCCTGCAGCCGATGATTTGGGCATTTGGGCTGATAGTTCTGGCAGAACATACCACTGCCTTAAAAGTATGTGCATAAGCATCTACGGCATGACCCAACATAGTGTATGATACTCATGTAAAATCCAGGCCGTCCCTCAGTGCGCGCCCGCCTCGCCGGATCCCTTTTCCCTTCAGGGACAGCTTTTCTGCTTTGTGTATCAGATCCCACTACAAGAAAATTTTCGGAAGTTTAGGAATAAGATTTCACAATCACAATAAACCCCCCCAATTTTTTTCGCTTCCAATGGTGTTGTATTGACTCAGGACGTACTGATATGTGTTTGGTGACAGCTGTGCTGATCATCATCTCGGCCGAGCCCGATCACTCGGGTGCAGTGGCCAAGTGACTAAGGCTCAGCCGCTAAGGATAATGAGCCGCATAGTTTAGAGTGCTGCGGCTCAAATTGGACAATGTATCGTAGTATTCTTGTTTGTGAGTGCATATAAACTCACCTAAAGGCTTGAAGTGTCCAGCTGCCTAATTTTGGCTCTGAAACTCTGTAGTGAGTGCTGAGAATGGCAAGAGAACGGGCCAGTGGTGGATTTTCATGCAATTTTGGATGCCTCAGTACTTATACTCATTCTAGTTTGTATCTCTTGTGCTTTAAATACTTCCACTGTGCTCTACTCGCTCAAATCTACTTACTTTCGTAGTGGGTGATGTAAGCAAAGACCCCAGCCACCTGTCACGTGCTGGGAGCATGTCAATATCCGGAATTAAGGTTTCCGAGACCCCTTGTTCATTTCAGCTGATAAATTTTGTGTGGTAAAGAAAGCATAAATTGCAAGAAAACTTTACAAAGTGAACAACTAATAAGTTGTGTATCTAGTCATCACCCCCGTTATCATTTTCAATTTTGAGCCCTGAGTAGGGCTTCTGGCAGAAAGCGTTGCAATCATGTTACTGCAATCCTTCTCAATATTAATGTCTTTAACCATGGGAGTCCCGACACTGAGATAGACTAATAAAGACTCACCCCGCCGGTGTGTATTGAATATGCAGATTCCAATTGTGTTTGTGGACGAATCTCAATTGTTGGTCTACTGTCAAAGTCCGACCAAAAAGACAACCGCAGGCTGCTTGAAACCTTTAACCCCCAATTGCCCTCTAAAATTATGCTGCACGATGACTATATGCATGAGTAGACATTGGATGGGTTCTCTTAACGGCGCACTAGTAAGAGAGACCTTTTAGCCGGTGTCCAGGACATGTGATTGTCTCTTCGGTACTTCCCGAAGTTTGTGTTGAAAGGTATTTCTGCAGTTCGCCGAGAATCATCCTCTTGAAAGCGCCTTGGAGATTTGGTGTCTGTATATAATAATTAATGAGACCTAAATTTAAAATCGCCAATGAGAAAGTATCGGATCACTTTTGAGATCTCATCCGAGTCTCTCCGGCAAACCGTACACATGGGAGTGTCGCACTACCCTACTCTAAACTGGCCCAATACTGTGCTGCGGGCGCTGGCTTGGGATCATGCTAATCCGCTGCATATTGAAAATCTCGGTCAATGCTGTGCTTGCCTGTCCACTAAATTTCCCTCTGCAATCGTAGATATTACTTACTTCCGACATGGTCTCTCCTAGGCAGACACTTCCGAGTCAACAAATCTTGAACTTCTAACACAACTTCCATACATTTGAAGTTCTTCAAATTTACGTTGTCCCTTTTTGGCTCCTGCATTAATTTATCGAGATCGCGGTGCTCTGATAGCACCAAATTGTCATCGTGGCCCTTGCATTGCGTTTCTTGCGCTCCTGTCTAGCCACTTCCGCGTACCCTACCTGATTAACCAAGCTAATAAATATAGTGACTGTGTTAAATTCACCTCAATCTTTTGTAAAGACTTACACCAGACACGCACAGGCGCCCATTATGAACAGGAGGACTCATATTTTCCGAGAGTTCCAGTACACCTTGCCTAAGAAGCAGGATAAATTGTGAGCCGTCATCAATTGCCCTCGCCTTCTACATAGTGCGAAGAGATCGAGTTAGTTGATTGCATGGGTGGTTGTGGTCATGAGGGGACGCGTCGAGCATCAGAACCTCCTATATGTATCTGATCAACCGACGGTTATATCCGTACAAGTTTCTTGGCAAGGAGCGCAAATAATTTTTCTTCTTCTTAAGCACGAATCAAGGCAGGGTGACCATAGCTCCTTACTACACTGGCCCAGAGAAATGTCTTGGCAGGACTGCCGCAGTCATTGCGACTCGCCCTGTCGCCAGGAGGTGAACGATCTTCAGATCTTGGGTTCTGAAGTTGCTAAGCGAAATCATTGATGGACCGCCGCCGGGCTCCAATTTGCCACCATTGGCAAACTCGCGTTTTGCTCTCATCCCATACATTCCCTGATGTATTTAACCAATACAAGTATTGTAAAACTGCGTTACTACATGAAGACATCGACATTCGACAATTGAGGATGGACGTGTTGAGTGGCACTAATGTGGGTCGCTGATGTAAAATGATGTCAACGGATGGAATTTCAAGTTATGGGGGTGCGGAGGTCGTGGGAACGGAGTCCAAGATCCGAAGATCGCTCACATGCACAAATGATATCCGTGCGTTCCTGGACTCCTATCTGTCCCTCATAATGCTCTGCGCAATATTAGTACAATCCATGCACTCTACTTCCCCCTTGAGCTGTTTCCTGGCCGGCGTCGTGTTCTCTGCACTCGTGTCAGCTACCATTCCTGATACAGTACGCGGGGCTGCTACTGACCTGCTCGATGCCTCTCGTGCGTTTCCTCCCTCTCTATCCCACCTCGAAGGCTAACCTCCCGTCAGATATTCTGCACTTCCTCGATATCGTAGACGCTCTGGGTCACGTCTCTGTCCGAAATCCCGCCAATAGCAGTCAATTCCTCATGTGCGTTCGGGTTCTGGCCGTTTTATGCAGATTCAGTTATCTAGATTACCAGGAGTTTTGCCCTTGCACCGGCACTAACAACATCGACCTCCGTCGTCACGCATGTTTCCTCCGTGTTCAAAATCTGAAAGTATTTCTGACGCTTCTCGCAGGTACGCAGTAAAAAACGCGACGGCGGTCGGTCTTCCGTTTTCGCCTGGTGCTACGGTTCCCACTGGATTTTCGGAGCGGTTTATTCATTCAGAGGTCCGACGGATTTCAGATGGCGTTGCATGACTAACTATCTTACAGATATACAATAAATTCCCGGAAGTCAATGCGGTAATCCATGCCCACACGGCGGCGATCCTTCCCTTCGCAAACCAAGCTAAAGTACCGCTCGTGGCCCAAATGTCCACCGTGAGTTTGCTTGGCCACACAAGAGCACTTCCTGCTCATAAATCGATATAGGCCCCGTCAGTTGGCACGCACGCGCCGATTTTCGACTTCAGCAGCTTGCCAGCAAGTGTGCTTGTCGGCGACACGCTGAGCGATTTCCTCGTTCGCAATTCGCTGCTTGGCGCTGCCCTCGCAAAGAAGTTCGTAAATGGCAGCGATGTATGCATCCATCCATCTCGTCCCGAAGGAATTGATTTTGCTCACCATGATTGCGTTAGGTTGTATTAATGGCAAACCATGGGATGGCCGTCCGTGCCACTTCCGTCCGCCAAGCCGTCTTCAGCGCCTTCTATGTCATGCAAAACGCTAAAGTGCAGTTCAAATCCATCCTCCTGGGCGGTGGCAAGGCGCCGGCGGCGCTCAACGCAAAGCAGATAACGGACTCGGTAACTACCGCAACGGGAGCACTGTAAGTACCGTGATCCACCTTCGAAGGGTGTTGTTGCTGACTTTACTCTCCTTGAGTGCTCCGCGGGCGTGGAACCTGTGGACGAAACAGGTCGACCTGAATCCGTTGTACACGAACGATTTGAGAAAAGCGGCGCCGGCTAGTGCGACCGGGTATTGATTCAAAATACTGTTGAGGAATAGACGACAGCACTTTCAACTTCTGCGACTACGTGTTTATTGCTTCAAATATAGTGTAGGGTAATTGCGACAGCACTTTAAACTTCTGTGACTTCGTGTTTTAGTGTAGGGTAATTGGTTCATTAGCACACTCCTTCGGAACGATGAAAATTTTATACCCATTTCCTTCCTAATGACTTCGCAGCCTGACGGATCTGAGTCCTGAAGCGTGCCCAAAGGGAATCATGACCGATTCCTTATGGTCGGCATACAGCGTCCGCGTCCACGGAGCAATCATTTTTACTTCATCTCTCTGTTTTGTAGACATCGTCGACGATCCCGATACCAGTACAGAAGCAGGCTCTGAACTTGAAGTTTGAACAGCTTGTCGATGAAATTGCGCGCTGGCACGAGGAATATCAGCGGTGTTTTCATCCCTGAAGTACTTTCCCAGACCTATCACGAAGCCAGAACCAACTCCGGAATCGGCGGCATGAAGGCGGAAGTCCGCTGTTGGGCCGAAGTTTGGTCGTCGGCAATGAGCGGCCGACATCTTTTGGCCGCAACGCTCGCAAAACGCTCCTCGGGCAATAGTGGTGACAGCATGATGAACAAAAAATGTAGAATTGAATTTATTTGAAGGTTCGCTATCGAACCCTGGGAAAACTCTTATTTGTACATATTAAATCCGACTCTGATCGACAAGCAGATATCATCAACACCTTTGCCCCACCATAGACTTGGATGATGCGGCAGAGTTAGTGCGCAGCGACGACTTCTGGTCCGTCGATGGAACGGTGGTCCTTAAAATCGAACAAACCCACTTCCACGTCCATCGTGGTCTTCTTTCCGCACGCTCGACCGTGTTTAGCCACACCTTTTCTATTCCGCAGCCGGCGGGCGAGTCTCTCGATATGATTGACAGATGCCCTGTTATTCACCTTCATGAAACAGCCAAGTCTTTTACGCGATTCCTCCGGGCTTTGCACCATTGTGGGCCTTTGTAAGTACCCCATCTCATCGTCTTGGGATACATCCTCACCATGGCATTGGTCACATTTCTGGCTTCACAGAACTCAGCTCAATCCTCCTCCTCAGCGACAAGTACGACGTGGAAATACTCCGCGAGTCTATGATATCAATTCTCTCCACCATCTACCCGAGCTCGCTCAGCGCATGGCTGAAGCGAAAGCCCCCGCTAGGGTACCACGAGCGCGATTTTGACGACTTCAAAGTGCCGGATCTCGCCAGAAAACTGAATATGCACTCCATTCTTCCCGGCGTCATGTACGAGGTCTGAGGCATGGACGCAGTTTTTTTCGGCGTGCCCGGCGTGGCGGGGACGAAGATACGCTCTCTGGCGGACCGCAAGCGCTGCACCATCGCCACGCCTAAATTGATCTTGGCACGGCGTCAGGTGCTGGGTTTCCTGGTGTCAGATGACAGGATCTCTGGGTGCATCTCGAGAGTGAAGTGCTATGAGGAGCGGTTCCGCTGGTTGAAGACCGAATGCGACGATACGGACGAATTCATTATCTTCGACCCGCTGTTTAAGGAGTTCCATTGGAAGGACTACAGCGTATGTCCATTTTGCCTCGCAAATGCGAGGGAGTCCTTTCCTGGCTATGCAACACCATCCTAATCGTTCTGACACCAGACTGTCTTAGAGCACTCCGGGAGATGTCGCCTGGACCGACACATCGCTCTTCGGGCTCTGTTGTGCCGTTCCAACCACATTGGCTCCTCTGAGACACAAGACATTGAGCTGCTTCCTCATGCGATCTATGCGCGTTCGGTATCGTTGTGATATTCTGTCAACCTTTGTCTACCTGGTATATTTATTCATCCCCGGATCTTATCGTTTCTGCGCGCTGGGTGACCCTCCTTTTCGGCGCGCCAAATGTAAGTCCACTAAGGTGCCGGCGGAGCAATATGCTGAAAGCGCGCGATCGGTACATTGACCCCTTGTAGTTCTTTATGGCCTGGCCATCGGAATCTTCCACAGCCACGGATCTCGAGCTTTCAACCACCGAAATATCGAAATCTCACTTGGAAACTTCGCCATTGGCCTCAAAATTGAGTGTCGCTGTTGAATCCTGGTCTTTCAAGTTGAGACTTTGCTACCTCGATCTGTCAGCTGCCCTACATCGCTCACGTTCAATGATCTTTTGGGATTATCATACTATTATTTAGCTACTTCTAATTCTCATCAGCTCAAAGCTTCGTGAACCTGGCACGATCCTTTTCTACACCAGTGATTTCTCAAGATACCCGATTTCTTCGTGCTAGGTGGACCGCAGATTACACCAAGAATTGCGACTGCGCGTTCCCTGTCTGGAACGCTTCAGACAGTGCGATTAGTATGACCTGCATTATATGCATAAAGCAACCGAGCATTTTTCTTTTCGTGATCTGAACTTGTTTCCACCGTCCGTCCCCTGGTCTTCGCTGAGCTTCGGATTTTCAGGAATTATGACATTGATCCTGATCCTAGGCTGCGCATGCGTGTAACTTCGATGCTTTGAATCCGACTGAGCGGGCACGATCAAAACTTTCGAGGTGTTCGCGCTTGGACCATCCATCAGTGCTTGGACTTCTTTATGTAGCCGCTTGTCTTTTTCTGGCGGTCCAGATCGGGGTTATTGGTGGCTTTGATTGACACCAGAACGGTGCGTTCTTTGTTCTTTGTCGAAGGATCATCGTATAAGAACGACGTCGATTATTCCGAAATATTTGTATGTGTGTTGGATGCGTTGTTCTCGCCCTCCACAACACCCATCCACCTGCCACCGTCACCTTATCGATTCTACCCATTATCGTCGTCACTCATCTCAACCTTTCTGTAGCTAACCCCAATCGCACTCTCAACTAGGGAGTCCAACCACCGCGGCCTGCGAATGCTTGGATACTGTATCGCTCGGATAAAATAAGGAGCTCCGTAATGGCACACCCCAGGGAGACTTATCCAAGCAAGTCTCTGCTCTCTGGAGGAACGAACGTCCCGACGTACGCGCCTGGTACGAGAAACGCGCCGAGGAAAAGAAGCAATAGCAAAGGCGTATGTATCCGGACTACCGCTTTCAGCCGGTCAAAAAAGAGGAGAAGGAGCGTTTGTGTGAGGCTAAATGGAAAGAAAAGGAAGAGAAGAAGGCGTCGCGAAGTCATGCATCCACGATAGCCCAGCCACGGCGGTCCTCAACGTATGTCACCCACAATTTTCTAACACGCTACTCTCCCATGTCCGCCGCCCCTTCGCCCAGCGGCAGCCACTCCCCGGAACACTCAGGCAGTCGCGTCCGCCAACCGTCCTCAGTGTCGTCTCGCTCGCCTCCATACCTCCAGAGATCATCTCGAGCTCACGGATCGCCGAGCATGCCAACTCCTTCCAACTATTCTCCCCCCGCCTTGGTTTATCCGACTCGGCATTCGGCTCAGGGACTATAAACCACCTCCGTCGATGGGGCCAGTGGCAATGGGTTGCACGACGGGAACCGTCAAGGGCAATCGCGCGCACAAGTAAGCCATATCAGCTGTCTTTATATGTTTCTGCCTGACCAAGAATCCAGGAATATATATCACATTCAAACCCCACGCAGAGTTTGAATGGTGGGCACTCGCCAGACTTTGGCGACGCGTCGCATCCTCCCACTCGCGTCTCTGGATCACCGTTTAACATCCCATGCGTCCAAATAACAGCAAGAGGACGACAAAGACGGATCGACGAAGTCGCTCGCTGACGAGGTTGCGGAATCTTCTGCAAACGGTACGCATCCTGGTGAGAGAATGCAATGAACGATAGAAGAGGCTGCCTAACTCGTTCTCCGCTGCAATATCAAGTGAGTGAACGAGCAGCGGGACACGGGATACCACGCACCGCAATCGTCGCAGACGAACGGCGAAATTCCTCCACCCATCCCGACCAGCTGTGGAGGATAAGAATCAGAATCGGCGGCCCATTCAATAGGGTCTCGTCACACGCGCAGCCGACGACGCGGCGCGTCCACGGTCGTTCTATGTGAAAAGCACCGCCCAACAAGCACGAGTACCGAGGAATGGAAGGCGAGGGACAGGATTCAACGGATCGACTGTGCACAGGGAGGCGAGACGATGGACAAACGAGGAGAGATGGAGAAATCGGAGGTGGAGGGGCAAGCCGCAAGTTTGGAATTCACACATGGTGCAGGACAAAAAATACATTTTTGAAATTATAATATGGAAAAGCCCAAGGGAACGAATCAGTGAGCTTGAAGAGGAGAACGAGACAACTTGAAACCCACCAAGATGATAGACCCTAGGGGAGTGATAAACTCTAAAAAGTTGAACTTGAATATTTTCTTGAGGCGCAAGGAAGCAAAAGACAAGGATGGAAGCACAAGAATCGTGGTTGCGGAGTTCTTATAATGTACACGTAAACGAAGCGCATATGGAATGCTTCGTATACATTCCTTCGATGTGCGCCTCGGATTCGCTCGGCCATTCTCCATCCGGCGCTGCTCGCAGTCCGTTGCCCGGGCACGGCGGCCAAGCCCCAGTTCGATCCTGAGGATGCCTCTCCATTCGATTCCTGTGGCCTCTCCGTCTGCGCATGACCAGCCTGCTACGTGATTCTCCAAATTTGCTCTTGCGTAGTTGGGGTTATGCATCAGATTTTATTTACCCATTTGGAAACTATTGTAGCGGTCATTTTGACCCCCATCACTCCACACCCCCTGCAAGAACTCGTCTCGATATGGCCCCCGCCAGGAGCAGCACGATTGGCTTGCGCAAGAATTTTACCGCCCGGACTGGTCCGCTACGCAGAGCCTGCCGGTACTTAATGCTGATGATATGCCGAACGACACCGCCGCTCACCACTACACATACCACGCGCCGCGCCGCTGTGCAGACCCCTCTCCAACTCCTGCTCAGCTACGTAGACCATTGACCAACTCCTCATTCCCGTGCAGCTCCCGCGCAAATTCTGAGAAGCCCGGCAACTGCCGGTCCCTATCTGACGTGCCATTCGCGCCCATTCGACGCCCAGCTACGCCGACGCCTCACCACTAACTGCCGCTGCGCAGCTACGCTGGCCATCTCCCCAATCCTGCATAGTCCTGCAACTCCCGGCGTGTCAGGTACACAGCAGTCCCACCTGTCCGACGCAGGCCTCACCCACGCTTGATCCACACACCGGCCCTTGACGCAAACCCAACGCAAACCCACGCTGCATTCCATTCACGTCCGCCTAGACTCGCCCGTACGAAACAAATCCGCGCCAGTCTGCTTGCATCACGCCGTCACGCCTGTGTACGTTTGTTTATCAGCTTCTTCCCCACTACATCCATCGCCGCGACGTCGTCCCGCCGTCCACCCCCAAGGCCCATTATATCCTCTACTGCCTAATCCTCGTCCTTATCTACTGCATTACTCAAAACTCTGCACCAGCCTGCCGTTTCTGTGGATCAAACTCCCTCTCTGCCTGCGTTTCCGCCTCGTATCGTCCGCATTCGATCAGCATCGTGTTGCAGTCCCCCCCAATATACTTTAAACAATCCCCACTCCCTTCTCCTCCTTAATTCTCCCCTGTACACTCAAAACTCCACCCTCTGCGCGCTTTTCACTCTCGCCCGCCGTTCTGCTCCCTTACTCCTGGCTTGACCATACCCCATACCCACCCAGCGACGCCCTCGGACGTGTCCCTTGTACGTATCCCAACTCGAAATGCGGCCCAAGCTGCCTTTCCCATCCCGCCATTTGCGCACCAACAGAGCGTCGCCGTTCAGCGTCAACAGCATCCTCCCACCGCCGTCGTTTACCGCCGTTTTTGTTTAAAAGGCGAGGGAGGAGGATAAGCGAGACAATAGATCAATTTTGGGAGCTACCGGGGGGGTCCAGGTGCGTAAGATACGCATACATTCACGTTTTCACGATTTTTCTAACTAATCGCTCTGGCCCCGCGCCAATTCTACCCGGTTTGCTCTGAAATCGCTTCAGGTGAGTCGCCCTACATCCCTCTCCATCCCAAGACTTGGCGCCACGTTTTTACTGCCCCCCAAACGGCTTGTTCGTCCTCATCTCCGTGCACCGGCGGCGGCGTGCTCAACTCAACGCCGGCTACGGGTCTCTTCTTTGGAGTCACCGCGCGTCGTTGAGTTGATATGTACTCGCTTATGCACCGGATACTTCCACTTATAACCCTAGCCTATATCTAACTCCTTCTATTTCCCAGGGAAATCCCTGGAAACTCGTCACCCAAGCAAATCCGTGAGGCCTGAAGGAGAGAAAGTCACTGTAAGTCGTCTTATATTCTCGTCACGGGGCGTTCGCATTGCGAGGGCTGACGCGGGGGACCGTGACCGGTCTTCCTTCGGTACTGTTGGCCAGGACCAGCTCACGCATTTTCTTGTTTTTGTGGCCTCTGGTGAGGGTGTATAGAGATTGAACCCTTCTAGTAAGTTATCGTGTCGTCTTGACTTATGATTTGCATCCTTCCTGACTTCTGCTCTTGAACCAGCTCTTCAAGCTCACTCTCACCTTATGTCTGTCTTTCAAGAGGAAGGCTTCGTCGATGTTATTCACGAGTTCAACGCGGGTTTCTTACACTATTACGTGAGTTGCACCTCAACTTCAACTGTACCCATACTAACTACTTCAGGATTGCCTCAGGTCTCGCGGATATCGATACACGGACTTCAAGAGGAAGCGTGCGCGTACGTTTGAAGAGACTCGGATGTGTAGTTGGATTTTGGAGTTCTGTATTTGTTCAGTTTAGTTGTACTCTTCCTCACCTGTCCTGTATTTTTTCAGTTCCTCAAGCTATCGACTCCGGGCTTCAAAAACCTCTTAAAGACCGCGGGCTTCAAGTGGTTTAAGGTTAGTATTCATACTCTTATTGCTGCCGGTGTTCCTACTAGCTCTTTGATGTCCCTGTAGATCTTCATGGACGTGTACTCGACGCCTGAATGACTTTAACAGAACGTTACTCACGCCCGCAACTACTGGTATACGCTGTTCGATTTTTTTGAAACAACTCTCGAGTAAGTGCACTTCAACCCGAACCAACTTCATTCTGTTCCCGACCAATTCCCGACTTTCTTATCGCACGGAATTCTCCAGTCTATAGACCCTACACTTCAATACTCTCGACGGAACATAATCATGCACGTCCTGCACGCTCGAGACCAGGTGTTGGATCGATATTGCATTTTACTCGGTAAGCTCCACATGGGATTGCGAGTGCAGCGGGGTGTTTAACCGGTGTAATACCAGTGTTAACATCGACTCAATCCCACTCGGACTTCAATATATTTGCACGGAGTACTGAAGGATCGTATTCGCCACGTCAAAGACCCCCAAACCGCTGATTACACTCGGAATACTCCGCGGATAAGCTATCGTTCAATTATTCCTTCACTGACCTATCCAGTGCCAGAGTCGACTCGTTCTAATTTTAAACGCCTAGAGCTCCGAACCGCCCGTTGAACTCTGAGTATCTGCCAGGGTCAGCTTTGCTTCCACTCAAGTTTTCTTCTTACTTACTAATCTTTATTATCGACCCGATACCGCTCGGAACGCTGACTATAAGTGTATACCTACAGCATCGTACCCGTTGCATGCGAGAGGCCCCAAGCGCCGGAATATCCGCCCCGCGAGCTCTGGTTACAATTTGAGTTTTGCTTCCTGTACTGACTTTTCTTCTGCTAGGATCGACTCGTTTTCATTGTGAGCGCTCATATAGGATCCGTTTGGTCCTGTAGCCTCGTACCCGAAGCAGACAAGAGCCTCCAACCGCCGATTGAACGCCCCCAGTAAGTTATGGCTCACCTCGACTTTCCCTTCTCCTGTTACTTAGACTCGACTCGCTTCTATCTAGAAATCTGAGGGAAACTCATCGGGTACTTCTGCACCATATCCGTCGCACCCAAGGGCTCCGAAACGCTGATTTCACTGCAGGTGAGCTTTACTTCAAGTGCGACTTTTCTTCCTTTGCTGACCTTTCTGCTATTAGCGTCGAGCCAATCCCACTCGAAGCAACCAATATCCGCGTATAGGGTACTCTTGAATCGTACTCGACGTTTTCGAGAGCCCCGAACGACTTAATGAACTCGAAGTATCGACCAAGGTGAGCCACACTTCAACTCGAGGTTTTGCTTCTTTGATTTTTCTGCGATTAGCTTCGATACCAATCACACTCGGTGTATGGGGTAGTACTAGATCTTACCCGACATATCCCAGAGCCGCGGACCGCTACTTAAACTCGAGGTGAGTTTTACTTGAAGTCCGACTTTTTCCTGCTTCACTGACCACTATTCTGTTAGCCACCAATCATCCCACTCAACCCGCTCAATCTCAGCGTATGGAGTACCACTTCATCGTACCGGGCACATCCAAGAGGACCGAACCGCCGAATTAACTCGAGGTGAGCTTTACTTCAAGGCCAACTTCTTCCTTCACTGACCATCATTCTGTTAGCTTCGAATCAACCCAGCCGAACACAAGCGTAGGGGGTAATAAGGAATCTTACTCGGCGCATGCAAGAGTCTCGAACCGTCTGAACAGAATACCATTCATGAGAGAAAACTTCTCTGTCGACTTGTTTTTCTTCTGTTACTGAAAAATCCCAGGACTCTTCGGACGCGATTCCATTCTCACTTGTGATCGATAACGATCGGTCGCGTCGCTCAAGCCGTGAATGAGCTACTATAGTGCGTGTCAGGGCTCTTTATTTATCTGAATTTCGCGATTTTCTGTTGGCCCCGATAGGTCTGCGGAGGGAGCGGTTTGCCCTGGATCGTGTTCGGCGCATTCAAGTGCGTAGACTCGGCGTCTCAGGGTTTGAAGGAGAGGAGGTAGTGTATGTTTGCGCGCGGGCATTGTTTCACATACGCGACCAATTCATAACTCATAGAGGGTTCACTTTTGAGCGTGCCAAGTTGACTTGCACCTGCGCGGATTGACTTGTGCGTGGATTTTGGTGCACAAGTCAATTTGTCGCACGTACACGTCAATTTGTTGGCTTGGCACGCACATATGTCGAGTGTGAGCTTAGGCACATTCTACAGATTTCCTTGCTGAGGTAACTGCCTAATACGACTCATAAACTGCTGGGTACCCCGCCTCCCGATATACAGAATTTAGCTAACCCTAACACCAAAATTCAAACTCCGCTTGGTGGGCACCAAGTCAGTCGGTTAGCCCTCGAGTGAACAACGACTGCCATGCTAAAACAATTAAACACAGGGTCAATCAATTGCCCCGTGCAAATTCATTTCCGGCTCATTATAATGTTAGAAATGCGCCTTGGATGAATGCCAGCAGCCACTGCATAACTATCAAGATGGGCGCTTCTGCGAAGCACATCTCGGTCTTCATGAAGTGTGCGGAATCATTCCCTGTGGGCTCCCTGTTTGCCACCCAGGTGCTCTTACCTGCACGACACCGGCACACATTGATTGGCATAAACAATACAAGAACTGTTTCTCTCGACTTTCATTCCCCGGTGTTCAGCGTGTTATTCGTCGTCAGCAAGGTGCCGCAGACCTAGGTGCTGAGCATGAACTCCGAGGGCCGTCACTTCACGCGCAACTTCAAGCATTCGAAGACACTCCGGGCGAGCGCGTGGTTCACACATTCAAGGCTAAATCAATTTATTGCCTTCAAACGGTGCAGTGAGCGCGCGGAATGCCGATTGGGTGGGGGAAGTGCTATCGTTCCGAGAGTTCACCCCAGGTTTTATCGATTTTGAATCGAATTTGGGCGGATCATCCACTTTCTCGACCAAGCTTCATTGCTTGCGATGACGCCTACAACCTCCTCCGACAGATAGTCATCCAGAATCCCCACGACACATAGCTAGCAACAACAAAGTTCATTGTCGATGCTTGGCACTATATTGGCCATCGTGCGTCGGATATTCTTTGTCGAACACGGTGCAATCCGGCACCTAAGGACGGGTCTCAACCTGACTTAATCCTGACACAAGAGGACGCGAATGGGGCGATTCATCAAACCCGTGCTTTCAACACAGAGACCGCGGAGCAACTGAATTCTTGGCTGAATGGCTTCGAATCTCAACTGCGCCAAATGACGGATGTGAACTACGACTTCTTTGTGCATGTGTTGATAATGATTTATTCAGATAGGGTCACGAAGCACATCGACTCGAAGGGATTAGGGCTCGATGACGAGTTTTGGGGTGCAGTTAATGGTATTGAAGTCGATACGTAGCTCACTAGTTGATATTTAAGAACCGCTCAACATTGAACGGCACACCTCATAAAAAAAAGTGCTGATAATATTTAATTTAAACCAGCAAGATCTGGTGGATACCTTCGAAAACCATGGGTTACCACTGGCAATCATCGTTCATGAGAAACAGTAGGAACCATTAGAAACCACCAACAATCACGGGCTATCACTGGCTATCCCACTGTTCCAAAAGGAATTTACCCTAATTAATAGGGGCAGGACTGAGAAATACCATCTGAAACCACTAGCAATCATCGTTTGTCCTACCCAATAGAGACTGGTAAAACCCGTCAGAAACCACGGGTTGCCACTGGCAATCATCGTTCATGAGACACAATAGGAACCAGTGAAAACCACCGGCAATCGCGGGCTGGGGACGGAAATTTAGGGCCCTAAATAACCCAATTAAGACTGAATTCGCGAAAATGGGCCAAGTTGTCGACTTAACATCACAATGCACAGAATACTAAGATAAATCCTTACTTTGATGAATTTGATCGAAAATACAAGGTCCGTAACCCGCAATCTCTTTTATGTATGGTCCTGAAGGAATGCAAGAAGTCCGAGTCGTAGGTCTGCGCAAGGTCCGTGCGCAGTTTTGATCACATCAGACAAACATGTGTCCACGTTCGGATTGGCATCAATCCGGGTAGTAGCTAGGTTCGGATCAACCCACTCTCCGGACCGGATATCCGGTCTATCTCGGAGAGAGGCTTGGATCAAGATCGGCGAAATGGGCGGGATCTTTGAGACTCATTTGCGCCACTATTTTTTTTTATATCCTCTACTTGATATGGAATAAAATGTTCGTTATATGCCAGTGATTCATTCCCTCGAATCCAGATTCCCGTGTCATCAGTTGGTTGAAAGGTAATTGAGCCTTTCTCACGCTCTCTGCTGGCAGCAAGCACTTGCCTCGAGTACTTTTGAGTAACTGGGATGAGACTTTTTATGGGCTCTATTGGATCAGATATTAAATTCAGTAAATTCTGCCTCCTCAAATTTTGAATAGCATTTTTACGACGCGTCAAAATAATTTGCGGAGTCGCCGCTAATTAGTGTCACAGTATGTCACATTGTGACTTCTGCCGGTCCTGCGACAGGCTGTTCCCGGGGAGCGAGGGGGAGGTCTCGAGGACCTCTTTCGCGGTGTTTGCGGCGCGGGCGTCGACATGGAGGATGCTTAGGTTCGGAGCAAGCCTGTGCCGCTCCGGCCCGGCACACCGGCCCTTCGCTGAAGGGGCTTGCTTCAAAGTCTGCCAAACAAAGGGGTCAATCATCACTTCACTCCACCCTCAACTCACTACATATTCCCTAATGGTAGTCTATATCTTGTATTCAATGCTATTAGGTGTCTAAAGCACATTTCCCTGGAATTTTATGGCACACAGAACTTCTGCTATTTGCGGGTCAGTGATGGGACTAGCAATTTCGATAGATTCCTCTGTGCAGCTCTAGTAGGGCCTCATATTGTGTGTTCCAATCGTTCATATCGCTTTATGTGATCGTCAGACTACCCCAAGATATTTTGAAGCACTGTGGAAAGCCTCCGATGTTCAGAGAGCTTGCATGAGCAGGCCACTCGATGAGTCATGTGACACATAGGGGACCATTACCACTGCTGAGCACTGAAAACGGTCCTATAACGGGAGTCTTGGATCCTCAACTCATTCCAAAGTGTATTGTGTGCTTCCCCGTAAAATTTGGGCTTGCGCAACTCCCTCCAGGTCGATCTGGAGTGAGGGACATAGGTTTTGTGTTAATTAGACCCTCTGATGTCTTGGATGGCCTGAAAAACTGGAAGGTTGCTTGAAAAAGGTCGGATGAATGTTCAGAATGGTTTCCATACAGTTCTTGAATTTTTGGATGCCATTCAAGCAAGGGTATTGAACGTGCGCCAACTGCTTGTCACGGTCTGGCTGAGAGTCACACTTAGTCACACCGGCGGAACGCAATGAAGAGCAGCGTCGGGGGCGGGACACAATACAATATTTGCCCAGGTCTCATGAGTATTCTTTAGATAGAGCATGGGAATAGCTTCGATTGAAATTTCCCGGGATTCCAAGCTGAAATAAATATTTGGGAGGGGTTTCAAAAAAAGCGTGTTTTCGTGCAACTTCCCCCTCCCAGACCGCGGACAATTGTCGATGTACCCATACAGTTAAGTAGCCAAAGTTGGAGCCAGACATGTGAAGTTTGATTTCTACCACTTGACGCCTATGTTCCGAGGCCCCGCTTCCATGTTATAGGTGATCTCCCAACCCCCCCGATTTCCGGACTCTGCGGCAAGCCCCTTCTGACGAAAGCGCGCGTGGTCTATTTGGTTGTTATTTGCGAATGTTTCTGTGTCCGGCATTGCGCGGCATCGTCAGAACGGGGCTTGGACCGAACCTAGAGGACGCTAAGCAAAAATTTAAGCGATTGACGATCATTCCCAAAAATAGAAAATCCGAATTTCCGGTTGTCCGAATGCGGCCAAGATTCTGCTCAGCTCTCGTTTGGCGGGAAACTCACAAAACGGACCTTTAAAAGTATGCTGGACCAATCTAAGAGTGTTTCTCTCGACTTCTGCCGCTCCAGTTTTTTATATTACTTCACAATTAGTGCACAGGAGTGAAATGAAAACGGGTTTTTAAAAAGCACTCGTCGACTCTTGGCACCGACAGTGTACTATATATATGAAGCTGTGCCACAATTGTCGCAGGCAAATATCTAAGCTAGTTAAAAATGAAGACATGACTATTTTTTTCCCGAGGGATAGCGCGGTTTTGGAGAGCACAGGACGCGACGAACATCCCCCCCGATTTATGGATCTTGGCTCAAGCCCCTTCATTTGTTTTGCTAGCAAACGATGCCCGCATCACAAAACAATGAACGGCTGGCTTGATCCGAACCTAGGTAGTAGCCATCTTCGTCACTTCGTTACTTCGCTTATTTCGCCTATTTTCACGAAACCTCGTCACTTTGATCGCATTTAGGGAAAGTTCGTTACTTCCGACGATTTTCTGTGTAAGTTCGTCATTTTAACTCGGCACGTTCAAGAACCCGGAACATCGGCCATCATTGTTCCTTCAGCACAAGGCTGGACGGGTTTTTCATCTAGATACCTTACCCGAACACTAACCAATAACCCTAACCGCTAGCCCAAACCAGAACCACTAACCCAAATCACTAACCGCTAACCTCAAGCCTCTAACCACTAGCCCTAACCAGCCGAGCTCGGCACACCGCCGATTCTGTGATGTGCCGACAGGCACGCAGTACGTTGATCCAGGGAAAGTGACGAACCTTCATCGAAATTCCTTGAACTCACGAACTTTCATAGAATGCCATCAAACTGATGAATTTAAGCGAAGTAACGAAGTGACGAAGATGGCGCGGACTCCATCAATCCATCACATCCTTTCTTTCCGTCCCCCACCATCTGCCCTCCTCCTCCTCCTCGTTCGTCGTCGTAGATTCTCGGCCCAGCAACACCTCAAGCCACAATAACCTGAAAGCCTTGTCTGCCTCTCTCTGGATCTGTCCCTTTCAAGTCTCCACCTCAAGCCACGCATCGACGTCACCTCAACTTCCTCCTTGGGCTTCAAAGCGGCCGTTGCTTTATACTCCGTCAAGAGCCTCCCTCAAATCTCAAGTTTCAAGTACCCACTCCAAACCTCAAGGCTTCCTCCGCCGTGGATTACCAAAGCTCAATATCTTTTGCCGATGCCAGGATGAATGCCCAGCAAAATATATCAAACATGTTTCAAATCCAAATCCACCCCACTTGTCAATCGTCTCTATTCTTCGTCGTCACCACCTTGTCTTCAAACTTCAAGTCCGACCTCGGTCAGTGAGGTACGCGAGTTCTGATATCTCTTACAATTACTAGTAGAACTGTTTGTTGGTTATCGTGCAAATATACCATTTTTTTCTCATTTTTTGGTGCATTTAAATCTTGAATGACCTGGAAATACAATCTGCCCAGCACGATCTTGCCAGGTTACTCGATATCTGGTGGCTAGCTGGACTACCAGCCACTCCCCAGCCTGAACTGGCCCCAGCATGGGGCCATAGGAGATCAATGCTGGATGCCAGTCGACTACGGCTTGGTCACCAGTCTCTGCGAACATCTGGCACACATGTCGAGTTCAGCTGGAGACCACGTGGGGAACCATTGGCGGTGTAATTATCCATTTTACAGTTCTAAAATAATTTTGACAATTGATTTCACACATTTTCGCTCTTCTTGACGGTGTCTCGCTGTCACCTGAGAGTGTTTCCATATTCCAAACAGCTAATACTTGGCATGTACAGCCACTCTGATCAAATCACGTGCCTGATGGCTCATCAATATATTCCAGTATATTCCTAACAGTATCTGGTTCCTCTCTGGAATTCACAGATACCATGCATATATATGCAGGATGGATACTTCAGTCACCCTGTACAGAAAAAAACAAGCGCAGCGGAGAAAAACATATTTTGGGCTATCCCAATAAGGGAATTTGATGGCACGTGGAGGGGGGGTCACTGAGTCCCCTGGGAAAAAAAAAACCGACCCCAGGTAGATTTTTCGCGAATTGGCGGCCCCTTGTTTGAACCCTATATCTGCAGGGCACCTCCGCTTATGGAACGTCAAAAATCTCACGAAACGGTCCAGTATTTGATGAGAAAACTTTCACTGCGTTCAGAGGCCTAATAGCCATGGGCAGCCATTAGGCTTAGCCAAGGCGTAGCCACAGGTGCTCAGAGCGTGGCAGCTGTTACGATATCCGGCTATGTCATGTAATGGCGCCTGGCCATACATAGCCACACAGTTAGCCGAGGCTAGCCGTGGCTATTAGGCCAGAGTTAGCCGAGTGGCTTGGCCGAATGGCTTGCGCCGCTTAGCGGAGTTTGAATTGGCTGGGGCGGGCTTGTGTGGCGTGGCTTGTGGCGTGGCGTGGCTTGTGCTCACTCAACACTAACAGTTCCACTGCAAGTAATTTGATCATATCTGCTCCGCTATGCTTGGATTCTTTTCTCGTTCATCAGCATCTTCCTATATCCATCCCTATCTCCCGAGCCATAAATTTTGCTGCCTGAAAACATGTCATTGTAATCATGAGTATGTGAGCCCAACACTGCCTCTGGCGAGCAAGTCTTCTTGCATTTCTGGTTAAATATAACTATATCTTTGCTCCCATTGTCCTGCGAAATCAATTCAAAGTCAACTATATTCATTAATTCAACTCTACGTTGCTTCCTTTGTTCGACCACTTCCTGGTCAATTGGACAGAACTCATTGCAAATTCCCCACTCCCACACCACACCAATATGGTTATAATTTATTCAGGCCAGTATGAGCATTCTAATCTACCCTGAAATCTGCATCTACGCTATGAACGACGATGCCGAGTCAAATGGGATGTCATTTTTGAACATCTTCGCACCATTTTCTTTTTTTGGCTCTCTGCTGCCCGGTTATCGACACTACCTGTTTCCCGCACGCGCAGGGGAGCTGTTTCTTCGTGCTTTTGCTCGCATCTTCCTGAGCCCCCTCTGGTGAGTTCTAGCACACGTCGTTGTTTTCTCGGCTTCAATTTCGTCACTTCCCCTGCGCTTCTACGCAGCGATACCCCTACCTTTCCGCTCCTTCTTTGGGTCAAGTTTCACCCGTTTTCTTCTCGGCATCGACTTCTTCATCTAATCCCAGTGTCCGTATCCAATTGCCAGCCTCCTGAGCGCGTGCGTGCTTTGGATAAAGAAGGTCTCTAAACTCCTGATGATCGGATGGGCTTTCCTCGGGAGTGCAGAAGCGATCCGAGTTTGGCGGGAGAGGGGATAGACCGATAGAAGTGTTCATTGGCTGAATTCTGTACTGAACTTCAAGGGATTAATCAACAAAATTATTTCTGCACAAGCCACCTTGCTCACGCAGAATGGCTTGTGGCATGTGATACAAGCCATTCTGCTCGAGCCCACGCTTGCCCATGTCCACCCATGCCCGCCCTCCCTACGACATTCAAAGTCTTATATAACATCTCATGTATCCAATTCATGATTTCCACAGGTTTCTAAACCCATACTGATTTTCGCAAACCACGCCCCCACCCATTTGACGGCATCAGACAAAATGGCTTGCGCACGCCGTTTGGTTTGCAGCAACTAAGGACCAAAATAAATTGAAATCCGCTATTTTTCGGAGTTCAGTGGCTCCTATATCGGTGTAAGTAGTGATGGAATGAGTTCTAAAGCATCAATAAAAAAACTCATAATTTAACAAATTTCTGTCGCAAGTCACGCCCACGCCAGTTTGATGGCATCAGACAAAGTGGCTTGCGCACGCCGTTTTGTTCGCAGCGACGAAGGACCAAAATAAATTGAAATCAGTTATTATTTGGGTTCAGTGGATCCCACAACAGTGGAAGTCATAATGGAATGACCTCCAAAGCTTGAATAAAAAAACTCATAATTTAACAAATTTTTGTCACAAGCCACGCCCACGCCTGTTTGATGGCATCAGACAAAATGGCTTGCGCAAGCCATTTTGCTCGCAGCGACTAGGGGCCGAAATAAAATGAAAGCAACTATTATTTGGAGTTCACTGACTCCATATAACAATGAAAGTTGCAATAGCATGAGTTCCAAACCTTGAATCAAACAAATTCCGCCCATACTGGGCACAAGCCACTTTGTCACCAGAATGGCTTTTGATGGCAGTTGAGACGTTCAACCTGGCGCCAATTCACCTAGATCTTGCTGCAACATGATAGGAGCAGGTAAATTAGATGTATCTGAGATGGTATTGACCTTGTTCCACGCATGAATTCTGCGACTTTTCGTGACAAGCCGTACCCACGCCCATTTTGATGGCATCAGACAAAATGGCTTGCGCAAGCCACTTCGTTGCTGATGAAAAAGAACAATGTCCTGGCACATTCTGGGCCTGATAATCCTCCAGAACATTCAAATGTCTTCATTGGGGCAGTTTGCATCAAAGATTTCAGTAGTTATGCTCATTCGGTTGGTTGCAGTCAAGACCCTGGTACAACCAACGTCAACTACCGAGAGCCACAACCTAGAATTGCTGTCCTGAGGGCTTTTTTCAGCTCTGTTAGACTATCCCAAAGCCTTTTGTGAAGGAATCTGTTCAAATTTCAATTTGAGGCACTTAACCACATGTGTGGTTCAAAAGTTGGGCGAGTTGAACACTGTTTCTGTGAATATCTTTGCATGGTGGACACTTCTTACATTATTTTCAATACAGGTGGATTCTCGGAAGCCTGGTCTATCCCCACAAGCTCACAAGCCCGCTGGCTTGCATGTCGAGCGTGAGTTGCCCTTATCATCTTTCACGGCGATGACGAGCATTCCCCAAATATAAAAATTATGTGACAATTGATGTCCTACATACATGCAGGGAACATAAGGTAGTATATCTGCCCCATAAAATTCAATGCCAGGGCCCTACATAATGCGCAGTGAGCGCAAGCCACTTCAGTTTTTTGGCTGATGCCAAGCCGGCAAAATGGCTTGCCAAGCCGACAGAATGGCTTGCAAGCCGAAATGCCGGGCTTGGGCTTGTGATGCCACCAAAATCCAAGCCCAAGCCCGAAACAAGCCATTCCGCGCAGGCGCAAGCCACTTTTGCAAGCCAAAAAGTGAACTCTCGCTATTAGGCGGCTGAATGCAGTGTTTGTTTGTCTGAATTGTAGGTGTGTCCGGGACCGTGGGGGACGATAGTACGTTTGATTAAGAACTGCCGTACACTACTCAGCTAACATATGATTTCACGATGAGAGGCAAACCGGCACTGGGCCCGTCGGCAAGCACTGTCGGTCTCTGGAGCAAGCCTGTAGTAACAGGTCCAATTCCTCCTGTGACAGCCGGTTCGAACTCGAACGCCCGGACCAGCGTAAAGAGCAGGGCTTTCATTCTATTCATATACAGTAGATGAGAAGAGATCATATGCAGCTCGATGACCAAATCATACGCACTCGGCGAGGGCAAAGCGGAATCCGATACAGTTGTGCGGACCGGCAAAGAAGGTGAAGAGGTTCGCCCAGACGCCGGGAATGGCGCTAACTGACTCAGGGATCTTGTCCCATCGCTCAGGTCTACAAACGGAGTGAATGGCGTGATGCTAAACTGTTCGAGACGCACTTGAATTCGGACGCATCTTCACCCCAGATTGCCTTGTCAGTATTGATGGCCAGAATGGGAATGTGAATCCGCTGCCCCTTTGGTATCCTGAGGAAAAATCGGATTGCCAGTCACATATGAATCAATTCTCCTGGACATACTCACGTAAGACTGTCGTGCGATCTCCCCCGCTGATCGATGTATGGCTTGGAGAGCGGCAAAACGTCGTCCTCCATGGCCATGCGCTGCGTGAACAGGACCGGTGCATGCACGCGCATGACTTCTCTAACCACGTACTCCAAATAGGGAAGAGAGTTGAGCTCGTCCAGCGTCGGATTGTCAGTAGAAAGGGTGAGCAGCTCTTCGCGCAGTTTGCTCTGTGCGGCGGCATTCACAGAGAGTGCGTAGAGTGCCCAAGCGGTCGACAAACTGGTAGTCTCCACAGATTGCTGAATAATCAGAAGATGAAGGGAGGAGTGCACACCTCGTGACCCGCCAGAAAGAAGGTTGGGATCTCTTCGTGAAATCGTCAAGAGTGGATATCATTAGGGAAAGCAAGACTTACGCCCGACAATTTCCGCATCATTGAGTCGCTGCGTCTCCGGGATGGTGGTCGAAAGATTGGCTTTGAGGAGGGTGGACAACAGGTCTCGGCTCTTTCCGAGATTCTTCTCCCCTTTTGAGGCGTTGATTTCGGCCTTGCTTTTTGAGACAATCTGCATCCCGATTGCGTACATCTTATTGCGCGCCTCCCGAAGAACGTTGCTGCCCGATGCAGGCTACGAACCGTTTGAGAAGGCACACTCTTTACCAATGTAAAAATCCAAAGTCCATACCACGAGTCGGAGAATCGGGACCATAGCCTGCTGAATTCGGAGAGTAGCGTATCGGCTCGATTGTGGAGAATGGAATAGCTCCGAAAAGACTTGGTTAAGTTCGTTCGGCTTCTTGTCGACCTGAAGGGCATCGAAATGATAATTGAACCCTATTGATTTTAATAGCTCCATTTTCGGGGAGACGTAAATAACAATAAACAGACGCACCTGCTTGACCGATGACATCCAATGTCATACGCCTCAGCCAGGACAGAATCTCGATACGCCCTCCGTCGTTTTCATCTGCGACCTGGCGAGCCCAGATGTTCCGGAGCTTTGTAGGGATAGTATAGACGATACAATTGATGCATCCAGATAGAAAGCGAATCGCACCTCGACGGCTTTCTCAACAAAGATCTCAGTAACAGCTCTGATTTGCGGTACTCCAAAGGCGGGATTCTGAATATGAATATAATGAGCTCAAGCCGGCTCAGGACGCGGTCGATAACCTACCAGGGCTCTTCTCTGTATTCAGGACGGCGTCAAAACATGCAAGCAGCCATTGATATGCGGGTCACTTACCTGACGTCTATGCTCTTCCAGTTCAACAGAAACAAGCCCTGGCAGGAGATGAGTTGCTTCCTCCCTGAAGGGTGCAGTTACCTTTCCCGAACAAACGCTCATTACTAATGATGTTGGATGGAAGCTTCTGATATATATCTGGTTTCGTCACAATATGATTGATGGCCGCGAGGTCAGACGTGTGCAGCTCGTAGATCTGCCCGTATGTCAGAAAGATTGGGGGGAGCACTATGATGCGTCGTCGCGCACGCTGAAGAGGCCTTTGAATAGGACATTTGGACCAAATTCCTTTCGCCACTTCGCGGTCAACCCCGGGTCACCCTAACAAGAACAAAGGTCGATAGGAATAGGCGCTGAAGGTCCCGAAATTACCGCCATCTCCTTGAAGTTTCCGAATATTAAACTTGGGCTTCTGGGACCCGCGACATGACGTAGCGGGGAGGTCATGTTGTAGTACAACACTTGAAGAACAGGAAATAGCAGATAGAGGAGCAACGTCCCGACGATGGGCACAAGGATTTGAGAGATCATCGTTTGCTGTGGGGGACGGATACAGTCAGCACTGGTTCTTTATAAACGGATATTATACGCTTCGCACGCCATGGCTACTGATGTTCCATAGAGAAGCACCTGGGTACTATAGCATTCCCTTCTGCGATCCTTGATTGATTATGCCTGGGAGACTTCCAGTGCTCATTACGAGTCGACGGCTCGCTCCTTCCCTCTCTATTAATGGAGATGGGCAACCTTCCATCAGTTTATCCATCACCGGACTTTTGGCGCTGCGGTATTTAATGTATCTTTCAGGATCCATTTGGCCACATCCTTGTGAGCGAGAGGCATACACTGATGCTTGCCGGGGATATCTCCCACTTGAATTGTGTCGGATCTTGATGTTGTCAAACATCCGGAAAAATATATGATGTGCTGAATCCCACCGAGGATAGACAGATAAATTGGAATAAAATGCCCTTCTCTTCCTACTTGATATCGGCTGATGTCCGGGCACCCTGGGGACTCGCTGGATTCTGTTCCTCCGATTTATTTTTCTTGTCATCGGAGTCTAGGATCATAGCAGAGGGTAGCTCAGGTAATCGAAGGACGGCTTGTTGATAGTACCCGTAGCATACATATTGATGTGATGTATGTAGTACGGGACCCGGTTGTTCCTTAATGGGACCGCGCCGGTAACCTACCTACCTACCTGTCAAAACTCTTGTAAGATGGATATTTTGGGAGTCCCTGTTGCTTCAATTAATCGGTTCATTCTCCTCGGAGTCCCAGGTAAGTTGTCCCACCGACAGACTGTTGGTGCATAACGGGACAGAAACACACGCCATTGGCTTGATACAATGCGTGTGAGTCGTTTCCTGACGATGACTTGATGTGACTGCTTGTGTGAGCGCGGGGTGGGGAGGATGTATCAGATGGAACGGGCGCGACTCCGGCAGATCAAGCTGAGATACGACACATTAACGCAACATTGATGCACGATGTGTCGGATGTGAAGCAGAGCCATCAATCTGCCACGGCAGGATCAGAGCGCCCATCAGCGCTATTTTGATGCGTTGATGGCCGCTTCACATTTCCTTCATTTGCGTGAAGAGGACCAATCATTTGATGCCCCTCCCCTCCCCTCGCTGCGCTCGGGGGGGCCCCCGAACCGGGGCATCTCAGGTTGGCGCACTAAAGCCTCATTCCCGCGGAAATTTCTGTCCTTTAACCCTAACACCCTACCCCTAACCTCTAACCCGAACTCTAACCGGTGAATACCCGCAGTTAGGGCGCGCTGCGCTTGCCCTAACTGCTCGAAGTGGGGTTACAGGTGGATACAGAACTGTTGGCATCAGATAGGTCATTGATCCATGATCCTCTAATGTGCCGCATCTGAGCTAATGTGTCGCGCATCAGATGTGCCGTGTTTGTCGCATCTGTTTAATCCCGCGGGGTGGGCTGTCAATTGATCATGGGACGGCGGCCGAATGACTAACCGCCGGCGCCTTGTAACCACTTTAGAAAGCCTGCAAGATAAGAATTCAATCTTTTTTGGGAGACTCTTTCCATCAGCTTCTCCGCCACAAGGCATGTCGGAGCCTGGGTCTTGAATACGATTGAGGGATGGAAGTTTCAAGCAACTCTTGAACTGTTCAACCGATGTCATGGTTCCAACCAGTTATACATCGGATGGGCTAGTTACTGATTCTCTAGTCCACATACAACTTGCGGTTTACTCCGGTCACTAAATTTTTCAAAAATCCCAACTTGTACCTCCGGCATTCCAAATGCCAGGAAATATAACCGTCTCGCCAACCTCTCCACTGCTTGGCGATTTCTACGTCCATTTCATCGATATCATGCGCGTCTGAACTGCCCTGCAGCTTTTTTTCGCACTCCTCCAGTCTCAACATTCCGTCAATTCTATACGTCGCTTCCCGGATTTCATCGCAAAGAAGGCGGAGTGTGTCGTAGCATGTCCACTCTTCATTAGCCCCTAGGCCGTGAAATCCGGACAACGAGAGTGAACGCGTGCGAAGATGGATCAAGTTGTACGTTTCTCCGTCAATCTCTTCTTTGTGAAATGAGAGGACATCGTTCATGCCCTCCTTAACAAGTCCCATATAATCAGATATCTAGGCTTGCGTGGAAGACGACGTACAATGAAGATGGTTAAATCTGGGACAGCCTTTATAAACCTTGTCAAAGGTAAAAACTGTTCCTTTCTTGCCTTGAAGATTCCCGCAGCGTATGCTTCGGCTATGCCACTCTTGGAACGCAAGTAGTGAGGGCTTTTATGAGTAGTAAGTGGGCGAAACTTGACTAGACCGGATTTCGCCCTTACAATTTCGGTGCAAAGCGCTCTGCATGCTCGAATTTTCGTATCTGCACAGTCTTCGATAGTTTGCGCTGAGGGATCAATTTCAGTGGAATGCTCAAGCACAGCAGGCGAGTTTACCTCGGCGGTGAATATCTGCTTCTCAATCAAGCATGCATCGATGTAGTTTATCCACGGCACAACCGCCAACCCGCGTAGAACAGAGTCGTCCCCGTACATCTCCGACAGCTCCGTCATGTTCTCTTGATAAAGCGCAAGCAGCCCATTCTGCTGGGGTTCACCGCGGTACAGCTTTTGCGAGAATTGCACAATCTGCGCGTGTACAACATCATCTTCAATTGAATCGTCAATGAGAATAGCGATAGCTGTCAGCTTCGCGAAGAGAAGCTTCAGCTCGGTGCTTGCATGTGGGTAGACTCGCTCGATGATTCCACCGGAAGTATGTTCCAGCTCACCGAGCTGCTCCAGACTCCAAGAGGACGTTGGACCCAGGGTTTCGTACATCCAGGCATGTAATGTCTCCCAATAATCGGCATCGTAGGGAGGACAGGGTTGGTGCCGAAACCCTATCTCGGTGCACAGACGCTGAATGCAGATTGTGAATTCGTTCGATGTCGACATGGGGTGAAGGAGGAAGCGGTATTATTCGCTTTTAAGTTCAGATCATATATATAAAGCATCGCATTATAATCAAGGTCTGTGCGTGTTCCTCAACAAACGCTTGAAACTTACGCCACGGAGACTTTTTTCCTTCCCAGGGGGTGTGTGAATGGAAGACAAGCGGTTAAACTTGAATATAAATATTTTCGATTCGAGGAATGCTTGATTCTGATGATCAGAAAGTACATATGGAGATACGACTTCGGACGGACAGAGAGGCTTGATTTTACAGCCGTTTTCAGAAAAGAATGCGCTTTCTGATGGGGCGATGTACACTTGATTTGGCTTACCTTTGTTTGACCCCGCTTCCGTCTTACCGCTCCACCAGGCCCCACCCCGGTGATACTGCTCCACATGTCTACACAACTCGAGTCCAACCACTCATGGCCAGAGGCACCATGACGACACAAAGAAGCTTGTAGTCCACCTATGCCTCACCCGCCGCAGAAAACAAGCCGACATTGCATGCGACCTCCAAATCAGTCTTAGGTCGGTCAAAAACATCCTGACCCGCTATCAGCTCGATACGCAAGGGGATCATGCACCACCCAGCCGCAGTCGAAGAAAGCAAGGAATGAATATACCGGTACTGGCAGTTGACCTGGGAGCAGCTGGTGCGACTGGCACCACCGGAACTGCTTCCAGAGTATAGGGAGGAGGAGGAGGAGGAGGAGGAAGATCACCCTCAACGGCAGGTGGCGGAGCGAGGACGGTCCATCCATTCTGTTCCCGAGTGTGCTCCCGGTAGTGATGTGAATTCGAAACTTGTATGTTAGACATAGATGAGAGGGAGAAAAATGGGGGATTAATTCAATCTGAGTGTCTAAATATATGGGAGCTCGGGTTGGAGTCACACCACCGCGTATCGTTCTATGACGCAAAGGTGGAGAGGCTTTGTGGAGCGTGGAGCGTAGGACGGACGCGGGGTCAAACAAGGGTAAGCAAAATCTAGCGTACATCACCACATCAAAAATTGCATTCTTTTCTGAAAACGGAGAGTGAAGTGACGCCGCCTCCCGATGGTCCCGATCATGGGCTGTTTTTCTTTTTGTCATTTCAGCAGAGTCTTGATGGCCAATCAGATCACAGACGCCACACTGCCTTGACGCCACAGCCAGTGATTCACAACTTTTGACGGACATTCAGACGACCGACCCATCGCGCAACAAAGTATGTTGTTCGGGTAATGCGACCATCATGGATCAACATCATGCCTTCTCGCCGTACGCTCCCGCTCACTTCGGTTTTTCCGTTATTCACAGGTTGTTGGCTGGGACTACTGTACTATTTCGACCAAAGGTTCAGGTGACGGGTGACAGAGGGTCATGAAGTGAACAAATTTCAAGTGGGTGACAGTGACATTGCGGAATTTTAGGCCAAAAACAGGCCAGAAATCCGTCAAAAACATCCCCCGAGCGTCCCCTTATGGGAATTTCACACCCTAAGCGAGGAATGAACACTTCGCAAAAGATGTTCACGAGGGTGACGGTGACATGGCGTGAACTTTTGGTTGAAATAGTACAGTACGGAAAGTTGAGTTCTCCATCTTTTAGGCTCCAATATTCTAGTTTTCGGTTAGGAAAACCTGTAAACTAAACGGAAACGGTTAGAAAGCGTTTCTAAATGGATAATTCTATTTGGCACCCGCAGCTGCCAAAGTACCCGGGTGCCATATAACATTTTTCTATTTGGCACCTCGGACAAGTGTTGCCGAGAACATTGTCGAACACTTCCACGGATTGTCCATGGACCGCGTTCAGTCGAATTCTGAGGCCAGAAAGGAGTTTCATGTCTGTACCTTCACCATTTTGTCTTTCCTTTCGTGTTGTACGCCACCGTTTTCAACACCCAAATGCGAAAATCGGATGATGGGTAGTCCCGATGATGGGCAGCCACAAAGAAACCAATGTGGAGGTTTACCCACCTCACATTGTTTGTTCGTTTGTTTGTTAATGAGAACCCCAATTTCAGAGAAAATGGCGCAGTAGCAGCGCGAAAATATACCGTGCCTGCCCAATCAGAGACACCTGTACTTCCTTTGGGTGGTATTCATCCTTCTGAACACTTCCTGCCATCACAGAAAACACCATGACAATTCCCGGGGTGCCAAATATAATTATCCCACGGTAGCAGCGCAAAAAAGAAACCGTGCCTGCCCAAACGGAGATACATGTACTTCCTTGGGTGGAATTCATCCTTCTAAACACCTCCCGCTCATCTCACCCTTCCGGCTATCACCGAAAACACCATGACAATTCTCGGGATGCTAAATAGTAGCACCCGGGTCTACTTCCAGCGTTTCGGTACCCTTCGCGGACTTCTCTGAATGCAGTGCAAAACACGAAACACACGCATCCATTCATTTCTTCATCAGCCTACCGCAATCACATAGCTCTCGCCTCAGATACCTTTGCGATTCCCATCGGCCCACTCTGCCTTCATTCCACATTTCTAAGAACATCCTCAGCCACAAGGTGCACGATTCTTATCATGCGACCACTATGATTACATCTGTCCATTGGACGATCTTCTCCCGGATCTGTGGGTATAATAGAATTACGATGTATTGGCCCTAATAGGTCCGAAGTGTGGGGAGGACGATCAAATTGGTAGAGTCTCGTTAGAAACCTTGTAGTAAAGAAGGCTAATACACTCAGTTTGGTGATTCACTCATCGGTGGACGGACTTAACGGCATGGATATTTCCTTATAAGTTTCGCCCACATCACCGTCCTTTGCTGCCTTCGCTCAAGTCACCGAAATGGCTTCCTCAGACCCTGGACTCAACCTCACCTTAGGGCCAATTATCCTCGCCGTAATCAGTAGGTTTTTGTTTGGTCCCATCTAATATCCATGCTGAAATGCAAAAATACGCAGTCAATACATTCTTGTATGGAATAGTCTTCACACAGGGTGTCACGTACTACACGAGCTCGGGGTACAAGAGGGATTCCTGGATCGTGAAGTAGGTGGTCAAACTACTCGGGCCACCGCTTCCAACTTGACTAATGCCTTCTGAAGATGTTTAGTTTCTTGGGTGCTACTACTTGACACGTTCCACTCATGTGCAGTGGTCACTGTTGTCTGGGAATACTGCATAACCCATTTCGGTGACCATGCCTTCTTAGAGAAAACAACGTGGCCATAGTGAGTGGTTCCATTTTCTTTCTGGGTTCCGCAATAATGGTGCCACTTCGCTCAGTCCCACCACACCCATCTTTTCCGCATGGCGAGCTTTAGTCCTACAGATATCCCGACTCCAGAACTTACCACGGCTGTTCTCATTTCAGCGCATCGGTTCCCATTCAGATTTTCCTTGCATGGAGGGTCCAAATACTGAGCAAATCATGGATTATATTTGGCGTCCTCTCGACTCTTTCTGTCACCTCTGGTATCATGGCATTGATATCTGCAATAAAGGCGATGGAGGCTTCGAAGTAAGCCCACCCTCAATGCTCGAAGGTCCTGACTTTACTTTTCGATCCATCCCAGAATCTCGGTACCGGGTTTATTCGTAACATGTTTCGAAACACTCTGAAGTCTAGCCTATGCAGGATTTCGTAAAGCTTTTGCCTGTTGTCGACGCTTGGTGTGAGTTCTACTTGAT
Organism: Mycena rebaudengoi; assembly: GCA_029282285.1. NCBI lineage: Eukaryota > Fungi > Basidiomycota > Agaricomycetes > Agaricales > Mycenaceae > Mycena > Mycena rebaudengoi. Next base: position 88,603 of record JARJCX010000068.1, read on the forward strand.
TACATCCGCGTCCGACTTTAACCCGATACGGTATGTTAGTGGGGCTCGCGCTCTTCTGTGACCTAGCGTTGACGTGTGTTTCATTCCGCATCCTCTACCCTTGCACTGATATCCTTGGATGATCCTAGAACGCTGTTATTCCTGTACCTGCGCCGAAGCCGCACTGGGTTCGCCAGTAAGTCCGAGATTCTAGCCTTCACTACTGTGCCAACCTCCATGTAGAGACCGACAACCGTTCGTCCTGTGCCCTTTCTGAATATAAGCCTGAACTCCAACTCTTTCGGCAGTCATTACAAGAATCACTATCCAGTCGATCGAAACGGCTTCCATGGGTGCGTGTCCTCTGTCAGTGTCTACCTCGACGACAGAACTGGGCCAATATCAACTCAGGTACGATCAATTCGGTAGGTACTACATCTTGATTTTTCGGCCGAAACTTGGCTTATATACCGGCGTAGATTTTGAATTTGATATGTTTCGCGGCGCTTCAAACCACCAATCTCAACTTCGTTTTTGCGTTAAGTGAGTCGCAACGGTTACGAAGTACTGGGCCGTACTGACCGGTTGGTGTTGGATAGTTTCCGGACGCTTCTACACGAACACATTATTGACTGTAAGTACGGTGGGAGTAAGTTATAGCTGGAGACTGACATGGAAGGGTACAGACGCTCAACTCTCGTACTAAGCTTGGTGAAATTGATGGAGAGACATTCAATGCATTACCCAATGTGAATCTTCACCATCTACGAATCCGACCGATATATCATATTCATTTCATTCGCAGAGCATTCGCGGCACCGAAGTGCACATTTCAGTGGCGCGCCAGCACGATCAGAGTGGTATCGCGATGGAGAACTACCCGCGAAGAAAGACGTCTGCTGGAATCGCAAGTTCGGATGAAGTCAAATGGTAACTTCTATTATGTACAAAGACCACAAAGGCTCTATTGCGTAGCGATGCGCTCAAGTAGCAGACCTCGCATTATGTAGCAGAAGTATGTATTTAATTACTGGATATTTAGCGTCGGGACCGTGTCCCTCAAATTGCGCTGGAGGCGTCTGTGAGGAAGTTCTGAACCCGGCGGCGCAAGAATGGTCCGTAAGTCTCTGACACTGAAGACAAAGCTCCGTAAAGTTTAGATCCGAGTAGGACTGGGGGGTGGGAAATATATATGGCCATGGGCTTACAGCAGAGGTATTAAATCATAGAACAGTGGCCAGTACACCGTAGGCTTTGGTTGGGGGGGGACGTTCTAAGGAATTATGCCTCATTTGCACTGGATTTCGTACACAGCCTTTCAAAATGTTCCCAGCTCGGTTTGTGTCATAACGGAATCGTAGAAGAAGTTTCAAACAAGAATTGGGCTGGTTGGGTTCTTTCCAATCAGACATCGCTTTCCTCGACTGGTGCATACTTGGGTTCTCCCGCCTAGTGCTTTTCATCTTGATCCGGAAGTTAATGTTGCCATCGGGACGCTGTTATAATATTAGTGGGAGCACAGTTGTTTCACGGCATTCGGTGAAGGACTCGGACCAATACAGTGAGAACTTTGTTCCCCACCTGGCACCGCTACGAGGGCTTTGCGGGGGCCGCCCGATATCTAGTCAGGCGTAGAGCCTTGTAGTTGAAAGAAAGGTGTCGGTCGTTAGGACTCTTGTCATTGCCGAATACAACTGATGACAAAATAAGAATTCCCGAAGTCGAGAGTCGAGACTTGCTTAACTCAGTGACCGCCAAAAGCGCTATGAATCGACATCAGCGAGGCTCAGAGGAAGTACCGCAAAGGAGATAATACCGAAGGGGATGTGGCCAAACATATGCAAATGAATTCGAGAGATTCCGTTAAGAGAACGGAAACGAGCTCATGCCTCGACTAAAAATAGTCTTTTGAGAACAGATCGGAAGCCCAAAATCGCTTCTGTGTTGTTTCTGATATGGATGCAGATACGCGGATAACCACATGATCACATCCGGACCCCGAGGAATAAATAAAGTTCTCTTCTTCCCAAATTCCAATCACCGCCGCATGATATGTATCAGCGATCTTCCGCCATTGGACGACCATGCGAGTGTGTATACATATATCACTTGGACTACGTCTTTGCGCACCACGGCTAGAAATGGCAACGAACAGCTGGATTGTCGGGCTGGGTCTGATCACCCTCGTCATTCTTTGGATTGCTCGTCGGTCGTACTCCTCTCGAGGTCTCGCCGAACAGTTACGTGGACCGAAATGCACATCGTGGCTCTACGGTATGCCCGCCAATTCACCTACGGCCCATCTCACAGCAGTGTAGGTCATATGCCGGAACTCCTTCTCAGTGAAGAATACGGCGATCATGAATTCCAGTGGCAAGAAAAATATGGTCAAGTTTATCCGATCCAGGGATGTTTGGGGGGAAGTGTTTTGCTTTGAGGTCGTCACCACATTTTCATGTTTACCCTATCGTTCAGGAATCTCGCTTGGTGATATCTGATCCTTCAGCACTCAAATACATTATGACCAGTGGCATTTTTGTCCTGGGTCCTTCACATGAGAAGGTCGTGAAGGTTCTTTTTGGACGCGGCAATGTTTTCTTGGCGCGAGGTACAGTCTATAATCAAACCGTATGTGCAGGTTTGACGACGCGTAGATGGCGACCATCGGCGCCTTCGCAGCAGGATGAATCCGAGTTTCTCGTCTAGTAGGATCCGCACATTACTCCCAATTATCCGGGACACCGCTATAAAGGCATGTGATCCAGGTCTCTTAGCGATCCCCGACTGAACGGTTGAAGCTTATTGATCGATGGGAAGCGCTGGGCTTCCCGGGAAATACTGTGGATGTATCTGTGATTTTGAACGACGCTACACTGGATCTCATGGGAAGCGGTGAGTTCAATCTCGCTAGGTGCTGGGTGACAAATGATTAGCTGAGCCCTCATAGCCATACTGGAGCACAATTTCAACGCTTTAGGCGGTCAAAGCGAGCTGGCAACAGTTCAAAGGAGAATGTTGTGAGTATTCATTCCATCCTCCCCACAGTGGCGGTGTTTGAGGGGAAACTAGGGACTTGCTTTCGAGCCCGACAAAAGTTGCACAACTTGCTGATGCAGCCCTCCCATATATACCGGATATTGTGCTTCGATACGCATTCGCGCTCCCCATACCGACAATTAGGATATTTCAGAAGTACAAGAAATTGACGGACGAGTTATCTCTCCGCTTGCTAATGGAAAAACAGACACGTCAAGCTCCTGGCAAAAGCCAAGACTTTATTGGCAACTGCAGTGAGTTTTATCCTCACCTAGAGACCCGTACGCAAAAATTACACCCTCAGGCAGCGGCAATGAGGGTAGCGATGATGACGGCCTCGGAGTGCATTTGCGCACCATTCTTGTCGCAGGTCAAGATACGACTGTAGGAATGCATCCACTGGGTATATGCCGTATCGAGACCATTTGAATTTTAGGGCGGCACCGTTGGCTGGGTTCTCTACAAGCTTGCGGAGATGACAGACTTTCAGCAACAACTACGCGAGGAAATTCGGCTTACCAATCCGACGCAACAGACAGATTACAACACTATGCCCTTGCTAAACTCTATCATCAATGTGAGACCAAACCAACATTGCCCACCAACCACCTCATTGTTGACCATTTGATGTGCAGGAAGTTTTGCGGATGTATCCCTCTGTGCCGCTGGCTGACCGTGTCGCAAAGGAGGATTGCTTCCTTCCTTTAAGCCAGCCCATCAACACCAAAACTGGTGTAAAAGTTTCAGAGATATCGATCAAAAAGGGGCAATGCCTGTATGTCGCAATCGCAGCTTACCAAAGGTGATCACAGCATCGCGCCTACATTGGGATCGGTCTGATATGGTGCAGGATCGCGTCGATTTGGGGACCTGACGCTCACGAGTTCCGGCCCTCGAGATGGCTAGAAGAGAAGCCTTGCAAAAGCCAAGCCCTAGGACCTTACGCCTCACTGTATGTTCGGCGTCATCATCCGAAGTTCTAAAAATCGCACCCACTCACCACGTATTCTCGGTTAGGCTAACTTTCTTCGGAGGCCCAGCCGTCTGTGTTGGTTGGCGTTTGGGGTATATATCTCACTTCGTGAGGAACCTACTCGATAGCTAACCATTTAATCGTCTAAGGATTCTGGAAATTCAAGTGTTTGTTGTGGCACTGCTGGAGAAGTACGTACTGAGTCTACCGGCAAGCGAGGATCGAGTTAGGGCCCGCCTCTCTGTGACCCTGGTTTCGGAGACCCTGGACGGAAAACGGCAGATTCCCATACATATTGAACGTGTAACCTAGCTTAGCCTTACAACAAACTGAGGTCCGAGGCTCAATTGTAACGTCGGTTTACAAGAGACTAGCTTAGCCTATATCCAGCTTGGAATGCGGAAGCAGTTTGAGATTTGTCCACAGTGAGAAGTTTTTCCCAGGCTGAGCCTGAATGTCGCATTGCCGCACTAGTTCAGACCTCTTAAACTCACAGGCATCTCTGGGCCAGAGTCCTAGATATATCACGGACCGTCTCCCCAGAATACGTGATATATCATCCCCCTAGGTACTCTTATACTGTACTAGATATGCCTTCGCTTCGCTCCGGCACCAGGGCTGGTGTGCGTCTTTCCGGTGCATGGTAGAACAATATTTTATTTAGTCTCAGGCAATTTACTCGTAATATAGAGTATTCAAGTAACCCTACAGTGAACTTGGCTACGGAGAAAAAAGAAGCTGCCATGCTCAGAATGTCGCTCAGGTAACCTAAATTTGGGACAAGGGAACCTGAGTACGAGCAAAATCTGTGCAAAAGCGCGTAGTACTCACCAGAATAAGCAAGAGTCCCTTCCCTAGAGTACGGATGATGACAAACCTGACCATAAATCCATGGTAGATTGAGGGAAAACAATGCAGAGGTAAATTGGTGACGTAGTTGCGTTGCTAAGAGATGGGCATGCTGCTGGTGAAGTCTGTGTGAGGAATTGCGATCCCATGAATGTTGGCACACCTTGAAAACAGACAGAGGAATTAGACTCGTAACCAGTCTGTAAACAAATTCCGAAAAAATGCGGCAAGCGCTTTCGGTGTTTACAGACTGGTACAACTCGTCAATGTTCATTAGGCTGTCATCGGAGATTAAAATTTTAGTGAGGCTCATGTTCTCCCATGACCTTTGGATTTAAATGAGGTTCAAGTACATAGCAGTAATTAACTGCTAAAATCAATAACATTTGTCTCTCAAATTTTATTTCAATCTGCTGTAGCGGGGAGGAAAGAGGTATCGACTTTGGGGCAGAATTGTTGGATATTGATGGCTTGCTTCTCGGCCGATCGCGGCACCTGCCAAATTTTCAAACTCCGGGGACAGCTCAATCACTGTCAGCGAGTTGTACCAGTCTGTAACCACCGAAGTGCTTGCCACATATTTTTGGCAATTGGCTACAGACTGGTTACAAGTCTACAGAGGAATAAGGATCGGTCGTTCGGATTGAAGCCTAGGTCCGCAGTATTTCGTCATGGAAGAATGTACACGAGTAGATGCGGCAGAATACAACGAAGAGAGGTGAGAAAGAACGGTTTTGGATTGAGTTTGATGAGTTTGAAGAGCAAGTCGCCTAGGCCGTCAGTGCTTGCTCCATATCAATAAAATTCCAAGGAATTTTCAAGCAGGAGACTGGGGCGGGCAGACTAGCCGACGGGATCCCAGAAAGTGAACTGTTTTATACCGGGGCAAGCCACGCAGCAATACGTGGCCGCAGCATCGTCGTCTGGCTGCGGAATTGAGGAATATGCCTTTCGGATATTATTGAACCGCGACACAGTTGATTCAGGTCTTGTGTTCAAGTCATGAGGCTTGCATAAAAAGCTGTGGAATGTCATTGTATGTCAAAGTCGGAGGCGCTTTACCGCAGTTCAAGGTCAGGAGGTACGATCCCATGGTGTGTTAGCAGTGTTCCGTGGCTGTAAATGGATGCAATACTGCGCGCTTGTGGGAGTCGAAGAAGCTGTGAATGAAGGACCGGAGAGGAGGAGCAGGAATGGGGATATACAAATGGGGATGTTGCACAAACATGTACAATGTCATTCGAGAGATTTCATTAAGAAAACGGATAACTTTTTCAATTGATTCGACAGGGGGTGTAACTGTGACGCAAAATTTCCGATTCGACAATTCAACAGGCCGGGTATTTTGTGTGACCAACGGGAAATTTTCGACAGAAAAACCGCAATTTTCGTCGAAGATGAGCTTTTTTGCATGTCTTCGGCAATTTTGTGGGCGACGAACCGTTGGACACATTCGACTGGTACCCGTGTGACGCGTGACTTGGCAATGGATTTCGACACCGACAGACCCCCCTGTGACACATGACTATTGAATCGGTTGAAAAAGTACAGTACTTGCCACTCGGATTCCCCAGGATTCAACTGAATGGCAAGAGTGTTGGTCGTGCTGGGGTGTTTGACGTATATCAGGAAAACGTTGGATCTGGATGGGAAGGTGTGGAGATGGTCACGAGAACCGCTGACGACGCTTTAGCTGGGGGGTAACCAAAAGTGATCCCAAGAGCTCCACCCACAGGTTGCCCGCAGGGCCGTCTGACAACTCAGAAACTCCTGGGTGTTGCGGGTACTTCAGATGATTTGTGGAGCCAACAGTGCGTCCTCTTTCTCCTGTTCTCATCCCTTCCCATCTTCCTTAACCAACTCGAATTTTTCACTCTCCTCTTTCCCACTTATGCCCTCTCCACATACCTCGACTTTTCCCGTGCTCCACTTGTCCTTCTCTTCCTCAATTTTTTTTTCGCATTTTCTCTCGCTTTTATATGCTCTCCTCCATTGGTTCTCCTCCTTTCTTTCTCCTTCCATCCATATCTGCTCGCATTGCTTGCCCCTGATACCAACATTCTTCTCGAAAAGCTATCTTGAAGCACCGACGATGGATGAATGATGTTTCAGGCAACAAATCCCAACTTTTTTGGTCCATTCCCGGACCTAGCTCCAAGAGATAAACCAGGTGTCATGAAATGAGTGCGCTCGCAACCAAACCCCGATCTTTTTTTCAATTGCGGGATATATTTTAGGCGGAACTCCAAAATATATCCATCTCACAGCAATGGTTGTTGAGCACAACTAATACGCAGAACGCATATAGGAGGGAAACTACGAAACATGCAAATAGGAGGACAATTGGTTTCAGTTACATGGAAACCAATCGTAGGATATTTTATATATAAGACAGTAGATAGAATCCTGTACAGTAGATTCTATCTCGTCTATACTCCGGTCTTACTTTGGCCAGAGTGCTGTTTCATAGACTTACATCTTGATTCTCCCTTGCTGCGGGATTGCTCCGATTCATATCCCACATTCCCTATCCCACTTTTCAACTTCGATGCCACTCCTTCACTTGGAGTAGTGAAGCATTACTGGCCTATGTCATTATTACGGGCTAAGTGGGATACAATCCCACTGTGTACAGGGTCGTTGGAGACGGCCAGAGTGGTTGGATGGAAGCCTCAAGACCGGAGATCCCGCTACACAGAGGATCGTATACGCAAGGTCGAGGACAAAGCTGGGATTCTGACTAAGCTCGATGCTGCTGCCAAACATGCACACACACAGACCCTCTCTAGCACTCGACCCAATCACCCCACTACATCGTGGTTTATATCAGTCCTGGAGGGCTCATTTTCTGATTACTTGGGTTGACCCTAAGGACCATCGCTGACACCGGGGTCCTGGTGTCCTTGACTGGGAGCCGAAATGAGAACATATTTCCCAATGGGGAACTTGTTGAATTCCAACATGCAATTGCATACCATGACAGGGGGCATGCAGTGGCGTTCTTTTACGAGTACTTCTGTAATAGGGATCATCCCTTTCAAAACTCGAGAGCACCAAAATTTGATCAATTTTTCATTAGAGACCAATTTCGTTGAGGGACTTGATAGTGGCTGTGCTTGACCTTTTTAGTGGCAGTGCCTAAAAATGCTTCAAAACTTTCGAATGAAAATAGTGGCTGGGCATTGCACTTGTTATTGTTACTCAGGGAAAAAAAACCCTACTTGGTAAAAAATCATAACTTGCATAAACATTGACCAAAAAAAAAAATGTCTTCTAATTGAATTCTCCCAAGGATGCGCTGACTGCGTTGGCCGAGACCATGCTTGTGAACCTCTACATCTGTTACCTGGAACCTAGAGTCGGTATAAAAATTCTAGAAATATTAATATGCAGCAAATCCAGACTGGGACAGTTAGTTGAGCCGTCCTCGGAGTTTGAAATTTTAGTAGGTGCCGTGATTGGCCGGACGTGAGCCATCAATTTACCATCATTCTGCCATAAAGTCGGTGACTTCTTAGTCTGTTCCAAGATCAAGAAAAATGATTATGAGTGGTAGACAGAGGCTGGCATTCTCATCCAAGGAAGACTTTGCATATTTCCACTTATTCAAATAAAAAGTCATCCCCAAACACAGCACTCAAAAGGAATTCAAACTCCGCCATCAGCTCAATCCTGCTGCCCGAGTTGCACCCATCTGTATTGCTTGCCACTTGCTGGTTATGAAGATGGCTTCTGTACTAGCCTTCAAAGTTTGGAAGACACTGTAAAATGGCTATTGACAATAGAGGCATTTGTTGAAGCACAGACGAAACTTGGCCCAAACTGGTGCTGGCCAAATACGAATATGATATGCAACAAGCTGTATTGTGTTCATATCCATATCTTATTCACCATATTCATCCGAATGTGAATATATCTTGAGTATATTTGAATGTATCCAGTGTGATTACATCGGCTCACAACTCGGCTGGAAGGTTATAAAGTGTGCTCAGTTTCGCTCTAGACTCTCGCTCATATCAAATTAAGTGCTGCACACCCTTTTAGAGAGCGAGGTAGGTAGGTAGGTAGGTAGGTAGGTAGCAATACACGGCACGGTCCAACTCATGTACACCAGTTCCCAGGAATTATCCCGGTGTACACGCACTATACACCATTGTCCCTGGACTTCTCTGTACCCCTCTAGCTGAGAGCAAGGACACAGGCTTTCAGCTTGCTGTCATAGAACTAGACACATCCAAAAATCAAAAAAAAGTCAGCACCTTAACTCGGGTTAGCCATCACTCCGTTGGAACACTGGAGGAGCGTGGAATTATTCTTGAATATGAAACAATATACGGTAGCTGTCAAGTTAGCTCCGCAGCCAATAGATGGGCTGACAGAAGCTCGGAGGTGAAAGCTCCACGATTTCTGAGTGCTTTAGCTTTGTGGTTTCAGTTGCGCAGCATCCACAGCTGCGGAGTGTGCATGCTAACATATCCTGTACCGAGGATTGATGACAGCCTGGGCTGTCTGGATTTCATGTCTCCATGGTGAATAGCATAGTCAAGCCATCAGATGCGCAAGCACTCATCTTCAAATAGCTTAGGGGCGCATCAAAAAGTCCGCATCAAAACGGCCCCGTAGCAGGTGGCGGTGCACCAGTGAGCGTGCAGGAAGCGGGACGAAGGTGCACGGCAGCGAGCAGCGAGGCTGACAGAGGGAACCGCACTGGGATAGAGGAAGGGCAGTACAAACATGCAGTAGAACTAGACTCGTTACCAGTCTGTAACCAAAATCCGAAAAATTGTGGCAAGCACTTTCGGTGGTTACAGACTGGTACAACTCGTCGACCGTCATTGGGCTGTCATCGGAGTTTAAAATTTGAGTGAGGCTCGTGTTCTCCCATGACATTTGGATTTAAATGAAGTTGAAGTACATATGAGTTATTAGCTGCTAAAAATAATGACATTTGTCTCTCAAATTTTATTTCAATCTGTTTTAGCAGGGAGGAAAGAGGTATCAACTTTGGGGCAGAAATGATGGATATTGATGGCTCGCTTCTCGGCCGATCACGGCACCTGCTAAATTTTCAAATGCCGGGGACAGCCCAATCACTGTCAACGAGTTGTACCAGTCTGTAACCACCGAAAGTGCTTGCCACATATTTCGGCAACTTTTGGTTACAGACTGGTTACGAGCCTACAGTAGAACTAAGACAGGACATGCCTGCGCTTCGCTCCGGCACCAGGGCGAGCGTATGTCTTTCGAGCTCATTTGTAGAACAATTTTTTATTTAATCTCGATTTTAAGTACTTGTAATATAGAGCATGCAGGTACTGTAATGTTAGAGTTTTGGATACAGAAAAAAATGAAGCCGTCATGTTTGAACATCATTCAAGTATACTGAACTTTAGAATAGGAGCAACCTGAGTGCTCTAGACCCAGTGCGAGCAAATATCGTTCAACAGTGCCTCGTACACTCACCAGAATAATCAAGTTTTGCGAGAAATCTGGGTGGCAAAAAACTCGGAGTCCCTTCTCTAGAGCCACTTCAAGGGGGATGAGGACAAAGTGCAAGAAATGAGCTGGATGCTTACAGATAAAAGTGGATGTCGTTTTTGTTTTGTGTTTGTCCTACTGTTACGACGATCGATCTAGAACGAGAGAATAGCTGGCAGAATGCAGTCCAACACTTGAAGCTACTTCTTTGAGTACGCAGAGGTGGGGAGGCACCCGAAACAGGCATTTCGAAAATGAATGATGGTGGTAAGAAGATGGACGGAATGAAACATGCAAAATGAGTGCCGACATTGGGATCAGAATACTTTCATGGCACCAATTGTGATTCAAGGTGCGATCACAGCACTTGTTACGGCTTGGGCTGAGATGGATCTTTAATTTGAAGTCTGCTGATCAATCTCTGTCCTGCCCGGAGTTCATAGGCCGAGAAAACCACAGTTCAACCATATTCAAATACACTTGGGAGCGTATTGTATTATATCCATATCATATTTTCCCTTTCACCGGCGTATTGTATTTGTATTCAACTGAATATATTCAACTGTACGTATTTTTGGTCAGCACTAGGCCCAATAGTGGTGGAAAATAACAATGCGCTGAATGGTTTCAGCTGAGCTTCGGAATAGAATTTCCTGTGTCTCCACACATGTTTATAGCTCGCCTTCCCCAAAGGAATTTTGAAGCGCACCAGTATTCATTGGCTTATGAATATCAAAGGAGGATAATGACCCCCCGGATCTTCCTGCGGGGGTCCCTCTGGGACCCTCGGCCATATAAGGCACCCCTCCGGCCTTCACAGGGCTTTTGGACGGTTTTTGACGTAGCTCGCTCAAAACAAGAGCAATCGGTGTCGGGCGACAATCAAAGTCGTTCCCCCGATTTTTGAGGATTTTTCTGCGGAGATCCCTCCGGACGCCTCCGGGGGCGGTTAAAGCGGCCCCCCCGTTTAGAGAAGGATACTGAAAGAGCCAGCCTGGAAGTAAATACAGCGGTCGATTTGATACCGTCTCCTGGAAACAGGTGTGTCCTCCTTTCTGACGCGAGCGTCATGGCCCGAATAATTTTTTCGATCTGGATGATGGCGCTCACAAGCGCTTTGCAGGTGCGCTGGAGTTTACCCAGGTCCGGATTGCTGAAAGTTCCCGTCGAATATCACATTGAACAAAAAAGCTCCTTCAAAATTCGACTTCGATGAATTTCGTCCACAAGCTGAGGCACAGAGTGAAAAACTGAGAGCAACAACTTGGAAAAAAATGAGATGGAACCAACATGCAATTGCATTTCACTTGAAGCGACGCTTGTTGGAGACATAAATCCAGGTCTGAGCTTCGTCTATATCTGCCTTGCGTACCCAGCAGTTCAGGCGTTGGCGCTTTCCCGCCACCAGGCCCCCGGACACTCCCCTATAACTACCTCCGCCATAAGGTAAATCAGCCCCCCAATTTGACGGTTTCCCGGTCCGTCCTATAAGGTAAATCAGTGCATGGCGACCCAGCAGCGGTCTGTGGTAAGGTAAATCGGGCGCCGCCCGAGAAAATTTTTTTGGGTAGTAGTCTATCGAGAAGGGCAAAATTGTTGTCTTCCATGGCTCAGTTGGATACACCGTGCTTCTTGAAATTAAGTTTTATGTCGCGAGATCGACTCCCGTCTCGCCTTTTATTTTTATTTTTGCACCATGCTTCAATTGTGCAGGCAATGTGCAGGCAAGCAGACCACAACATTACACCGCTTTTGCAAATTTTCACTCACGTCGAAGCCTGTCGAAGCTCACGGCAATTCACACTCTTCCGCCGTGATGGTCCCGAGCCTAGTTCGGTATAATGTTCGCACCCCTAGCAAGGATCTGCCAAGTACGCTCCTCTTCCACCAAATTATATTATTTTTGACTGGAAGAAACCAGCGCGTGGGACCCTATTTAAATCCCGTCCTGAGGCGGTCGCATTCAACTGGATGCAATGGTTTTTCATGAATATAATCCTCTTTCTACTTCCAACACTTGCAGGAATTACAATCGGATATTTCGGGGGCTCTCAATTGGGCATTTACAATAACCAATGTCCTCTAGATTTGGCCTATACTCTAACTTACGGCGCCATTTGGTCCGGGTCAGCTTTGGATTGTATCGGTAAACCCTTTTTTAAATTCATCGCATTATTTAAATATATATGCTCGCTTTTCAGCGGCTATACTCTTTCCTCGGTTCTTCCGCTATCATCTCGTCATTCCACTCATTCTGGGTCGCCGTCGCCATCGCTCCCATTTCTCGTTCATGTCTCAGCGCCGGGTCAACAAAACTTGTGGTAGATCTCAATCTCAATACACTGTGTTCATTAAGGGACTTAACGGCGGCTTTTTACCCATCCGTACGTCTTGAGCATCTTGCTCCCTTTTGCTGTGGATTCTGACTTTGTTCCTGCGGCAGTGGTCACAAAAAACACCACTATAGACGAAATCTATCAGCGACTTATTGACTTGGGGCTTGTCCCGAGCGACGGACGCAGTTACCTGTATTTTACTGTGGAGACTCGACGCATTTCCTGGGAGGACACACTGGAGGCCCTTGACATCGGGCCCTTATCTCATTTAAACTTGAGGATGACCCGCCTTGGAGGGGCGAATGGTAGTGCATCAATCCCTTCGAGAGCGCCGTAACATATTTAACTCTTTCTGCAGATGGGTCTTCTTCACGGAACGGCAGTTCTGGCTCAAAGAAATCCGAACCTATTGACCTCAATTCGGACGAACTGGAGGCCCTTGATATCGGGCCCTTGTCTCATTTACACTTGAGGATGACCCTCCTTGGAGGGGCAAATGGTAGTGCATCAATCCCTTCGAGAGCGCCGTAACGTACTTAATTCTTTCTGCAGATGGATCTTCTTCACGGAACGGCAGTTCTGGCTCAAAGAAATCCGAACCTATTGACCTCAATTCGGACGACGAACCTGCCTTTGACCCAGCTGAATGGATTAGTACCGGAAAACACGTTTCAAACATTCCTGCCTACGTTTGGACGGCATGTCAAGCTGCGCGCGAAATTTCCACCGCATTAATTCGCCAACTTCCGTCTCGTGACATTCCCGTTACCGATTTCCTCTCGATACCCTTGCCCCAAGTCCTCTCCGACGATTCAGCCTTCTCCCGACGGACCACTTCATGGTTCAGTTCCGATGCTCCTAACTGCGCACCTGATAGAGTCTGGTCTATTGTCATCCCGCCACTTTCTTTCGTTTGCACCCTTGAAAACGCATTTTCCCAGGCTTGGCTCAACGATGCGCAGTCAATTGTGGATCCAGTCGACCCAAGTCTGCGTCTTCCTCTGTGGACTCTATCATTTTTTAGGAAAGTTGTTGAACTTCGAGAAGCGCAGCAAAAATGGTCAGACAGTCGACTTTGGCTTCCAGACGATGAGCGTTACATTTTGGAACATGTCGGCTGGGACTCTGTGTATGCTCCTGGCGCTCACGTCGGGCAACTCGACTGGACCCGACTCATCGACGATGAATGGCTTTCTGGCGACAACATTGACGGCATGATGCATTATATACAAGCGTGTGTCTCGGAAAATCCAGTGCTCTCACCATCCACAATTATCGCCTTCTTATCTTTTCAATTTGGGATTAAACAGTTCGCAACGGAGGGACCCCCGAGCCGAAATCTAAAACGATTCTTTGCGCCTTACCTGGCCGCAGTCAAGGCAGGAAAATCGATCATGTACTTTCCGGTCCACGTTAACAACAACCACTGGATTGCGTTCTATATTAACTTTGCGAACAAGACATTCGGCTATGGTATTCTTTCTTATGGCAAAATCGAACCATATACTGACTCTATTCAGGCGATTCCATGTGTCGCAGCTCCGTACCCAGGACTTTCGCATTCATCGTTCAGCTCCAACAGTGGTTGACCGCTGAATTTCCCGACCGATTCGAAAATCTGGGTGACTCCTTAGCCCACTCCGCTCAAATGGATTATATCCATTGCGGGGTATATACGGCGAACACGTTACAGCATAAACTGTTTGGCACCCCAATTTTAACACTGCCTGACTGCAAACGGGTCCGGCTCGACTGGTTCAAAATATTCATGCACAGAGCTGGACTTGGTGTGGTACGTCCTTCTCAATTGATTTAGAATCGCTTTTGATAGTCTCGAAAGTCGCCCACGGCAGGAGAGTTCGAATCCCACGAACATTTCAATTTTTTTGCTGGGGATCAGGCACACGACCCAAAACCAGCTGCGACATCGACGACCCGTGCGGCAATGTCTATCAACAGTATCCTCAATCCCACACCTTTGAGCGGTCTTGATCAACCCGAGCTCGCTGTATCTTCCCCTCTGAGCCCAGACTCAGGTTCAACGGTAATTCTGGCTTCTTGCCCTTCTCCAGCCCCCCCCGACGCCACGGATAAAAAGGTTGAGCGTAGTGATATTTCTCATCCGAACCGACAACCTGCGGCGAACACCGTTCTTAGCTCTACGCCCGCGAAGAGTCGCAAGCGCCCAAGTAGCGTTGATCTTGACACTGACGAGGAAAGGTTTGGCTAAGTTACGCTCTTCAGCAGATTCATGTTAATGACAAAGATCATCCAGAGAGCGCTCAAAAATCATCCGTAGAACAAGCAAAAAAACCCAGGAAGTAAAGCCACGTGCTAAGAAGACAACACCTGAAGAACGTTACCAAGAGCTCCTGTCCGACCCTAACACTGTCAAATCGCCGTCGGGAACCCTCAAGGGTACACCTCACGAGGTTTACTGCAAATGCCAGCCCAATGTACCGCGAAAGCTCGAGCCGACAAAGGACTATATTGTGAAGAATTGGAAGTCCCACCAGAGAACCTGTGCTATCGTCACAGGGATCAATCCTGGTTCCCGCACGACGACTGTATCAACTCCAGCCGACTCCACTAAGGTATTATTTATTTTTCATCATTTATTATCCGATATATTGGGCGCTTGAATTGCAGGCTGGGATCTCTGCTTTTTTTACTTCAAAGTCTTCTGCACCGAGAAAAGCGGTCCCCGCCAACATTGAAACAACGAAACGCGAGGTTATCGTCGCGGTAAGTTTCGCTCTTGTGACACGCACATATGTAGAACTGATCCTTGCATGCAGGATCGACGTCTTGATGCGCACTATTTCAATAATCCGGCACCCAGCAAATATAGGCCGCTTGAGAAGGCGGTAGTCAGAACCGAACTCGAAAACGAAGTTGAATGTCTCGGTCTTCGCGGGGAGGGCTACCAGGAGTATGCGTGGCAAATTGGCGAATCATTCATAGGTGGAGTCTCCGCCATCGAATGGATCCGACTCTCGCGATGCCTATTCCCGTACAAGGAATGGACGAATGCACCAAGCGACTCGGAAGACAGCGATTCTGTGGACCTACCCGACGACATCCCAGAGAAAGCTGTCCGCGAGGCGTGCACGCTGACCACGGCGGTGACACTTGCAATGGAAGGGATACCTCCGAAAACAAACAAACTCCCGCGACGCTCCGAATGGACAGCTTACGAGAAAGGACGTTTGCATCAGAGTCTACTGGTGGCCGCACGCTGGATAGTTTACGCTGGCACCGGATCCGTTTTCGCGAAAGGCTGCCGCGGCGTGACCACGAGTCTCGATCACACCTGTTCGGCTTGCGCTGCTGTTGGGCGTCTTGAAGGACTTAAGCGGAGCATTCGGCGGGCTCGCGCGAGGGCCCAATTACCCCCGGATGAATTTACAAAGAAAATGGCGAAGCGGCTCGCTCATACTCCACTCATTTGTAGTGAGCATGCCGCTGCAACTGTCAAAGCAAGTCTGGCAACACCCGCTGTCATGAAGATCCTTTCGTCAAAAGCAAAACATGGCCCTGCTGGCGTATTCTTGAGCTTGTACGAGCAAAGTTTACGCGGCGATCTCGATGATCAGCAAACCTTCGTGGCAATATCTGGACAACTCACCGAGAAGGTCGAGCGGAGCAAGGATCCGTCGGGACACGCAATACATGGCATGCGTTACAGTCCAATGTTCGCAAAATATTGCACCCTCATGCGTTCCTATGGTCCACGATCCGGGGCGCAGTACGACTTGATGCGGGGAATGACGGGAGCAATATCTCCGCGTCAAATGCGGTACGCCCAGTTTTTCCCTTGATGAGAGTCCCCTGATTGGTGACTGTAGCCGCCGTGCCGCAAAATCTGCCACAAAGATGGTCAGCTCCGAGCTCTGTCCTGAAAACCTCTTTCCTGCCTTAGATTTCGCGAAATTAATGAATTATGATGGGCCCTGGATAGTTGCGGGCGACGGTACAAAGGTACGGATGATAATTCTCGTGTCTCTAGATACTCACACGAGAAATTACAAGCTGAGACCACTTCTCACGGTTTCATCTGAGTTTAGTGACAAGGACTCGGCCCATGTTGTGGGATCGACGTTCCCGTTGCGCAATGTTCTGTTTAAAAGCTCAGAAGAACAGTCAAAAATTACCTCAGACATTGACGCTGCTAAAGCCATCGCAACACAAGTATGGGTTCTGGCCATTAAAGTATGTGGTCGATCTGTTCTAAAGATATTGAATGTCTGCTGATACGCCTCAATAGATACCGCTACCCGGCATGCCGGTCTTTCCAGTCGCATTCATTCCCAATCAGGGTAAGATGAAGGGCACGGAGTATCGCGACTACCATCTAAAACTTCGCGAACTCTGCGGTGAACTCGGCATGAAACTGCTTGCGAGTGGCGCCGATGGTGCAAAGTCCGAGGTCAACGCTCAGCAGCTGATGATGAATGCCAAAACAGAGTCGCAACTCTCATATACCAACGAAAAATATGGCGTGTTCCTCACCTGCCCCGTGTACCCGGATACCGGCCCCCACATATGCACCACTGACCCTGACCACGCACGGAAGACCGCCAGGAATAATTTCCTGTACGGTACTCATTTTCTCATCGTCGGATTCTACTTCATATGCCACGCCATCTTAATGTTCCTCCTCACCCTCGCTCTTGTTCCACTTTATATTAAAGATATTTTCAACCCGGACAAACAGGACGACGGTGCAGCACGGCGGCTTTTTGCACACAAGCTGTTCAAATTCCTGGTTACTTCCGACGGAGAGCTCCGACACCCATCCCTCGAAGGGGTTTTCATCTTGACTTTCGTCTTCGGTATGTTGTGGCTTATGATTTGTCTGTCCAACTCGTTGACCAGCTATCAGGGGAGCTCTTCGATGCGTGGATGAAGCGCAGTATGCCTCATACCGAACGCGTTGTCTGCGTGTTCCGTGCACGCCATTTTCTCACCATATGGCGCTCAAACATTGTCAATGCCGAATCTCGTTATCCAGACTTGTTCTCGAAGCAAGGCAGCTTCTTGGCAGATTCGTCCTTCCTCATTTTGATACGCCTTTGCGATCAGTTCATATTGCTCACCCTCGCACATCTTGAGCACTATCCCAACATTCCTTTTATGCCCTGGCATCACGGCACTCATTTTCTGGAGCATTTCTTCGGCATTGCGCGCTCATTCATCACTGATTTCTCATTTGGCCAGTTGATTGAAATGTACAAGCACATTTTAATTCGTGTGCGCATCCTTGCATCGGGCCAATACAATACGAAGAAGGAAAAGGATTCGAATAATGGATATGCCTTCGACTTCATTGACGCCGGTCTCACCGCGGAGGAGATCGCAATGCTCAAGGACATTCCATCTCGTGCTGATATCGACCGTGCTTGCGAGACGGCCTGGGCAGAAGCTGCGGCAATCGCGTCGCAGTTTGCTAAAATGCACATTCCAACACTCCCGCTCAAATCGTCAGATATTCATCCCCGCTTCCGAGCTGCTGCTGAAACTGCCGTCGAGGACGACTCCGATGATGAAGAAACTTTGGAGGCGACGCCTCTAGGGCTGGGCGAGAAGGCGTTCCAATCAAGTACCGTGCGTGTCCCACGACAACCATCTGCCACGATTCAATCCACGGAACATGAATCTCTGCCTGGTTCCCATCTGAAACCTGCCGAGGCACTCGCTCATGCATCACATCACGTTCTCACCGAGCAGTACTTCGCCGACGGGGCGGACAATTTGGAGGATGAACTCGACGAGATTGAGGAACAGCTCGACAGTAACCCAGCTACCAAAGCGACCGTATCGGGCCGCATGCAGATTGCGCACCTGCTCAACCCTGTGAAACCTGCTTTTATAGGACCACAGATTCGCCCGATTCCGACATTCCTTACGGCAGGACTTCCCATTTCGCGCAGCGTCCTGGTTGCTCAGCGCACCGATCATTGCGCAGGCACGCTGGTTCATTCAGAGGAAGAACGGCAGCCAGAAACTGACGTCCGTTATCTGGGGGGGAAATTTTCTCTCAACCATGCAGCCCACCAGCTGAAGGAGTCGGTCCAGCAGAGTGAGGGTTTGCGCACAGACACGGCCTTCCAAAAAGGCCGATACTACCGCTGGATCGCAGCTGGAAAGCCAACCGAATGGAACATTGGCTGTAACCTTCATGATGCTCTCACGGACGTTGTCGGTGAGTTTTTATAATTAATTCCTGTTTGTGGTGCACTGAGTACTTTTTCCTTCGAGTGCCCAACATCAAGTCTCGAGGAATTACTGGTGTTACCGTGCTGAGTCTTGAATCCTTGGTAATGATGCGGTCAGGATTGCGCATTTATTTAGGGAAGGTGAAGGGAATTTATCGCTATGGCTCGGTCTCCGGAAAGCACGACAGTTTCACAGATGCGGAAACTGTTGATGGACTCAGCTATCTTAGCCTTGAGGTATACGAACAGGTATGTAACGAAATTCCGCTTAGGACTCAATTTCAAGGTTTCTGACCCGACGGCGGTGTAGCTGGGACCAAATCGTAATCTCTTTCAGCATATTTCGCCGTCGGAGGGCCCATCAAGCTCGGACCTTGCACTTTTCACACATGCTCCGATCTCGGAGCTGATTTATCTTTTGGCGGGCGCAGTACTAAAATCCCAAGGCGAGGGCTCCGATGAGACTTTCACCATGACAGGTGGTGATAATGGATGGGAACGCTGGCAAGTCCTCAACAGAAGCGAATTGCGAACAGTTTTGAATCCTGTTGAAGACGACGAAGAATATGACGAGCCGGAAGAAGGGGGCAAAAAAAGGAGGCCAAAAGGTCCTCGTGGTGCGGTAAAGAAACAGAAAACTGTCAAGTCGCGTGCACCGACGCGCAGTGGGCGAGGGAAGGCCCAGGGAGGCTCTAAACGCGGGAAAACGGCGAAAAAATAGCGTGGGAAAAAATATTTATATATACGGTCCGGTGTAAGGTAAATCAACGACCTGGAGCTCAAAAATGATAAGGTAAATCAACGAAAAATTTTGAAATTGGGCGGACGTAGTTATAGGGGAGTGTCCGGGGGCCTCCGCCACCGCCGCACGCTTACGGATCTTGGGGAAACTGTCATGACAAGGTATTGCGCCGATGTTCATGGTGTACAGGTAAGCCGCGTCCATTACCCTGAGCGCTGAGTGCTAACACATCTCGTTTTATTATTCATCCAGAGCAGTTTCTGTGTTTTTTTTTTTGTCACCTTCGATCTCGAGACTCGTCGATCCACGAATAATCTGTCATCTTTCACTTCTTGACCAAATAAAAACTTCGTTACTCAGCACATTCGTCCGACATACTCAAGCTCGTTGGGTAGAGAAGGTGTAGAGTTCAACGCATTACAGTTGACAGTTTCGCTGATCACGGTCTGTTCAGCTGCGTATCGGCCGGGGCTCTTGCTTTCAGTATCCCGAGTCCTCTCAGTACGCGCCCAGAGCTCAACTTCAAACAGACGGCTGATTGAGTTCCCGCAGTCACTGTCGTGATTGTCGTTGATATCCATCTTCGTCGATTCGTCGCCCCAAAGTGGAAACTTGAATTACCCAAATTCTCGTGCGGAGCTGTATATGGACCTACATACCCATAATTGAAGGTGTTGACCGTGTGTTTTTATTGCATCGATAACTGACCTCGGAGGATAGGCGCAAATGCTAACTGCCGCTACATTTTTGGGAGGGACTTGAGCGGCGGTACCCATCGTCCGGATGCGGCGTACTATCACCTCACACGACACGTTTGTCCGTCTCCTTCAAGGCCACGGCCGCGGCCGGACGTCCAAATCATCCGCGATTTCCTTTCCTCAGCGCGCTGACGAGTCGCTGAGTAACGAACCACAGTATGTATGTAAATTTGGCCTTGCCCCAGCTGCATGTATAAATTGACCGCCGAAATCTCGAGCTCCCTGAGTACTCCGACACAGTCTTTCTTTCCTCCAACAGACACAGTCTTCCAGCAGTAAATGAAGCTTCTCGTAGCCCTCTTCGCAGCCTTCGCTACGACCGCGCTGGCTTTCCCACCAGATTCGGAGTCGACCCAGGATGACCACAAATGGATTCCACCCAAGGCGACGGATGTACGCTCACCGTGCCCAGGGCTCAACACGTCGGTTTTCCGTTACTTCTCATGACTTCTACTGACGCATCTCAAATATATATACCAGACTAGCCAACCATGGCTTCCTCCCCAGGAGCGGCAAGAAGATCACCATTCCCATGATGTTGGATGCAGCCGACAGTGCGCAATTCCATCCGACATCCGTTTCGCTGAGGGACTGACCGTTTAAAATTCAAGAGGGTTTCAACATGGCCGCGGAAACGATCCTAGCCGCCTCCAAGTTCGGCATGCTCTGCGGTAATGACGTCCTGACTCTCGACCTCGATGCGCTCAATCTGTAAGTAATATATGCGCAGATTCCTATAGCTTTGGGATTTGCTCATAACTTGAAACTTATAGGCACAATCTCATCGAACACGACGCCTCGCTGACGCGGGGCGACGCCGCGCTCGGCCCGAACCTGCGCTTCAACGAAACCATCTTCAAAACGCTCGCAGAGGCCAATCCCGGCGTGGACTACTACAACGCCACGTCCGCAGGCCAGGTGCAGCAGAAGCGCCTCGCGATCTCGCTTGCGACGAACCCGAATATCACGAACACGCACAAGGAGGCGTTCATCCGCAGCCGCGAGTCGGCGTTCTACCTCAGCATCATGGGTGATCCGCTCACTGGCGTCGCGCCGAAAAAGTAATTATTTATTATCCCGTTCATTTTCCTTCATCTGATTCGATCATTATTTAGGTATGTTCAAACCTTTTTCAGGGAAGAGCGCCTGCCCATTGCTGAGGGGTGGAAGCGGCCGAAACATCAGATTACGATTGCGACCCTCGTTCCTATTGAGGACCTGGTTCAGAAGGTGTCGAATTGGACCCCCACCCAGAAATGCGAGGACCTTGTGCTGGGTCCTGATTTCGTTATCTAAGCAAGATTCCAGGAGCAGGGTTTCGTGGTAAGGGAAAAATTCAGAGATTTCGTACCTCCATTTCGATTAGAACCCTTCAATGTCTTGTCTCTCTGCCAAGAAAAGTAGTCTTCTTCAGCAATATCGCCGGTGCACAGAAATAAGCGCCGAATCTGACATACTGCACCTTGTGGATACCGCATCCCCTTAGTGGCATGTCGTATCCACACGCGCTTCTTCGGTGCTCTGTGCCTCATTTGTTCGTTTCACAAATGCGCTCTCGGGCCTGTCTCATCCCTCCGACCTGAGCTTGAACGACCGCCGAAATGAGGATGGCAAAAGCGGTTATGAGAATGGGCGTCGACTGCGTCTCGTCCGAATCGAGCTCATACTGGTCCATTTCTCAAACGCCGAGAAAGGGGGAATAAAGCTGATCAAGTTTTGGTTGTAGATCGCGGCGCGGACGCCGATTCCCGCAATGTCGGGACGCATCAGTTATCGAGTTATCCGCCGGAATTGTCCTCAGCTTGAGCTGGATGAATAACACGAACACCTTTATTTATTTTCTCCACTACATTCAACACAAGAGCAAGCCTGGTCCTGGTTGAATCAAAATGGATTGGCAGTCCTGGACGGCACATAGCTGGGGAAGCTCCTCCGCGCTTATCTCATTCATGTTATGAAGGACAGTTCCTTGTATCTGATTACTTATAATACTCGAGATGCCTGGGCGTACTGCCGGGGACAGTACCCGCGACCAGGCCTTGTTTTAAATGAAATTGTCTCAATTGCTAAAGCTGAACAGGACAAACCCACGAGGAAGTGCTCAAGCGAATTGTTTTCCTACTTGTCCGTCATGGCGGGACTGGGAGTTGGATTTTGGATTTTGAACCGCTCCGGGCACGTTCGGTGGCTCAGACCCCCCCCCCCCGCGGAATCGAGACCACATCGACATTCATTGGAGGTAACGAGGTCTCCCTCAGTTCCCAGTCTTTGCGCGTCTTCTCAATCGCCATATATTCTTATTTTGTGCCTCCGGGTTGAATCTCATTCTTCCCCTGGACCTTCTCTTCGGTGTCTATATTCTATACAGAAAATTACGCCCAGGATGGACTCGTCTGATTCTGCACCTCTACAGCATATTGCCGACGAAGCAGGCATTGGGTTTTCCGTGCTTTTTTCCCCTGGGCCTTGTTAAGTACCAGGTAGATCACTGTAGAGAAAAAGCTAAACGCAGATGCTGCGAGAAGTTCCATCATATCAGCATACTGCCATAGTCTAGCGCAACTGCACTATATACCTGCACAAGAGACTTCATCCGGTGAATACTGTCTCCTAGCGGCAGGTATGTCCTCCTTTCCGGTGCAAGTGTCGTGGCCTGAATAATATTTGCGGTGAATATTTGCTCGCAAAATTGAAAATATACGCACCTGTATTTTGGCGCTCCCAAGCGTTAACGCTTTCGCAGGAGCCCAGATCTAGATTCTTGTTGAATTACATAAGTCTCTTTGACCGTCGAGCGGTATGATTTACCTCCAGTTTGTTTCTAGATTTGCCAGATAGGGTAAAGCCCAGGGTAATAGAAAGGATGGAGCGAGATGACTAGATTAAAAAATGAACCGAGGAACCGTACTGCGTTCCGTGGTCACAAAGCAGTCGTGCCGCCATGCCGAGATACAGCTGTGCCGAGCTTTGTTGCCGAGCTCTGTTGCCCCGAGCTCGGCACCGGGGCGGCAGAGCTCGGCACACCTCACGCTGCTCTGTCTCAGCATGCGAGTGGATATTCTAGATTCACCCCCAAGGTCGAACATCGGGAATTCCGAGTGGAGCTTGCAAAATGCGCCGCGGTAGCTGGAGTCAATGAGTGCGTTGAGAGCATGTTTTCTAAAAGAGAGCACAGCGTGGGAAATAATCTGATCTGACAAGGCCGCCCGGCTCCGCCGCAAGAACTGACCGATTCATGGGGGCCGTGCACGCAGAGTATATATGATGCTCGAGGTAATTCTGATAAAGTGTGAGAGAGCAACTTATGAACCTGAGAAACGAAATCGCACCTGTTGGATGGTGAATTTGCCACTCCGACCATCCAGCATCGGGGGAAATCACCAGAGCCTCCATCATCTCAGCTGATGCTCTATGTACAGGCCGCTCAAAATATCACGCAGGCTCAAGCACTTCATCAGACCGATGGCCAGAGCTCACCTCAACGAAAGAAGGAAGTCGCCTGTTCAAATCTTATCAGACCGTATAATTATTGGTGTATACACAATATGGCTACAGGATAGGCTGCACGCTTGGTAAGTGGTCGTTAGGGCTATAGCCGCTGCCCGCGCCCATGCTAAACTTTTCTGCAAGGTACGATGTGTGGAGCAGAGAAGGAACACGGGTTGAGAAACAACATGCACTGACGATTACTTTGCCTATACTCGCGCGTATCACAGCGTGGGGCTCATTATTGTAGGCACCCGTGTACATCGTGAACCAGATGTATCAGCCCGGGTGCAGAACAAGTGCGAAAGAGCTGATCGGTTCCCAATTCGGGGATTCGAGCCACAGACACCATAAAAATCGGGTGATACACTGAAAATCACAACACGTTCCTATAGTTGCGATCCAGCAAATGCAGGATAACCACGGAATTGCCAGACAGTCAAAATTCGATTCAACATTGTCATCAGTAAATCTGGGAATTATCGTAATCACATTCGGGAGCCGGCGGGATGAAACCACAGAGCAGTCGTGATATATATCCGTAAAAGCATTATAATTAACTCTCACTTATATGGGATTCCCTAACCCACACTGCGCCTCAGAATATTATCAAAAAGAGGAGCTGTGGAAAGGCCATGACGGCCTATTTATCTTGGGCTCAGTTCTGTGGGCAGACTGGTGGCTGTACACTTTTGAGTGTAGAAACAAAAATCAAACCTAGAATTCTTTCTGATTTGTTTAGATTTTTCTTTTTTTATTACACTCAAAGTGTACAGCCACCAGTCTTCCTACAGAACTGAGCCGAAGATAAATAGGGCCTGAATATAATGGATGGCCCACCACCCAGCGGATTCTTGACCAAATCACTCAGACCAAAAGGGAAAACTCATCGGAATCACCCTCCTGATTTTGCTGCACATCCACCAGCAAGCTTTTCCCTGACTTATCCCTGTGCCAGCAAGCATTGATGGGGTGCATCGCAGATCGAGCCCTCCTGAATATAAAAAACGCTCCAGCGCTGCACAGGTTCTTGACCAAATCGCTGAAATGAAAAGTGGAATCCCGCCGGAAATTCCAGATTTTTCTGCATGGCTGCCAGCAAGCTTTTCCGATGTATAACACCCTGCCAGCAAGGAAAGGTGGGATTTCGGACATTGGCGCCAATACAAGGCCAAACGTCCTGAGGGATCAATTGATATTGTTCCCCTGATTTTTCTGGACCCCCCCCATATGAGTGCCAGCAAGCTTTTCCAGAACTTTCCCAATCGGGAGTCCTTGGCCCCCCAATGACTGGAACATTTCTATAGGGTGTTTAATTTGAATTTTGCGCTGTGGGCTGTGGATACGATTGGATATTCTGGATCCAACATGATGAGTTCAGTCATGTATAAATTCCAGAGGACAGGGGAGGATGTGCCGCCAGTAAGTAAGCCAATAAATGCTTTAAATTGAGCGGAGGTTTATTTCCCATGTTGAACATAATATCCATCTGTTGAACATAATATCCATCCGTTGATAGAGCCTCATGCGCAGCCAATTCAATATTGCGCCCCCTATTGCCATTCACAGAGCTTCAGCCATAGGGTTAAATGATCTGTTCAAATGGGAAAGCATTTGTGGCATCCACAACAGCAACGTTATATTGTGCGGCCTTGAGCGGGTCATTCTTTTCAAGTCCGCGCAGTCTGTAATACGTTGGTGGATAGGAAGAGCAAGGAGAGTAAGAATATTAAGCACAAGGTTCCTAGTGCGATAATTCTATCATTCTCTGTGTCTCTATTCAACTTTCCCTTTTTCAGAACCACTAGTTACCCATTATGACCGCTCTGAACCACAGTTGGTCCATCTTACAGGGTATGAGGTGAGAACGGAATTCAAACAGGCAATTATTAGCACCTGTGATTTCTCTCGCGCAGTGACTCCTTGGAATCCTTGCGCTCGAAAGTCTCAGACTCTGCATGTCTGCAAAAAATTACAGCTGACGCAACTGAGACGACTCAGCAGGGAAATTGGAACACACATGGAGAAACCAGTGATCGACCGCAACCGAACACAACAGTCTGCTGGTGAGGACTGGACATGAGAGGCAAAAACAGACGCGTGTCGGCCCCAGACTTGCGCAAGCTTGCTCTAATTACCGAGGCCACGGTAATGCTACGTAGCTTGCGAGCGAGACGTTCTGATGTGCTCTGATACTGATCGATCCGTTAAACTCCGTCTCGGAACGCTTCGGAAGGAAACTGCATAGTTGTACGTGTGCTTGCTGACTCATTGACAGCGCATTGCTATGCGGGATGCATGGTGGGCTGCGGGCAGAGAGAAGCATAGCGAGCAAGAGACACGAGCATAGACGGGAAGCAACATGAACTATGAGACTCAATAACATTTGAGACGTCTTGGCACAGAAAAGAGAGAAAAAGGGCAGAGGCAGGGGATGGATTGAGAAGGACCCATGTGGATGACGCACACGATGCCCACAGCCCAAATTCCCTTGCTTCCCTTAAACACTGCCGCGAGTGTCAAGGAGACCGCTCAGGACCATCTGGAGTAGTCAAAGAGCTGTTTTCATTATGGTACAAATATCTCGAAGCTGTCGATGTCGACTTTGTGCGTCCAGCGTCGGAGCTCCCGAGCCCAAGACACGGTGATGATCGACATCGGCGACAAGAGAGCAAAGGAGAGGAATATGGAAGGAGCCTCCGAAGAGGTAAATAGTGCCCAGTCGACGATCAACGGCGTCCGCGCGGTTTTCTCTCGCTGGTGGTATAGGACACCGGTGGCGTCTTTTAAGACGTGTGTTGTGAACACTATATCCAGCCAGGGAGAGGTTTTGAGCGTCGGAACGGCATGTCTCGAGTTTTCGGGATAGAAGGGTGGAAAAGTGGAACTAATGAAAGCCCCAATGTGCCCCATGGAAAGTTGGCCCCACGGAATCTCGGCAGGCCAACGGAATAATTATAAAAGAGTCACGTCCACAGTGACCAACCATTACTTTATATTTTCGTACCTCGTGTTTTTGAAGTGCAGCCATGGCTTTTGCGGCGTCCTCCCGATGTCCCGACGCATGTTCGGAAGCCTCCCACTTGTGTTCCGATGATGATGGGAGACACTCTCGCGACATCTGGTACGTTCTTCTCAGCACTAATTATAACGCTTCTTGACTTCTTCTGATGAGATGCATCTCAGTTGCTGCAATGACAGACTACGTCGATCACATCGCAGCACTTTGTCCTCGACTGCCCTGCACAGTCCCCAAAGCCGTCGACGGAGATAAGATTGAAGCCATGGTACAATGAATTTGCGGGCTTCATAGGGGCGCGCGCGCCCGTTTCGGCAGGCATGACAACAATAGAGTGGTGGGGTGTATGTGATTGGTGTTCTCATTTTTCGATCTGCTCACTTCAGTGGCGGTGAAATTATCACCGCTATTCGGTATGGGGATCCTTGGCACGAGATTATCATGCAATCATGGCGTCTTCGGTCTCATTGGAGCGGGTGTTTTCCTCCGCAGGGATTACGATCAGCAAGGTGATATTGTTGCCACCAAAACCAAGTACTTATTCGTGATGACACGCAACCACCAGGTAGATCTGCCCCAAGTTGATCTTAGGACTGGAAAGTCGTCTGACACTACCATCTCGCATCTTTGATCTCTTGCGGTGATCTTATTCGAAAATTCACACTCTCTCCGTATTTCACTAGTACTGATACTGCAACTGTCGAGTCACCGACTTTGCGGTCATGCAACTGAGGTACTGAAAAAAAACGAATCTACCACTCTACTATGTATATCCTCTCGCTTCTGAATTGTGAGGCCGGCCATAAAAAACACCTGATCGTCGTCTGGATCAAACAGAAATCTATCAGCTTCAAATAAGATCGCCACAGCGTGTGGCGGACGGGAGGCCGGGCTTCTCTTCTTCCCTTCACCTCCGTTGCTCTCCCCTCCAATGCTCCCGCCATCCCTCGCGAGCCCCTCAACACAGTCACCGTCCAACAGGCGACAACGCAGGCAAAGACGCCTCAATTCCGCAAGCCTAATGGAGAGACTTCCCTGGACCATCATCACTACCCGAGACTCTACGTTGAGTAAATGCGCCGCGACGTGCCACATCGCAGCTGGGGCTGCAGTTTGTCCGTGCGTACCCTTCCCTCCCCCTTGTCGCTATATTGTTTAGTTTCTGGTACTTACTCATTGACGCAGCGATCTGGCTACCACCTGCCAGTGCACCAATGCGAACTTCCGTTCCGACTTTTTATCATGCGTGCAAGGCGAATGCCAGGCCGCGGAGCTCGATAACGCGCAACAATTTGTGGCTAGTCTGTGCGGTACCGGTACGTTCTACCCGTAGCTTTTTTAATCGCATTAGTTCTCTATCTCCTCCGTCCCAGCTGACGGATGCTTCGCCGCCCCTCACCCCATACTGTCCGCGTTATCTTTTTGATCAGCTTGGTTGATTCCAGAATTCCATCACAGTCTCCCTGACCGCGAGGCCTACCGCAACTGTCCCATTCCTCCCAACCAACGCCAACGCAGACATCAATAAACCATCACATGCCAGGTTGGTTCATCCGCACTTCCCGCTCCCGACCACTTCTGATTGATAGTGATAGCGTTTCTCTCTCCACTTCCAGTTCAAGCGCCAGGAATGTAAGTTCTTTCCCCGGAGAAAACATCACCGCAACATACAGCCACACCCCTGCTCAGACTTCTCAGGAAACTGGATCCCCAAACACGGGCTCAACCCAGCCCGTGGACAGGTGATAAATTATATATTCCACACTCACCGTATGTTCCTCACCGCGCCCAACGAACAGAAACGGGGCGCCAGCCGGAGCTATAGCAGCGTCCGTGGTGATCGTCGTCTTCATTGTCGCTCTCGTCATCTTCGTGTGGTGGTGGATCCGAAAACGACGACAGCGGATTCGAGAACGCAGGTTCCCAGCACAATTCCTCGAATCAGCATCGCCAGTTCAACGTGTAGTGCGGAGTCCGGCCAATATCAAGGTTGCTGCCGCGACGGATGTTGAAACGCAAGCCGAAGTCGCAGGGACAACTATGGCGCAAGGAGTCGCGTTGGATGAGACCCAGCCTGAGGAGGGTGCTCCAGCGCGGACTCGCAACCTGCGGTTGATAAACTTCTCGGACGTCCCAGCAGAAGAAAACGCAGCACAAGCCAGCAACGCACAAGACGCTGCACATACCGAGGAAACGGTGACCGTGCGATTGCGCCGTGTAGAGGCGCAGTTAGCTGCTCTGTTGACCCCGGCGGTTGAATCGCTTGAAGAGCTGCCGCCGAGTTATTGGGGATAAAATTGTAACTGTTAAGCATTATTTGCAACATTTATACAGAGGAGGCCCTTGAGAGCATGAGGAACGAAGTTTTGCGAGCGGTGCGTTTTGAGTGGATCAGCCAACTGGGGGAAGGAGCGTGGCAGAAAGCAGTGAGAAGAATAAGTGGAAGAACTGTGTATGCCAAAGGCGAGTCGCACAAAATGCACGACGAGAAAAGACTCGAGCACTAAGGCTCCAACTATTTTATTTGTGTTTGACGATCCGCACAAACCAAACAGAAACAGTTTCTAAACAGTTTGAAACCGTTTAAAACTATTTAAAGCTGTTTAAAACAGTAGTCTTTTAGGCTGAAAACTATCGCTGTAACTAGCTATCCCATGCCACAAGACAATGTCGATTTGAGAAACCCTGCTTTCAGCCACATTTTTGTGAGAATCGCCTCCTCTATTGTCTCCACCTTGAATGAGCCGCAGGCTTCCTGGCACAAGTGTCGGGAACCCGAGAACAAGCGCTTGACGGAGACGATGGTATCCAGAATAGCCAAAAAGTTCATAGTCCCACGGCGTGAGGGCGTCACTGCCTCGGGGCTGCTCGCACGCTCGGATGCGACTTGAGCATCGTGGATTCGCTTGTACGACTCATTTGCGTGCTCGAAGATCAGCTGTGCTGCACGTGCACGATCGAACTTTGCGAAACCAACTACACCCCCAATCGAGCTCGGTGCGTGTTAAATGTTTATGACTGATGTCCCGAACACCTCTGTCAAAACATGTGAGATATGTCGTTCAAACATTGTGGAAACGTTCCAAACGAAACATTTCACATCTCGACAGCCCTGAACCAACATTGTCCGGATATTCAATACACATTGTGAGAAATGTTTATAAAATCACAAGAACCAAGTAGAGTAAAGTATCTACGGAGATGTGGACTCGAAAGGAACCGGTCTGGTCCATTGATACGCACGCTCCCTCGCAGGCCACGGAGCTATCCGAGCGTTGTTCAACTTCCGTTCAACCTATCTGCAGCGCCCCGCCGACTCTCAAGCCCGCCGCCATCGCTCCAGTGAGATCCCCGATTCCATCACATGTTCTCACACACTCCGGGTGACATGGTCCTATAATAGTATCCCTGGGACCAATGATAAGGGCCTGGAGGCACCCGGAGGTACCGATATAGGAAAATCCGCAAAAATCCGCTGATCTCGGTGATGTCCATAGTTTTTTATTCGAGGTCACATGACCGCACCCTGTGAGCGAAACAAGTGGCGAGGATATTGCACATGTCTCATAGGGGTGCATGCTCATCGCTGTACCCCTCCACCATTGGCATCGGAGGCTCCCGACACGTTACAAAACCGTGTCGACTCCATATTCTACGTCTGGTAAGCTCCTCTTTGCCCTTTCATTTGGTTTAAATGTGGACAAGCCCCTTTTCAGGAATTCCATTTGTGCCGTGCGCCTCAAAGCTCATGTACTTGACTATAGCTACACCTATAGCCATATTCTCGCCAGCAGCACGCTGCAGAGCGGCAGACGCTCAATTGTTTTCTATTTTGGGAGCCCTTGGCGTATTTGTACGTACCGTGCGCGCGGCGCGTAGCGCCGCAGAGCGAATTTTTTGGCGGGTTTTTCGCGGCCCACGATCACATCTGCGCACACGGCAAGCCCCCGTTCACTCATTGCATTCTTGCACCCACATTTGTTCCCAGATGTTTTTAGATGCGCATGATGCCTTTTCGACACGCTTTGTGGTATTCTCCCAGCAACGCGTCCCCGGGGCCTTCATGACTGTCTAGGTGTAGTTAGACGCCGGATCAACGGTGAGCGTTTTGATTCACCTGTCATGTTTTGTACTTACTAGCGATGTTCTTGGCAACATTGAAGCGCGCCGCAGGCGCGCAAAAATTCTATTTGAGTGATGGAGTTCTTCTCGCTAACCTCCCCCGATGCGCGTAGCACGGCCCGGGGCTCTTTTGCGATTCTTTCGTGTCCCGGTATGCGCCATCATTTATCTTTTCCCCAGACATAGTCTGACTATTTTTACGCCTCTGTCGCCGCCGCGGAGGGATTATGTGCAGTTTCGGGGGTCCCGAAACTCTGGGAGCCCTCGCCGATGCCGCCTCGATTTTGGGGGGCACTTTACGACTGACGGGCCTACGGTGCGCAGTCGGGTATGGCGAGATCTCCGAAACCCGCCGCAGAATTTAACGCGCTTTTCTATCAAATCTAACACATTTTGTGTAGCGCCGCCTCGATGTTTTTTGGGGGATTTACGACGGGCCTGCGGTGCGCAACACTGATATCTGAAGCTCTCAACATGTCGCACTAGTTCTCCGAAACGCGCGCTACGCACAGCGCCGCCGTAGAGCAGTTTTTTCGCAGTTTTTTTGGCGGCCCACCATGCCGCATGTGCACACAGTTAAGCCCTCTTGCACTAATTGCATTCTTCTACTCACATTGTTCCCAGACGTTTTTAGATGCGCATGCGCCTTTGCGACGCGCGTGGGAACTCGAAACAACGTCCATGGCGGCGCGTAGCGCCGTCGATTTTTTTATTCAACACTAGGTGCTGTCGTCTTGTGGTAGTCGCCCAACAGAACATCCCCGCGACCTGCACAACTGTTTATTTGGACGTACCGCTGCGAATTTTTCGGTGTTTTGGTGTCCCTGTGATCAATGGTAAGGGTTTTGATTCGCCTGTTATATTTTGTGCTTACGACCGATGCTCTTGGCGACTTTGAAGCACGCCGCAGGCACACAAAAAGTCTATCCCGGTGATGGAGTACTTATCGCTGACTTCTCCCAATGCGCGCGCTGCATAGCACCACCAGGGCTTTTTTTGCGATTCTTTCGCGTCCCGGTAAGCGCCATTAATCGTCTTTACCCCGCCGTTCTCTGACTATTTCTACACCTCTGCCGCGCCGCCGCAGAAGATTGTGTGCGGGGTCTGGAGGCCCTGCAGCTCTCGGAGACCGACGCCGCGCGCCGCCTTAATTTTTTTGGGCACCTTCCGACGGGACTACAGTGCGCAGCGTAACGCACGGGTATGATGAGTTATCCCGAAACGCACGCGGCGCGCGTAGCGCCTCAGAACAATTCTTTTGCTGTTTTTTCGCGGCCCACGATGTTATCTGTGCACACGGTAAACCCCCTTTTCATTTAGTGCATTCTTATACTCGCATTGTTCCCCAATATATTTTTGTTTTAGACACGGAGCCAAGATCAAAGTCCATGGCGGCGCCGCGGAAATTTTTATTTCTTTGTTCCCCTAGGTGGTGTGCAGCGCCTCTCCATTTTTGTATTCAAGAGTTCTAGCGAGGCTCTTAGTTTCTAGTGTTTCGTTGATTTTCTAGTCGTTCGAATCTTTCTCTAACGAGGCCATTAAATATGCTCGGCCGGAAGAATTCCCGTAGTTAACTGGAAGAAACGGAAGTATTAACGGTATTAATAGTATCTTGTGTTTTGTATTTCTGGGGAGGTGGTTCCGCCTTCTGGGCAGCCATTGGATATTTAATTCACGGCGCTGAATCCGCCTTTTTTTCAGTACTCAAAATACCTTATGTCTAGTACCTTATCGGGGATCCCGGAAATAAATTCTCTCAACGGCTATTCTACCTTGCAAACCCTCGAGAATTTTCTGGTTTGAATCCTGTGAAATGGCCTATTGGCTTGATTATTTTAGGGCTCTACGCGAACCTGTGTTGATTCTTGTTTTGCCGACATCAATACATTCATTAATACCTCTACGGCTGGTGCCTCCTCTCCCATTCAACAAGAAATGGGTAGAGGGCCTTTGCTCTTATCTTGAAAATCGGCATATCCTTCGATTGTTTTGATCTGCTCTGCCAACCATTCGATATCCCCGTTTGTTTCAACGTGGTTGTCGGGCGCTGCTCGCTGACGCTGACGCGCAATTTCGAGAGGCTTTGCATTACCATCCTGAACATGGAATTGGCCCGGGGCTTCTGGGGGCGAGGTTCTGTGATGCAGTCCAATCCGCGGTTCGGCATGAAAGTACACGTCCTCTGCCTGCACAGAATAGTCAGAAAAAGCAAGAAGGAGTCAACTCAGGTGACAAACCTGCTCAATAAATATTTCCAGACTCGGATACTTCGTTGCAGGAATAGTGATGAGTGCTGGAAACGGCTGGGATTCCTCCAATAATGCATCATCAGTGACTTTCACAAAGCACACCCGATATTCGGCATTCTCTGGGTCCCGGTACGACAGCTTAACGGGTCCTGTATATGTTGAGCGAATAATTTAATTGATATTAATAGAACCGTTCATACCTGTAATAGCCGAGTTAGACGTCTGCAATTCAGCCAACAGGTCGCCCAAATCTGCTCGCCATTCGCCTGGTGCGCATCCCACACGATCTACCACACACAGAAGAATATCTTGTGCATATTTCGGGTGTCTTGAGCTGTCACGACTATCTTCAAGCAGTAATTTGACCCAGCATGTGTCCGAGTCGTCATCCTGCTATAAAAATGAAGTGTTCAAGGTGCCCAGGGCATAGGAAAAATAAATTACTCACCTCTGGTGTCGGAGAAGTGCCTAAACCTCCATCTCGAATATTATCTCTGTCGAGAGATGTATCTGGTGAGCTCGGTAATGTTACACTAACGGCGCGTGTAAATCCATTTTTAGGATCAAGAAGAGCTGCACGCAGTCTTGATGCCGTTGTGGCCTTCGCTTTGGGGTCAAAACCAGTGAGGTAAGGCCATTTATCCACTTGTCGCTCAACCATGGCAATAAGCTCTTTCTTCAAT
The DNA here is from genome assembly GCA_029282285.1 of Mycena rebaudengoi. Classification (NCBI taxonomy): domain Eukaryota; kingdom Fungi; phylum Basidiomycota; class Agaricomycetes; order Agaricales; family Mycenaceae; genus Mycena; species Mycena rebaudengoi. The sequence continues at coordinate 122,531 of JARJCX010000068.1, forward strand.
ATTCCTGACCTATAATAAAGAAGACTCTTAGCAAGAAGCTTGAGGGAAGACAAAAAAGACAAACAAATCCGCTTTCTCATACGGCACCTCTAACAACGAGACGGGCATGGTGAAATACAGGATCAAGTGAAGTTCTCCTATCTTTGTCTAGCCTCGATCGCACTGATATAAGCATCCGACCGGAAGAAATACTGAATATCTTCGGCCGGAAAAATCTCACAACTCGACTTGGGGTAAAGGGCCGTGGCTTTGCCCGGCATGACCTCGTACTTACTTTTTTTTGTCCTTTGTGCCAAGTATGCATATACCGCCTCCCAGTTTGTGGCGCCCATAACCTGATAGGCTATGCACTTAAGTACATCAGGAAAACCGGATGATGCTTAACAGCGCCACACAGCGCTGCATAGCCCCATAGCTCCATACCTTCATCCCCTATATGCAGCGCTGTGAAGCACTATGCAGCACTATGCGGACACCTTTTGGGGAAACTGCTAAATGGAATCTGGGGCACTTCGGGGTGTTTCGCTCTCATTCAGTCAGGATAATAGGAATGACAACGTGTCTATTCATTGAGGTATGAAATACAGGTATCTACCGAGACTGCGCGAACACCTAATACACTACTGCCTACTGCACTTACCGCGCTATTTTCTCTTGGCCAAAACTGCTGGGATATGGTTAGAAAGGGGGCTTATGCAGCGAGAAACGGGATATTGACGTACGCAGGTACAGCCGTTCGTGGTTCCTTGAAGCTAAATACTGGGATTGGTCAAACATAAGTTAATTTAAGCGGAGAGCAGCGTACCATTTATATACTCCACTGGTCCCCAGCGTTTTCGGTAGCGAAGGGAAACTACGAGCTCTGCTACGAGGCACCGGTGCAGGATCGGGAGTGGGCCTGTGTGAATATTAGCTACAATCATGCGGGCGGCTTCAACAACATACTCTGGGAATGTACCTGACGGGCATGGGGGAGGACAGATCCATGGTTTCAGAACAAGTACGAAGAGAAAGAGGGGATTAGTGAGCAATACAGCATAAACCCATGGGGAAACTCGCCTTGACGCTGTTATTATAACCATCATACCCACAAGCCTGGGGGGCCACGCAAAGAAGCACAACCTACCAGATGCGCGCAGGGGTAATTGCGGGGGAGAATGACATGTAGACATTAGTATTGTGTGACCTGGAATAGAAGAAGAGACGTGAGGCTTACCGCCGTACAGATCCGTGTCGATCTCGTCCGCTCCCTATAGCCAGCGCTGAGCCGTGCGCACAACAGTGACCTGTGCCAGCGGCAAAGGATTCCCGTAGAATAAGCGGGTGAGTTCTGATTAACTTTATAGGACGAGGTCGCGGAGAGGAGAGGAGATTTGGAGGAGACTGGACGTCGAAGATGGTGGCGAGAGACAAAGAGACGAACCCCACGTGATGGATGGCGGAGTTTGAAATAACTTTCCCACTCTCCGATTCTTTGTCTCGACTACCGTGACGATCATGTTTGCGCTGCGGCCGCTCCGTCCCTTATCCACTATCCAGGCAATTCTGGGCCCCTTCGCCAGCCTTCCTTCCGATGTCGCCTAAGATCTCATCTTGGATGTCATCCAGTTGGCGGCTTTTCTCTATGTCGGCACCGTTGTTGTCCCAGTTAACCAGTACTTCGCCATACGGAAATTTGAGGCAATGGCCGCCGGGCTCACGGAATCCTAAGCCCTACTTCTGTATTATTTGAAAGACCACCCAGCCACAACTGTGTACAGTATAAGCCTGCGCCGGCTGTATCAATAGTAACTTGTGTTCTGTAACAACTGCAATGCTAAATTATACGAGTTTTCTCTTTGAATGTGTCGCTACTGTGTTGCACTCAAAGGCTGAAAGTGTCTGTCTTAATGATAAGTTTGACTATCTAATATTGTGTTATGGAATTTGCGGCGTCAGTGTAGACTCGTAAATGCCGGACAATGTTGACAGTACTGCATAGCACACATAGGAGAGCTTGACAGCACTAGGTGGTGCTATGAGTGCTATGACGCTACGGCGGAAATATGGCTCGGCTACGGTTTTCCTGATGTAGCCAGCTTTGTTGGAATATGTGTCTCTATTTTTATTCCGCTTGTTTATCTCTTGATGTATCGGATCTATTTTCACTTTCAACATGCACCCTGAATTTAACTATCTCGTTATGTTTAAATATAATTCCCAATCTCCGCGCTATGAGATATTTGCGGCCGGATTTTTTTGCGGTAGTGAGCTTTCAGGTTACAAAGACTGATATATGTTTAATGACTTTTCATCTGTAAGGTGCTGCCTGTTTATTTGTTCATCAGCTCTCTTGTCGCCGAATAGTGGCTTCCAGAAAACAGCTGTTAATTTTACTTGACCTAGTTTTCATGTAGCTTTTGATACGCATATGTGTCGGTATACAGAAATTCAAGAATTCTAAGTAATACTCCGCGAAAGGTAATTCTTGCATCCATATGTCGTTTTTTTTTGCGTGCAGCATGCTGATATATTTTCAAACCTTCAAATTGCCACCCATACTAATCATTCACAGGATGCTCAAGTGGCCGAGAGAATGGCGGCAATGAGCATACAGACGGTTCGCATAAAACCCGCGGAGAGCACCAAACGGAGGCAAACGGAGGCAGCTCGGATGGCCCGGGAGGACCAAAATAAGAGGCCGATTTTTAACTTCTTAATCAACAGTGAACAAGTAGCCGAGTAGGCAATCGTTTAACTACCTTCATTTTAATTTATACATGCCAATAGTCATTTTAATTTCGCTCAGGCTGAACTTGAAGTGCAATCATAGGTAACGAAACATAAGAATTAAATTGGCATTCACAAGGCAAAGCAATCTGCTCTGACCAAGCCTAGGAGTATCAAATCCCGCACCTGCCTGACAGTAATTATTCCGCACCCGAACAAGAGGGAAGAGGCACACTGTATGGCCCTGTTAGCAACGGAGGGCAATGGAGGGTGAGCACCGACACGTGACATTATTTATAAACTTTTTCGGTAGTCAGTACCACAGCAGCTGAAGGTCAAGGAAAGAAACAACAAAGGATAAAAGTATTGCAGGCTTGCGATCATGGATGCCACACGGGATGACATTGGCAGTCCGCGAAAAAAAAAAAACGGCCGTGAATTGCACGCACCTTTCAGCCGTGGCGGCACGTTCCAAATGTACGAAAAGCAGTAATACAGGTATTTGTGCAGTGCTTTCTATGCACCCCCACCCCCCTCTCTCCAGCAATTTTTTATAAAAAAGGGAGACCATTGAATGGTGAAATGCTATACCCGGAACAGACCGGAGATCGGACCAGTCCGGAAGAAGCCCCTCTTGTAAAGGTGTCTCATAGTTTGGTCAGGACCAAGGTATTCTAAATATTTTGGTGCATCTAGATAGTAAAAGAACACAGTAACATATGTCTCTCTTAAATTAGAGGACTATATTCAATGGTTGTTGAGCTAGAGCCTCGTATTGAGGGAGGAAATTGGAGTGGGGGATAAAGGGTCTAATAAACGGTTGGTCTGGCACGAGGAACCTTCGCATGAAGAGGAAGCAAGGAGGGCTGGCCCAATCATATTCAATAGCACAAATAACGACACCGAACACATGGCTCGAAAAATAATTTGTCCTAGACTCCAATTAAATTTACTGTTCATTTTCGGATTAAATGATTTGAGAAAGCATCAGACGGGGTCGAAATTGACGATGTCGGTACCTAAAAAGACAGCAGTCGATCTAGGCTCCTCGGTCATTGAGCTACCAAGGCTGTAGTCAATTGTGAATAGAATACTCTGGACGGACCCTACACCTGATTGAATGTATTATTTATGGATTGTTTACACGCGATATAAGGACGCAATAATTGCGCAGGATATGGCCGAAGCGAGGTTAATCAGCAGAAGATGGAGATGTACAGACTCCCAGCATGCGAACACATGGTGAGATAGTTGACAAACCTAAGAAATATGCTGCATAAATCCTGTATTTCTAGGTGTCGAGCGGCTGCAAAACCATGCCCGCAGAAATGTGATGCAAAAACCTGTCGGATCATTCCGAATGCGATGGCCAAAAAAAAATTTACAGTGTTTGCGCATGTTGTTATTTTTCACCGAGTAGGGGGCATTTTCCCCCGAGTACGTAAACATGTACAATCTTCAGCCACTAAATACCCTAGGTTTTTTTCTAATAAAGCGATAAAAACGACTTCACACAGCCACTAAAAAGTACCTCACAGTTTTTTGTCACTGACCCTAATTAAGCTCCCCCGAAATATGAAAGAGACGATCCTTATTACATAAGTACTCGTAACTGGACAAAACGGAAACATTGAATGCATAGAGCTGACCGGAAGAAAATAGATAGACCGAGCGGAACAACTGGAAGTATTTGACCGATGAAACGGAAATGCTCACCAAATTTGTCCGGCTGGATAAAATGAATTGCTTCAGCTGGAAAGAAAAGAAGTCTTCGATATCCAGATTCCAATAGAACAGGAGCAAGCTAAATTGAACGATAAATTATTCAAGAGCAGTGGCAACTACGATTACATGCTGCACACACATCACCAACCACACGATTGGGATTGAGATAATCCTCACGCTCAAGCAATGGTGTGTCAGTCCACGATAGTAAGTATTTGAAGAGAGTGCCCGGGTTGTCAAAATTTTCGGCCCACCCACCCCATGAACAGATGTTGCGGAAAGGCCAGCGGAGAACCATTGCAAGGTATTGGCAGCCGCCTCGGCGGAACGAGTGAGTGCCATACGGTCGGGGATCAATTCCGACATCCAAGAGGTTGTTGCGAAAGTATTCCATAAATGAATCTGTGGACTAGAAATTTTGAATATGAGTGTTCATTTTGCAACCTCAACAGAAATATGTGCACCATGCCCTCGCTGCCTATGATGCTCCATCCATTTCGCCCAACCTTCTTCCTGAATATGAATCCAGATGGTACGCCGTCGTTGGCAACAGCGAGCTGCCACATTATGGCAAATGCGCGGACAGGACACATCCATGGCCTGTCTGGATTAGCATACAAAAAGAACGGTGAAATTCCTACAAGTTTAGAGCGCCGTGAATCACTAGTATGCGTATAGAATAGGAATACTCACCGCCGTTCTGATGAGTTTTGCGAAACGGTAGATCAAGCCGGATACGGAGGACACCGTGCTCCAGTTGTTCAAATCGAACATCTTGCCAGGTGATGCGCAATGCCTCATCGTAGCGGAGGAGGCAGAGCATGGAAACAATATACAGCAATTGTAGCATCATTCGAACTGAATGGCCTGCCCAAACCTCGGGGTGTTCATGCCTACGCTTTTTTGAGGTGGCGCCATAGCCCGAAGAACCCTCAACAACAAACTCGGTATTGAAGGTCCAGAGTTTCTTCATTGTTGGCTCATCCATGGCTCGGGCACTAGTTACAACCTCGCCAGCACGGACCTATAAGCTGTTAGTACGCTGCGAAAATTTACACAATCAACATGCCTTGTTGCGCCGAAGACTAATCATCTATTGAGATACAACATCGGAAATTGATGGATTTCCGTGGTATTCACCAGGGCGTAGCGTGTTCGCTTGCCATTCCTGCGTCCCGAGCTCATACTCACGTGAAAATTTATGGCTCATTGCCGCTCGCATTTTTTGAGCTGTGCTGTATGTGGCTCGCGCAATTGAAGGATCCTTTGGCTTGCCTGTTTTGATATCGGAATCATCGCATCTTGCACGAAGTAAGAACCAGTAAGAATTCAAAGTTGAAGATGAAAATAATTACTTGTTCATGATCCAGAGCGCAATCCAAGTAGGAACTTCTGCGGGCGGCTTCTTGAATAATTTATCGACCTCTTCAGCTGCTGGGAAACCCTATTTGGATGCAGAACTCGATGAATTGCTTCCAGAGCCTGCAATTAAAGACTCAGTGTGAATTCATGATTTAGACTTTTACGTTTACTCACCGCCGGTATTCAGCACGGGTGTTCTCAACAATGACATTCTCTGAAGCAGTTTTAAGATGCTTAGACATGTCGTCCTTCTGGGTTTTGGCAATCTTGCTGGGTGATTCTGAAGCATTTCCTGCTCGATTCAAATTCCGCCGCTCCGCCTCAGCGCCAGCATGCAGAGATTCAATTTCCTCCGCAGTTTCTTCTCGTATGGCTTCATTTACTACTGCTCTAGCAGTTTCGAAGATAGCAGTAGCTCCCGCAGCTCCAGGAGGCAAGGACATGGTAGCGTAAGTCCGAGAGTAAGGAGTGAAGCAAAAAGTAGTGACGCGTGACTGACAAACCCCTATTAATTTTCACTTGCGCTGTGATGACCTCAAGCGGAGTCCAATGGATAGAGGACCTGACTCTGCCAGAGCTCAACCAGACATTGGGGCCAGACCGCTTGATTAAAGAAACCCAGGTCAGAATGTACGACATACACAATATGCTTCGTTTTTGCGTTGCGCTGGATTGATCCTTTTCTGAGCACAGAACAAATAAGAACACAACGAAAGAGCTTAAAGAGCACTTGGCGGACTACAATCAACCGATTTCGGGACCAAACAAGGGTGTTCTGGTAGCCCGTTTGCGAGAGTACGCAAATGATCGGGACAGATGGATGGGGTAAGAAAACAGTATTTTCCATGCAGTGTAGCTTCTCACCATTACACAGGTTATTTAAGCCCAATGTGAAGCGCAGTAGGGGAGATGTGTCCGGCTCCAGACTCAATACGCACTCAGGAAAACGAATTGTATCGCAATTCGGGCAACTGGAGCCTGAGACGGAATATCCAAGTAAACGTGTCGCTGTGCGAGGTCAGAGAGAGATAAATGAATCTGAGGTAGTAGTAGCCAACAACACATGGGTGAGTTTCAATTTAAATTCAATTTAAATTCGCGCGTAAAATCTGCGTACTGAGTTTGTTTTTTATTTCAGGCGGCATCGGCATTGAAATCTGCAAAATGGCCAATGTCCTCCGATTCTCGGCCAAATCCAGTAGCTAGCGACGACGAAGACGACGGTAACGGTGATGCAGAAGATTCACAACACTTGAATCGAGTACCGGGGCATGTAAGGCCTTTTGAGCCCCATTCATATCATCAATTTATTCAATTTATTTCGGCACTGTAGAACGGGTCGCCAGCACAACAACGAGAGAGCAGGGATTCAGGAATTCCACCGACCTCCAATCAGTTCGTCGACCTCAACGTTCCGCTATCGGGTTCTGCGCCGTTGTCCAATTCAGTCAATAATGACGGAGTAAATGGTGGAGTGCCTAAAATGATCTCCGCATTAAGTGCACAGATGGCGGCCCTCTCGAAACAAATGGAGACGACACAACAGAGTGTATTTCAGTCCCCAGACTTACCTGTAACACAACTGATCAGTGCTTCAGGACCCTCGTCAACTTCAAACGGATATCCGTCTGCGTAAAGTGGAACGTGAGCTGAAGGGTGTGAACAGTCGACTGCTTGACGTACATTCGGGAATTTCCATGCTTCTTTCATCGCAAGGAGATTCTCGCCGGCCAGCATCCCTGTTGCCAGCAGCGCAATCACTGGGCACAGCAGCAGCGCGATTTATTCCCGCCCCAGGTCATCACGGCACCACCATTCCCGCCGGTGCCGCGGCGGCGGACCCCAGTTCTGCCGCCACAGACCCAGATAATGTCGGGGTAGTTCTTCTCGACAATGAGGAGTTTACCTTTGATATTACGAGGGTTCCAAACCCACCAAATATCCATTTCTCTGGCGACATTCCAAGGCTATTCAGAGAATGGGAATCCTCGACACTTTTGATGGTAAATGGCCGCGGGATTGCAATCAAGTACTGGCCTTTATTTTATCAGCGTCGGAAGCAAGGCCGTAACGTCAAAAACGGTGCCTGGGATAGGATTCGGACAGTGTGGGGAAATTGGAAGGTTTGCCGGTACATCCACATCTGATTGACATCCTACTTACTTTATTTGCAGTTTCTTGTCGAGGAGCGCCAGAGGTTCCCGAGCGACGAAGCCTTCTGGAACAAGTATTTGGCGGCGGACAATTCACACCTGCGGTATCAACAAATCCTTGACGCATTGAAGGAGGCCCGAGAGCTGAAAGACAAGACCGATGCTGACCGGGCACGAAAGTTCTTCGGCGGCAACTTGGATCACCCGGATGCTGATGAAGCGTTCACCTACATAAAGAGCGGCAAGCGGCGGATAAAGGACAAGGACAGTGCTGTGGCCGAGATTTAGCGGGAGCTGCTCTCCAGCAACACAGACATTGCCAGTCGGTGGGCCGCGGCGCAACGAGATGAGAGTCGTCGTGCAGCCGTTTGATCTGATGTGGGCGTGGGCATGGGCGTGGGAGATGATATGGATAGAACCGCCGAGATTTTTACCGTGTTTAAGAAACAAGCCATGTATTCTATTAGGTAGTTTCCAGCGTTAGTTTCTATTGAAAGTCCCCCTGATACTTGCCCCAGTGATACTTAAATATGTATTGTGCTACAGGCGTCGACCAAGAAACAATGAAACGAGTAAACGGGACACATAGCCGATGTGTCGATCAAGAGATTTACCGGCAGTCGGGGGACGCGCGACGCGACGAACCTGGTTCGCGCGAGAAATGAGCCAAGCACGGGATGTGACCCCCGTTCACGGCACGTGCGATCCGGCGATCAAAGCAACCCAAAAGGGGAAACGGGACCAGAGTACCCGCGATGTGGCTGTGCGGACCGTCAATTTCCCGGAGGAAGGCGGAGGAACTTAGAGGCGCCCCCACAGAAAAATCGGGCACATTGAAGCGATCAGATTATATATTGGGTCGGAGTGATTTGGCCAAGATTGAAGCTCAGGAAGGCCATTCTATTATATTCAATATAATACTGGTTGAGATTACAAGTGGAGGCAAGCGGAGGCACCCTAGTATTATTGACCGCTTCGTGGCTGATCACCTTGGGATATTTGGTTCATATGGGCCCGTGACCAGATGTCCCCCAAAAAATCAGGGTATGTGGGGAGCCACAAAAGAACACTATATGTCTCATTTGGGTTTTCCCATCCCCCACCTCCTCCCTGAGCCATAGGTAAAAAACCCTGGCCCTCAAAACATAAGTTTCGGTCATTTTCGGGTGCAAAACAGCCGGACCGTGAAAAAAACAACATTTGCCCGTCGATCTAGCTCCAATTTGAGTAAATAGATCTGTCCATCCGTATACTTCGTACATAGTTCCCCCTATCAGGACTTCCGAAGCTCACAAGTATTCCTCGCGATTACGAGTACTTATGTAATAGGTACCGTCCCTTTCAAACTCCAGGGACGTCTAAAATCATTTGAGACAAAAAACGTGGAGGGACTTGTTAGCGGCTGTGCCTAATGAAAATCCCCCCCTAGCATTAGAAAAGTTCTAATGAACTTTGGGGCTGTACAATTGCACCTATTTACTTACTCGGGGAAACAGGAGTTGCTCAGGAGTCGGGCCTAGGGGCAAAAAAAGTTTTTTTGGCGACTTCAGATCAGTCCGTCGGCATCTTCGGCGCTATCTTGCATGCTCGGCAACTTCCGCAGTGGCTGCGATATATCAACCGAAGGTTGACGACGAGTAGCGTGGGAAGCATAGAAACAACATAGACATAAAAATTGTTCATTGGGGATTTCCCATTCAAATGTTCCGTCAATGGCACACATTTCTGCCCGTGTTTCCTCAGATTTGAGACCTATTTTTAATCTGTCTAATTCCTAGGCTTATACAAGCTTATGCATCTTTCATTTGCCTACTGGGGGCTAATTGTTTGTTCCATGTAGGAATGAATAGTTATTTTCCTTTACTTTTATTAGGATATTATTGCCATGAAAGGGGGAACGGAACAAAATAAAAGTACGAGTTACCTGCCAGGCGAAGCCATGGCCCTTTACCCCAAGTATGATTACAGAGTTGAAACCCGGATCCGAAAAAGGCCCGGATCCGAAAAATACGGAATTATAGGCTCAGTTTTGAGGTGGTTAGTCCCGGTTTTTTTTTTGTGAAAGCCTTAGAGGGATCGTGAACAATCCCAGCTATTCAAAAAGCCCCATGCAGATCGTCGGCTAGCACAGAAAATCGAAGATATGTCAAAAACGAAAGTTTGTGGTGTGCCAAAAGTTCTGAGGAGAGAATGGTTATTGTGAGTGTCTGCTACATTCTCCTGCCCTGGGATTGTACATGGGGAAGCCTCAGTAGTTCCTCTAACTCCTCGCAGCCGCAGATTATCTTGAGGGTGCACTCAACACGTGTACATGACCCGATTTTTGGATCGGGGTCCTCCACCAAAATAGGTCACAAAAAAGATGAGCTCACGCTCCATGATCACAAGCCAGAAAAATCCGAAAATATTTGTACAGGGGCTACAAGGTAATCGTATCACATCCACCAACTCTCAAGCACAAGAGTTGACATTGCCATTGAAAAATACGAGTGAACATTCTTTTTTTCGGATCCGGGTTTCAACTCTGTATTTTACCGTTGAAGTCTGAAAAGTCGAAAATCCACACAGATCCTCTGCACCCCGATACCTAAATTTGCGGTGTATACATACATACCGAGGGTACCGTCAAAAACCGCTCATTCGGGGCGATATAGAACTCATAATTTTATCGCCAGAACTGAGCTAGCAGCAAATCCCCAGATGCCGAATGTAGCTGAAGATTTTGCGCTTGGACCGGTGAGCTGCCAAAAATAGCTTCAAAAACCTTTGACACTACCCGTATTGCTCACCTCGCACATATTCGGGCATCTCGGCTACCCCTGCACACCCCGCCGTACCCTCGTCCAAAAACCCCGTAACCTGCCGAAACCCCATCACCACACGCCCCGAAAACCCGCCGCACCCTGCCGGCACCCTCCAGGTTTCGTCGGCATGTGTCGAAAAACCCAGCGCAGGTTTCCGCACGTGCCACACCCGGCCAACGCCGAAACCGCAACCCGCAAACCACGCGAAAAAAACCTTTCTAACCCGCCACGGAACCTGCCACCACCGAGTCCGCGCCATCTTCGTCACTTCGTCACTTCGCTTAGCATTGCGGAAGTTCGTGGGTTTGATTGGATTCTATGAACGTTTGTGACTTCAGATGGATAGTTACGAACTTTCTCATTTTATTTTGATGCCAATAATTCTGTATCCACATGCAACCCATTTCGAGCAGTTAGGGCAAGCGCAGCGCGGGTATTTACTGGTTAGAGTTCGGGTTAGAGGTTAGGGATAAAGTGTTAGGTTAAGGGATAGAAATTTCCGTGGGAACAAGGCTTTAGTGTGCTAACCTGAGATGCCCCGGCTCGGGGGACCCCCCCGAGCGCAGCAAGGGAGGGGAGGGGCACCAAATGGTTGGCCCTCTTCATGAAAATGAAGGAAAAAACATTGTGAAGGCTGCATTAGTTGAGGTGACGAGCTTTCTCAGATATTCATTGAAATCACAAACTTTCCCATTTTCCCATCAAACTCTCGAACTTTCTCGTTTCTAAGCGAAGTAGTGAAGTGACGAAGGTGGGTACGACTCGCCACCACCTGGTCCCACCTCCACCAGGCTTTCACAAAAGAGGCCGAGGAATCTGCCAGTGTCTACACATATGGCTTGTTCATATAGATACCCAAATGAGCCACACATATAGCTAGGAAAACAGGTGCTAAGAAGAATCTGAATGAAGGGGCCTTCGGGGGATGCTGCTGATGGGACTCGAACCCATGGCTTCCTCTTAAGGTTGACAACGGGGCAATCTCAACATGAAAGGACGATCGACCTCGATCCACAGCAGCTTTATCTTGTACATTTTTCCAGCTCACTGATCTGGTGCTTGTTGTTAACTCCAGCGTCATCACGGCGGAGCACAAACTAAATGGAAACGGAAACAAATGTTCACTATGCATGTGGCTCCAATGATATAGAAACTATCCGAATTGAGTGAGAATTGAATGAGTTACAGCTGTTATACTGAAAATGATCAAATCAAATCAAAAAAGTTGATGTGCACCCTAAGTTCCGCAAGTAGCAGTAAAAAACTGTTTAAACCGTAAATTTCACAGCATGTGAGGAGGTCACTCTATGAGAGGTAGATGCCAATTTACATCACAGGTATCCTGAAGATGGTACTTTTCCACCCTTGCACCATCCCAGTAGTTCATTCGAGCAGTTTGGGACCTCCGAAAACCTGAATTGCCCTTTTGGGATGGCCGAATCCAGACCCTACCTACCGAATCAGTACTTGATACCTACCCAAATTATGCTGAAATCGGTTCAGAAAGGGAAATTTTCCGTTAAGTCACGTCGAGTGAGGTTCAAGTCTCCCTATCTCCCCAAATCTTCCCTACTCACATCGTTCCAGGCTATTTCTGGCAGGCTCTGGGCAGACTTTTCCCAGTAACCATTTGAACAAACACTTGAACTGTTCGTTTCTGTGTAGTTTTTGTTCACCAGAATCCTCAACAATACGAAAAAAAAAAAGGTTATTACAGAGTAAAACGTTTGAATCAGAAACTGTTGGAGCCGTAATTTAAAGGGACTACGGTCAAGGAGCGAATTCGAGTCTCCGACCACTTCAGTTGATAGGATAATCCTACTCTACATTCGGGAGAGCCATCCGATTATCCTATACTACACAACCACTAACTACTACAGGATCCAACACATCCTATCTTGGAGATGGAGTGAGAAAGGAAGATAGGATAGGATAGAAAAAACCTATCTCATCCCACTGCTTGAGTGGGCTTGCGAGAATGGAGATCAGATAGGATAGGATAACTCACCTTAGGTTGAATCTGCACAATCCAAAAACCAAAACTACGACATCAAGAGTGATACTCAAATGGAAGCAAAATGAGACCCACAGTGGTTAGAATGGATAGGTTGTGATCGGATACGATAGGATAGGATATAATTGGATACTGTGCATCTACGGCGGGAAATTAAAGACAATAGTATTGGCCAAGAACAAGAGAGGCAACGCAAACGCACAATGATGCCTTGGGATCGTTTGGTGATACCGTGGTCGGACTTGAGGCCGGCAGTAGTGGCACCACAGATTCACGGATTGAGTGGCATAGTTATGAGCACTTCGAGACTTTTGATGGATGCTATGGCTTGCAGTGCATGCAGATTGGGAACACAAAATGGAGGAGGAGGAAGAGGGGCAGAAGAGGGGCCAGGGGGTGCAGAGACGAAGTGTCTATCTGGTGGTCGAGAGGAAACCTTTGTTTATTTGTGTCACAGACGATCACATCAGTCGGCAACAATTGTGCTTGGGCTGCCCCGATACGGCCTGTCATCCGCGCTTCCCACGTATCTGTGTTCATCTAGATTCATATGTTATAAATCCCATCCTATCCTATCCATTTTATTTTCCAGAACACCACTTTGAATATTGTTGATACAGTCTTTAACCGGGAAGCGAAATAAACCGGGAAGCGAAACACCACGTGTTTTGCATCATTTGAGCATCCCCCAGGGCCCAATCTTTTTGAGCGCATTCTATAATATATAAAACTCATATTCACAAAAGGAATTTGCCAGGGAGCGCTTCAAGAACTCAAGAAAAAAATCGCTATTTTGAGTTACTGTTTGGCTCAGTTTTGCAACTTATCGAGCTGCCCGGGTCCCCAGCTGCTGGGCAGTAACTTTACAGTCATGGCATGCTGTGGGGGTTTTCAAGGTCGTAGAATCAGAATATGACCACCCCAGGTCTTCAAAGACACTCCATCGTGCCCATCGTAGTGTTTCGCTTCGTGGTTTATGGCAGAATTTGATGGTATCACTAAATTGGGCCCGTTCTCCACCAATACTTCACCAATTCACTCCAACCTTTCTGTAGACAGGTAGCCACGGAGTATTTACATCGACTAGAAGAAAGTTTGGATGAATATAAGTCGTAATCACGGAGTAAATCACGATATTGTACAATCATTTCGCTTCTAGGTTAATGACTGTATATCCTATCCACCCGTTTGATTTTTTTAGAGAACTCCTCACTATTTGCTGTGTAGGATAACCAGTAGTTGAGATTCACCAGTTAAAAAATCCTATTCTATCCTATCTCAGATGTCAATGGATTCAAACCAATGCCTCAAGAAGGGACCAATGACTTCAATAATGCTCAACATCGGTTTAACTAAATCGGTGATTCAATAATCCTATCCTACTTCCCATACAACATATTACACAAAGGTCAGTAAATAATCCTGTTAAAGGTCAACCATTAAACAACACGAGGAGAAATTCGTCAATTGTAAACGATTATGATGTGTATCTCGATACACCCTTTGTGCTTTCCTGTTGTCTTGAAGAAATTATTGGCAGGCACGACCGTCGGAGCCGCGATCAGCAGGCATCCAAATACTAGGATGATGGTGAACACGAGTGCGACGGCTTGGCCATGTGGTTAGGATTATGGTGGGCTTTAATTCTTTTCTCCAATGCCTGTATCTTTTTTAAAATCTTAAAATGACTGGCTACACAGTAAGTACAACGACGTCAAGAAATTGTAAACAGCGTCGGTTCCCTCGGGAATCAGGTATGTATTTTGCATTTCAGGGTTCAATCCATCGCGCTAATTAGCTCCAACCATCCTGTAGGATTTCGATGATAAGCACCCTTCTGCGCTGCTTCTGCTTCGAAATGGCTCATTACAGTGTCCCAGCGGCACCCTGAAATCGCAGTTGAGTTGTATTGATAGAGCCTTTCGGCACATGATGCACCGTACATTCAAATGTGAGGTCTTACCGCTTCTTCGTGCCGATACTCGCCCAGCGCATCTCGGAGTCCACCGGAATCATCCAGGCAACGCTGTTAGGGACCGTACTATATTTTAGGTCTATCCCGAGATCTGGACTATTGCCGCAGCTCGTCAGTTCTATCGGCAGTGGAAATAGTCCCGATACTAAAACTGAGTCTGTAGCACTGGCAGCTTAATCATGCAACAATGGAGTATCTACATTAACTGAGCTCTGATTCATCCCTCGTCTTCCTGTTGCCTTTATGTGTGTGTCATCAAGAATATATAACCAGTGCCAAATTAATGCGATATCATGTGTTCAAATATAAGATCTTGTCCGTAGTCCTGTGAAAATTTTGCTGCTTGATCAAGTGAGTTGACCACCTTTCTGACGGCTGTGTCCGAATTCATAGCTCATTGCCCTTGGGGCTACTCACGAGATCGGTGCTGTAGTATGTGCGGCAGACACAGCGTAAAGCTGAAGCAAGTTTCTTCTCATGGCTTCCGGGTCCGTCAACTCCAATTCAAGTAATTACTTAGTTGCCAAATGCTAGATTAAGATTATGCAAGTCAAGCTTTAAGATCGCCTAACTGTCAAATGAGATTTCAATTTGACTAAAAATGCGCCCCCTGGCCCCGCCCGATGCGATATGCCGCGTTTGAACGAATCTGCCGCACTTGATCTATCATGATGTACCGAACATCGACCTCATGTGCCGCATATGAGAGTCATGGGCCGTACTTGGTGGCCAATTGGATTCACCAGTTAAAAAATCCTATTCTATCCTATCTCAGATGTCATGGAGTAAAGAACACCCATTGTATTCATTTTTTCACGGTAACAATTTGGTTTTCTCTACGGCTTTGTGAACATTGATTTGTGAATTCTAGACACTGGATAGTCCGGATTATTGTGACTTTTTTTTCTTTTTGATTAGGATCGAGAAAATATAGGATAGGATTGCGAGTTAATCCTACCCATTTTAAAACCTAATAATTGCGAGTAATTAAATACTACTGGCACCAGTGTCGTCTGATTGTTTGATTGAGTTGGATTAAGAACAGTTGAGCACACATGTTAACTCAATCACAGCCCAATCCGATGTCCAGGCCGATTGAGATAGGATTCCACGAATCCTGAATCAAGCTCACAGGTGGGAAAAAATTGATTTGAGATGAGATGCGGGAATCCTATCCTATTCTGGTGAGATACACTTATATATTGTGCAGACTGGAAATTAGCATAGGATGGGATCACAGTGTTTCTGCTGCACCTATGTGGCCTGAGGTACCAGGGCAGGATTGATCCTAGCTCCCTCCCGAAGGTAGGGTAAGATCAATCCTAATGGCGTCAGCCATTGGAGTCTCTTGTCCATTAAACCCTTTGGCGGTGTGGAAGTGCGACTCGACCCGCTCGTCGCCTTCGGGCTTCAGGCCGGCTGAACACATCGACCAAATAAAACATAACGCGTTCCTATTTTGTTTTACTTCCTCATCGGGTCCCTCTCGCATATTTTATTACTAAACACTTTTCGTCCCTCTTTCCTGTCAGGCTCCTGTCAGGCTCCTATTCTGCAGCTGTACAATCAAGTATATTCACGCCGCACTGCCAAGGTACCTATTTCCTACATCACACGGACATTGCGCGGGCACGGCGGCTTTGGGCTTGATACACAGACAGAAACATATCTATATTACTTACAGCTTTTTACTACTTGCCTTCCCTTTCTCTCTCGGCTTTCATTCTCACTATCACCCCATTTCCCCATTTCGTAGCATTTCCGACGCGAAGGTTTCCGCCAACGCCGTTGTTCACTCGGATCCCGGCGGGGATCGACCTCGAGATGACCTGGACACCCATCTTCGACGCTGAGCAGCGCACGTCTCCCTATACGTATTTGCGCGTCTCCCGGTGTTCAATGAGCTGAGGAGGTAACTTAGCCGAAGGATTTACAACGCGCAATTTACGTACATTTCATTGTTTCATGTACTTCCCAGATTTCGCTTGCCGGCTCCGGTGTTCTATGAGAACGGGAGCAGCCGTCCCCTCAGGTATCTTCCTTCTCTCCCTCTTACCACGACCACAATCCACAATTTTATATGGATTTCTTGCGCTAATACCTGAGTTTCCTCTCACATTGAGCTACGTGATCAGTCGTTCTATTCCTACTGACTATTCTACCCCTAGAGCTCTTATCTCGTTCCTGAGAGGGGAATTCTGTTCTAAAACTCGGCGCTCTGCGGCCGTCAACACCTCCAAGATACTGAATATTCTCCTCAGTCATCGATGCCCCCGCTTCTCGGGGCTTCGTCCGGTTCAGAACTCCGCCTCAACTTCTCGCTTTTTTAGTTCGCGATGTAATGTTGATGCTGGATTGCAATACTCTTAAATCAGATCACGATAGATCTTGATGCCCAGTAAAATTCAGAGCTGCGTTCATCTCCGATAGAATTTGCAGCACTTCAGGCTGATTCACCTTCTGGTCGTGGACGTTTTCTGATCCCGTCTATGCCCAGCTCACCAGTCGATTTCGGTATCGGTTCTCAAACAAGTCCCATCCCCTGATCCACCAATTCCGCGTGCTTGATATGATGGAATGTCTACTGCAGCCGAAAGACACTTTATCATCCCCGTTCAACGACGACCATTCCTGCTTGTCGGCAATCTAATCAAGTCCACTCTTGCTTCGTTCTCGCATCTCTTGCGAGTTGATTTGACGCCCTCGCGCGGTCGAACCGCGATCTGCATCTATCAAAATCGCGGATAGCATCTATTGGCTATTTTCCCCACCGCATAAAGTGCAGAGCAGCAGCACAGCACCGCTGCCTTCCTTCTCCATCCCGCGCCCACACGTGCTCACATACCCATGAACGAGTCCTGCCTCGACAAACTCTCTCACAAAGTGGGACCCAAGCTCGCGCACACCTTTGGAGCGTCGATGGACTTCGTCGCGCGTCCAGAAGAGATACAGAGATACGTTGAGACGGTCCGGGAAAGGAACGCCCGCACGGTGAGTGTGATTCACACCCACCCTGGTTTTCTGAGACCTTATTCTGCGTCAGGAATCGGATCAAACAAACCTCACGAACACTGGGCCCAATTCACAAATATTGAAGAAGAGGGACTGACCTCTAGCTCGAGGCGTGTAGCAGAACTGAAGGAGGCTCGTGAAAGTCAAATATACCCAAAATATACCTGCGTTGTTTCCGTCTAAAAAGAAAAAAAATCATACTGGAAAGGCAGGAGAGTAAGAGAAGGCTGTTAGTCGCGTTCGTTCCTAGCTAGACTTCCACGACTTTCTCATCCAAGCAAATTTTGTTGGAAGTATGTACCAGCGACCTCTAGAGAATCCGGTCGTACCGTGCCGATGATGGTGCAAGTCCGGCCCGCCGAGCGCTTCACTCTTGCTTCCCGCCTCCATCTTGCCTGCAGCTCGTCTTCTCCCGTTCGCTGTCCCACCATTTTCTCAAAGTCAGCGAGCGTTTCTCCTTTCTATATTGCATTTTCGGGGCATCTTCGTGGATTATCCATCAGGAATATACGACGCAGTTCGGCGGTTTGATGTTGCAACTCCTGGTAAATCGTTGTTTGTTTACTTGTTCTGCCTCCAGTTCTTGCGCATGCCTTATTCCCAGCATTTCAATCGTATATCTGCCACTCGACTCTTCCTGGTCCAAACTCTGTCGAATATTGAACCAACTGGGCCTTCATCCGAACTTGAAAGGTCCATTCTCCTTGGGCCACGCTCTCGAAGATCGATTCTCAATCGCTGCCTCGTTTCTGAATACTCCTCCCGATGATGTCCCTCCTTCAACAAGAACTCATTAGGCTACCTACTACACAATGTGCACACTGTACCACTCGATAGCTCAAGGGGAAATTGACAGCGGCTCTCGTCCATGCCATGAGTCGTTTCTCCTTCTTCTGCTTACTATTCAACAAGCGAGGTACGAGCTTCATCTGTTGAAGCGTCTGTCTAGGAGAGACTATGCTTACTATGGATCATCTCTCATCCATTCCCGGCCCCGTCTCTGCGCACTCTTCGTGAGCAGTTGGCATTTACGGGCTCATATCGAGCATCCCCTCACATCGCGCGCTCTACCAACCGCCGCTTCCATGATACTCTTTCTCAAAGAGGTCACCAGCCGGAACAAGCCGACAAAGTCACAAAGCACAACTTCACCGCTGCAAGACATAAGGACCTTTACTCGGTAAATGCTTTGTTTCAAAATACATGGAGCTCTACGCTAATTCGATTGCCGTCCGAGCAATCGATGCAGAGACAATGAGGGCAATTGAACCCTCCCTTCTCCCTTCGTGCGAGGCATATGAAGCCTACGACCAGTAATACTAGTATGATTATTAATATGATCATTGGCCCGAGAGCGGTAGGCTCGCGGGGCTGAGCAATCCCGAACCTTCCAACTGTCGCATTCAGGCAGCTAATTAGCGCCCCGTCCGATGCCTCCATGGAATTTTCCCCTCCGAGCGGAACAGGCGATTGCTCGCATCTAAACTGAAGGTGACTGCGCCGCCGGGAGAAAAGGCCGCCGTCTCGGTCATTTGGGTGATATCGGCTTTTGTCGCATTGAGAATGCTGAGTGACGTTGAACCGAGGATTTCACCACAGTCACTGCGTATATGGAAGATGTACGGTGCTGGCTGTGTCGTTATGAGCCAGATAGTCTTTCCCTGGACTGCAGCCCGGAAACCAATCGCGGTGAAGTAGCTTTCCACTTGGCGGCGATCCTACCCGCTTTACTTAGCTGGAGTGGGATGGCAGTGGTGATCACACACCTGGTTAATAAATTGACCACAATTATCGGCAGGTAACTGCATGGTGATTTAGTCACGTAGTGGAGGCGGAATGAGAAATGTAAGGTACATACTTAGGGGCGAAGGAACCTTGTTCCGTTGGCAATTGCCAGCCGAATCGACAATGATTTGATCCAAATTTGATCTGCTGGTGTTTGTTTGCGCCGATTCCTTTCTCTTCCCGCCTTCCCCATGCCGCTAACGACCGGTGTCAACCTCAAGCAAGTGGCTAAGCAGTTCAACGACGCACTTTATGTCATTCGAGAAGATGCGCCAGGAATCTTGAGCCGCAAGCTATTGCATGGCTAAAAGATGCTCGTTACACAATAATGTGCAAACTTGAAGAAGCGTCGGTGGCTCAGTTATCTGTGTTACGGGAAGTTCTGACTCCACACTTCCCAGGTTCAACCAACTTGAGGTGTCTCGCGACAAACCTCCTCAACTACGGCCCAAATGGATCGACCCCTCGCACCGCCTCTATCTCGCCACAGATTCCATACCAATTGAGTTACGCCCATACGCGGAAGAATTTCGTAAAAATCTGCATGTTTACTACTCAATTGCGACTTCACCAGCTGCACCGCATCCATCTCGATGTTTGGCCATATTGAGCTCAGCATCTCCTTCCCGGCCGTGACGCGCGCTCTGTGTGTGGAGGACGAATTTTCACGCGCGTCTGAATGCGAATCTCGAGGCACATTTTCTGCGGCGCGTTTTGCTGGTCCGCTCGGAGACCTGCGCGGTGCGGAGGATGTCGAACTGAAAAAAAATAGCGAAAGCAGCCAGCCGGTGGCAACCGCGACATCTAAGAGCGAGGAGGATGAAACGGATGAGGGGAGCAGCTTTTGGGAGTTGAAGACCGACTCTGACGGTTCCGAGAGTAGTCTCAGCGACAGCGATGTTGAAACCTCGATTTGATTCCGCACCTTCCCTACTTTGGGAACCCAGAACACTCTAACTTTCCGACATTCACTGAGAGGTGGGCAGACTTGTATAATATCTTCTTTGAATATCTGACATATTCACGCTGTTGTAGCAAGCACATTCAACTATTGTCTTTTGACCCATCTTTTCTGATCAGAGATGCAACCGCGATTCATTCTGAGTCAGACCTTTCAGCTCCTAGGTTCAAACTTCGCAGGAACACCAGTAATATTTAGTGTACGAGATACCCACAAATCCAGATCTTCTGCTCTTGTTCATTATACCGTGAAGTGGAACGACACCGAACTTCCTCAATGGTGATCTGAGGCCAACTCAAGCGAGTATCCAGTGCGTTAACAGGAATATTAATGCGTCCATTTTCACGCGCCTCATGAACACCATTCATGAATGCTATGTTATATTCGCAGTGATCTTCAGTCACTGCTCGTGTACCGATAATGGAGATCGCCTGATTTGAGATGCAATATGTCGTGATGGATTTACAGTGATGCATAGAAGTAACATGGATACTCCCTGGAACGGCGGGAAAAAATGACTTTGTGGAGTCTCCAGGTATTTAGTGCCTGCGCATGGCAATGAGCGCATCCTGTTGTCTGTGTTAGTTCTGAGTCTTCGGACTTGCAATTATTATTCTGATCAGGAACTTTGATCCTGAGGGTCGCTTTCTCCGGCAGGATCTCAGTTGAGGCATCCGAAATCTCGACCTGTACTCCCGCGCAAGATTTTCTCGACGTGCAGCCAAATGATTCACACGGAGCGAGCCACCCTTTCATTGAAAAACTTCAGCAAACTAATCTTCGCTCAACTCCAAGAAGTGGTTTAAATTCGACTGGGAACCCGGTGAAGCTCTATATGAGGCTCTAGTCGGCCTTTCCCGCAAATATTGCTATTCATTTGAATTAGCCAATTTCCCCACGGCATCACCGTGACTGTGTGATTGATCGTGTGAGTACATGTTTTGCACCTCGCCCCTTTCTCTCCACCACCATTATGCCACCTCGACGTGTTGACCTGAAGCAAGTGGGGAAGTTATTCAAGGATACTCTGGCGGAAATGAGAGACGTCGCGCAAGATTTCGATACGCTGGAGCCCCAGGCGATTGCGTGGCTCCGAGGGGCACGTCTCAAAGTAATGCGGCAGATTGAATCAAGGTAGCCTGCAACTTCTCAAAACAATCACCGTTGCTTACAACAATTCCACCAGTTACTACGAGCTTAAGCGGTCGCGAAATGAGCTCCGTGTACCGGACTGGGTCGACCCGTCTCGCTGTCTTTACATTTCCACAGATAGGGTGGAGATGCCCCTGCGGCCCTACGCACCCGCATTCTGCGCCAACTTGAGTGCCCTCCTCAGTTCCTGCGATTTTCCCAGCTTCTCTGCCGTGTTCTGCAACGTATTCTACGTCATAACGATCACGATCTCCTTCCCGGCGCAGCAACGCCTCACGGCGCATCCCCATGGCGCCCCTGCCCAGACGCTTCATGTGGACGATGAATTCTCGCGGATGGCTGGGGGCGCACCCCAAGAGGATCACAAGCCAATTGTCGGCGCGTTTTCCGCGACCAATTTTGCGCGCCTTCTCGCCGATGCGCGTGGAGAGAGGAGTGCTAGTCCTGGAAACACACCTGGGGCTTCGAATAAGAGGCACCGCGCCTCTCGCACCGTCAAGGATGAAAGCGACGACGAGAATCCGAGATT
Source organism: Mycena rebaudengoi (assembly GCA_029282285.1). Lineage (NCBI taxonomy): Eukaryota > Fungi > Basidiomycota > Agaricomycetes > Agaricales > Mycenaceae > Mycena > Mycena rebaudengoi. Next base: position 144,712 of record JARJCX010000068.1, read on the forward strand.
GCGGTCAGTGACGCGAGCCAGCTCTGCCGCCACACTTCGCTCGCGCTCCAGTGCTCCGCGACGCAGCAGTCGGAAGAAGGCGAAAACGGAGACCTAGATATATGCCTTCTTTCTCAAGTACGTACTTGGTGACTTGTCTCCCTCGGGCGTTAAATTTTATTCTGTCCTCATGCTCTCACTTGCTCCCAAGATGCGACATCGATGGGTGGGAAAGGATTCAGGGATATCAAACTGAATCTCGACGTTCCGATTCCATGTAACAAGCGCTCGCACGCAAACCTCTGAATGTCCATTCCTCGCCTGCTCAAACGCTTCATTTGCGAGAGCGCGCGCTCTTTTAAATCCCACGCGGACCGATACGCTGCATACTTACCCAGTCCGAATATTGATTCAATAACGTCCCCGGTAACCGTGTTCCGAGGCTATTTTTCCTCGCTACGCAAAATTCCTAATAACTGACTAGCAGGTAAAATTACCCCGGAACGAGGGCGTCGGATCCGCTGGGATCAATTCTCTAGAGCAGACTCCAGAGCATTGATGGGAGAGCGAACAAAACCTGGAACAAGCCGGAGAATCTCGTGGAGCGAACAAAAAATGATCGTAGACATCAGTGAGGTCATGCGTAAACAAGATGAAATAAAACAAGCCGAACTTAAGTGAGTGGCCAAAATTACCGACACAGGAACTTAAGGTAATTTGTGGTAGAACTTAAGACATAGATAACTTAAGGTAATAAGAAAATAAAGTGCAGTTGGTGGGGATTGAACCCAAAACTATTGCCTATTATGTTAGGTAAACAACATAATAGAAAGCATCATAAGCAACTGAGCCAGAACAGATTGGGAAGACAAAGTAAGTAATGGAATATACTATGCACATAATCCACTTAAACACTTGAGGTTAGGGGTTAGGGGTTAGAGTGTTAGGGTTCACAGGTATATTAAATAGAAAAGGTTAGGGGGTTAGGAAAGGTTAGCAGGTTAGGGCTGGTTAGGGTTGGTTAGGGTTGGAAAACAACTCAAAAACACAGAATCCACATATAATCAAACTTCCGAGCAGTTAGGGCAGCTTGCCTGCCCTAACTGCGGGTATCCACTTTTCCCAGTTAGGGTCAAAGGCTTGCTTGCAAGCCATACCCTAACTGGGAAAAACGGAATGGTCATTATGGAACAGTGGTTAAGTAGTGCTGCTACTGAATTCTGGTCCTTACCTAAGATCACCAGTTCAATTCTCGGTGCCTCCACATTTTATTTCAATTTTGCAGCACTGGAAATTTCCTTATATGGTTACCCATTCACTCAAGTTGCTGTGTCGGTGATTTCACCCTATAACTTAAGATGAGCTAATAAATTATCTGAAACAAGTGTATACATGGAGCTGAGCCAGCTCATTATCACGCGTCTCTGCTCCCCCGACGCGTCTTTCGCACTCTCTGTGGCATTTAAACGTGCCGCTATGGCATCAATGAGTCTCCAGCAGGTGTTTGACGCTCTCCGTGACCGCCCCGAGCTTGCAGGCCTTGACCTCAATCATCAATGGCTTGAATATGTTCGTGCGATATGCAATGCTGGTGAAGCCTACGGTCTAATTCTCTCAAATGGACTGTTGGAAATGTCCTACCTCCCTTCCGCCACAAATCTGCCTTGTCTTGGCTTCTGCACTGGGATGCGACACAAATTTGATAGAATTGTGTTGGTCAGCATTCCGAGACCTCGTGTGGAATCAGCCCCCAATTTCGCCAACCGAAGCGGAAATACTGGAATACAATGACGCCGCTTTACAATACGAAACTTGTAGGTCTCCAATATTCCAGTTACCTGTTTTATTGTAATATTCCATACACATTGTTCCGTCATTTATACCTGCCGATGCGCTCATGCCAAGACTCTGGCTGTTCGAACCACCGAGAAGACGCCAGCATACTGACACTCACTGAGCCGCTCACCTACAAAGCGACTCTTTTCACCGTGGGACATGGTGCACTCCCCATTTACACGTCGTCTTTGTATTGCAGATGTACGTAGAATTTATTCAATATCAATGTCCCTCGCATTCCTCATGTATCCACCGCTCTGTCTCAATGTGGGTAAGGCGAAACAAGCAAGCTGCGAGAGTTGGAACAGTCGCAGCTGCGTCGGAGCAGGTGAACCACTGCAGCCCGATGACGGTGGTGACAAGACCATCGGGCCCATCAATAGCCGGATTATTTTACGCGAGAGTCGGAAAACTCCGGTGCTCTGGCTCTACCATCAATTCTCTGGAGCCTAGGCTACCCAAGCGGATTCGATGTCCTGCCTGGAACGGACGAATCTACCAAGATCATTAGATTGTACCTCTATTCTTACTTTATAGCTGATCATGAATGAACGCCCCTGCGTGTAACTGGTATCAAACACGTAGCATGCTGTGTTGTACCATGCCACTCTCTGCGTTAATCTCAAGGGAAAATTCCACTTGCGCTGGTGCGCGCCATGGCCTCATTCCCAGCTGTCGCGACCGACTTTTTCGGGACGAAGGTCGTAGTATTAGTTTCGACAAGCCGATCGTCAGCCACCTACAAATTGACTCACACTTCCAGTTAGGTCTGAACTCTTTCTTTCTCATGGGCTATGTACACCCTCTGGATAGCAATATCCACCGTTGTGCCGACGAGGTTGCTCCTAGAGAGAACTTTCGATGTATATGGGCGGTTTCTGGATTGTTACCGGCCACCCGCTATTTATTCCTCTGCGTCAACGATCCTCTCGCTGCCTGCGCGATACTTGGGCCGGGGCTCCTATATATTTCCCTTTATCAATGGGATTCCGGCTTCATGGATACTCGCGCCTGATTCGATCCTCTAGATTCTAACATTTCGAGATTCCGCCATCGATTTTAGCGTGCACGTGGAAGTCAACCTCACCAGAGTATAAATAGATGTGATGCGTCCCGCAAATCACAGCCCGTTACCAAGCTTATGGACATGGATAGGTCGATCTTGATACCAGTACCACAGTTGGTGGGTCTGCCCTCTTGTGCTCTCCCGTCGCGTTAAACGCAGCGCTTGGGGTGAGGAAGTACAGAATTATCAGAGTCCTTATCCTGCGTATGGCGGTCGTCTCGCTATGTATTCATAGGAATCGCCATGGGGCCCACCGGCGTCTGCGTTAACAGTCTGATCCGCGTTTTATGGTGACCACGGGCAACCAGTACCACGGATGGACCGCCAATACCCACCAAACCTGCACCAAGACAGTGGTAGGTAGGTAGGATTACACGGCACGGTCCCGCTCAGGAACGCCGGGCCCAGGAATTATCTAAGTGTACAAAGGCAATGCGTACACTAGTCCCTGGACTTCAATGTATCTCTATGGCGGAGCTCGCGATATGAACCGCTGTAGAACCACTTCAACACACCGAAGCAAAGTTAGTGACCAAAAACGGCGAGTACCACAACCAAAACATCTGTCAAACGAAACACGGGGAGTGCCTAGAACAATTCAAGGACATTATATACATATTATGCTAAAAGTGCGATCCTTGGGCGGTGATGTATGGAGTTGCCAGAATAATGTGTCTGAGAATAGGAAAACCGTAGAATGTGGTTGATTCACTGCACGTCAAGTGTGTTGCATGTTATCAAGGCATGTTCTGGAATTTCCATCTCATCTGTACACATTCTGCAAAGCCGTTCCGCTCGAGGCACGGGAGCATAATACGCAGGGTCTGCGAAGCGCCAAACATCCACGACGAGCGGGTGCATAGAGAGCAGTAGGGAAGAATTATTTCCCGGTGCTTGTGAACCATGCTCAAATAATGCCGCATAACGGAAGCGATCTGGGCCGGACCTAATAACCGCCAACCAAAATCACTTCTAGGGATGCCAAGCCCGCCCAGGTCTCCCACCGAACTGATTGTTGAATACATTTCAAGCGGTTCTTCGGCTGTACTTGGTGGTCAGCTCATCGCATGATCGGCAAATGCTGTCTTAAAAGGGTGCGCCAAGCGACGAGTCGTACCCACCTTCGTCACTTCGTCACTTCGTTACTTTGCTTAAGAACGAGAAAGTTCGTGAGTTTGATGGGAAAGTGCGAAAGTTCATCATTTCGACGAATATCTGGGAAAGCTCGTAACCTCGACTAATGGAGCCTTCACAATGTTTTTTCCTTCAATTGCGTGAAGAGGACCAGCAATTCGATGCCCCTCCCTTTCCTCGCTGCGCTTGGGGGTCCCCTGAACCAGGGCATCACAGGTTGGCACACTAAAGCCTCCTTCCCGCAGAAATTTCTGGAAATGGGTTGCATGTGGATACAGAACTGTTGGCATCAGATAGTTCGTCACCCTCGCTTAAAAACGAGAAAGTTCGTAAGTATCCAGCTGAAGTCGCGAACTTTCACGGAATGCGATCAAACTCACGAATTTCCGCAACGCTAAGCGAAGTAACGAAGTGACGAAGATGGCGCGGACTCCCAAGGGACTTCTTCCCTTACTCTACTGTTTCTTGCACAAGTCAGCTTCTCCCCCCGGAATCTTGGAATTCTTTTTGAGCCCCTTCGCAGCCCACATTCGTTATTCTCGACCTACCCACCCTCTTTTCATAGACATGCACTGCATTAACCTCGTCTTGGCACTCTCGGCAGCCCTTCTGGTGTCTGCGCACCCAGCCAAAGTACGAGATAGGAATTGAGCACCCCTAATAGAGAGCTACGGTGTGTCAACAGCATGTTGAATTTCGAACACGAGGAGTATGCACAAACTGGTACCATTATATGGCCGACTTGGCTCATAATGAGCATGGTTTCTGGAGCCACCTTCCATGCCCAACTGCTAGATGTCATTTCGAATGTTCACAAATACCAGTGTGCGGTAGGTCCCGAAATTGAAGACGACTTACAGTTGCATCGAGCACTAGTCGCGCGGTTAATAATCTCAACTGGAGCATTGTAAGTCCAGATGGGGAAGTGGTTGAACCATCGGCGGCACCGTGGGAATATGCACGCAGTTGAAATGAGGCACTACAAAATAAAATAAAAAACACGAGGTCGAACATGTCAAGTAGGGAGATTCATGCTTATGTCGGAGGTTGGTGACATGACCTGAAATGAACACACGGTGAGGGCAACCGAGTAGGTAAGCCGATGACCGTGAGGGTCGAAATTGTGTGCGTGGCCTGGTCTGGCGAATTTTGATACATACATTGGGCATAGACGGAACTGGAAAGTCAACGTGAATCCATTACTCGACCCGCGCGGACAAACAAGATGGAATGCGGGAATGAGACCAGGATGGGATGATGGAAAAAACGGGTGCAGAGGAAAGTGCGCACAGGAGAGTGGCTTGTCTGAGCATAGCTGCTGTGGTTCGTATAGGGCGGGAGGACGGGTCGGCGATGGCAGCAATGATACTGTGTGAGCGAGGGTGCGAATAAGACAAGGGAGGAAATGAAATAAGCGAGTGGGCGAAGGCGAACGGAGTAGGAAGTCGGAATACAAAGAGGTTAAAGGCGAGGAGTGTGTACGACACGGGGATCGATGGAAAACGGGATGAGCAACGAAAAAAAGCGGCCGATGCGGTGGCCTCAAAACGCTGAAATTGCAACGTGCGTCGACAGCTGGGGGAAGAGATTCTGATGCAGATGGCCATGGGTGAGGCTCAAAACGCATCTACGCATGTTCTGTGAAGAAACCAGCGCGCGTGATCGTGCGCATGGAACGCAAAGAGGAAATAAGTAGTGGGGAACGAACATAGCAAATGGGGGTGGAATCAAGAGCGGCGTTACACCCTAAAAGAGGGGGTAAAACGGCACCGAATGAGAGGATGGAGTGGGTAGCAGTGCGAGCCGGGGAGATGAGGCGCCGAAGGAGAGGAGGGTAGGATTGACGATAGGGTGGGAAGTGGAAAGAGGAGACGGAAGCTGCGGGAGTAATAAGCACATACCATATACCGACAGGCTTCTGATCCAGTAGCAATGTCGGTGCTGCCAACGTTTGCGAACCAGCATAAATACAAGACGAGTGCTGCGGCAAACCGTTCCCAGTAAAGCCAGAAGTTGGCGACACGAGATCAGGCGAAGGACAGCGAGAGTCACGCTAGGAAGGCACTGGAATCCGTTAGTTAACGCAAGATAGAGTTATGCGTCGCACCGCGCATGGTCTCGGAGGAGTGTTATGTAGCCGGCTCTGTGCCGTGGAGATTTCACGCCGTCTGGGACAGGAAGAACTAGGTAGCAGCGAGAGTGTGCTGACGGACGTGGTGGCTGGAAGAAGAAGCCCGAAAAGCGCCGATTATCCGTTCCCTTAACGAAATCTCTCGAATGTCATTGTACATATTTGTGCAACATCTCCATTTGTGTATCCCCATTTCTGTCTCTCTTCTCGGGTCCTTCATTCACAGCTTTCTAAACTCCCGCGGATGCGCAGTATCCTTACAGCTATGCTCCATTTCCAGGCACGGAGCACCATGGGATTGCACCTCTTGACCTTGAACTGCGGCAAAGCCCCTCAATTTTGACATTCCGCAGAAATATGTGCAACCCTTATGACTTGAACACAAGACCAGAAGGAACTGTGCCGCAGTTTAACACCACCAGAAACGGATTTTCCGCAATGCCGCAGCCAGGCGGAAATACTGCGGCCACGTAGTCTTACGTGGCATGCCGCAGTATAAGAGAGCTAACTTTCTGGGACCGTCACCTCATCTACCCGCGCCAGGCTCTCGCTTGAATCTCCCGTGTCACTCATGTTGTTTTCGTATTGATATTTCTGCAAGCAGTGAAGGCCTCAACCCTGCTCAACAGTTTGATCTTCAAATGTACAGGCACGGATGCGCGCTCAAAATATCCGACGCAACCCCTCATTAAAACTCACTTCTTTCTCACCTCGCATTGTTGTGCTCTCTCGCTGAGACTGACATATATTCCATCATGAACTGGTCCCAAGCTCCAATCTGACTCAAGAACTCTCTCTTTTCTCGATTTGTGTTCAAACTGCTCCTAATATTGGATGAGAATCATTGGCAGGATCGGATTTCCTCATACGCGGACTTAACCACTGGCAGTTACAGTGAGTTCTGAAATTACACCTCGCAAGCTTTTCGCTTAATATACTACATATCCGCATACAGTGACTTTCGCGTCCGTGTTCGAGTTTATAAGCCAAATTTCCTGATAAATCTCACTTTCATTCTGGTAGGTACTCTAGCACAAAACTTCCCGCCCGCTTTGAAACGCTTGCAGCTTTGCACACCTCGCCGGAGCATGGAGTCGTTGTGTGTTGGACGCCAGCACGCCAGTGAAGCCTTGGGTTCATCATTACCCGTTTTGTTTAACTTCAACACAATATTTATTTTGATCGCCTGTGCCGGAGCGTAGCGAAGGTATATCTTGTGTTTGTCTCAGCAATGGCCAAGCCGGTCCGACCCGAAGTCCCACGGCTCTCTTTTCTCCCACAACGATACATCGCCGATTCGCTTTCACTTGTGCTCGTTGCGCATAACCTCACAGTGGCCGAGGCAGTACAGCGCGACGAAGTTCTAGGTCGCCCAGACGATGCGGAGCAACGCGCTCGCCAAGATGGACGCCGTGCCCGCTGCCCACTGCCCAAGCCCGCGTCCTACGAGCTCGCAAAATACGACGCGGTCATCATGGGCGTCCAGGCGCGCGTTGGAACATTCCTCGCGCAACAGAACGCCTTCTGGGATTTGACCTCAGGCCTGTGGGTGTGGGGCGCACTGGCGGGCACGCGCGTTTCCTAGGTGTGTTGTCTTCATCCTACATACCATATATATATACACGATCATCGCGACGCTCAGCACGCTCGCCTTCCACCGCATCATCTATATAAAGGTCCGTTTCTGGTCCATGCCTGTCCATCGCTCATCAACTCCTCATCTTTCTCGCGCGGCCCCAACTCTTCCTTCTCCTCCCTTCGCTATCTGTATCTCTCCATTTCCGTGTGCATGCAAATCCTTCCCACTCGCTCACTCCTTCGTGCCACCCCCGATTCTATGCTTCTCTCATACCATCGCCTGTCGATCCCTTTCTACCTCCTCCCGGTTCTCCGCCGCGCTAAACCACTTCGCTCTTTCACGCACTGACCCATCATGCTTCGTCCGCGACATGCCCTCATCCCGCTCCTTCCCTCATCCCGCTCCTTCGCCCCTTTCCGCCTACTTCCAACCTACGCCGTATTATCAGCTCCACCTTGCACAGCAAGATCGGTGGTGGGAAGCAGAACGCAAGGTTCAGCATTCTTTGGCGCCATCTACTCCCTCGGCTACGCCCACTTTGACTGGCTACCGAAGGTGCGTTTCCTCACTCCCCTTCGTTCCGTTCCATGCCCATCCCGGTTCCACAACGTTCTTCCTTCCTATCCATCTGCCCTGTTTCCAATTCATCCTGATTCTCGCCTTGCCCTTGCCATGGCTTTCTCACTCGCGCATTCCTACACGTTCCTCCATCTCACCAGCGCTACCTCCTCTCCCTAGGCCGCGGTCATGCTGCTCCAATTCTTTCCCGCCCCTCGTCTTCGTGCCTCCGAATCCACATATATCCGTCCCCTTACCACCCTCGTCCTCACACACACGACGCATCGTTTCAACTCACCCCTTTTCATCAATTCAACCCATCCATTCCCTGCCGTCGAATTCTTTATTCACACATCCGTCCATCTACTCCCATGCTTGTTTGTTGACCCCATCACCATCCCGTCCTTCCCATACCCACCGTCTCCCCTCCTCTCATCCACGGGTTTTGCACCGCTTATTCGCTCCACCACCTTACTTATTACTATTTCTGTTCACCCTACCGCCTTATTACTACTATCTCTATTCCGGCCCCCATCCCGTATTTCTCAAATGTATTGCTCCGCCGTTTCCACCGTATATTTAATCTTATTTACTCACCCCCACCTTGGGGCTCGGCGAGCGGCGTGCTGGCGGGCAAGTATGCGCGCGCATCGATTGGGTGCGTTCGATCCCCTTCACATACAATTAACGTATGAATGCAGCACCGCGGGCTCTACCGGGGCAGAGCATCATCCCCGCGAGGCATGTGGAGCATACACTGTGTTTCTGGATTGGGATTAGTGTTACGGCGAGCTGAGTCGAGTCGAGTCGAGTTGCTAACTCGATGCTAACTCGATTCACCACGGAGTCATCTATGCCGACGCGTTCGGCCAGCTCAGCGGGCTCACGGAGGCGTATGGACGTGTCTCGTTTCCGTCTTTTCCGTTCCACGGCCATCCATGCATCCCTCTTCCTTCTCAATCCCACCATCGTTCCCCATCGATCCATCCATTCCATGCGCACGCATACCTTCTCGCTCACATACTCCTGCCACCGCCCCCCTTTGCTTATTTTATCACTTCCCCTCTCCCTTCCCGCCTCCCTGCTCCCCATCCGCGCCGCGCGCTCCCTGGTTCCGCCGCGCTCCTTCATGTTCGCGGGTATTTTCCCGCCGCTCCATCTCCGTCATTCTGATACCCCACTACCCTCGAACACATACTCGTCGTGTTCATTCGCTGCCTCCACCTCCTCTTTCTCTTCCCTTCCCGCCACGGCGCGCGCTCATGCACTTCAATCGCCCCCCACGCCCCGTCCTACCTCTCTAATATGTCTGTGCTTCATCTTTTGGATTCTTCAATTAAATTAAAGAGCTTTGCACATTGGGTCCGGTACGGTTTCCTTCCCCCACGTTTTCATTCATATTTATTTATTTATTTATCCGCCTCAGATGCGGAGATGCGTGCCGTAGGGGTATGCTATACCCGCGTGGTTCCAGTCTGAGTCGTTTCTGTTAAATTACTCCAGGCTCTCCGTAATTATGGCCAGCGTCGACGAGTCCTTTCGCGTTTAGTATTATCTAATAAAACCTCTGCACAGACAACAGTATAACTATTCCAGCCCAGCCACAGTCCGTCGCGGGAAATCGAACCGCGTCCCGCCTTACTGATTCAAGTTGAATCATCCGTTGAGTATCTGAATGAAAACTTAAAAGTTAAAATTAGTGGTGTATTATCGAATGCGTGTGATATTCACGCCGAATCAGACCGACAGAGCGTCTACATACGAATGTGAATGGGTCATATTAAGACCGCGAATATTTTTCTAAAAGAAAACTTATTCTGGCAATACTTTGAGGTCAGCGGGGAGAAGAACCCTGGAGAGCCAGTCAGCAATGTGACATTTGGCTCGAATAAATGCATGATGTATACTGTATGCATTGCGCACTGCGGCGCGGCTATAGCTACCTCTGCTGGTGAATATAGCGTATCGGGGCGAATTTAATATTCAGCACTGACTGTGAGTGGGCGTGAGATGACCACGAATAAAAATGAAGAAAAAAAAATCCAAGAGCCGCTATCTCAGGGGTAGGACGGAAGGAGCACTTTAGGCTGTGGACTGTATGCGTCGAATTTGAGATTCAGCGCGTGGCTTGATATGAATACGGATAAAAAATAGAAATAGAAACAATATACCCGAGGGGCACAGGGTAGTACGGATGAAGTACTTGGACGGCCTTTCATCCTTTGAACTATTGTTAAATGGCTGAGAATGAGAAAGGTTATCGGAACCCAGTGATGCATTAGGTGAGAGTCAGACCCATTACGATAATGCGACGGCGACCCATTTACGGAGCGCGGGGGGCCGACGAGTTTCTACTTCCTTGTTTGAATTTACGTTGCGTACAATCTGGGGATTGAAATTCAGACTGACCATAAGAGCACCCGAAATAGATGAAGAAGAAGAGAATAAAAAAACCCCCCGACTCAGTCAATGCAGAGCCATCCTAGAATTCTTGTGTCATGGGGTTAGAAACGAATTGAACAGCCATGTTAGAGACGCGAAGTGAACTTTGTATTGTTCATACTATAAATTGAGTTTGTCATGAATTGAGTACGTACGCAGGCGCGGCGCCTATTGATTGAGCTTGTTCACTTTAGGAATGCACTGCGCATGACCGACGTATCTCTCAAATATTATTTCCATTGCTTATATCCCATTAAATGGGAGATTTAGTGTCAATCGGCGATCTCGGGTAGGCCTCCAGTCTTTAGACTCTACAAATCTTGGGCTGAGTTATGCGGGAAGACTGGTGGCTGTACACTCTGGAGAAAGTCGGGTGGCCGTGCACTTTGGTAGGTAGGTAGGTAGGTAGGTATCATTACACGGCCGGTCCCATCCACGAACGCCGGTTCCAGGGATTTTCCCCGTGTACAAGCAAGCGTATTTACACCATCACCCCTGGACTCCTTCTTTCAACCTAAACCAAGCTCGCAGACCCCACAGGTGTCCCCATGCCCCACGGTACAGTTTAGGCTTTAAGTCGAAGCATAGAAATTGTTGAACCTGGAATTAGCTAGTCAGTTATCTCGTATACAATAAACGGGTGTTGCGTAGAAGATTTCATGGACATGGTGTGGAAACTTCCCTAGTAGGACAATTGTCGAGCACTCAGATAAAATGGCCTTTGACAGGGCCACGGAGTTGAGCTCCATTATCATTCTCTGCATCTTTGGCACAGCTCGCAGGAGTTTTTCTAGAAAGTCCTTGCGCAATTTCAGAACGTCAGAATTTGCCAGGCATTTAAGCAGCGCGTGTTCGGGACTTTCAACCCGGGCTTTGCAGAAACTGCAGAGGCGCTCGTGTCTGGGTATAGGTCGGAGTGCATGGTCAGTATGCCACAACTTTTCCAGGGCAAGTTGATGAGTCGAGAGCGAGATGGAGGTGAGAGCTTCGCGGTAGTCTTGATTCTTGATCATGAACAGGTAATGCCGTAGATATAAAGTTTTTTGAGCAGGCGGCTTGTCCTTTTGCGGTTCGCGACGATCGTGTAGTAAGTAGAGTTTAACTGACGAGTCGATTTCGTGCTCTAGCCATCCAAGAGCACGCGTCTCAATATCCTTGCGATACATTTCAACGGAATTCTGTGTTGCGTTTGCAAAGTCTAAAGGAGGAGCATGAAACGGAAGCTTTGTTGCTGCAGTGAGGACATCTCCAACCCAGGATTTTTTATTCTTGCCAGCCAGTTCAATTGAATTATTTAAACAAGCCCATGCAAGGTGGGAGAGTGGTAGTGATAGGAGATGTTGCAGATAGCCCAGCAAGAGGATAAATTGACGTATACGAAGCGGCATGATTCCAGTTTCTGTGAAGAGCGGGGCGAGCAAGGAATGGGAATGTACATTTAATATTTGCCTTATGAAGTCGACCTAGATAGTGCACAGCTCCTTGACATGAACATCTTCGCTGTCAGGGCAAATTTCGCATCCACGAATGAGGTGGCAGTCTACTCGGGCCATGTACAAAATTTTGAGCTCCTTCGGTGTTAGGTGACCAGTAGAGTCTTCAATTTCCATGATCCTGTGCGTGCAGTACCGCGCTGTGCTTGCTTTTTCTTTGTAGTGATCTTCGAACATATATCTGGTGTCTGTTCTAAAGTGCATGCCAACGTACTTTTCGTAATTTTTCACAGTCAGTGTGGTGTTCCCCAATTTGAATGCAAGGTTGGAAGGTGCGGGACCAAAAATCATAATGATGGTTTTGATCATGTTGACCATAATGAAGTTCCGTGAGCACTAATGTGTTAAGCATGTTGAGTCTGCGCTGCAATCCTTGGGCAGAGAGTGAGATCAGCAAGATGTCATCTGCTTGTGCCAAGATTGCGATTCAAATACTAGAAAGAATGGGGTCGTCCATGTCGTCGAGCATGATGAGGTCTGCCATAAACAGATTCCATAGGACTGGGGAGACATGATCGCCAGTAAGTAAGCCAATAAGTGCTTTGAAATCGGCTGAGTTGTGATCCCCGTGGCGGACGTAGTATTCCATTTTTCGATATAGCATGCGCAGCCAGTCAAACAGTGCGCCTCCCATACCCATCTGCATGAGTTTCAACCATAGTGTTGGATGATCTGTAGAGGGGAAAAACATTAGTTGCATCTACTGCAGCAACATAGACCGTGAGTTTATTGGCACGAGCCCATTCCTTTATACAGCGGAGGATAAAGGGATTGTCATTGGTGCGATATCCTTCTCTGAACCCGTTTTGGTAGTCCGGTATATATCCGTATGTATTAGCCCACTCCGTAATGCGTTTGTGAATCAGCAGAGTCAGGACCTTCAGTAGACAGACAGCTTTCCAGAGCAATAATTCTGTAGCTTTCTGGGTCAGCGCCGTCCTTCCCTTTCTTTAGGAAACCAATTATAACCGATCTGAACCAAATACTGGGACTGTCTTTTGTCCACGTGCATTCGTTGCAGAGGAATAGAAGATCATCGTTGGGGATATCCATAATTTCCGCATAGTGGATGGTGTCCTCACCAGATGCGCTCCCGAGTCCCTTACGAATATGGTCCTTGAGCCATTCCATATCTTCCAGGGTACATTGTCTCGAGAAGAATTTTTCTCAGGTTGAGTCCGTGGTAGATTCAGGAATTGCGGCAGCAAGTAATCGGTTGATCTTGTGCAGTGGTTCATCAAATGAAGCAGGAAGGATTTTGGGTGGATTGAGCCGTCTCTCAAATACATCCTTGAGGCTATCCGCGGTCACCGATATTGGGTTGGGAGCTGGGTCAATAAGCCGTTTAACTTCTTTCCAGAATTCCCCCATTGAAGGAGCGTCCATGATTTTCTGGCGGTTCATTTCGCGCATTTCATGTAGGCGAAGGCGGCCTCTATGACCTGCGGGGAAAGGAAGACGCTGAGAGGGTTTATTTTCAACAGCGTTCGAACCAGAGTCGTCGGGGATGTCAGCTACCACTTTCTCAACTTCAAGTGGTTGCATCATGAAGGGTTGCATTTGAGGAAAAGTGATATTTCTCGGACCACCTGGCAGAGGAAGGTTCAGCGCAATTTCCGCGAGGAGTTTAGCCGTAGTGAAGTGAGCATGGACCTCGTTCTTCTTGATGTGGACTAGGTGGAGGGGGGCAGATCGTGCATTAATTCCTTGGATAATTGGAGTGTGAGAAGAAACACATCCAGACAGTACAGCCACCAGTCTGCCCGCAGAATTCAGCCCAAGATTTGTAGGGTAGGAAGCAACCTTAGTGTGAGAGAGAAGTGTACGTGATGCATTTTGTGTGGTTATCCTCGGCGCTTAGTTAGGTATATTTGTTTCCATAAAGCGGGTAAAGCCGACAAGCGGCACAGCCCTCTACCGGTTGGGAGGCATCTTCAGGCTAAGGGTTCATCTTTTCTTACAGTTATCCTCAGTTGGGGTGTGGAGGGGGGAGAGGAAATGAGTGTTTGATGAATGTGCTCTGCTACTGGGTAACTTGCGGGCTCCCGGAAGCTAGCTAGTTTGCCCGTAAACTTGAAAGCCATCATGAAGATTTTGAATGCCTGTATTTTTCATCTAGCAGACTCCGAGTTCGTAAGTGCTGAATCCAAAACTCCTCGTGTTAGAGGATGTCTACTCGTCATCACAAAAAGTAACCGGACATTTGGTTTTAACAGCATATGACCTGTATTTTAACCATTCTCATGGCTAGATTCTCAATCTACAGCATATTTGGCATAGAATGTGACATTAAAACCTCCACTGCAGCAGCTCATACCGAGTGCAATATTAAATTTTGGAAATGATCGAAAATTGATGGTATTTCCTTTTTAAGCAATGTTCCGATGGTAATTCCGGGTATCCGAATATTTGATAATTAGCCTTAGGTCCGTTGGAACCCACACAGAAAATTTAAACAGTGGGAGGATGTTCTCAATCCTTCTCTGAATAAACTAAAAAGTAGCCAAAATCACCCCCTTCATCAAAAAATGATTTAAATCTCAATTTTCGCAGCAACGAATGTAGACAAGAAGCTAATTTTTGGTGTCCCATGTTGAGGTATGCCTCTGTGTCAATTACCAACCAAACAAGTGCTAAGAGTTGTTGTATACTGCGGAGGTATGCCCTGTCCGGTTAGTTTTTGTGATAACGAGTAGATAACCGTGGAACACTGCCAGCGATGATTGGGGGGAGTTCTACTGGCCCCTCAAGCTTCTTGTATTTCCCGTGCAGCACCCAGTTCAGCCAGATTTAGGAAGTTTGAAACTGTGTCTGAGTGCAGTTAAAGACTGCTCAAGTTCATCTCATGATGCAAAAGAGAAGGTGTTATTTAAGTATAATTTTTATCTCGAGTGGGGGTAGCCACCTCCCGACTGAATTTCAATTCTATTAGAGAGTGTGACATTTTATAAAACAGCTCTAAGTCGATGCAGGTATTTTGTCGGAAAAAACAACATTCTGAGGCATAAGCCACCCAACCCATAACAATAAAATAATTGAAAAATTCGAGTTTGTTTCAGAGTGACATCAATGTAGTCAAACTAGTTGGGTCCAAGTAATATTACTGCAGGAAACAGAGGACCGACATTCCAAAAAGATGATTTCAGTCCGTCTAGCATGTCTACTGCGTTGCAGTTTGGAGCGCACATGCACCGAAATAGCCATATCTCCATGTTACGATACTTTTGTATCAATTGCTGAGGAAAAATCACTGAGGGTTTCCTGGGCTTGAGCTCGCTAGAAGAGACACATCTTTGATGTATCGGGGACGTGTAGTAGATGTGGATGGCTGCGACACTGCATGATAAATACACAGCAGGCTGAAACCAAGCCTACCATATATAACTCTAAATCCCAGGTCCATTTGAATGATTCATACTTTCAAAAAGATCTGACTCACCTAGCCGGGGGCCCAATTCGGAAAGTCGGGATTGAATTTCTTGAATGAAAGTTCGGCCACTTCCACCAAAAACAGGCACTAAGCCATTGAGTTTTTGAATCGGTCAAAAAGAGCGAGAGGGAATGGTCTGGGGTAACCTTCCCCCAGCATGCCGTGGATGCCGAAATTGATGGCGTCAGCGCCAACGGTGATCATCGAAAAAAAGAAAATGGGCTAGATCTGATGCAGTGTGCCGCCGATGACCGATCCCACCATCAGCCCAAAGTTATTGCCAAACAGCCACAATGCCTTACTCAAGCTGCTTTTTTTTTCATTAGCATGGATTTCAATGCCGCACGGACCTTCTCTGGCCATGAGCGGGCTCAAACGGAGCTTGGATGATGGAGATAATTCTGCAGATCTCGGCACATCTCGGCAGAGCTTGTGCCTCGGTGCCCAGGGCACACAGTAAAAGGTGAGCTCATTAATAATTAATTACTCTTGTGTTTCTCAACACAACGACTCCCTCGAGGTACTCACCTGAGAATCTAAAATTCAAGCGAGCATTTTGAACAATGTGTTGCACCCAGATTGCAGATGGCGCGTGTTCCGGTGAAAAGCGGGCTCTAGGAAGATGTATTTATTTTGGTGAAACTGAGAGTGTAAGCACACTGGTGTCATAGTGCCACTGCTAAAGTCGAAATGTTGCCGGTGTTTTTTCGGCAGAGAAGATCAGTGCTGATGCGATAGAAATGAGCAAATTGTGATTTTGTGCGGGGAGTAAAATTAGGGCACCCATAAAAGACCCTTACCTAACAGTAAAGGGAATACCGCATCAGGTTCTAACCTCCCAGTTTCAGCAATCGCTTCTGTCGTTCTCTCCAACCTACGCTGAATATCTGACGTCTGCAGGCCGGGGGAACCCCGAGCAAATAAAAAAAGCAGCCGACAAGAATTAATGACCCAGCCCCGGTTCGAACACCCGCACACTCTTTTATATTTCTCGTAGGCGTGCAACTTACACCACCAGGTCGGTACCCGATATTTCATATGCGGCTTTATACCTAGGTTTGCAACCGGTATTATCACAAGTAGGTACAATTGAACCGCGTACACCTTACTTTCGAGCAGAATGGCTCTCGTCCGATGAATCGGAGTTCACATATCAATCATGCCATATGATAATAATACCTACAATATACCCAAGTACCCCACGATCATCAATATCACAAGTCCTGCACAGCGGCATCTACAGGAAAATAGAAAGAGGAACAGAGACGATTCAAGAATATTACAAAGATACCTACTGACCACGAATTAATATTTTGACATTTGGATCTGCAGCATTTGTTTTGTGCCCCCAACGAGTGCATTAGGTAAAGAAATCCAATTTCAAGGATTAAATGGCATTGCATGTACGAGGAATTTTCTTCTGGTGATATATATACTTGATAAATCCACTGGCAACTTCTTCCGGTTTCGATGAAGTAGCTCTAGATGCGCTGAATACACGAATGGGTGCAATAACCAGAGAGCCGGGTCACGGATTAAACAAGAATGTCGTTGTTCCCTGGGCTTAGAGATATTTGCTCAATGGTTTGCCATGGGAAGTTGAACGGTTGAGCTTCACTTGGAACCTCCATGCCAAACAACCACAACGCCTCACTCAAGGTGCGCATTTTTTCCCCCTGACCATGATCGGTGTCAGACGGAGCTTGGAATAGGGAGATAAATCTGCGGCACATCAGCGCCCAGGGAACGCAGTGAGTCCCAGTGAGAAGTCCATATGCGGAGGTATGCGGAGATCGGCTGAGATCTGAGAAATATGCTCTCCTCTGAAATCATATGAATATGAAATGAGATTAATGAGACTCGCCCAAAAATCTTGCCCGAAAGGCCCGTTCTCGACTCTTTTTATGTAAAAGTCTTTTCGCTTTTCGCTTACTTCCCGGCTACTTCGGGCACTTCTGAATCGGAGTTTGAAATTGACTTGGTCTTCCACAGTTGCTTAAATTCCGCCTCAGATCACAGTCCCGATCCGGTAATTTGATGGCGGCACCACAAGCTTGCCGTGGATCTTTGCCGCCGATGCCGATGACCAAGCTCCGCCCACATTTCTAACAAGTTGTGTAGCAAGAAAATGTAGCTACTAAGCTAGGCTGAGTATTGCAATACAGCAGAAAGGGAGCAATAATTGAATTAAGAGCTATTGAAGTAATACATGCATCTGTTCACATCCTTCATTTGCTGCTGGTACGCCTGCTGGGCGGTGCATACGGCTGCCCCCCATAATGCTACTGGTGCGGGTATGCGGCCGCCCCGCCGACGTCGGCCATGAACTGCGTGACGATGCCCCCGCCCACGCTCGTCCCTGCAAGCCGCCCGCCCCCTCGTCCTCGTCTTCCGCCCCATTCGCGCTCCGCCGCCGCATCCCCATCCCGCCTGCCTCGCTCATCGGCGTCAGCCCCGCGTCCCCGCCCCCCACGCCCCCCATCATGGGCAGCGTCGCACCCCCCACGATCCGCCCTGGGTCGAAGTTCCCGTCAAACTCCGCCTCGCGCTTGCGCTCGCATGCGCGCTTGGTGAAGAACGACGACGCCGCCCGCGATCGCACCCGTCTTGCTGTTTTTGGTTACGGGTGTGGTGGAGGGCGGGGGCTGGGACACGGTTTGGCTGGCATGGAACGTGGTTATGACGACAATGCAGAAGTGGACAGACAGCCGGAGGACCATAATCGCGCGCAGCAGCGTGGAAGAGCGCCACGATCGCGCGGCGGCACAGGAATGCACCTACGTAGCGGCAATAACGCGAAGAGACAAACAAGTCGCGTCCGGTCTATCCCTCCGCCATTCAGCCCACTCTGCACGCAAAGGCCCGGCAGGTACTCGCATAGCGAAAAACGGCGCACGGAAGCGGAAGGAGTGCCGTGCCGTGTCGCAGCTGTAACACCCCTTCGTCCCGAAACACGACGGACGCGCCGCTACGGCCACCCATCGTACGCACGTGCCCACGCGCCGCTTATACTCCTCAAAAGCGGGTCATAAGCGTCGGGGACATCGGCGTTGCAGGACCATGGCGGACGAAGGCGTGTTGGCGACGTGCGGCGGGTGCGGCGAGCGACGAGATTGGTGGCAGGAAGAGAGAATGCTGGCTCATTGTTTGTGGCTGACATTGTTTGACGTGAGCGGAGCTTGAAAGTGCCGCAAATCTTGCCGCCATCAAATTACCAGATCGGGACTGTGATCTGAGGCGGAAAGTCAAGAGTGGTCTTCCACCACCACCGTCAACGCGCCTCCGTCGTCCCTTCCAATCCCCTTGTCCTCGCTGACCGCCGTCGTGCTCAGATTCGATTCGAAATGTCTCTATACTGTCTTTAGACCTCGACGGCTCTCAAACAAGTCCAACTGGGTGCCGCTTTTCGACAAGTTTTGGGACTACTTTCTGCGACCTATCAGCATCTCCTGGCCTTACTTTGCACTCCACTTTGTTGAAGCTACTATAGCTACTTACTTGAGATGTTCTAGAAACGACCTGGGGAAAGAAACATATGCTGAGAAAATGGTCAAGAACATGCTCCGGGCGACATTGAGGCTCTCCATCTTGCGCTCTTGACTGTCCTCCCAGTTGGGATCGCATTCTCATATACACTCACTTCTCGTGTGCCATCGCCCTGGACGCCCTCAGTAACATCCCCGAGCAGCGAGCGCTTGGGATCCCACAGGATCTTCACATAAGTGTTCTGGAAGACGCCGCAGGACGGATCCAGTCGGTGCACCAGTATAAGTGTCGGTACGTCCCCACCTTCCTCATTTCTAGCCACTTTTTAGTGTTATTCCTCTTCTGCGCAGGTTTTGTTCTACGCGAATATTGGATCAGTCTCTTGGATGTAGCCTGTGCGCCAGCGTACGTCATACTTCTGTCGTCCGCCTCGTCTGCTCTTAAATATCCCGGATCCAGTTCCAACCCCGTCGCACTCTCCCAACTGAAGTCTATGGACGCTTGAATACTTTGGCTTCCAACGCCGCTTGCGCTGCGCGATAATTGCGTCGTGAGCGAACCCGTTGTGGACGGCGGTGACATGACCTCCAAAGGCGAGCATTTCTTCTACCCTTCTCCCCTCCCGCTCAGCTCACTCACCACAGGGTTCTCTACATGGGAACCACCGTCTAGCGCACCCAGCACACTTCCGCAGCCTCCAATATGGACACGGGGTTCGGTGGTGCAGCGATGTGTGCGCGCACGACGACGCCGTATGCGCGCGCGGGCGTTGGAGGCTTCCACATCGAGGACCAGTAGAAGGTCCGTCTGGCATGTTTCTCACACCACCACGCTAACCCGTCGACCAGCGCTGCAGCCATCTTACGAGCAAGCAGATCGTACGGTACGAGCTGCGAATCGTACAGCTCGCGGAATATCTCGTGCGCATCCGCGCGGCTCTCGGGTCGGATACCGTGATCATCACGCGCTCAGTCGAGGCGGGAACGGACGTCGCGTTTGTAGAGGCGCTGCATACGTAGGACGACGTGCGGCGGGCGGTCAGTTGCGCTAGCGCCGACACCGGTGTTGCTGAATCCTCGCGACGGGTGGATGACGCCGAACTGGACGGTCGCGCAGGCGCGCGAGATGGGCTTCGGGTGGTCGTATTCCCATGTTCGGTGCGTGCGGCGTACCGCGAGATCCGCGGGAGCGCGATGGACGGGCAGATCTGTGGGGGCGCTGATGCGCTATATTTGGCAGGAGCAGAGCAGCGAACGACAGTCCGCAGGAGTACTTTGCGCGGCGATGTTGATGCGCTTTGTGGTGTATGAGCAGATGGTGGTTCCGAGGGTACAGCGGAGGGAGGGTTGGGGGTGCTAGGAGCACGGGGAGCATGGCGCGCAGGGCGGGGCGGGTACCGGGAATGTAATAATACCCAAAAGCAATATATATATATATATATTTCATGAACTCCACAGATATTTCATATGGGTAGCGATGTCCGCAGATGGGCCATATGAAAACGGCCACTTTTGAAGCCTGTGGTAGGTTGTGGTATGAAAAGTTGGCAGGCGCATATCTCAGCCGATCTCCGCATACCTCCGCATATGGACTTCTCACTGGGAGTGAGTAAGCACAATTCTGTCAAGAGACCGATGTCACCCCCAGCATTGATGGTGGAAGTCATCTGGGGATTAATTTTACACCCGAAAAAATTATCTCGTCAACGCTAATGCGATTCACAGAAGTCAATTCAGTCTCCGAAAAATCTGGATGGCCCCTGAAACTATGTCAGAGTGCCCGCTCGACATTTCAATAGTAGTTCTCACCTGAATACAACGACCCTCACTCCGGTATTTCCACTCCGCTAATCTTCTGAAGCTCTTTCACCAAGCTATCCTGCAATCCTTCGTCCTGGGCCACTGCATTCGGCTCGTGCACGCTCGAATCCTTCAGATATGCCCCCGTTTTCGCCGGCGTCGCCTTACCCTCCCCCAACGCCGCCATAACAAACGTATCCACCGCATGGTCGATATTCCCCGGCGCCGCTCTCCCACCCATCTTTGTCGGCACCCACCCCGGATCCGCTGAGAAACTCGCAACATCTATCCACCGCCGGGCAAACACCTTCGCCAGTATCACACTGTGCAGCTTCGTGTCACTGTACGAGCTACGTAGGAGCTTCTCCTCATTCCCATCAACATTCACCCTCCCAGAATAATGCATCTCTGAACTGACAAACAGCAACCTTTTGGGCTTGTTCATGAGACAGGTCAACATATACGGCGCGAGCGTGTTGACTGTGAACAAGCTCGGCAGGCCGCTCTTCCCGGGAACGCGCTCCATGCCAGTGTATAACCCCGCGTTGTGAAGGACGGCTTCGTAGGGTCCGAGCTTGTTGGCTTCCGCTGCGAGGGCCCTCGTCTCGTAGACTCGTAACCAGTCTGTAAACAAATTCCGAAAAAATGCGGCAAGCGCTTTCGGTGTTTACAGACTGGTACAACTCGTCAACGTTCATTGGGTTGTCATCGGAGTTTAAAATTTTAGTGAGGCTCATGTTCTCCCATGACCTTTGGATTTAAATGAGGTTCAAGTACATAGCAGTAATTAACTGCTAAAATCAACAATATTTGTCTCTCAAATTTTATCTCAATCTGTTGTAGCGGGGAGGAAAGAGGTATCGACTTTGGGGCAGAATTGATGGATATTGATGGCTTGCTTCTCGGCCGATCGCGGCACCTGCCAAATTTTCAAACTCCGGGGACAGCTCAATCACTGTCAACGAGTTGTACCAGTCTGTAACCACCGAAGTGCTTGCCACATATTTTCGGTAATTGGTTACAGACTGGTTACGAGTCTACTCGTCTCGTCGAGGCTGGACAGGTCGCCAACTAGGATGGCTTCGGCTTCAGGGCATTTGGCGCGGGTTTCATCGGCGCGGGCAGGGCTGCGGGCGTGTAGGACTACAGAGTGACCGAGAAAGATAAGACGCTGAGTGGTGAGGAGGCCAAGACCGTCAGAGGAGCCAGTTATGAAGAAGCGCGGCATTTCCTAATAGTGGTTTGCTGGTGCAAGGTGGTTGGTAGATGAAATGGGGCTGTCGGTCTAATCCATGCGCTCACGATAAGAGATATTGGGGGAATGAGCCGACCTGGCGAGTATCTAGACAGGAGGATGAAGGAAGAGGCAGAAGCTGAATAAGACACTCCGTGTGTATGGCGTCGGCCCGGCATCTCCCGGGCTGATGCGCTGTTGATGGCTTGGCACGCTAATTCTCGCTGTCTCTTCTCTCTCGCAATTGCCAGCGGCGCACTTTGCCCGTCTCCTTGGCTTCGGCATGCAATCTTGCAGCACTACATTGTTTTTGCTGAAGTTGCACTGCTGCCCATCTGCTCCGTCGACCATGCTCCAAATTTTCAGGCAGAATAGTCGCTCATCTAGTTCTCCTCCTCTCATTCCCGGCCCTCGTCTCAACCGCCCCAAGGTAGCCTCAAGCCATCTTTCAACCGTGTTGAACCTCACCCTCTCGCCCAGTGGCGCTTCTGCGATCTGTGAGCGTGCCGTCATTTGACAGCGGGTCCAGTAGCAGTTTCCACGCTTTTCCACCAATTCCTTCATCTCTTACCACCATCATCAAAATGCCGAAGTTGGCTGCCTCTGGCACTACCGCGCTCTGCCTCGCCAATGTGCCGCAGCAGACCCCGGAGTCCCATGCACGACCCTTCCGCAGATGAATGCTCGTAGAGAACGGTGAAAATGTTTTAAAAAACACTATGTACATCCGTTTTCCTAGACTCGCATCCAGCTCATTTTTATCGCCCGCCCTCCGTTCCAACTCATGTAGGACGGTGTGAGCCTGCTCTTTCGATGTACACCAACTCTATCTTGCCGCACCCTGCAGTCGCCGCTGCCACCGGTGTCTCCCTCTAATGCCCCCAGCGTCCGCGACTAGCACTGCCACTTTGCCGGCTTTGATCCGCGTGTCAACTGCTCAGCATTTTGTAAGCTGGTGCCGAAATATGCCGAAATAGCATGGGAGCTTTGTGCGCGCATTACTAATTTAGATTAATGGGCGAGTCGAGCGCGCGCACACACTCTACATTGCGCGTCAACTACCCCAACATACTCCGGGAACCCATCATCGCGACATCGCCGATTCTTGTCGAAGTTTTTCTTTGCAGACCTCGTAAATCTGCCTGACTTTCCTCAAGTCGTGCCGCAATTGGGATTTTGTTACTGGCACAAGCTGAAGCTTGAAGACCTGCTTATTATCTCTGTCTACGCTCCTGATCTCATTACCAATTCACCCAAGCTGGAACACTGGTGTGCGAAAAAATTCATCCTCGGTAACCTGATCAAACTCTAGTTTTGATCTTTGGCCGGACATTGGGACAATTCTTGCCACCCCACAAGATTCCACTTTGGTCCTGTAACGGAACTCAGATTCAGCACAGAAGAGAAATATGTGAAGGTCAATATGTACAGCTGCAGCTGCAGACACTCACAATATATTTAAACACCATTAAAAGCGAACCACATGCGCAGCGCGCTGTTGCGGACACCGACTCATGAGACTTGCCGGCATGACGGGAAGGAGACCGCAAAGAGAACTTGAACCACTGGGCTCACCAACTGCTTTCTCATCTGTGTGAAATATCACTGGACAGAGACGGCGTACATGTGAAACAGTTCTCAACAGGGAGGTCAGCTTCTACACAAATGTGCATTCTCCATTGTCGCTCCATGATTGTGCCGCTGTTCACAGCAGCTAAGACTACGCCTCATCGAGTTCAACACCTCATTCTTAGTCCCAGCGAATTGGCCTACTCCCCAAAACCGACTTGTATGCTCGCGCCGCGCTCAATAGTACGTTTGAGCGTGCCGTCACAACTAAAAGTCAATGGTTCAGTCCGGAGAAGATCACCGTTGCTACAAGAATGCTATTCCTTCTTCCAGTCAATCTGCCGCATGGTACCACCATTAAGGGTATTGGAGATCATATGAGACTGGCAAAATATATGGGAATAGCTATGAGAGGAAATTAACTCGTCAGAGAAACTCTATTTAATGCACGGCCATTTGTGAACTCCAAAAAAGGACAAGAGCTCACTCAGCGCTCCAAGTTACTTCCTCCATGCGGCAATATCTCATACTGGTGACGACATAGAAGGTTGGCGAGGGTTTGACCCCACCGTTATTCTGAAAACACCTGTTAGCCCTCGGAAGTCTTGTGAAATAATGTGAAATATGCCTTTGACGTTGTTCTTCTCGGTTCCCGTGTATATTTTGAGTGAGGCCACTCTGGGTTGATGTGATGACTGTTTGCTTCCTTGAATTCTTTTAGTTCTACCGCGGCGAGTCGGCGTACTGCGACCGTGAGCTCGGCTAACGGGATTTTTGGGGGTCCAGGGACGATGCTGTAATAGCGTGGACAGCGGGATACTTCCTGGAAACCGGCGTTCATGAGTGGACCGTGCCGTGTAATACTACCTACCTACCTACCTACCACGCCACAACGAGCTTCCGCACCGTCTAGTCAAGTTCGACTTCTATTTTCCTCACATCCTCATCGGCCGCACCACAAGACCTGGCCGGCTCACGCTCTAACAAGACGAACAGCGCGTACCCGATTACACTGGGAGGATATGCACTAATTCTGGGCCAGAACATGCTAAAGGTATCCAATGAATATTTACAATATTATTCAAGTTTGTGGTCCCGGAATATTCAGGACGACTTTTAAATGTTTCTTGAATAATTGGGGGCAGAATATGCTAGAGATTTTTAAAGTTCCTTTCAGTTTTGTTGAGGATACCTTCAGTGTAATCTTACTCAAACCTTTCAAATATCCTGGCAGGGAATACCTGAGAGATCATTTAAATAAATCACCCATGTTTTGTGGCAGAAAAAATGAAAGGTATTTAAAAGATGTCTCAAGTATGTTTTAGATGGTGTTCAGAGTGTGTTCTAGATATCTTTCAGTTTAACAGCCCCGAAAAAATGGAAGATTTTTAAAATCTCTTTTGCATATGTTTTCGATAATCTTCAAGATAACTTTCACATGTGCAGCCCTGAAAAACAAGAAGATATTTAAAATAGGTTCAGGATACACACCAGAATAACTTCTACATATGTTCTCTGTTCACAGGTCAAGAATATCCTAAACACACGTAAGAAACTGTGAAGAAATATTTAAAATGTGTTCAGAAGATTCTCCTGCTGGACTTGAGGTAGGTTTTTAAAATGTTTCCCCAATGTTTCCAGGGAAGCCTTTAGCATAATTTTTGTGTTCATAGAGGAGGCTCTGTGCCTGAACACACAAGGGATATGGAGTTCAAATTTGAAATGTTTTGCACATAACTTGCACCAGAACATGCAAAAGGTATTTAATATAGATTCAGAATGACGTCTTGAATGTCTTTTCAAATATTCCTAAAGTGCGTGCCACCAGAATATTCATTGGGCATTTAAAATGATTCTAAGGTCCGCCATGCTCAATCACTTTGATCGTGACACCCCACACAAACTTGGGCCACCCTGGCCTTAGCGTGGACTGACCCCCAATCTGATTATGAAGCATGCATGCCCATGGCCTGCCTTCACCAGCGCCAACACCCGACACAACCTTGGGGAAACCCTGGCCTCAGTGGGCAACACCCTCCCAAGGAAGAGGCGGACTGACATGCACCCGATCCCATTTACCACCCCGTCAAATGGAGAATGAAAGCAAAAGACATAGTTGTAGAGCATGTCGTACCAGATGGAGAAGATGACACCGAAGATATCATGGACAACAAAGACCTCGAAGACCTCCTTGTTCTGGATCACAGCACCATGCATGTGGACTCCCCATGTCGGAGAAAGACTGCTCATGGAGCTCCTTGCCGCAGAAGAAAGTGATGAAGAGCCCAACAACGGAGCCCTTTTGGTGTCTGGAGATGACTACGATATGTGAAAGACAGTCCAATAAATATTTACTGAGTGTTCGCTGAATGCCTTAAAAATCATGTGTTTGCCCTTAAGGCTTAATTAAACCTTGACCCTTAATAAGCCCTTAATATCATATTAAGGCTTTATATATAAAAAAACGCCTTAATAAGCCCTTAAAATGCAACACTGCTCCAGCCCAGCTTGACTCAAAAATCCCAGCTGAAGATGCTGGAGTGGGTACAGTTCTGGAACTTGAGCCAGACATCTTCGGCAGGGGTGGTGGAGCTTCGGCAAGCCACACAAAGCTTCAACCAAAGCTGAATGTGCTCCGCCGAACATTGTGGAGTCTCCCACCTGGCTCAAAAATCCGGGTGGAGCTTCGGCAGGTAGCTCCGAGCTTTGACCAAGGCTGAATGTGCTCTGCCGAACACTGTCGAGTCCCCAGCTTGGCTCAAAACTCTCGGTGGAGCTTCGGCGAGTTGCACAGAGCTTGGACCAAGGCTGAATGTGCTCTGCCAACCATTGTGCAGTCTCCAGCTTGGGTCAAAAATCTCTGCAGAGCTTCGGTGAGTGGCACAGAGCTTTGATCAAGGTTGAATGTGCTCTGCCGAACATTATGGAGTCTCCAGCTTGGCTCAAAACTCTCGGTGGAGCTTCAGCGAGTGGCACAGAGCTTCGACCAACACTGAATGTTTTCCGCCGAACATTGTGAAGTCTCCAGCTTGACTCAAAAATTGCAGATGAAGAAGCTGGAGTGGGTACAATTCTGGAACTTGAGCCAGACATCTCCGGTGGAGGTGGTGGAGCTTCGGCAAGTGGCACAAAGCTTCGACCAAGGCTGAATGTGCTCCGCCGATCATTGTGGAGTCTCCAGCGTGGCTCAAAAATCTCGGCAGAGCTTCGGTGAGTGGCACAGAGCTTCGACCAACACTGAATCTGCTCCACCAAATCCTGTGGAGCTTCCAGCATGGCCCAAAAAACGCGGCGGAGCTCCGGCGAGTGGCAGAGAAATTCGACCAACACTGAATGTTTTCCACCGAACATTGTGAAGTCTCTAGCTTGACTCAAAAATCGCAGCCCAAGATGCTGGAGTGGGTAAAATTCTGGAACTTGACCCAGACATCTCCGGCAGAGGTGGTGGAGCTTCGGTGGGTGGCACAAAGCTTTGACCAAGGCTGAATGTGCCCTGCTGAACATTGTGGAGTCTCCAGCTTGGCTAAAAAGTCTTGGCAGAGCTTCGGCGGGTGGCACAGAGCTTCAACCAAGGCTGAATGTGCTCCACCGAACATTGTGGAGTCTCCAGTGTGGCTCAAAAATCTCGGCAGAGCTTCGGCGAGTGCTTTATACCAAACATCTTGGAGGTACGACACCGTGCCGCCCTCGCACATATGGAGGCCGTTGTCGTGCTTCCCTGATAGCAGTGCATCCAAGCCTGAGGCACCAATATAACCGAGCCGCCAGTGCCACAACCCTTTCGTAACAGGCACATCTCTCAACTTTGCCACCCACGCTGCCATCCCTGGGACCTCATCAAACTCCAAGACATACATGCCATTGAAAAGGACTGCTTCCATGAAGGGCGCACCATCGGGCGTCTGGAAGGTTGCCTTTCCGCACCCAAATTCGACAGAATACCCCTTTGCGTTAAGTTTTGAGAGTGAGAGGAGATTTGAGGTGCTTGGCTCAAAAATCTTGGCAGAGCTTCAGCAAGTGGCACAGAGCTTCGACCAAGGCTGAATGTGCTCTGCCGAACATTGTGGAGTCTCCAGCTTGGCTCAAAAATCTCGGCGCGGCTTCGGTGAGTGACACAAAGCTTCGACCAAGGCTGAATGTTCTCCGCCAAACATTGTGGAGTCTCCAGCTTGACTCAAAAATCCAGCCGAAGATGCTGGAGTGGATACAATTCTGGAACATGAGCCAGACATCTCTGGCGGAGGTAGTGGAGCATCGGCGAGAAGCACAGTGCTTCGACCAAGGCTGTATGTGGTCTGCTGAACATTGTGGAGTCTCCAGTGTGGCTCACAAATCTCGGTGGATATTTGGCGAGTGGCACAAAGCTTTAACCAAGGCTGAATGTGCTCTGCCAAACATTGTGCAGTCTCCAGCTTGGGTCAAAAATCTCCGCGGAGCTTCGGCGAGTGGCACAGAGCTTGGACCAAGGCTGAATGTGCTCTGCTGAACATTATGGAGTCAGATACAATTATCTGTTTACCTGATTGAATCAGAGATTTACCTCCAGGTCAGTAACCAGTGTTTTATTCGCAAATAAAATGATTCCATGACGTTGGACAACAGAGATATCATCGAGGAAGTTTGGATGAGCGGCAGTGATGATGCGCATAAGTCTGTAAGATGGGTGCTGTATGTGGAGCTTCCAGCGTGGCCCAAAAAACGCAGCAGAGCTCCGGCGAGTGGCAGAGAAATTCAACCAACACTGAATGTTTTCCGCCGAACATTGTGAAGTCTCTAGCTTGACTCAAAAATCGCAGCCCAAGATGCTGGAGTGGGTAAAATTCTGGAACTTGACCCAGACATCTCCGGCAGAGGTGGTGGAGCTTCGGTGGGTGGCACAAAGCTTTGACCAAGGCTGAATGTGCCCTGCCGAACATTGTGGAGTCTCCAGCTTGGCTAAAAACTCTTGGCGGAGCTTCGACGGGTGGCACAGAGCTTCGACCAAGGCTGAATGTGCTCCACCGAACATTGTGGAGTCTCCAGCGTGGCTCAAAAATCTCGGCAGAGCTTCGGCGAGTGGCACAGAGCTTCGACCAACACTGAATCTGCTCCACCAAATCTTGTGGAGCTTCCAGCATGGCCCAAAAATCCGGCAGAGCTTCGGCGAGTGGCACAAAGCTTTGACCATGGCTGAATGTGGTCCGCCAAACATTGTGGAGTTTCGAGCTTGGCTCAAAAATCTCGGTGGAGCTTCGACGAGTGGCAGAGAGGCAGTAAAGAAAATAGCCGAAACTGCCAATGCTCAATGCAATCTGCTCGAGAATACCCATTTCTGGCCCTTGCTACAGACACTTGTTGACGACATAGAGCCAATTTGCTATGCAACGAACATTAATCAAGCCGATAATACACATGGCGACCAAGTTCTACTGACCTTTGCAGGCCTATATCGTCATTTTGCACAGCACTCAAATAAGACTGTGTCCAAAGGTATGCTCATGTGGCTTGAGAAGCGTTGGGCAGCATTGGACCAGCCTCTCTTTATTTTCTGCCTCATCTTGAATCCGTATGAGTGTATTGAGTGATTTGGTGACAAGGCTGGGCTAAATGTATTCGCCTTAAACACGGAAATCATTTCGGTGTGTATACATATTTTATCTGCTGTGTTGAGCTAATTCATATTCTTTTATAGCTCTATCGATGTATTTGCCCAAGGCCAAAAGATACCCTGCGAGATCCGGAGGAGAATGCTGAGAAAGAGAAGGCTGTTCCGACAGCGTTCATGCAACATTTGGCAGGAACCCGCGACTTTGCTGCCTGGCAAGTGCACAAGGAAGAGTTTCAGAAGCAGCATGTGCGTATTTAATTCTTGTTGGTGCATGCACCTGATGCAACCTGCTCTCTACCCCCAGTTGGTCTGGGAACAACTGAAAAGCTGCCTGGATGTAACCGAACTTGCGCACCTTGCCAGTCTTCTGCTCAGGTTCAGAATGAATCAAGCACCAAATGAACGTGATTTCTCTGACATAAAAGTCAAGAAAACCCGTCTTTGTAATTGTCTCAAGACCGATAAACACAAGATGTCGAAGGTATGTTTCATTGCACCATCTTTGTACATCACCCACTCTCCTAATCAGCTTGGAGCAAACATGCGTGCTGCTAACTGTGAAGCGGGCTGGTGGATGAAAGGGCCGCTCGCAGTGTCCACAATCCAATGAGGGTCACAAGGCTCCTGGCCGTTCCATGAGATGCTGATCTGTTTCCCCTCAACCACGAAATTGATCAAGTCGTCGGCTGATTAGCATGTGGAGATGGTGAAGTGGGTGAAAGCCGCGCAGGAGAGTGAGGAGAATGAGGATGAGGATGAGGAGGCACCACAGCCTCCCTAAGGCGGACATTCATGCAGCTCTATCTTTCCGTGCTCACTGGCGACACTATTTGGTGGAACAGTGGCAAAGCCAGTTGGAAGACCGCGTGCGACGCAGTTCACACGAGAAAGACTGCTCATGGAGCTCCTCGCCGCAGAAGAAAATGATGAAGAGCCCGACGACAGAGCTCTTTCGGGGTCTGGAGATGACTACAATATGTGA
This sequence comes from Mycena rebaudengoi, assembly GCA_029282285.1. Classification (NCBI taxonomy): domain Eukaryota; kingdom Fungi; phylum Basidiomycota; class Agaricomycetes; order Agaricales; family Mycenaceae; genus Mycena; species Mycena rebaudengoi. The sequence continues at coordinate 175,017 of JARJCX010000068.1, forward strand.
AAGACAGTTCAATAAATATTTACTGAGTGTTCGCTGAATGCCTCAAAAATCATGTGTTTGCCCTTGAGGCTTAATTAAACCTTGACCCTTAATAAGCCCTTAATATCATATTAAGACTTTACAAAAATAAAATAAAAACACTGTAATAAGCCCTTAACATGCAACACTGCTCCAGCCCAGCTTGACTCAAAAATCCCAGCTGAAGATGCTGCAGTGGGTACAATTCTGGAACTTGAGCCAGACATCTCCGGCGAAGGTGGTGGAGCTTCAGTGAGAGGCACAGAGCTTCGAGCAAGGCTGAATGTACTCCGCCGAACATTGTGCAGTCTCCAGCAGGCTCAAAAATCTCGGCAGAGCTTTGGCGAGTCACACAAAGCTTCGACCAAGGCTGAATGTGCTCTGCCAAACATTGTGCAGTCGCCAGCTTGGCTCAAAAACCTCGGCGGAGCTTTGGCGAGTGGCACAAAGTTTCAACCAAGGTGGAATGTGCTCTGCTGAACATTGTGGAGTCTCCAGCTTGACTCAAAAATCCCAGCCGAAAATACTGGAGTGGGTACAATTCTGGAACTTGAGCCAGACATAAAGCTTTGACCAAGGTGGAATATGCTCCGCCGAACATCATGGAATCTCCAGTATGGGTCAAAAATCTCGGCGGAGCTTCGGCGAGTGGCACAAAGCTTTAACCAAGGCTGAATGTGCTCCGCCAACCATTGTGCAGTCTCTAGCTTGGGTCAAAAATCTTGGCGGGGCTTCAGCAAGTAGCACAAAGCTCTCCGCCAACCATTGTGCAGTCTCCAGCTTGGGTCAAAAATCTCGGTGGAGCTTTGGCAAGAGGCACAGGCCTTTGAGCAAGGCTGAATATGCTCCACCGAATGTTGTGAAGTCTCCAGCTTGACTCAAAAATCCCAGCCAAAGATGCTGGAGTGGGTACAATTCTGGAACTTGAGCCAGACATCTCCGGCGGAGGTTTTGGAGCTTTAGCGAGAAGCACAGAGTTTCAACCAAGGCTGAATGTGCTCTGCCACACATTTTGCAGTCTCCAGCTTGGGTCAAAAATCTAGGCAGAGCTTCGGCAAATTGCACAAATGCGCTCGCCTTTTGGCAAGTGGCACAGACCTTCCACCAAGGCCGAACATTGTGGAGTCTCCAGCATGGCTCAAAAATCTCGGTGGAGCTTCAACCAAGGCTGAATGTGCTCCGCTGAACATTGTGGCATCTCCAGAGTGACTCAAACATCTCAGCGGAGCTTCGGTGAGTGGCACAGAGCTCTCTGCTAAACATTGTGCAGTCTCCAGCCTGGGTCAAAAATTTCGGCAGAGCTTCGGCAAATTCACAAAGCTTTGACCAAGGCTGAATATGCTCCGCTGACGATTGTGAAGTCTCCAGCTTGATTCAAAAATCCCAGCCAAAGATGCTGGAGTGGGTACAATTCCAGAACTTGAGCCAGACATCTCTGGCAGAGGTGTTGGAGCTTCAGCGAGACGCACAGAGCTTCTACCAAGGCTGAATGTGCTCTGCCAAACATTGTGGAGTCTCCAGCATGGCTCAAAAATCTGGGTGGAGCTTCGGCGAGTGGCACAAAGCTTTAACCAAGGCTGAATGTGTTCCATCAAACACTGTGCAGTCTCCAGCTTGGGTCAAAAAATCTCGGCAGACCTTTGGCAACTGGCACAGGCCTTCAACCAAGGCTGAATATGCTCCACCAAATATTGTGAAGTCTCCAGCTTGACTCAAAAATCCCAGCCTTTGAATGTGCTCCACCAAACATGGTGAAGTCTCCAGCTTGGCTCAAAACTTTCGGTGGAGCTTTGGCGAGTGGCACAGAGCTTCCACCAAGGCAATGTGCTCTGCTGAACATTGTGCAGTCTCCAGCTTGACTCAAAAATCGCAGCTGAAGATGCTGGAGTGGGTAAAATTCTGGAACTTGACCCAGACTTCTTCGGCGGCGGTTGTGGCACTTCGGCGAGAACCACAGAGCTTTGACCAAGGCTGACAGTGCTCCGCCAAACACTGTGGCACAAAGCTTCAACCACGGCTGAATGTGATCTGCCGAACATTGTAGAATCTTGAGCTTGGCTCACAAATCTCGGCGGAGCTTCGGCGAGTGGCACAGAGCTTCGACCAAGGCTGAATATGCTCCGCCAAATATTGTGGAGCTTCCAGCGTGGCCCAAAAATGCGGCGGAGCCCCGGCGGGTGGCAGAGAGCTTCAACCAACACTGAAGGGTTTCCGCTGAACATTGTGAAGTCTCTAGCTTGACTCAAAAATCCCAGCCCAGGATGCTGGAGTGGGTACAATTCTGGAGTTTGACCCAGACATCTCCGGCAGAGGTGGTGGAGCTTCGGCAAGTGGCACAAAGCTTCGACCAAGGCTGAATGTGCCCTGCTGAACATTTTGGAGTCTCCAGATTGGCTAAAAACTCTTGGCGGAGCTTCGGCGAGTGGCACAGAGCTTCGACCAAGGCTGAATGTGCCCCACTGAACATTGTGGAGTCTCCAGCGTGGCTCAAAAATCTTGGCAGAGCTTCGGCAAGTGGCACAGAGCTTTGCCCAACACTGAATCTGCTCCACGAAATCTTGTGGAGCTTCCAGTGTGGCCCAAAAATTCGGCAGAGCTTCGGCGAGTGGCACAAAGCTTCGACCAAGGCTGAATGTGGTCCACCGAACATTGTGGAGTCTCGAGCTTGGCTCAAAAATCTCGGCGGAGCTTCGGCGAGTAGCACAGAGCTTCGAGCAAGGCTGAATGTGCTCCGCCAAACATTGTGGAGTCTCCAGCTTGGGTCAAAAGTCTCGGCGAAGCTTCGGCAAGCGGCACAGAGCTCCAACCAAGGCTGAATGTGCTCCACTGAACATTGTCGAGTCTCCAGCTTGGCTCAAAAATCTCGGCGGAGCTTTGGCGGGTAGCACAGAGCTTCAAGCAAGGCTGAATGTGGTCTGCCAAACATTTCGACCAAGGCTGAATGTGGTCCGCCGAACATTGTGGAGTCTCGAGCTTGGCTCAAAAATCTCGGTGGTGCTTCGGCAAATTGCACAAACACGCTCATGGACCCTTCCTTCTCGGACACAAGGGACAACTCTGAATTGCATGTCCTCAAACTTACCCATAATCCAGTTTGGGACCGCATTGATTTGCACCCCATCTGGCACGATCTGTACGAGACATGGAATAGTGCTGGGGACAGCTCACCCCAATACCACTTCATGGCCAAAAAGCAATTGCGCTGCCAGCAGTCACAACACTGCTGTGACAGAACTGTGATGGGCAGACAATGTATGCAGGTTACAACACGCAGCTTCAACCAAGGCTGAATGTGCTCCGCCGAATTTACGGTCCATGAATCCTAAATTCAAGTTGTGGTCAACCACCATGAATGCCAAGTTGCCTCCTCATGCTTGTGGTTCCTGTTCCACATCACCGCCGCAAAAAAACTCATTGGCACCAAGCTCACTGGGCATCAACGAAGTCACCCCAAGAAACATGTCCGACATGGGGAGTCCACATGCATGGTGCTGTTCTCTAGAACGAGGAGGTCTTTGAGGTCTTTGTTGTCCACGATATCTTCAGTGTCATCTTCTCCATCTGGTACGACATGCTCTACAACTATGTCTTTTGCTTTCGTTCTCCATTTGACGGGGTGGTAAATGGGATCGGGTGCATGTCAGTCCGCCTCTTCCTTGGAAGGGTGTTGCTCACTGAGGCCAGGGTTTCCCCAAGGTTGTGTCGGGTGTTGGCGCTGGTGAAGGCAGGCCATGGGGCATGCATGCTTCATAATCAGATTGGGGGTCAGTCCACGCTAAGGCCAGGGTCGCCCAAGTTTGTGTGGGATGTCGCGATCAATGTGATTGAGCATGGCGGACCTTAGAATCATTTTAAATGCCCAATGAATATTCTGGTGGCACGCACTTTAGGAATATTTGAAAAGACATTCAAGACGTCATTCTGAATCTATATTAAATACCTTTTGCATGTTCTGGTGCACGTTATGTGCAAAACATTTCAAATTTGAACTCCATATCCCTTGTGTGTTCAGGCACAGAGCCTCCTCTATGAACACAAAAATTATGCTAAAGGCTTCCCTGGAAACATTGGGGAAACATTTTAAAAACCTACCTCAAGTCCAGCAGGAGAATCTTCTGAACACATTTTAAATATTTTTTCACAGTTTCTTATGTGTGTTTAGGATATTCTTGACCTGTGAACAGAGAACATATGTAGAAGTTATTCTGGTGTGTATCCTGAACCTATTTTAAATATCTTCTTGTTTTTCAGGGCTGCACATGTGAAAGTTATCTTGAAGATTATCGAAAACATATGCAAAAGAGATTTTAAAAATCTTCCATTTTTTCGGGGCTGTTAAACTGAAAGATATCCAGAACACACTCTGAACACCATCTAAAACATACTTGAGACATCTTTTAAACACCTTTCATTTTTTCTGCCACAAAACATGGGTGATTTATTTAAATGATCTCTCAGGTATTCCCTGCCAGGATATTTGAAAGGTTTGAGTAAGATTACACTGAAGGTATCCTCAACAAAACTGAAAGGAACTTTAAAAATCTCTAGCATATTCTGCCCCCAATTATTCAAGAAACATTTAAAAATCGTCTTGAATATTCCGGGACCACAAACTTGGATAATATTGTAAATATTCATTGGATACCTTTAGCATGTTCTGGTCCGGAATTAGTGCATATCCTCCCAGTGTTATCATTGGATTGAGTGCGTTTTATCTGATTTATCCTGCAGCGATGGCAATCAATATAAACGGGTAGCGGATGTCAGGCAGCCCAGCAAGCGGAGCAGCGTGAGAGTCAAGAGTCTTTAAGTGCAGACGTTTTCGCGTAGTTGTAGACCCAGTGAGAAAGATATAGAATACATGTATTCTTCGTGTCCATCCATAACACAACGGGAGTATTGACAGCAGAAAGCGAGCGTGCTAGCGCTGCAATCCGAAACGAGAGATGTGGCCGTGATGCCGACGATCCGAGCTCCCATCAATGATGTCGCTTCATCAGATCATATTGAGAGATCCAGAGATCAAGCACCCCTCGGCGCACAGGTGCAGCAAACAGCAGCCCAAGCAGCCATGAAGAAATCTCCTGCCACTTCGAACTCAAATTCGGGCGTGGCTGTGAGTGAACACACTGGAGACACGCCAACGGCACGCGAGGAACAGCCTATCCTGAGCACATCGTGAGGGAATGACTTACAAGTTTTGGTTTGTGAGAATTGATCTGGCGCCAGAAGGACCTGCACCGAGCCACTTTTTCCGAATTGGGGCTAGACGCGGCATATCATCTTTCTGGCCCCAAAATTCCGAGGACCTGCTATATTTCACGTTGGTCAGATACTGCACAGACCGTTCCTAAATCACTTAAAATACACAAATGAATAATAGGGGAAGTCAAAGCGGTCAGGAAGGCCGATTCTGATATCGATTCTGAAATCGATTCTGATGTCGATTCTTGGACCAAATTTAGCCGAAAGTCGAGAATCGAATTGAGAATTGTCTGAATCGAGTTCCTCCTCTTGAGGAGGAACTCCCAGAATCGAAACTCAGAATCGCTCTGGTCTTGTGCGTTCGTCACAACTTGCAAGCTTAAAATTACATAATCTATTTTATTTCTCCTCCAATTCTCCTCTGCTGGGCTGCACCATGGCTCCTAAAGGCCTAAAAGCTCCGCTACCACTCAATTACCACTGGCAAACCTTGGGTAAACCCCCCGACTGCTCGGATCAAGCCGTTCAAGGTTTTGAGGATGGCATGAGCCCTTCGCTGACATGAAGAACGGCGGGGCATGGACGCGTCACCACCGCGTCGACCGCTGTCGGGTGCGGGATGGGGGGTGCAGCATCTGAAATGTCACGCTTTTTTGCAAGATAATTAATTTTCCTCCATTTAAATGTTGCGCTCAATAGGCTGGAATCCAATTGGAATCGATGTCAGGATGGGGTCGGTCAGAGTTGGTTTCGATTCTGGATTGATTCTGAAATCAGAATCGAAGTCAGAATCGGCTTCAGAATCGATGCCATCTGACTGCTTTGACTTCCCCTACTGTGTGATTGCTACATGGTTAAGAATACATGCGTTGTACAGATAGAAATGCCCTGAGCATTGCAGCTGCTCCGTGATACACAGCCGGTACAAACCTGCCACCAGATGACTGGGGGATGTGGTCGTCGCAGGGCACGGCATGTACTCGCAATTATGTAATGTCATTCTGAACATAATTCACTAGCACTATTGTTGTCCCTGGATTTGGGTTGACACTTGAGCACATTTGTTGCAGGTCTGTTTGCCAGACACGGTCCAGGAGTAGGGTTAGAGGGTGTGGGAATGTTCCCCTCATTGGCCAGGGTCAAAGACAAAGTTGTGGAGGCACCCAGAGGCACCCCCCTGAAAAAATCCGCAAAAGATCCGCAAAAATCCGCTGATGTTGGTGATGTCGAGAGTTTCTTGATCCGAGCTCACATGACCGAGCTACGGCCGAAACAAGTTGCAAGGATATTCAGGAAGGTGGAAGCACCTGGAGGCACCCCCACAGAAAAATCGGACACACTGAAGCGATCAGATTCCAGATCAAGTCCCAGTGATTTGGCCAGTGGAGAGTCAATGAAACTCTTGAGCCAGCTGGAAGGGATCACCACCCTACCCCCCGCGAAGCAAGCGCGCGACCCCGCGCACCATTAAACCTTCTCTTTTTTAGAAATGCGGCGTAGTGCATTGCGGCGTCGCTGTACCATCCCAGCAAGATCCTGGAGATCGACTGGACCAGCGTGCAAGCTGCATATGTTCGGGGGCTTTGGAAGCCTCGGAAGAACAACAGTGTCTACGGTGGGATGACACTGAGACAGAGGTGAAGCAGCTCCGGCACCGGGTAGAGCAGGGGGAGCGCCTTTAGTGCTGGCATCCGGGAGGTGGCCATCGTCGGAGAGAGTCTTGTCGTCTGTATTCGACGGCACGTTGACAGGCTGCGCAGTCACGCTGGCTGCAGTCTTAGGATCAGGCAGAGTGGGCTGTATTGGAAGATGAGCGGCGAGGTCGACGAGGGAGATTTTAGTGGCTTCGCGAAGACTTTCGGGAGCCCCGGGAGGTGGTGGGGCTTTGCAGCGACTCGCTTGGGAGCAGATGTGCGAGATGCAGGAAGGTGCGGGGGCGAGTCGCGTTGTCGTTTCCAAGATGCGCGCCGATTCGAATTCGTTGTCTTGAATGGCCGCACCGCCGACGATGAGCGGTAGGCCATGCCTCCCTTCTTCGCGGATAGTGTTTTAGGCGGGTGCGCGTACGTAGTTTGAGCCCTTGTTGTTGGCAGCATCTGGTACGAACCGCGAGGGGTATGCGGCACGAAAGGCGGGTAGACGGCGGCAATGAGGAGAGGTTTACATCCCAGAACGTGCGGCTTACATCCGCGAGGTGCTCTTGGGCGTCGACATCGATGTCTTCCCGGGTGGAGAGCGGATGCACGATGACTTCCTCATCGAAAGGCGGATCTGTATCATGCGGGTAGAGATACTCCCCGAGCTCCTCGTTCCACACATAACCCTCTGCTCGCACGCGCTGGTCTTCGAGCTCGCAGGCCCACAGATCCGCGAGTACCCTTGCATACTCCTCGCGCTCGTTCTCCGGGACCTCGCCCCCGTCGTACGACGCCTGCAGCTGCTCCAACTCCGAGAGCATCCAATGAGCTGACAGCGGCGGCTCATCGAGATCTCCCACGTCCTGTGGGTTGGCCTCGTTGCATAGCGGTTCCTGGTACTCCTCCAGGTCCATGGTGCGTGCTGCCTCAATCTGCTGGCGCCAGTCATCCATAGCATCCGCCCAGGCCAGCTCGTTTTCACCAACAAGCGGCCCCTGCACCCATGCCGCTGCCCATGCCGCTGCTTCCTCATCATCGGGGCTCAGCTCATCGCCTTCGGCGATCTGCACCGTCGTTTCCGCCGCGTACGATGCATAGGGAGCGTCCGTCAATAGCTCCCCGAAATCCTCCGGCTCGTATGCGACCTCGCCTTCACCGATGGTAGGGTCCGAATCGGAGTTGTAGGGAGGTGCGTACCGATTGTCCTCTTCCCACTCGCCCTCTTCATATCCTCCGAGTTCCTCTCTTTGTCCTTCATGGGTGTCACAGGTCGTAGACGCAACGCTGTCCGAGTATGAGAGCATGTCGGCGGAACCAGCGTCACCGTAGGCCTCGTAACCGTCCACCTGCGCCGTGTCGTATGTCTCGTCATCGTACAGGTCGTCCACGATGTCAGTTGTGTCGGAGGTGTCGTAGAAGGTGGGTTCGTAGTCGTAGTCGTCGTAGTCGTCATAGTAAACATAATATTCCGCCATTGGAGCGGTCTCGCGCGGATGCACGGTCCTGCGTGCCGTGAAATAGCAAGTGAAAATTTTCTCGTGTGTCGTAAACACGGTGTCTCGTCGATAGACGGTCGATCTTCAGGGCTTGAAGACGTGGGGTCGTGCGAATCGCACTCTCATCACCAAATGGAGAGGTCCAGAGAGGTAAGGCAGCAGACGATGTGTATGGGTAAAGCTAAGATATGTGATGATGTAAGCTACGCGATCACGAGTGAGCTGCCATCGCAGCTCCACCAGGATTTAAGCTTAGGAAGGGCATTTCATTATATTCAGTATACTGCTGATTAAGATTGCCAGTGGAGGCAAGCAGAGGCATGCAGGGGCACCTAGATAGGAAAATCGGGTTCATCAACCCAGTGGGTTGCCGTTGGAGCCTGATATTCACGTTCCGTGGCTGATGCGGCCACCGATGGCTGTGGGTGGCTGTGCTCAACAGCCACAGAACGCGAATATCAGGCTCCGGCGGCAACCTACTAGGTAATGAAACAGATAGAAAGAGGTAGAAGAAGAGCATTGCAGCCGGCTGCGCTCACATCTTGGGCTTTGAACCCGAAGAAGCGAAACGAATATATGTCTCCTCGGTTGAGCATCCATTAGATAACATTCACCTCAGTGGTCATTGAGATGAGCTGTCAGTAATATTTTCCCCTTCATGTTCTTGTGAAAGAACAGTGCTCGATCCTCTAATGCTGCACTTTAAATTGATCCCCACCAAAAGGTTCTGCCATGGCAATACGGAGGTACCGTCTTATTCAGTCCCAACTCGTAAGTATACGCAGTCGACTACTTGGCGCTCTAACTACCATTTGGAATAACGATCGGGCAGCTCTCTGCGTTCGGAAGGGGAATTAATAACAAATTAATAATATCGTCGGTCTTCGGCTTCCCATGAGAATGACGAAAGCTTATTGGGGGAAGGAATACCCGTGGTCGGTTGTACTTGGTTCTTCGGAGGAAAATTCCGGGGTTCTCAGTAGAAAGACAGGTTTACTTGTTATCTGATGGAGTTACGCCACATTCATCGAGCACGACATACTTACTTCTTTTTCATCTTACTTCTTAGATCCCATCTTTGGTACTTATAGTCGTCTTCGTTACTTTCCCCTCCTCAGTCCTTACCCTACGGTGACTGAGGAGGTATGTTACTATATTTATTACTTCTTCTTTCACTCACGTATCATAGTTCTTTTGTTATTAGGTATATTTAATATTGGAGTCCTTACCCTACGGTGACTGAGGAGTTCTTTTGTTATTAGGTTATGGGCTCCGTCGTCCATCGCTTCTAACCAATAACTCTTTCACCACGCACATACGTGCATTCCTGACTCACTGACTATATTTGTCTACTACCTCTATCTGAACACGATGAACAATATCCCTTCGCAATTTCTCCTACCGGAGAACGAGCGCTTCGCTAATCGCGCCGATCAGTCATATACGAACTGGCGTGGCACTATTATTGATGCTGCCACTGGTCGTGGAATCCTAGGCTACTTCAATGGTGCTATTCCTAGGCCTGCTGCCGGTACCAATCCTATCCAATCCATCTACGTCCCGACCCCGTGGTTTTCGAAAATCCCGTTTGAGGAGGAATGGGAGCAGCGTAATGCGACTGCTCATGGTTTACTCTTCGGCAACCTCATCAATCCTGTTGCTTTGGGATTAATCCGGACAGAAACCACTGCGGAATCTTGGGCCAAGCTCGAGGCTATTTTTGGCAAGAAAACGAGCTTGGGGCTTGTCGAGGTACAGCGCAAACTTCGGAGCACGTTCTGGGACGGTGTTGGCGAACTCGAGGACCACATTAAGACCATGCAGGCCATGTGGGCCTCTCTCAACGAACACGGTGGAAATCTTGATGATGATGGATTTACCGAAATATTCATCACGTCGCTTCCTCACTCCTGGGATGATCTTCTTCCTATCCTTGACACCTTGAAGGGGTCGATCGCCGTCATCGCTCACTGCCAGCGCCACTACGTCCGAAAGAATGCTCCCAAAGGCGGGGAAATTTCGTCTTCATCCACAGCTGGAGTCCAAGCTCTGGTTGCCAATCCCGATTTGCATTGTACAAATTGCAAACGGGCTGGTCATCTCACGCCGAATTGCTATCGCCTGGGAGGCGGGAAAGCGGGACAATATCCTACTTGGTGGAAGGGGAAGCGTGTCTACGCACCTGGCACTGCCCCCATCCCACAGACAACCCCGGTTGCAGCTATCGCACACAACACAGCCTTCGTCACCGCTGCCGCAGCAATCACCGAGGCCGATGCGGACGGGATTTGGATGGATGTTGGCGGCGGATCAGACCAATTCGAATTTCTCGCGTTGATGGCCACCGGACCAGAGCCGCCGGTTGTTTCTCTACCCGCCGAGAATCTTACAGCGTCGTTTAGCGCTCGTCGTCTCCCAAAGCCGTACTTTGTCGATTCGGGTGCCAGCGAACATTTTATTGTCGACCGTGCCAATTTCGTCACCTATGAGCCGCTTGTCAATATGACCGGGCAGGCTGCAGAGGTTGGGTCCAAATTCCGAATTTTGGGCAGAGGAACTGTGTTCAAGAAGATCGAAATGAAAGGGAAATCGACGGTCCTGGAACTCACCGCATATCACGCACCAGACTTTGCCGCGAATCTCATATCCGTCAGCCGTCTCACCGCCAAAGGTTGCACAGTCGTCTTTAAAGACAACACTGTCATGTTCACTTCCTCCACCGGCAGCGACTTCATGTTTGGTACACTTGCCAACGGAACGTATGTTGTCCCGCTACAACAATTCCCACTCGCCTTCTTCTCATGCTCCCGCTCCCAGAACAAACCTGTCGATCTTGCCACCTGGCATGACAGATGCGCTCACTTGGGAGATGGTCGAATACGAGGAATGCGAGGAATAGTGGATGGGCTTGAAATAACCTCGTTTGATACTCTGGGTGCATGTGAAGATTGTATTTATGGAAAACACGCACGTCGTCCGTTTGATGAAATTGTGTCGCACGAGACAGAAGTCTTAGAGCGTATCCATATCGATCTATGGGGACCGGCACGCACCATATCTGCAGGGGGGAAACGATACATGATGTTGTTGACAGATGGAAAATCTGGATGCAAAGACGTGTATTTTCTTGCTAATAAGAAATCAGCTACCACTCTGGAGGCGTTCAAACAATATGTTGCAAAGGTGGAGCGCCAAACAGGGAAGAAGGTTCGCATTGTGCGCGTAGATGGCGGAGGAGAGTTTGAAGGGGACTGGGTCGACTATTGTGCTGAAAAGGGCATCATCATAGAATCTACCCCTCCTTATTCCTCATCGGCAAACGGTGTTGCTGAACGCGGCATCCGCACTATCATTGGACAGACACGTTCGATGTTGAAGGCAGGGGATCTGCCTGCAAAATACTGGTGTGATGTTGCAACAACAGCCGTCGAAACCGGGAACTTTCTACCCACTACGCGGAATCCCGGAATCTCCCCGTTTGAAGCTTTTTCACAGCGCAGACCTGATATCTCACACTTGCGTGCGTATGGATGCATATCTTACATGAAGATCCCAACGAAAAGCACCGCATATGGCGGCAAATTGGCTCACCAGTCCCTCGAGACACAGCTCATTGGTTATTTTGGGCGCGGTGCATACAAACTATTGGATCGCAAAACGGGGAAAATTTACAAATCTCGGGATGTAATATTCGAAGAAGGCTCCCGACATCGAACGAAGCTGACCGTGCGCCAGAGAGGTACTGCGGGATTTGATTCAACAGATACTTTGATTTCCCAGAGGAGGACGTACCTGCCGAGGATGAAGGATCCGGCACAGATGTACTGCCAACGGCACCTCATGCACCAGCAGTGATACCTCGTCGAGGCGCAACCGTCGAGGACGTCCCAGACGAGGATGATGTCCCGCAACCAGCTCCTGCAGCACTTCCGCTACCTCCCATCGTTCCCCTTGTACCTCCCGTACTTCCGCCTGCGCTGCGCCGCTCAACTCGTGTACCAAAGAAAACCAAGCAGATGCAGGATTCCCTTGAGAGCGAGGCACGCGTTGAGGCTGCAGCCAACGACCCGGGACGAGCATGGGCAAATGATGACCTGAATGCTGCCGCCGATAAAGGCTTACTTGCCGATGCTGCCGCATTTCTTGCTGACGTCAATCCGGACGACCTTTGGATTCCGCGCTCGTACAAGGAAGCCATGACATGAGCTGACTTGTGGGCTGAAGCGATTCACATTGAGGCTGACCGTCTCCGGGCTCGTAAAGTGTGGCATCTGGTGACCCGACCTGAGGGTGCCAATATCATGAAAACTATGTGGGTTTTCGACATTAAATTCGACGAGAATGGCAAGATTATTAAAAGGAAGGCTCGCCTCGTCGCAAAGGGCTATACACAAATACCTGGGCTCGACTTCTTCGACACCTATGCTTCGGTGGTTCGATACGAATCGCTCCGGATGACACTAGCCATCGCTGCCGCGAAGGGCTGGAAAACCTGGGCAATTGATTTTGTCAGCGCCTACCTCAATAGCAAAATGAATGAGGAAGTTTACATGGCGCAGCCAGAGGGGATGGTGGTTGAGGGGAGCGAGGGGTTGATCTGCCAACTTGACTTCAGTCTCTACGGAACGATGCAGGGCGCCAGTAATTGGTGGAAAGAACAGGATAGTACTTACAGGGAGCTGGGTTATCGCTGTTCCCGTGCGGACGAGTCCGTACGTGTTCGGCTCGGGGAGGATGGCCAGCCAACCACAATCACCAGCACATACACTGACGACGTTACTGGAATTTCGGCATCGGGCGAGGAAGTAGAGAGAGCGAAGAAAGAGCTCGGGGACCGATACGACATGACGGATTCTGGCAAGTTGTCACATGTCATCGGGATCAAGGTCGACCATGATCACGAAACCGGCTCTATTTCCATCTCGCAACCTGCATATTGCGAACGTCTGCTCAAACGCTACGGCATGGAAGATTGCCTCCTTAAACGAACTCCATTGTCTCCCGGAGTTTCTCTCACCAAATCCACTTTCCCACTCTCCGTGGACGACCAGAATTTCATGGCCAATAAGCCTTACCGTTCTATTCTTGGTGGACTCATGTTCTTGATGATTGCAACTCGTCCAGACCTTGCGTTTGCTGTCAACATCTTGAGTAGTTTTGCATCTAACCCTGGCCCTTCTCATTGGAACGAAATGGTTCATGTTCTGGGCTATGTTCGCAACACAATGGATTACAAAATCACTTACCTCCACGGTGCTAGCCTGAAACCAGTTGGTTATGTTGACGCAGATTACGGCGGATTTACAGACACCATGAGATCTACTTCCGGGGAGCTTTATACCATGGCCGGAGGTCTCGTCGCCTGGGGTGCTCATCGTGAGCATGTTGTGGCTCTATCAACTGCAGAATCCGAGTACATGGCTGCTGCACGAGGTGCACGGCAAATGGAATGGATGTATAATTTCATGCGGGAGGTACGATTGCCTCAACCTCGCCCAGCCCTCTTATACTGCGACAACACTGCTGCCATTGCCATCGCGAAATCCACTAAAGGTCACAAGCGGGAAAGCATATCGCACTTCGCCACCATTATGTCCGTGAGCGAGTTCGGGAAGGTGACCTTGTCCTCCAACATGTCTCATCCAAGGACAATCTTGCAGATATCATGACAAAACCACTTCCTCAGCCCCGCCATGCGGAGCTTATTGGAATGCTTGGTCTCATTCCCCGAACGTCATGGCTCAGGGGAGCTACTGCAACATTTGCTTCCCTCTTTGCGCGCTCTCTAATGCGTCGAGGCGAGTGATGGAGTTACGCCACATTCGTCGAGCACGACATACTTACTTCTTTTTCATCTTACTTCTTAGATCCCATCTTTGGTACTTATAGTCGTCTTCGTTACTTTCCCCTCCTCAGTCCTTACCCTACGGTGACTGAGGAGGTATGTTACTATATTTATTACTTCTTCTTTCACTCACGTATCATAGTTCTTTTGTTATTAGGTATATTTAATATTGGAGTCCTTACCCTACGGTGACTGAGGAGTTCTTTTGTTATTATTATTGTTTACAGCGAGCTGGAACTATCGATCAAAGCATGTGATCTATCAGGTGACCTATCAAACAACCTGTGCCATTGTGGCGCTGAGACTTCTTTGCACTGAGACCGTCATGTCGTTATCAGTGCTGCAGCTGTCTCGGTAACCCAGATGTTCGGTGTGACCGGGCCCGCAATTCCTATCTTATCAGTGCTACAGATTGTTCCGGCGGAGTTTTTATAAATGATAAGAAACACAAGGCCCGGATCACACTCGAACGTCTGGGGCATTTGGTATAGCAACACCCCCTGTCCCGTCACATCTGTCACGCGCGCCTCGCCTAGCGCCGGCGGCATACATACGTAATTAATTAAATCCTTGACACACCCGCGCCCGACACCCGTCTTCATGGAGAGATCCTCAGTCTTCCAGGGTGTATATTCAGATCCAGAGTACTCAGAGCCAGAGACTGAGGATTCTGATTTCGACCCCGCTGACCTCGCCGACGCCTCAGATGCTGAAACTCAGCCTATCAACGAGGATTATGATATCGATGTCGACGCCCCCGACACCATACCACATACGGTGCTTGCACCTGCCTGGGTGAAGCCACCGCCAGGACCGCTTGCTGTCAAGGTTATCAAGATCGTCGCAATGATCCACGGCAATGGACTTACTGTAGCCGAGTTTTTGGATGCATTCAGCTGGGGTGATAGGGATTGTACTTTGGATGCCACATTAAGCGCAGCCCGTGTCGCTCTGTGGAAAAGTCATCAGCTCCCGGGTATATTACGGCGCTGGCATAAGCCTCCGCGGCCGAAGAATTCAAAGAAAGGGCACGCAAAGGCCGCACGGAGTGTGATGGAGGATTTTGCGTTGGAATGTGCTCAGGAAATTTTTGAACGGGAACTGGAGAGCTTGGCAGATATTTTCGCATCACCAGCTGGGGACGACATCAAGGAGGAGAGCTTAACATCCATATCCTTCCCCGAGATGGTCAAACTCGTCAAAACCAAGTCGCCAAATCTTTGGGCAATGTTATTTCGACTAGGGAGAACCAAAGCTCAGCAGCAGCGAAACCCTAATAAGAATCCTGCTAATGTAAGCTATTCTTCATTATTTTGTGGTTTGTTAGCTCATTTTATTTGCATAGATCATCCTCATTGTGCTCGCAATATTTTCCTACACACGAACACATCATCGTGGGCGCCTTCAAAAGCTCTTCGCCATTTACTTCAAGTTCCGTGGCCTATCGGCCAAGGGATTTGACACACTTCA
Organism: Mycena rebaudengoi; assembly: GCA_029282285.1. Taxonomy (NCBI): domain Eukaryota; kingdom Fungi; phylum Basidiomycota; class Agaricomycetes; order Agaricales; family Mycenaceae; genus Mycena; species Mycena rebaudengoi. The sequence continues at coordinate 190,688 of JARJCX010000068.1, forward strand.
TGCAATCGGCCTCACCATGAGCAATAAATGGACGGGTGATGCTGTTGACAGGATTTCGGCTGAAGGGATGGAGGCGATGAAGCTCTTGATGGACAGGTTCCCGTGGATAATGTCATATGACAATGCGCTCATTGCCTTTCGAGTTTTCTCCCAGCGCATTGACAAGAAGAGCTCGCAGGGAAGTGGGACCGCAGGCACAGTCTACATCAAACGCAGTGCCAAGCCGCTTCCCAAGGAGATTAATCGCATGCTTCAAGAGTTTCGACTGGAAGGCATGAAGAATCCGCTTACCGCCAAAGATATATTCAGAATCTCCCGCCTCGCTGATGGTCGCCGAACTCCTCATGTAATATTCCTCATTCTAGACTATCTTTTCGGGTCTCCAGAATTTGATTTCAGCACATATTCGGGTAAGGATCATGCACTACTGCAGAAGCCCGCCCCGATTCGACAACTTCCCTGCGGAAAAGACGAGATTACTCTCCAGTATCTCCTTGGTACCCTAAATATTTCAGAAGCGTCATATGAGGACAATGCTCGTCTCATTATCGAATGGCTCAAACAGCTGGATTACAGTGCCCCTGATGCGCAAAAGAAACTCGGGTTGGAGCAGGTGATGGCTTGGATTGGCGACCAGCTCACTGTCGATCGCCTTCGAAATCTCTTTAGGTTCCGCGCTGAAGACGACAACTCTTTCGAGCGACTTGATTGGCTCCTTTTCCCACCTGGCTGGCTGCATATCCAAATGGCATTTGCCAACAGCCTCCACAAGCAGCATCTTGGTACTGCGAAGGGTCGGGGTCTCAGTGCTGCCTTCGATATTTTGAAGCGCAAGGGACTCCAAACAGCACAAACCCAGGGCACCTTTTTCCACGGCCTAAACGAGACATTGCACATTATAGCTGAAGCACAGATCCGTGAACTGTGGTTGCAGGTTGGAAAAACAAAAAATCTGGCAGATCTTCGGAAGAAAACTCCCAACGACTTGTATAAGCTTGCGGAGCAGATTTTCTCTGATCATGCCTCCAGCGCGGCGTTGGTTCGAATAGGACTCAAGAAGGATCAGGCTGACGAGGTCAAGGCCCAGTCAATCATGTTCCTTCGGGACGTGCTTCCATATATCCTTTTGCGCTCTGCTGTGAAGCACGGAGATGGAGGACATGATACCTTTCATGCTCTTCCGGTTTATTGGCGGCAAGAATAACAATTACACTGGTGAAATGCTCGAATTACTTCAGGGCTTGCACCGTGAGTGGCCGCCTGAAATTTGGTGAGTGGTCTAAAGTGATCTCGATGGTTGTTTAAATGCCGTGTGATGCAGTGACTTTGTCCGTGACAACTGCTGGGTGATCAATAACACCGGCAGGTTTGCTGGTTGTATGGCTGTAGATGAAGCTCAAGAAATGAACATTAAAGACATCAAGGTATACCTATAATTTCAATGATGAACATATTTCAATTTCCTCCAGGTTACATACCGCTCTGGAGGGCCGAACGTTGACTGGGAATATCTGAAGAAGCTTCACCCCGCCATCCATGTGATACGAGCAGTCAACAGCCACATGGAATTTGAGTTCAAAACTCGCATCCGAGGTCGAAAACATACAGTGCCGAAGAAGGAGGAAGACATTCGAGAGCTTCAAAAATGGTACCCGCGCCTCCATGGTCCATGCTTTGAAGCCCGGTCGGAAATTTCACTCGAAACTGAAGACGAATCCAGACCAGCCGAAAGATACACTCACACGCGGCGGTGTCTCAATTCAAACCGGGAAAACATTGCAGAATTGGGTTGAGATTCGTACTGTGGAAAGAGCAACGACAGAGGATTGGGATGATCTTTTGAGTGGGGAATCGGACCAGGAGTAACAATTTTATGTAACAGCACATGCCGCGCAAACAAGATTCATCGATAGGAATTATTATTAGGTTCGCTATGCTGAGTATACATGTGTGGATTATCAGTAGTGCTAGGCTGCGGCGCAGGAGGATTAAAGGAGGGAAATGGAGGGTAATAATACTGTAAGACAAGCGGTGAAGGTTGTCCCGGTGGAAAATATAATTGTTGTAGCGGAGTGTGGGGCATAACCTGATGATAAGGATAGCCATGGTGAAGCGGAGCGTGTGTCGGTGGTGTCCGAGGGATGAACACTGTACTGGGTGTCTGGTATGCAACAAGTTGCGGAGCATTTGGGGTTGTCGGCTGAGGGTACAAAAGAAAAATCAGCAGAATCGAGACACGCAAGTCATAACCTCACAATGTCGGTAGAAGCCGATGCGAGCGGCTCCCGAGTTTTCGGCGGTCTTCCTCGTTTTTTCGCAGGCCTGCGGTTTGCCGCGTTCTGACGGGCGCGCTCGGCCTGCCGTTTCAACGTCTCTTCATGGCGTGCTAGTTTGTTGGCTGCCTTTTCCTGTTCCCGCTCTGCCCGTACTGCATCATCCACTCGCGACAGAACGCGAAGAAAATCCTCTCCGTGTTCGTCATAAAAAGCCCACGTGGGGATGAGCACAGCGAGTTCGTCGAGGTTTTTGGTGCGATGCGATGCTAAAGAGCGAAGATAGATGTCCGGCAAAAGAACCTCGTATGTGAGTGATGTGCTGATGTAGTCTCGGAGGTACGTGTTAATGCGCCAGCTCTCGAGCGCAGAGCGAGCGCGTTTGAGGTGGTCCTTGCGGCGGGTTTTCGGACCGGTGCCTGGAACCATCGTGCGCTTGCCATTCACATTCCGATCCTTGGATGGTGTGGAGTGTACGCTGGAGGATGGCGAGTCAACGGGCTCTGGCGTTTTCGGAGGTGAAGGCGGAGGTGGCTGCTCCATGGCGATACAATTGTCACAACAATCGCCGGTTGGTTCTGAGAATTGATTTTAAACATAAAAACTCATCGCCCGGAAACCACTTACTGCGCCGCGGGGGATTATTGAAGTAGCAGTCCGTCATGTCACGTCGGCAGAGCGTGGTAGAAATATACTCACGCATAACGGGGTCGACGTTCTTTCCCCATTCCATCCCATCCTCCATGGGCGCGACACGCGCGGCCTCCTCCCCATCCGAATCTGAGGAGTCGGGATCAAGGACAGGTGCGCTCTTGTCCTTTCCCGCGCCGCGCTTACGCTTCTTTTTGCGTCGTTGGAACATTGACTTCTCAAAGAGAAGGATAGCACGGGCCTGAATATGCAAAGAACGGCCGGCGCGACCTGCACGCTGAATCCAAACCGCGAGAGAGGAGGGCATACCAAACTGAATGATAAGTTCGATGTCTGCAATGTCGGCTCCCTGAGCAATGTATTCAGCTCCCCGAGCTCGAGAAAAATAAAATGAGGTCACGCACCATGCCCGTCGCTTCTGTTGCGACGAGAATTTTGATTTTCCCTTTTCGAAATTGCTTCATGACGCGCCGTTTTGCTTTGGCCGTTCGGTGAGCGTGCAGAAAGTCGATTGCACCTCGTACATTCGAGTACGGCCGGCGTAAGTGGCGGCAAATAACCTGAGTCTTCTTGACGGCGTTGGTGAAGACAATTGCTTTCGGGAGATCAGCGCAGGAGTGGACCTCCTCGGGATTAGGGAGGTGGGGGTTGATGGCTGCGTAGTCCTTGCCGCCATTCATTTCGACAACCGATGGGGTGATGTTGGGGCGGTCGTTGCCTAAATTCAGAAAGAATGATGTGTTGAGGTCCAAATCAAGACCTGAGCAAACCTCCGTCAATGCAGACGGACTCAAAGTCGCCGATGTCGCTAAAATCGGCGTGCCAACAGGAAGAAGGGCCCGTAAACGGTTCAGCATCCCATAGTGGGGACGCAAATCACCGGCCCATTGCGCGGCACAATGTGCTTCATCCACAATAACCGCAAGAATCCTCTTGCCGGTCTTGTCATCGCGAAGGAATTTCCGGAAGTCTTGATGCTCGAAACACATCTCTGGCGATGTGAGAATGGCGTTGTGGGTCTGCGTGTGAAGGTCCTGAGAAAGATCAGTCAGAGAACGCGTCTATGAACGCGCGACGTGACGTGTAATTGACGCGCCTTCTGCAGTTCCCGTGGGCCGTGAATAAGTATCCCCATTCACCGCCGCGGCCTTCAAGCCTATTTTCTGGAATCGGTTTGCCTAGAAAAAATCAGAGAAGTAAAATGGAAGTTATTGGACTGACCTGATCCTCTTGGAGGATTTTCAGAGGTGACATTATGAGCACAAATTTGTCGCGGTGTAACAGCACGGGGAGCATGAAAGGGATGGTCTTCCCGGCTCCAGTCCCAGCAATAACGACGGCATCAAGACCCAAAATTAAGGCCTCCGCAACATCGATTTGCCATTCATATGCGTCCTTCCCTTCCTGCTCCCGGAAGAGACGCGCCAAGTCTCGACGCGTCTTTATCGAGTCGTACTTCTTCTTTCGTCGCGCTTTTTCGCGCGCTTCCTGTAAGATGTGCTGGGATTCTGCCGTTCTCTTGACATGTTCATCCCCAGCTTGTTCCGCGGGCATTGGATGCGGCAGGGAAGCTCCAGGCAGACGGCGCGTCCAGAAGATGTCAAAGGCTTGTTGATGTCCCACGCCCCGCACCGGGGATCTGAGTGACTCTTTTTGACAGATGTGACGGGACGGGGGGTGTTGCTATACCAAATGCCCCAGACGTTCAAGCGTGATCGTTGCCCCACCTTTTGTTATCATTTATTCAAACTCCGCCGGATCAATCCCGAACCATAGAGAAGATAAAACTGCTACAGAGAATGTGCTAGGTCGCGCGTGAACGTCTGGGTTACCGAGACAGTGCTGCAGGCGATGTCCATCCTTCGGCCCATGGAACAGAATCTGGCACGGCTCGGCTTACCTGCCTACTCACGCTCCAACGACGATGACGAGACGGTTGGCAAGGTGTGGCAGAAGTGGCTCGATAGTCTTGCCTCACTGCTCGTCGGATCTTCGCCGGGATCACCCAGCAACCAGGTTTGCGCCGTATCCTTGTCCCTCCTTCAGTCAAAATGCATCGTGACCATTGCCTGTTAGGGCTGCCGCCCGTTGCCGTGGGCACGGTTCCACGGCACCCGTGGCACGGGTACCCGTCCCGTGCCGTCGAGGATTTTTTCCTGTGTAAAACGGCCCGTAAAACACGGCCGTCACGGCCGTGGAACGGCTTTCCTGTTCCCACGCTCACTGTACCACTTGTATCCGCCTTTGATGCCTCCTGGATCCTTCCTATGCCATCAATTGTAGTATGGGGCTTATTATAATCTACTTTTCTGCACTATTCTACCTCAGAGAACGCAAGAGACTGAAGGACCGGAACTTGCCGTCAATTGATGGCGGAGCTTGAATGAAGAAATATGTTCAAAACGGTGTTTCCGACTATACACTGCCTATAGTTTGAACTCCGAAGCAAGTAAAACGATATAGGTAGTGAATGGTTGCAGAATTGACCCTCAGGACAGTATATTTGCAAGGCATACTGCATGTATATTTTCAGCATGCCGTCAACCCGTTACGGCCGTGCCGTTGCCCGTGCCGTGCCGTCAGGACTTTTTGAGGGCAGTCCACGGCCGTGTTTTCAACGGCCGTTGCCGTGAATCCACGGGTGGCAGCCCTATTGCCTGTAACGTTTGCATAGTACACGCTCAGGAGATGTGCACAAGCTCGTCCACTCCATCTGGAACTGGATGAAAGATGCATCGGTTCTGCCAGAAGAAGATTCAAAGAAGAATGGAGAACTCTTCGAAATCATCTTGGAGGCATCACTGGATAGGATCAGGCGACGGCTCAAGGAAAAGGGTAAATTCGTGGGTCCTCTGATCGCCAAGGTACGCCACGTTTTTGTTGATCGACCTAGCGTACTAAATATCTCACAGGCCGAGGAAGCTAATCTCACAGAGCTCCAGAAGACGTTCCTCATGACAGCCCATCTTCTGCACGTCGATATGTATACTTCAGCGATTAGGTCCTGACGTCGAGAAACCCGACTTTCGCATGGCTTCAAAAGCATTCCGCTTTCGGGTTAAGGCTTACGAAGCTGCAAAGTCAAAACTGGAGGACTTCTACTGGCTTCATCCGTTTGAAAGCCAGATGGTGAAGTGTACGTCATCCGCTCTTCAGGATCTGAAATGGCCCTCTCACACGAAGTTCGCAGCTGGAGCCAAATTGCCCTCGTTGGTGCGTTACGTGGACAAACTACAGAAGCCTTACAGTCAATACGTCCTCATCCGCAAAGCGATTCGCAAGTCTTTCATCCGTGACGCCCTCTCTATCCCTCTCCATGTCAACGTGCTTCCCTCACCGGACCCTGCTCCGGGTTCTGCCTTCCAATCCATGGTCAATTTTGAAACTCGTGTTCGGTCGTATCTCACGGGTGCGCTGCTCTCGTATTCAACGGATGCCGCGGCCAGTTCATTTGCCGAGGGTGCCATTGATTTCTTCTGGCGCCGCATTCAAAAAGTCCTGGACGCGAACCAGGGTCAGCTCCCCCCTCTTCTCGCTGCCCATTGTGAATGCACCTTGTTGTGCCACCACCTCGATCTCCATCTTCACGATATCGCGTCATCGACTCCGGAAGGACGGACCCTCTATCCATACTTCGGTGTCTCTAAGCTCTCGTGCTTCCAGTGCGCTCTTTACTTCCAAGCGTACGGGGCGTGCGAGCTCGGACCTTCCTTCCAGACACGCGGCTCTCATGCGGAGGTCTTTGCATGTGCCCTCCCTGCTTGTGATCGCGACCACGACAAAGCAGATGAAGCCATTGGGAACAAGATGGGCGCTCAACTACAGAAAATCATTGGACAGCTCCTGGCGGTGGAGATAAACGGGCGGCGCAAGATGTCATTGAGCTCTGTCGATTCGACGGGTTCTTCGCCAAACTCACCTCCATCAGACGAGGAATACGTGGACGTGCTTCAGAGTATGTTTACCCAATTGTCACTTTGCGCTATTCTCTGACGGTGGCTTGCAGCTACAATGTACTAACCCTGGTCAATTTGTGACGCACTTCGGATCCAAACAATTTGTATTTCGCCACTTCGGTCGCCCCCGCCATGGACTTTCCCATAGGCGGTCATCTGGGAACACACTCGCCACCGCGTCATTCGACGGGAACAACGGACTTTTGCATCCCCGAGTGCTGCGTAGCCCCAGTGTTTATCAGTTTGTTTTTCATTTTTCCATGACATTCCATACTTCGCCATTTGTCTTCCTCCGAGCAGGATGGGGCCCATATCCAGGACCAATATCCGGTGAGCTGAGTTCCGTCTTGACAAAAGTAAGTGTGTTGCAAATAGCGCAACACCTTCACCTCGGCGTGAGTGACTTTCGGGGAGAGAAACCGGCGTGAACCCCAGTCGGTACATCGGCAGCTTCGTCCTCGCCAGGTAGCATGTGGGTCTCTGCGAAGAACATAACGTCATATTCGGAGGGATGAACTATGTTTACTACATCGCTGCGTTCGCGAACACGGTTCTGGGTAGTTCGAGCATCCCCGCAACTGCTCGAGGAGAGATCTGTCAGCGCAGCAACGATAACTGGGTAGCCGCATCGAGCATCATGACACTTCGCGGCGGCGATAAACCCTGGGCCAATTACAAACTGCGGCGGTAAGCCCTCAAATTCAGTTGTTAGTGAGCCAGCGGCACGCCAGGGAGAAAAAGACCCGAAGCAAGAGGAAAATCCCAAATAGGCGCGAAAATATATTGATACGCGACGAGGAGGAAGCATGCCAAACACCAAAATGGCGCAATGGGAGCCACGAGCACATTAAACGGGGTTCGCGCAGAACCAAGTGCAAAAGACACAGTTTGGCAGTTCGTCAAAGGGACAACGGAATCAGCGGGGGCATGCAGGTGTATTTCTTGATGTGCAAAGTTGTGAAGACAGGAGCGAGTTTGAAGGCCGATATCCTCCGCCTCCACGAGCGAAATGACATGATGGGAAGAGCGATGTCGGTGATCCATGGGAATTATCCGTATGCGCGCGCGGGGCAGACAATGACCCGCAATTTCTGCTGTCGGGGAGAGGAACCGTACGCACGAGTGCCGGAGGCCAACGATAATCAAAGAGATTTCGCAGGTGCAACCTCAAGGACTCACGATTGCGATTGGGAACTCAAGAAATCCAGATTCGCCATGCCGAGGAAATGCTAGTGGCGCGCGCTATCGTTAGCATCGACGGAGATGAAATTCAACAACAGGGGAGTTAGTGTGATGCGATACGAATCAGCGCACACGCCAAAATTTCACATATCAAGCGGTGTACCGCGCACCTCAAAGTCCACATTTATGCACAATTCTTAGCGCGACTATACCAATGGTATGGCATTGGATCGGGGAAGGGTCGTGAACAAGCAGAGGGAGAGGGCTTCGGTTAGGATGCAGTGGCGATGTGGAGAGATGTGGGCGCTAGGTAACAGGCGGGAGGACGACCAGTCCAAAATATCGAGTCAGTCCCGGTATTTCTACCAAGCATAGAGACAGATGCACCCATGAGCTGTTATACGTTTTTCCAGACAAAACAGAAGGAACCAGCTACGAGCAAAATGGAAGAGATCGAAGATCTCTCGCGGAATGCACGAATGCGTTAGAGCTCGATGTATTTCGGAATCCCCGGGTGGTTTTGTGAAAATGTTTGAATACCATAGAGAGGTGTCCGAAAGACGTTCGAATTAATTTTAGCAGAGGTCCGAAATGAAGCAGGATCCGGCTGAGCATCAGAAGACTTTAAGCACAATCGTGGCTGCAGCTTGCTCACCGAATCTTCACGTGGAGAATCCAGACGGAGAGCAGCAGTCTGACAGGATAGCGGGCAACGAATCGCTAGAAAGAACCATAGATAGGAATTAACCTAGAGTTCAATCCGAATCGAACCGGTGTACACACCACGACAGAGTGATGATTTCCGTGTGCGACATCCTTCGAGGCCACGTGTATCCACGCGACTATACCAAACGAGTAGGTGTCCCATCCAGTTGGCAAATAAAATTGAAGACAGTTCGGCAGGCTATTGACCGATTATGGATGCGCAGAACGCGTTTGCGCGGGGGTATTGCCGCGGCGATAGTGCTTGAAGCGCGTCGCAACGCGTCGCCAGCGCAAGAACATAAGATATAAGCACCAGGCAGATTTGAATTGAACGCAGGGCTAGCTTCAAGGAAAATAGCCTCGTGTGGCCCGACTGAGAGTCTGAGACACAGAACGCGCCGCGGTGGAGAGCAAGAGCAGTCTGATCGGAGTCCGGATCAAACACAGCCACACCGCGCTCTTCTCTACTGAGTCTACTCACACCCTCCGTTGACGGGTTCTAAACCCATCGTCGCTCTCGGCGCATCAATGTCACCGCGAAGATTAAGACCAGCAACGGCTAGTCTTGGGGCCTGCATCTCTGCCTCCTTTATCCCCACCGGCCCGACTTCCAAGGCATCTCTAACGCTGGGAATTGGCTTGGAGCTCCGTCCAGACCATGCTCAGTAGACGTCGCACTGGACGGCGCTCTCCCCAACCGTTGCCAAGGTCGACTAAGCCACTTACTGGCGTCCTGTGCCAGCCAGAAAACCGCACGAGTTCCGATGGTTCGTAGTTCTTTCTCTATTCTTATCTCCGTTTCCCGCATTCGTCTATATTTCTGATATTATATATGGCTTCCTCAAAATTGACGCATTATTCCGCCCATCTGCATGCAAGAACAACTGTCGAAGAGCCAGCTGTTGGTGCCGCACGCGTGTACAAGTGGTAGATCGCGTTAACCCCGGGTACGTGGTCCCTTCTCAAGGGGCTTCGAAAATGCAAATTTTTGACAAGGGTCTCTATCTGGCTCAATTTCATGCCAGGATTCGGAATCTGCATGTTTTGAGCGAACTGGAGCAGTGGTTGTTGAGTTAGATACCAAAAGATTATTACTTGTTTAGGACGGGATGACAGGTACAGCCACTCCCGATAGAGTAAATCAGCACGTGTTTGATCGAATCAGGACGTGTTTGATCGGATCAGGGATGAAATGTTCCCTCATTATATTCCCTGCACATTTTACAGCCCGTTTTAACACATGGAACATATGTACCAAGGCCACCCAAACCCGTCCGAACCCAAACGGCGTCGATAGTTGTTGTGTAGTTGAATTGATGCGTCCCGAAAAGGAAATTTGATGGCACGTGGTCGATGACGTAGGGAGGAGGGGTTCTTGACCCCTCTGAAAAGAAAATATGGAGGTGGGTGCAATAAATTCGGGAATTGGAATGTCTGGGATCAAATGTCCGGGATCGATCGATCGGCGGACACATGACGCAGACGAATGAAAGCGGAGCCTGAATTCTTCTTGGCCGAAAGCCTCGTGAACAACATCTGTAAACAAATCAAACGCGCTCAGCGCTTCGCCTAAGACGCGACCCACGACGACACCACCACCGACGAAGACGACGCGCTCCCGCCCCCTGGCTCGCTTTTTGCTTTGGCAGAGAAATACAAACGGAAGCGTTCTCTGTCGCCCTTATCTCGCTCTTCCAGCATCGGTCATTGTGATGTAGACGAGGATGAAGACTCGCCGAGTCCGAGGAAGGTGGCGAAGAAGGTGGGTGGAATCCAGGGACACTCTGACCTTCTCGCTCACGCTGACTAAAAGATCAATTCTGGCGTGCCGAAGCCGAAGGCAGCACGCAAACCAAGGAAGTCGGAGGCAGAGAAGGCCGCCGCCAAGGTGCGTGTTGCTCACTGCGTACCGTGCTGCGCTAACGCCCGCGAACAGGAGCAGAAGCAAAAAGACGCCACAACCAAGAAACCGCCGAAAGCCGCCGAGAAGACCGCGAAACTTGAGCAGGGTGCGCCAACTCTCAATTGGCCAAACAATAATAATAACAATGATCAAAACCCAGGCGCTAGCCAAAGCCGCAAAAGCGGCGCACAAGTCCGCCAACAAACTCGTCAGCGACAAGAAAGCTACCCTCGCCGACATGCACCTCGTCATCCCCGCCGTGTTCGCTGGCGCACCGCTCGAGCCCTCGCTGCGCGCGTGCCTGGAGCAACAACATCACATGCGCATCAGCGTGGCGAGCGCGCGCGCGGTACGTGGGTGTGACATGTTCACGTGGAGCAGAGCGGTGACGAAGGAGTACGACGCGGCGCGGCGGGAATGGGTGCCCGTCGACGAGCGCGAGGAACGCGAGGGGACGGTGCTAGTGTATCTCGCGGCAGGGGAGGCGGTGCGGTGTCTCGAAGGGGACGGGGGCGGGTTGAGAGACATGGTGAAGACGGTGCGCGAGACGTAGCTCTGGAGATGGCGGAGCACACGCACCATTTGTGCGTCGAGAGCGTCGCGGACGCGACCGAGCGCCTGTATGACCTCAGCGCCGACCTCGGGATCAAGCCGTACAAGTGCGTCAGGCGCAATAGATCTATTGACAACACCTCACAAACCACCAGACTCATCCAGCGCTCCTACTTCCCCTTCTGCGCCGACACGCACCAGGCCGCAGGCACCGGCCTCCGTGACACGTAGGAGAAGATGCTCGCGCAGGTGCGCATCGTAGTTGTGTTCAATAATACCGAATACCATTGGCGGGAGAGGAAGTGGGAGGGAGGAGGAGGAACGCAATGGAGGAAGAAGGAAAGGGACGCGATGCATGCCTCTGTTTGGCGCCGGCTTGTCCTATGATGCTTTAGTAAATGTGTCATAGATAGATTCAAACTCCGAAAATGTCTGGCCGAAGTTCGGCCAGACATTTTCCCGGACTTTTGATCCCGGACTTTCCATTTCCCAAATGCTCTCGGTGGGTGCGGATTTTCGCATTTTCGAAGCCCCTTGTCCCTTCTCATTCTTTTCATGTTCTGCTTTTATCCATGTTGTTTTGGCTGTATCTTGTTATTCTCCTCTTTTCCTTAAAGTGCGCGTTCCTGTCATCTTCCTTTTCCTTCTCACATTTACATCTATCCATATTCAGTTCCCTGTTTCTTTTTTTTCTTTTTTTTTTTTTCTTCCGCCACGTACGTACCGACCATTTTACAGGTATACCCATATAACCCTATTATCGCATGTCGGGCATCTGTGACGACGCCTACGACCCCAGGGGAGCCGTTCGCGGCGCCCTCGCCCACATACGCGCGCTCCGCGCTCGCCGTCGACGCCCAAGCCGCTGGCGCACACCTAGTCGCCAATTCGTGACTTGCCCTGCGTCGGCGGCTGTTGTATCGTCGGTGAGACCTCTAAATGACGCCGCAAATGTGTAGCATATCTGTCTTCACGCTCCGCTCGCGCGCGCGACCTCGGTCATCTCAAACACTCGATCTTGTGGCGCCAGGACCTCGTCATCAGCGGCTCGGGGCTTTGAGGGCCTTGACCGCCTTTGGATCGTCAGGCGCTGGATCGGATGCGATGCACTGGGTCGAGAGGGACGTGTTATCGGTGAGTCTTTCGTGCTAATATTCGTTCTTTCTTTCCATCCACTGCTGACGCCATTTGTCCCTCACAGCTCCCCATGCCATCCTTCGACGACGACATCCGTGAGGACTACAGGTGTTATCTGCATGTCCATGTGTGTCTTCCTTCGACATGCAAGCCGCAGATGTTATCGCGGCTCGCCTTCCATCTGCCGCTATATCATCGTGCTGACCATCAGGACAATCAATAAAGAAGAGGCGATGCCCCAACGTCCGGCAGACGATGAGCGCGGGCGTAGATCGCTCCGCCATCTCCTTTGTGCACTTCGTGTTTTTTCTTCTTCCTTGATTTTGAGTTTGTATTTATTTATCCACAGGGTAAATACCCTGGTCTACTTTTCTTCTTTAAGCTCCCATGTCACACTACAGGCAAAAGCCAGCGCATGCGAAAAACACATGCATTCGACGCATGTGGTTCGCATGTGGAGCTGTGGCAAACAAAGGCGAATAAATGCCTCTTTGATTCACAAAGGCTAGACAAAGCAAAAACAAAGGGCAGGCAGAATTTCCCAGTGTCAGGGGAATTCTGCCTGTCCTTTGTCAGTCCTTTGTCTGCCCTTTGTGAATCAAAGGGATGTTGACTTGTCTTTGTTTGCCACACCTGCACATGCGAACCACATGCATCGAACGCATGTGGTTTTCACATGCGCTGGCTTTTGCCCGCAGTGTCATCGATGTGCACACCAGCGTCTTCGGACCTTCCGCGTCCGAGGTATAAGTCAACAAATCTCGTCCTAGGACACTCCGTTTCTCCAGGCACGCGCTCATGCTCCAGCAAGCGCCGGCAGGAGGTAAGTGCCTATTGGCGCTTATTTTCTGCCTTGGGATCTTTCTCACTGGTACGTCTTTGGGGGGATTTTCCTTGAATAGGTTCTGATCTTTTTCTTCGTTTCAGAGCGATTAAAACAAACAGTCTTTCATCACCAGCGTGAACGGCAGAAGCAGGCACACTTTTGGGAAGAAGTGGGAGCTCAGTGGAGGAAGGTAGGTTTTTCTTTCACGTATATACTGTTCGGATACCTCTAACCAACGCTTATACCTCTGCCTTAGGAATCAACCCATCGTGCCACGATGACGTTTTCGCCTCCAGCGCCTGCAGGCGTCGGCGGGGACGGCGCCGACCCAAAGTCGGCACTTTCGTAGGTAAACTCTTTATTCAATATGTACGCGCCATACCTCTAATTAACGCATATGGCCTCCTCATTAGGATATATCATCGTCTAGTAATAGGCTACATACGACACCCCCCCCTGTCGTATGTAGCCTATTCCTAGGTGAACAATCCAGCAATCACAAAGCAACCATAGTCGGTAGTCTGTTAACAAGTCTGAATCATTTGGACAATCTATCTGCTGAATGAGTCGAAGAGGGCGCACGATACCGTACACCACCCTCCCAAGGCGCAATCAAACTTCGCGTCGTATGGCATACTGTCGCCATCATGAAGTGCTCATTATACCAGAACACTCACGAAATTGTACAAGTCAGATGAAGTCGCGTCCCATAAAAGCTGTAGTGTATTACAAAATGTAACCTAAATACAAGGACGTCGACGCTGGTCAAACTTCAGAATGAAAAATGTATGTACGTCAAGATGAGGATTAAACGCGGTGACTGCTTCAGCTGTCCACCTGTGATCAGTCCTGCCAACGCTGCTGCAAGAAACCACAAACAATTGCGAACGTTTGGATCCAACTCAATTCAAATAAAGCTTCCCGTGGAGTAGATGCCGTCGGGTGCAACACTGCATGACGTAGAAATTGCTACCCGGCTCTGGACCCAAAGTGGTGCGAACCATTCGATGCACACTAAAGATTTAGCTGTGTTAAAAAGTGCACGAAGATAGCACGGAGCCGTGAAGAGAACCCGCACCTGAGCGAGTCGAAGGACCTCAGGTGCAATGCCGTCGGTGACGGCATTGCGTTCCCCAACGCGGATGAGGTCCAAGTCTTGATATGTGAGTTCATCATGTTTCCATGTACCAGGGACAGCAGCTACAGGCGGCGATCCACGAACAACAGTCCACAACTCATAGAGTTGATCTTAGACTAATAGACTGCATAACGAATTCAAAGGCATCGCGAAGAAGGGGGGACAAGACGCCCGAGGAGAGGACCAAGCATGAGCGGTGTTTCTCGTCCAGAATGGAAGAAGCGCAACCGGGGGTCAGCGCCGCAATGCCACATAAAGCTGCACGCGGCGTTGCCAACATGTACGCGGTGACCTGCCGTGAGGCTCTCGGATGCATGGCGATGGGCGTACTTCGCAAGACAATGAACCCGAGCCGCGGAAACGCGTACTCTCACTCGGCGTAGAAATGCGTGGAAGGGCGCACGGGGAGGGCGGCTGGAAGGAGCGAGGGGAAGAGGAAGGGGAAGAGGAAGGGGAAGGATGGAAGGAAAGGGCAACAAGATAACGTACCTCGGCTGCAAGATGTCATGGAATAGATACCTAGGCCATAGCCCGCGTACGCGCTACCCGGCGGGAGGAGTTGAGTGATTAAGTAGGATGCCTTCATCGTAGTTGTCGGATAGCGATAGGTCGAGGACCTGGGTTTCGCTGGAGTTCATGGCGGCCCTGCCATCGCGATCAGTGCGTTGCTGCATAAACAAAGACAAAAAAAAGGGGGGGAAGCGAAGCCGTGCCGCAGGGACTAGCCTCATCCCCACATCCCACTACACACCACGGCAGTTGACAGGGTGCGAGTATGCGCCAAGGTCGGCTGTGCCTCGCATCCCATCAACTAGCGCAGCCTGCAAGGAGGCTGGAGCCAGCGACACGGCACACGATGCGCGAATTCACACGACATCGGTATATTCCAATAGTGGCCGTCCCCTCTTGCATGTCCTGGGAAATCCCCTTGTCATGATCTGGCAGAACGCGCGAGTGGCATGCACGAGTGGCACGCGTCTCCCCGGCTGAGTAACGTGCCGCAGTTCCATATGGGCGACGTCTAACCCTATTCCGCACGCCAGTTCAACACTCATTATCATAATTTTTTTTTTTTTTTGGTTGTAAAATCCCCTCCCGCAATTTTGCGGGAGGGGAATTTGGAGAACAAGCATTTATGATAATGAGTGTTGAACTGGCGTGCGGAATAGGGTTAGGATTATCGAAGCGATGCGAAGTTTAAACTGGAAGAAACCAAGTCAGGGGCACGGATAGTAGGTGGTAGTGCCGAAACAACAATGGAGAACTAACACAGATGGGCAAGCCTGCATTAGTTCAACTATTTGGGAGTCGAGGCGGAAACGAAGGCGCGATGGAGGGATGATGGTCTTTTATATGAGATCTACGGAGAACTGGCCCAGCAAAACAAGTAGTATAAGCGTCGTGCCTTAAACACTGATTCTGATGCTCCCGCAGAATTAAGCAAAGCGAGAAACGAAGAAAGCAATGGCACATACTGAGACCGAGAGCCACCAGATTCAGAATCTGGGAAGATGTGGCTGGAAGCGAATGCGAATTACGAGAAAAAACCTGCACACTCCCGTGTTCTTGAGAAAGGTCCAATACAATTCAGCGGGTACTGCATATGGTTCTCATCCGTGTTAGTACATGGCGCATCTCGACGCCGGCGGTGAAACATAGTAGACTGAGACGGAAAGCGCATCAGATTTGATTTTGAGCGTTGGCGAGAAGATGAAGAGACGAACGCACAAAGATTAGATATTGGTGGGGACGCAGCACCAAAACAGCGGGTTTACGGAGAGAAGGCGTCGGAGACGGCGGAATGTCCTCGGTTCGAATGCAGTCGAGGAATTGAGGTGACGCACGCACTTGCGGAGGAACCATTAGAAGAAATTCAGTGAGCAGTGTGCATACGGTCACGAGAGGAAATAAATAGGGATACACCAACGAGTTTATCGACCTGTGTCCGAATGAGGACGGAGAAAACCGGCAACGCTCTAGCTAGTCCCCGAAATCACGTTGCGCAGCGCATGAATTCGTGGTACTTCACTGCCCCCATCCTTCCCAGGCACGCTTGAATGAGAAGAGAGATTTCTGGAAAGCGGCAAAATTCCGGTGCACGCAAATGAGAGGATATACCAGACGCGGCAGCGCGACACATGTGAAGTTCGACACACTATTCTCAAATGCGACACATGTGTCGTACTTGAGTTCAACTGCGACACACTGCCTAAAACGGAAATGTGTCGCAGATGTGCTCGCGTTTGATTGCAAATGATCTACGCATTCCGGTGGGCCGCAAGATGGCCAAATATTTGTACCGCCTCTTCCCATTGGCACCACCCACCATTCGATCGTCTCCGACGCCACTGCACCCAAAACATACTGCGATGCTTTCAAAGCATACCCCAGAGGACTAGAAACTAATCGCCGACTTGCCCTTGGAAGTCGCGACGGCATTTCGAAGCTTTTGTACGTGTCCTGACGCCTGGATCTGTCAACCCACATTTTCATTGGATCGACACGCCCCAGCTTTGCGACCGCCTCGACCGCTGCCGCCGCACGAATTCCGCTCCGGAGTCCGGATCCGATTTCCCAGTCTCCCATTTTGCTTTCGAACTGTCACGCGTCAAGCTCGAAAACGATGCAAAGACGCGTCAGCAACCTGTCTTTTGGCGAAAGAAGGGGTCACAGCCCCCGCGAGTCCTCCTTTCGGATATATCCAGCGATACACCTTACCTGGGTAAGTCCTTTCTATCCGGACGAACGATCCAAGATCTGATGTTCAGGCACAGATTTCGACGTGTCTTCATCGTTCGACGATCCCAAGCCAATATCAAACCTGCAAAAATGGATCCGGAAATATCGTTGCTGGTTCGCATTGGGGATTTGCGTGTGCCACCGAAAGCTATAGTACAGCGCGTCGAATACCTAACGGTGTTTTGCGTCTCTCTATCGCGTCCTCAAAACCCACCCCGCCTTTGTGACTGATGCACTCTGACCCTACGCCGCCAAATTTGACTTCAGGAATAAGCATGGTAAGCTGAGCACCGTAAACGCGATCATCAAAAACATAACCTACCGTCGATCGCGCCTTGACTGCAAAGGTGAGACACAACATGGTTAATTCCGTATCCTATCATCTTTATTTCCAAGTAGTTTCCATTGCAACCAATGGCTGCGTGATGCCGTGTTCCCTGCTCAACGGCAGACGCGTCGAGAAGATGGCATCACCGCAGAATGCAAAGTAACCGATTATGTTCCCACTCCCTTCATTGCCGGATTGCATTAATTCTTAAAGGTATGGGGCGCAGATGGAGATAAGGAGGGGTGCAACGAAGACGCGGTCGATGCGCGTCGTATCCCGTCGATGCGGGAGAGCTAGATAAATAGCTAATTACTATGTACGAGTGAGTAAGAATATTGTCAGATCTTAGAGTATAGAACGTACGCTTCTTCGTTCGATCCTGGGGTGGCAGAACGAAGTGCGTCGTCGTGGCGAGGTACGTATGTATCGTAAAGAATAAATACGGTATGCCATCTTTTTGTCGGGCGCGCGTACGCGCACCCGAACTACGCGCCGGCTTGCTCCGTAATCCTAACACCAATCATTTTGATTATGCTGCTGATTATTCCAACTCATTTTTAACTTGTTCAACGCCAGGGTTTGCCATTGTTGCGAGCTGAAATACAGGTTTCTGTCATTCTAATTCGGTTCAAATGTTCAGATCTCGTGTCAGCACGGACTGCAACAGCAAACACTGCAGTTCGCCAGCAAACCGATTAGGTATGGTTTCATTTAAAAGTGTTTCAATCGATCTGACGCTGTCTAACGTACTCTAAGGCTGAACGTTAATCTATTTGCTGGTTTGTTTCGAGTTTAACACGGGCACGCACTTGGCATTTATTTACCCCATGTTGTGACACCGAACTATCTTTTTAATTATGTCACTGGCTACGAAATAACCTACATTCTCTGAGTGGCTCATAGTCGAAAATTCCCTCGTATTGCGTTATCGGCGTTGTTGGGTGGGGAGGAGATCGTCGGGAGTTAATGCCCAAAGTGCCGCACTTCATGTGTCGCACTTTCGG
This sequence comes from Mycena rebaudengoi, assembly GCA_029282285.1. Classification (NCBI taxonomy): domain Eukaryota; kingdom Fungi; phylum Basidiomycota; class Agaricomycetes; order Agaricales; family Mycenaceae; genus Mycena; species Mycena rebaudengoi. The sequence goes on from JARJCX010000068.1 coordinate 209,082, forward strand.
TGTGATGTGTCGCACTTCGCTGCGGTGTGCCGCACTTTATGCCGCATGTGTCGCACCTTAAGTGTGTCGCACTGCCGCATCTAGTCTATCCCGCGCAAATGAGAACTTCGCCAGACGATGCAGTTGTGCGAGGGAACAAAAAAGCGTAGGCAGAAGAACAGGAAGCAGTACACAGATAATCCAGCTCCAGCCGTGCCACGGAAAGTCTAGACGCACCGTCTCCGTCGCTTCTCAAGCCTCCCTCACTGCTCAGACTCTGTCCACCTGCCATGCTCGTCCCTCCAGTTCTCCTGTTTTCGCGGATCTTCAGGATCAGGACACGCGTAATAAGTGCTATAAAGCATTCGGAGGCCATTATACCCGACGCTTGATATTGGCGCTCAACCAATTTAGTCCCTCGTAAAGACCGTCGCCAGACGTCGCACACGCGGCCTTGCGGGAGAAGATGGATTAACGTGCGCGCTGAGACGGGCAGCGTCGAACGCCTACCTGAATGTACCATGTCCGCTGCCTTCGGCCGTGAAGACCGAGTTTGTCCGTAAGCTCCGCAGCGTTCATCGCATTCGGCAAATCCTGCTTGTTCGCGAAAACGAGGAAGAGGGCATCGTGGAGTTCGTCTTCGTTGAGCATCCGCTGCAGCTCCTCGCGGGCCTCAGGCACACGATCCCGATCATTAGAATCGATGACGAAGATGATGGCCTGGGTGTTCTGGAAGTCTTTTCGAGGTGTGAGGCCGGCAAAGGGGCGAGAAAAATTGGACACACAATGGTTATACAGCCGACGAATCATGTCCTGGCCGCCGACGTCCCACACGGTGAAGGAGATATTCTTGTACTCGACAGTCTCGACGTTGAAACCTGATTGGATGCGTTGAAGCAACTGCGGGAAGCGAGACAACGTGGATACTCACCGATCGTTGGAATGGTGGTGACGATCTCTCCCAGCTTCAGTTTGTACAGTATGGTGGTCTTACCAGCGGCATCGAGACCGACCTTATCAAAAGGAGAATTGTATGGGGTACACAATGCATGAGACGTGAAATCAGACCATAAGAATTCCTATCGAGGGCCGCAACGTTAGAAAGATTACGAAAAGAATCGCCTAGAATTACCCACGCATTTCCTTTTTGCTAAAAAGACCGGAGAGTAGACGGGACACGGAGGGACCCATGATGGAAGAGCGAGTTGAAGGAAGATGTAGAAGACGGAGATTCTGCGAGCCTGTTTGCAAGTTGATCGTTAGGTAATCGACTCGGATGTCCTGGTGAATTGATTCTGTCCGCAGGCCGAGCTCAGCTTTTATGCTGCAGGGTTAGGGTCAGGGCCTTTATAGAGGACACGTATGTCTATCCCTCCATACGTCGATGTACTGCGGCGGGGATCAGAACTCTGACACATTTCGATTTTTGCAACATCATTCTGACTCTCGACGGTTCCGCTGATCTCGGGCCTGGCTTTGAAAACGATAATTCGATCTTACAGCATAGGATACGAGGAAAGTTTCAATAGCCAACATTTAAGATACTTGTAGTATTAGTTATAATTACAATGGCGAATAAGCACTGGCTGAATTCTGAGGGTCTCGATTTTGAGCCTCAGCGTTTCTGGCGGTCAAGCTTGTATCTCCAGCTCTGATAGCAATTTGACGGGGAAGGCTGATATTGGCACATCTCAAACAGGATAAGTTGCTCGTGCAAGCTAGCATTCGACCAGATTTGGTGGCGTGCTGTGAGTCGACGTGATCCATTAGACGTGGCGGGAATAGGAACGGAGTCATACCTTGCCATATATTCTCTAGAGCCTTGCTTGCGCTGATGCGGTGAGACCTATCCCTCTAATCCCAGAATGTGGCACCACATTCTAAGATTAGACCGATAGGGGCCTACGAGGGAAAGTTAGTGTCAGTTCATCTCAGTCATGATGGCGCGGCGGGATTAGATTTTGCAGTTCGAACGCCGAACGAGGAGCCATAATCCTATTTGGGTTACCATACGGCAAGCGATTCATTCGCAGGTGGACCCTGAGGCCGCAAATACACCTGAAACTGCGTGGTGATTGAATTTATCCACAGCTAATCAGTGTGGCCCGACTTTACTGGCAAACATCCACCACACCACTTCACCTTGTCTGGCTTACAAATAGAGCATTCTCCTCTCATTCACCAGCCCCGCACCTCCCAGTCAGCCGTCGTGTCCCGCGCGGTCTCCTCCTTGCTCCGATACGCCGTCATCCCAAGTAAGCGCGCAGACTTACTCGCGTCGAACTGAATCTTGTATACCGCATCCTTCCCAGCACCAGAAGTGCCCTTCTGGTATTTTGACGAGTCCGGTGCCGCGTCCACTATTAATGCGTGTGTTCGCGTCATTTCGAAATCCGAAGAAATAAAACGCGTACGCCAGTCCTGCCACACCCAAGGGCCGGCGCTAATGATAATACGTTCACCGCCAGCTGAGGCGGTGACGAGTGCGAGGACCTGTGCGCGTGCGAGGTCGCGAACGTCTACCCAGCAGTTGCCAGCTTGGAGCGTCGCTGGCGTCGACGGCTGCGTGAATATCTTGTAGAATTCGCGCGTGCTGAGGTTGAGCGCCTCTGGCGAGGAAACAGCATGGATTGTGGGCTTAGATAGGTGGATGATTAAAATTCAATATGTGAGTTTCAGTGGCTGAAAAGCACGCACCCCGAACACGTAAGGCGGGTTCAACACGACCAGATCCCATCCGAGCCTGTCCTTGTGCTTCTCAACAAACTCCCACGCAGCTGAAGAGAATTTCGTTGGGAATCTGTCATAGCAACGAGGCGAATGTACACAGTGTAACACACGCACCTCGCTCACCTAGGACCTTGGCTGCGCGATATTTTGCGTGACCTGAGGCGGTACTTCCTTTCTCCGCAACATGCTGGAGGACGTGTTCATTCCAATCCAATTCACTGAATGTCTTCGGCTCCGATTCGTCCTGCAGCACGGCCGCAGTGGACGACGTCAGAACCACGCGCTTGACATATTTTCTGTGGACGCTTCCACACTTGTTCCGGTACAAGCGATAATGTGGAGAGACTCACCCATACTTCAAGGCACTGTTCAGCATGCTCAAAGTTCCCTTGACAGTAGGTAGAATGATCTCTGTGCAGTTGATAGTGTTGGTTAAACCGTTGTAGACTTTGGTGGCAAACATACCATCGGGGTTCTCTGCATTGAGATGGACTGGAGAAGCCATGTGCTCTATCGCGTCCACTCCTTTGACCGCTTCATCGAATGCGCCGTCCTGCAAGCGCGGGGATTATCTCACGACAAAGACTTCAAGCCGAAAGCACTTTGTACCTGGATGATGTCGGGCACCACAACTAACTCGAGTTTCTCTCCGTAAGCGGCGAAGGTGTCGCGGAGGTGCCCACACTTTTCCACTGAGCGAACTGCACCACGAACGGCGAAGCCCTCCTCAAGCAGCGTGCGCACGACCCACTAAGCGCCGGGCGCGACAGCCGTTTGTTTTGCGGTGCAGGGGAACAGCTCACACTCACCATGGCTATGAATCCATTCGCACCGGAGACGAGCACTTTCCCAGTGGATATGGCGGGCATTACGAGTCGTGGCGGGGGGGTAAGGTGGCCAATGATAGACGCTCACCGCTGAGTAAGGATACGGTGGGAGACGCGGCAGAAGCTGATGTACTATACTACCTACCTACCTACCGCGAATCGCTCCGAGCCTCAGCCGCTCCGTCGCTGACCCAGTTGATGCACGTTATTCACGACCGTGAGAGGTACGATTAGCATTTGGGAAGTCAGATCACCGGGCAACCCCGCCATTCCGAGGGTGATGGCAAATCGGTCGCCAGACCGATTAAAACCGAACATGCCGGACGCGGCAATCTGAGGCCATTTCCGACGAAATATAACCCTCGGAATGACCGATTCTTCGGTCCCGGGTCAGAGTTGAAACCAATTCGACCTAAGAAAAGTAAAACACAGACCCTGTTATTCCTTACCCCTAGGTTGACTGCAGACAGGTGCGATGCGGAGGTCAATGCAGCGACGCCATTACTTACCTGTGATTTGTATTCAGTGCTGGATTATCGTAGTTACTGTAATACCTGAGCGGCTTATATACTCGAGTTCAGTTTAACCGCTTAATCGTTTAACCGTTTACCCGGTCAGTTCACAGGCATCCGTGCTATCGGTTAGCCCTTAGGCCAATTGTGCAAAATGTTCCGTTCAACGGTTAAACGGAACTCTAACTGTTGAACAAGTTTAATCAGTATCCACCTCCGGTCAGCTCACAGGCATCCGTGCTATCGGTTAGCCCTCAGGCTAATTGTGCAAAATGTTCCGTTCAACGGTTAAACGGAACTCTAACCGTTGAACAAGTTTAATCAGTATCCACCTCCATGCCCAGGGAGTCGCAACCGTCTTTTTACCATGGTTAACCCGGAGCGAACCGCCTCCTATTGAATGAATAATAGGCTTAAACGCGAAAACTAATGTATGGGACAGACAGTTATATTTGTTCACAAGTTCACACACAAGCTGTGGTGAAACTGAAACTGAAACTGAAATTATATTTTCGCTGTACCTGGCCCTAAAGGCTATGCAGCAGTACTTCTAGGTAAACAAGACTGGGGTGAGGAGCGTAAACTATAAGGGGACGGTGGCGGGATGTGAATTATATAAGTAGTGAATCCGACTCTTCATCGATATCAGCACTCCTTGTTCCTGACTACCATGACCCTCAAACTCGTTGGCGCCCCGTTCTCCACCTGCACCAAGCGTGTTGCGACCGTCCTCATCGAAAAGAAGGTCGCCTTCGAATTTATTGCTATTGACCGATCCAAGGGCGAGCACAAGTCCAAGGAGTTCATGGCACACCAGCCTTTCGGCCAGGATCCCTACATCGTGAGCCGCCTTTCTTTCTTCCTCCTGATCACTTTCCGAACTTACTGAGCAGGACGACGACGGCTTCGTTCTGTACGAAAGCCGCGCCATCTGCCGCTACATCTCGGACAAGTACGCCAACCAAGGAACGAAGCTCGTGCCCACCGACCTCAAGGGAAAGGCCCTCTTCGAGCAGGCTGCATCCAATGAATACTCGAACTTTGACCCCTTCAGCTCCAAGGCGGTCAGTGAGGCCGTGTTCAGACCGTAAGCCTATCGCTTATGTCCTATTGCCGACCCACCCTCTGATATGATTCGATTGCAGCATGATGGGTTTCGAGACTAACAAGGCCCAACTTGAGGAGAGCCTGAAGATGCTTTCTGCCACACTCGACGTGTACGAGGCCATTCTCGGGAAGCAAAAGTACCTTGCCGGAGACGTGCGTACTAACCCCCGCTGCCATTCCATCCATGTCCGTTGCTTATCATTCATTTGAATGAATATTCACAGGAAGTGACGCTCGCCGACTTGTTCCACCTTCCGTATGGCGCCTTGTTGGAGAAGGCCGGCAGCGACCTTATGACAACCAAGGGCCCTAACGTCACCAGGTAGGCGGTTTTTGTTGCTAGACGCATCCGTAGTCTGGTTTCCCTTTCCACAGATGGTTCAACGAACTCCAGGCGCGGGCGTCGTGGGTTGCAGTCAAGGACAGGGTCACAAGCAAGACTTCGTACTGAGCGCGTTCCAGAAGAAATGAATGGTATAACATTGGCTTGTCTTGAATAACATTGTTATATGTTGAAGCTTGATCCACTGCTCTTGCCCGTTTTGTGTGCAACTTTCTTCTGATGTGTGAGGAATCGCCTTTTCCAGGATGAATTCGAGAAACAATGTCTTAAGCTTGCAACTCAAGATAAATTGCTTTTCCTAATTTATTGATAGTCCAATCGCAGTGTACATGTACATTTCGACGCTCGGAAGCCTCAATTATTTGGGCAAAATATTCAGTGCAGGTAGGACCATGTTCTGCGAGGCTTAGATGTTACACCATGGTGTAACTAACCTCGGTACACAAACCATTTACAGTGGTGGCCAAACGAAATGAGCGCGGTGGTTTGAGCTCATTTCTGGTTGGAACCACTCAGAATAAAATGTGGACATGATCCTTGTAAAAATTCTAGTTCGCCTATGAGGTTAGTACATTGCCATATAAGTACCCTTGTGTCTTCGCCACTTGGTTTAATTGTATCCACCCTGTTCCGAGAATCACACCCTCGAAATTTGCTCCCTGGTGTCGAAAATCTTTCCTTACTTTTTTGTACGGAGAACCCAAAAGAAGTGTGATGGGTAACTTCCATGTTGCTGCCGGGCCCCTGGAATGTCACGACGAGCTTAATTTTGCTCTACCCATAGACTACCCGTAGACTTAGTGTTGGCTGCCCTCCAGCCAACAAAAAGTTTTGAGGAGCGCTCCGTAAAAATGCGGACAGTTACAAACATATTAAATAAAAAATAATGCCCTCTTCAGTTTTTCTCTGATGGCGCATCGGCCACCGCAGGCGGCAATTTCCATTTTGGACCATTTCGCGTCTCACAAGGTCAGCAAGGTTCGGATACCTAGCCCCAAAAATAAACAGATGGCCCCCCATCCGAAGAATAAAATACACAGGGAGATGAATAAACAGGAAATGGATATGAATATGAATGAGAGTGCAAGGAAGGATAGAGTGGGAGTAGAATCGACAGCGAAAACGACAGTGACACGACGACGCACAGCCTCCACAGTTGAAGCATCCTCGGGTGCTCTGCATTGAATTCAATTGACTGATTTTAGCTTTGAGAATATATTGCGTTTGTGATGGCTGACGTTGTCAGCAGCTGTTGGCTAACTGCTTCGATCGTTGGAAACAGGCTTTTTTAAGCAGCGCTCATCGCAGATGAGATTTGGGTTAGTGGGGTAAGACGAAGCACTGTTATGAGGCATGAGGTATTTGTGACTTCCTTGCAGGTTCATTGACGGTGGTGTATTGAACCATTTTAGTCCTCTATTGGCCAGAAACTATATATTGCTACACGTTTCAAGTTAATCGAATTTTGTGGTGATGGACAAGAGAAATGACTGGGCATGAGTTCGAATTGATTCAGTGTGAACAGATTAGATGATTCTTGAATGTATTTTATGCGAATGAAATCTCTTGAAGTTACCGCTATCTCGTCTAGATCTTCGATGAGGTCTGAAAAGTCTCGCAAATCGCCAGGAAAAAAATCAGATATCATCCATCCATCTGTCCAATTGACTTATGTAGTCAGCACAGCCTAGCCCTTTGGACCTACCTATCCAGTCGTGTCATTTGGGTACCCAAATGATACCATCAGTTTAACGTGAGTATGTATAGATCTTCATCTGTGTTGATTGTATTTAAAACACTTGAGCCAAAGAAGCTCCCTCTCCTCCGCTACGATCGCCGGCATCATAGCTGGTGCTTTTTAACTGGCTGTAGGAGTTGTCATTCTACTCGTCTTCTGCATTTGGCGTCGGAGACGAAAGAAACCCGAGGCGATCCGCTCATACCTGCTTGTGTCGGAACAACCCGGACAGGAGGTGGCACCGCGCGGATCCCCAGTGGCAGCTTCAGAGAAATTAAGAGAGAGCGGGGTGGGCACGGGGCGCGACTCGCAAGCACGCTCTCCGACTCCGGGTGAGCGCCACCATCAGTCCCTAATTGCAAGCGAGCTCTGCGCGCTCCGTGAGATGGCAGCTCAACAGCACCATAGCGAGCGGGGACGGAAACAACGACGCGCACATCAGGGCCTTTGAGTGCGAGCTGCAGTCATATGCGGACGCCGAACAGCTGGACCCTTCGGTCCCAAGATATCTGGAATGACGGCGCTACTTGGAAACAGTCTCAAGTATGTGCTACCCGCTTTCGGGTCTAATTGAGGCCGAGTAGCAGAACTGTCGTTTTTAAGATATCAAGATAGAACTTGTTTCTGATGTACCTGAGATGATCACTCGCACTGCAAGTTTACAATTCTTCCCGGCTCCGATCTTCCATCGGAACATCATCCGTCGTCTCATCTACCATTTCAAAAATACTTATCTGCTATCCCCACATAGTCTTTCTTTTTGGAATTTTTTTCCACTTTCAAGGGTCTCCAACTAATCTTGAGAACTTGAGTGAATTGGTCTGCAGGGATACTACAGTACCCCACGCGAACAACTTCCCGCAGCCAGACTTTGTGTGCCATTTTCCCTGTCAGAATCCCGACTTAACATTTGATCAGGATTCAGATGGATAACAGACAGGGTTTAAAGATCGCCGCGATATCCTCGGCTCACTTGCGTCCATTTGCTCGTATAACTACAATCTCCGCTTGTTTGCCGCTGGGCCTAGGCTTCTCAAACCACGGTCAAGTTTCAGGGTTTGATGTATGATTTCAACTTTTCATCGATTTACAAGGGCGTCGAGTGCGGATCGGTATTTTGAATATAGCATTTAGTGTTCACCGGCGTGGATATCTTGTAATCGTCTTTCATGCCCAATTTGCACGGAGTTCTGTCCCACCGTACCAACCGTGATGTCTTTTGCGCTTTCTTCCGTAAGCCCTGGGCTCAGTTTCAACTCAAATTCTGAATCCCGCGGACTCCATTAGGAAAATCCCCCTCAGCGTTTGGCGGAAAGTCGCCGTAAGTAGGTGCTGAAAGTCCGTAACATTCCTCGGATTTTGTTCAGAATTTTCAAAATGGCAGAATTTTTCAGTCCCTAAAATATTGGTCAATTTTCTGACATTTGGTGCTCACACAGAGCGGCAAGCCTGACCTCATAGTCGTGTTGCACGTTGATGCTCCACACACTCAAGTCACTGTGGGGTCATGCTGTTATCTCCACCCCGAACTCGTGCCGTGTGTGTGAGTCAAAAACGAGCCGCAGAAGTTCGCCGTGTCTAATGTTGTCAACGTTCGGTTCAGTTCGGTTCAGGGGCAGTTTTCTCTGAACCCCGAACCTGAACGCCAGGTTCGGTTCAAAAAAACAGGCAATTTTTGCGAACCTGAACCTGAACCGAAGTTCGGGGTTCGAACTCTGAACCGAACCTGAAAATTTTCTACCCGGCACAGGTGATAAAAGTTTGCAATAGGCCTTGTATGTACACTCCTGTCCTCCAGTCCATTACTTAGCCAATCAACCATCAGGAGTCCGAAATAAAACCCACTTGTCTTCTCCTCCACTTTAGGAAACTGACCTGGATGTGGTATACAATCGACTGCTATGTTTCATTCGTCATTGGTGCGGTACGAGGTGCACAAAATGATGGATTAGTGCTGAAACATCCCACAAGCGACTTGAAAACCTGCCAAAAAGTGGTGAAAATCTGAGGTAAATGCCTAGTTTCGGGTTCAAAAAGGTTCGGGGTTCAGTTCAGGTTCAGGTTCCGAGATTTTCTGAACCTGAACTTGAACTTTGCGTTCAGTTCAGTTCGGTTCGAGTTCGAACCGAAATCCTGAGTCGAACTTTGCCAACACTAGCCGTGTCTAGTTACATTTGTTAGAATTCGTCCCAGCGAGGCGAAGTTGGCAAGCTTGGGCAAGGTAAACCGCAGGCAACGGACAGCTTACACAAAGGTAAAGCGGTGGATTATCATGGAAAGCTTACATGATACGGCCCGTGCTCTCCGACGACGACTGCGAGCTCTTTGCTGCTCACAACCTATTCCGGACCAGTCAGGAATATTCTAACATTCAATATCGGGGGGTTCACGATCAGCTCAGTTCTGGGGATAGACAATAGTTTTTTGCTATCACCATGTAGCATTGAGTGAGCGCTTTTAGGAGCTACAAAGAGGTCCGACAGATCTTTGTTGTTTTTTTATCTTGACCTGCGCAGAAATAAAATCATATCTCAACCAATAATAGTACGCTTCAAAAATCCTATTGGAGGGCACTAGGTATGAGGTCTATGGACAGATGTATGTACTCAGATTTGGGCCAGGACTTCGGGCAAGGGGTGTGTTACCGTGCGCGGTCCGGCCGGTTCCCGCCCAAAAATCACTGAAACATTTTTTCTGGCTGCCAAATCTCTCAACCTAATGTAGGGATGTCTAGTGCCCCCCTAGATACCCTGATTCTTTCGGATGGACTCCACAACTGGGTTCGTATGAGCCGAATTTCACAACGAGATCCCCCAGGAGGCGGCCGACGACAGTAGTCGAAGTATTATTCTGAGACTACAAGTACTGACTGAACCTATAGAATCGATTCTGAAGTGAGAGTCCGAATCTGAAAAACCTAAGGTCTCAGATGAGTATTGGTCCTGTAATAACCTTAACCACGACAAGGGGGGGTGTCATATGTAGCCGATTCCTAGAGACATGGAGAAGTACTGTATGAATGGGGGAGGAAGGAGGGTGTAGAAGGCTTCCGGTCAATGAGCCTGAGCTGGAGTGCAAAGAGAGGAATGATACACGATGAAGGAATACTGGGGAATAAAAATGGCTGGTCTTGCAGCGCTTCCTGGGATTGCGTGCCGTTTTTGGTGGACCTATAAAGTTGGAGCTCTCCAGAAACATGTCTGAAGAGCGCTTCAAGCTAAGGAGGGGGGTCATCCAAATTCCCATATTCAGTAAAGTAATTGAGATAGCGTAATGGGTTTCCAACAAGTGGGGCAAGGAGGGCGTCATCGGCGCAGATGTCATGCTGGAAGACGCGAATGTGGATGTAGCTATCGCCGAGTTAGCGTAGGGTGCAGCGACAGACATACCGAGATCCGCACTTGGCGTTGACGACGGCGCGGCACTGGCATTGGAGGCTCCATGTCCACTAGAATGAAAGAAGGACTAGGGAGCCTATATACATTTGCCTAGCTGTTCTGACCCTCAAACAGTGGCTGTGTCATGTGCTCAGCCACCAGTAGCTGTGTTCATGCCATAGCCACCATTTTGAGGCCAGAATTGCCAGACAAATGTATACGCAACGGAGCAGCGCTGGTCAAGCGTCTGAAAGGACACGTCAGTTTGTACAGCAGTGATAGATCCAGCCAGCTGGATTTCTTGCTAGAGAATTCATGGATGGCAGGGTTCACGATTGATTTTGGTGGGCAGACGATCTTTGCCTGCTAAGACTCCGAATCTTGGTCCACCGATGGCACACAATAATTTATTGCAAGGCGGGCCTTTACTAAAACAATCTCTAAACAGTCTCATTGCACTTGCTGTATTACTAGTTGTCATCTACTGTAGTTCTGTAGTACTAGCAGTTACCCGTGTCTTGGCCACGGACATACTTACATCTTGATTGTGATCTCAACATAAACACATTGCTTAGCGCTAGCCTCCTGTTGTGGCCTGGGCGTGCATGTGCTCGATACTTTTGCAACCACTTTATCTTTCGGCCACCATCATCATCTGTCCTGAACTGGCTCTTTGGATGCTCCAACTTGTATTTATATTGAGGGCTGGATCACCAATGGGTACTTAAGTACTGGCATGTGTCTTGGTGTATATTCTAGAGCCGTCAGCGCGAAATATTAATACTAACTTTAATTGGCTCCGGGCGAGCGCAAAACGCAGATAGACTGGCTGAAGCAGCTACCCGTGCTTTGCTACAGCATGAACAATATTGAGCTTTCATGTTCAGCAGTTTCGGTAACATCTGCGGGTACCCAATTGTTTACCTTGTTGCTCCCACATGTGCAATGGTAGTACTTAGGTTGAATGTTGCTTGGTTCATATTCCCTTGCAGATGTTCATTAGGACCTAGGGCCGGACCATTCTACTTCTACATACATATAAGTGTCAGCAATTTCGGCATATACATAAGCCCACTTCTGCTGCGTGCGGTACACCAAGTTCACCGCTCTCGGGCATCTCGGGCAAGTCCGAGTCTTCATGTTTCTTCAAAATATGTAGTAAGCCATATACTCAGCTTCTCTGCATCTATAGTACATACCTTCATTTACTTTCTTCTTTAGCTTTCTATCATCAGCTCTCTGTGTTGCCAGGGAACTTTAGGCATCTAATTGCCGGCAAGGTTCGGCCAGCCCACCCGTAGACAACCTTCAGCTTCAATTTTCTTGGACCAGCCACACAAATTATTACTGGCCTTCATCTGCCTCGCGTCTTTCTAACTGTCAAATGCTGACCTGAAGTAGGGTATCCCTCTCCATCCTTAACAACTTTAAACTCGGTTCCCATGATGGCGCCTTCATCTCGATCAAGCACCTACATGCATCAAATTGGCCCATGGGCTCATCCTACTTACTCGAATGCCTTCATGTCTTGCGGCAGGAACCGACGTGGAGATCTCGACATCAAGGTGGAGCCGAATCCAACATCCGGGGAACCGTAAACCGGAAGAAGCCGGCAGCCCCACCAGGCTCCACTTTGACGTTTGTCCTCGACACTCACGGCTTTTTTTATGTAGATACTTCGATGTCCTATGATTTAAACCAGTCCGTGGCTGTGCTTCGATGTAGCTTAACATATCGGATTGCGGCTAGAATTGCTCAAACGTCCCGTCCCGTCGACACACGAAGGAGGTACATCCCGGTAGACTTCAGAATGTTAGATCAGCCGAGGCCAATTCGCCGACTTGGCTATCTTCAAGATAAGATAATTTTTATAACAACTCGTTTACCTACCTCAATAGCAGAGTTCATGCTAAGCACCGGCTGCAGTAGTCTCCGGAATCGATGATATTTTTGAGTGGTCGATGCATCTTCTTTCCTTGCAGGAGTTAGCACTAGGGTTATCCGGGTTTACAGTCAAATTCCCCTAAGAACTGGCGCAATAGTATACAAAGATGTAGCATAGAGGTATTCTGAGATCTCAAGAAAAATAGTTTTCGGAATCTGAAGTTTTCTTTTTTTCCGGATTGAATTATGCAAAATCGGGAAGGTCATATGATCGAGGCGGTAATCGAAGGTTCTCTTTTACGAGAAGTAGACTTGGAGCTAAACACTACCAGGAATTGCACATCATGAATGCACCATGTCCATTCTTGGAAAGAACTGTTGAGATGGTCGTTATATGGAGTCCTGGGACCGATCATATACGAAACAGGAGCCGAGTACAAACAGTAGCAATGACCTAATTACCTCCCTTCCAACAAGAAAATTCAGTTATACTTGGCCTTTAACCTCGCATTTAATTGGAGGACGTCGAGACATCTAAAATCCCATCGGAGTTGACTCCGAAACTTCTTGTGTTGTGATTCGACTCCAGGTCTCCCAACGCTGTGTCAGCTGATGGTGACGTCCTATGCAAAACGCCGAACCGTAGGGTCGACGCAGGCGGTCGCTCGAAGTCGCTGCACTGCCTTAGCGCGGCAGCGCGTTTCTGGTGCACGCGGATTAAAATGAGGTTAAAAGAAATAGCAATCATTTGCACATCCTGAGTTATCCAAGGTAGATTAATGCCTGAACAAGAGTGCATGAACGACCCACAATTCCTGTGAGAGCAGCATATCCGTTGCTGCCGCAGATATAGACGATAGCCGTAGCGGTAGCGACGGTGGTGTGCATGAGACCCGAATCGATTACGATGCGTCGTGCAGTTTGATATGAGCTTGGGGACGCTGAAGAGGTTGACTTCCGACTCAGCTGGAGGTCAGCGCTCTGCCGGTCAACTCTCCATATACGTAAGAGTATCAACGCTATGGGGATTCTGTAAGAAACAAATTTACGTCAAAGAAGAAAGACATGCAGGTCGTTGTAACGTTAATGCAAATCGTGAGGACCCACGTAGAAATCAGCACACGCTTATAAGGACCGGCGAGGTAGGAGGTGGCTGGGAGCGTGACCTCTAGAAATATCGTGAAGCCAATACATACGAGGCCAGCGACAGTGAGGATGACAGGGACTAAAATGGCAAGCCATGAGCGACCGTAGACAATCCAGCACCGATAGATGAGCATGGAGTCGCCTAGGACAGTTTGCACAATGACGTCCACTGTCTTGCGCCATCGATGTAAGTGTGAATCAACTCTTGAATTCTCAAATAGTGAACTCACCCCCATAACTCCTAGCCAACCTGAAGAATCTTCGACGGGGAGATTAGGGCCCAAGAAACCATCGTGAAATGCGAGCGTCCTGAGACTGAGAACGAAACTGGTGCCCGTATCGAAGGTCGCAACGCAGCCCATGAGGACTGCGAAAAAGAGCATTGGCTTGCTGATTTCTGCCCCACGCTTCCATCGATTTTGCGTTCTGAGCAGAGCCTCAAGGCAGAAGCCAAGAGTGACCTGATTATGAACTGTAGGTCAACTCGTTTTGGTAGCTCGAGAGACTAAGACTGACCGCGTTGATGCCCCAAAAGATGGACTCAAGGAATAGGGCGAGGAGCAAATATTCAGGAGGCAAGAGAGAGGGCATATTCACCACTTGAGAGGGACTTCAGGGTACGTGTGTAGTATATGAAAGGCATACACGCGGGATGTGAGTTCCTGTACCTTGAAGGGAGACTGATTGATATGTCGTAGGAGTTCGTTGTTGATGCCATTTAGTCTCCTGGGGCGTATCGCGGGAAATCCAGGCCGATTAAGGAGTTGGATCGATGGAAATGCCTGCTTCTCTCTCTACCGTTCCTATTGTTTGACCACTCAAGCCCATCCTTTCGTTTACGCGTATTTGGAATGACAGATATTGAGCTTAGGCTCCCGCGAGGTTGAACCTAAAAATGTAACTCCTTGTAACCATCTCAGGTTGATGAGGTCGGCGATTGGATGAAAGCGATGCAACCACATTGGGGAAAGCTTTTCACTGAGAGAGACAGCATGGAGGAAATAACCCATGCATGCGGTAAGGGGTGGCGCACCAGCAGTCGTCTGGAGGAATTTTCATTTGACGAATGCAGAGGCCCGACGGGGTTTATCAACATAAAGAAGCTGGTGAACTGAGATGAGAACTGCACTCAGGTCGCGGCTTGTGTTCTTCTCCCGTATCAAAGATGCACAGACCTGGGCTATACTAAGGCCCCACATCTTACCCTGGGCGAGTGCCGGATGTAGCATTTAAGAGACGCTACATTCAGCATATGCGACGTGCACCTGAGAGGTTGGTAATAACACCTTAGGATCGCAGTGGAATCTATCAAGAACTCCTGATCAGCGGTGCGGTCGTGACACATTAAAACCGCTAGTGTAGAGGCGAATTTGATGTATCATCGCCGAGTCTAGTAATATACTTGATACGACACCCCCCGGTGTCGTAGTTAGGGTTTAGCATGCTTAAATTAAGTGCTTCGGGGCTGGCTAAGCATACTACCTTGGAGTAAAATAACCATAAATCAACGAATACTGGTGCTCTTCAAAACTAATTTCAAGGGAACTCGCTATGTGTTATGGGCACAGATGTGTCAACTGGATTTGGCCCAAACCGGCGGGCAAGCAGTGTTTTTGGGGGGCATACTCTCGGCTGGCCTAGGGCCAAAATCGGTGCACTCTTTTTTTTTGATTCCTCCTGCGCCATATATCATGGAAAGGGGTAAGAGGGAGGAAAATTTTTGACAGGCATTTGGCACTCTTTTTAGGAACCCCATACAGGCAGATTTTTTGAGGGAAATCGGATACAGGCTGAATTCCATAATATGCTCCGGATATTCTGGCAGGCTGTTACTTGACGCTTGGACTGATTTTGATGCAATGGTAGAGAATCTCTGTATTTCAGCTAGAGTCACAAAAAAATGTAGCTCTCCAGTCAGTTCCCCGCCACTGGAACGCGCTCCAAAATTTTCGGACGTACGGGAAACACGTCAAGTTGGGGGTTGGACACCTGGGTTGCCGAGACACGCGTCGAATCTCCCCCACAACGCGTCATCTCACCAGAAATTCCAGCGACCGTGGAGTTAGAACTGACAGGCCAAGTCGGCGGCCTCAAAATTTGAGTGCCTGGTCCGGTGCTGATTTTGAAGGCGGGAGATCACGACAAGTCGACTACTTGAGTCCAGCGGCGAAATGGGAAGAAATTTTTGAAATAAAACATGCGTCCGATCGGCGAGCTTCCTGTGGTGGGAAATCATCGGGTTTGATGCGGGAGGTGGCAGGATGTCGAGGAAACAGTGTTTCGTGGTGAGGGTTGGTGGTGGGAAGTACACAGCTCGGTTTGGACTGCTAGGATGCGAGTTGCATTGATTGAATTCCCCAAAATGAAGTTTGGCGAGAAGAATCGGGGAAAAGCTGTGGGAAATTGTCAGCTCAACTAAAAATAAATCAGACCGCGCCACCAAGTCGTATGGAAAATGAATTAGTAGTGGGAGAATGGCTACTCTGGTGCTTCCTTTACATGGATTCAAAGGGCGACAAGGTACGACTTCTCGATGCAATTTACACCTGTATACCTTGACTGAGGTGGAATAAATGTGGTCGAGGTTGCGTAGGTCGGGGGAAACCGGTGTCTCACGAGATACGGATATCGTCGACCCTCGATAGACAGCACAATAATTGGTTCAAAAGGTGTTTTAGATATTCTAATGGAGGTATTACACAAGTGCTCCAATGGTGATAATAATAATGAATAAGTGGAACAGTGTCCAATTACAATATCAGCCTCGCCTCAATATCCCCGACTGACACAAATGCCTAATCAGTGGTAACCTGGGAAGAAGAGTTTAAATGGGATCGATCTTAAATCTCCGCTGTGACTTCGGTGAACAAGAAAGCGGCTTTAAACAGGTGTTTGAGAAGATGATTGAATACTCTTTTAGTTTCAACATCACTTTCCACTTAAGCCGAGAATGCCTGGCGGGTTTTGATTCTTAACATTCCAAGCTTCGCAAAATACGGCCATTAAAACTGTTGCGTACCTTATTGAATTTCCGCTCCGTTCTGTGGTACAAATGGGTGGTTATGCGCAAGACACAGCCACAGACTTTGTACCACAGAACGGAGTGGCAACTTAATAAAATCTATTGAAGAGCTGGAAATGAATTTAAATTTGAAGTTTTTCACTTATGCATGTGTGACGAGGCGGCGGCGGTGTGGGAGCTGGAGTGCGGCGAGCGAATGGAGAAGGGCTCTATCGAGGCCTTGCTTAGTAGGCATTGCTACCCCCGCTTCCTCCCGCCGGCGTCAGAGAGAGACGGTGTGGAAGGGGGAATTGCCCAAGATGAGGTCGGGGTCAGGGTTGTGTGAGCTGCCAGATGTAGAGTAGAATATGGAAAATAATGGTGACGGATTCGGGGTATCGATAGAGTAGAAATTTGAGGGTTCGAGCGAGTGGCGTTAGGTCGTAAAAATGGACATTTGGTAAGCGAAGTGTGAATTCGATACGAACGATGGTTTAGACCGCCGAGGTGCGATCTGCGAGACGAGGTAAAACACTGGAGAACACAGATAGGGTTTGATTTGGCACTCGGGCCACACGAGAGCACGAAAGAGAGAGGTAAAAGCTGAATTCCTGGTACCGACTCAGGTACCAGGTCTCCAAATCAGAATTAAAACTTGTCTATGGACATGCGCCTTTTTGCCGGATCAGCGTACCGGCCGTTAAGCTAGGCACCGTGACAGATCATCGGACCTCAAGGCCTGAAGTCCGAAAACGTCCGAACCTCTTGCAGATTCTGATTTCAACAGATGTACTCAGAAAAAAAAAAATGCGACCGCTTTCAACCTTCTGCTAAATGTCTAGATACAAGAAAATGCTCGGAGAGCCATCCAATGGCTGTAAATATTTTGGAAAGAGCTACTAACTTTAACAGACTCAGAACTATTGCAGCAACAGCTTGCTCACTGACTTTGACCTTGGGGAATGCCCGGAGGGCCATCATATAGCAACTGCTGGCGACAAATTAATTGTTAACCGGTCCAACCGTATAATAAGGCGTAGTGGGAGGTACCAGGGGATGCCCGGAGGGCCTGAGTATATATTCATTGTGGGTGCATGTTTGCTACGTACAAGTTAGTGATCGGCCGAATGTATGTATGTAATGAAATAAGTCCGAAACTGAAATAAGACCTAATTTCCACACTTCGGCCCTGGATGTTTCAAACTCAGCGCCGCGCTCAAGACTTTCTTGCCCTCGAGTCTATCAGGTGAATGTTTAAATTGTACTTGAATTTCATTGATTTAAACGGATATTACTTTCCGTTTGACTGATTTAAGTAGCTTAAACTGAATACAAACCATTTAAAGGTAAGTACTAGTGGGTTTGAATACCGTGTTTCAAGACATTGATGTGTTTCGACAGCTTATATTACGAGCAGTTTAAATCATGTTTAAACATGTGTTTAACCCTGGTGTTAAACATGGTTCAAATGCGAGTTAGCAGAGTACACCATGTATTTAAATGCCCAATTAAACACTTGTCCTGCTTCAACCGGGTTTAGTTTAAAAAAATTCATCCTGCGACGGTTTTTCCTTTCTTTTTTTTTGCGAGTATCCTCTGTTTTACAGTGGTATCCAGCAGCGTCCAGCAGTGGAGCTAGCAGTAAGGAGATATGGCGGGTTAGCAGTGTGTTGATGGAGCGGTGGTGATAGGCGGGTGCCACTGGATTTCATTGGTCAATAACGGAGCTTGCGAGCACCGATATCCAGCGAAAGCCACCACTATGACATTAACTTGCTCACGCGGCCATGCCAATTTCCTGGCCAGTAGATAGCAGGTAGAATAAACTCTCAGAACAATATATGGATAGCCAGTGCGAAGGTTATGACCTCCCCACTCACCTCAGTGCAACGACTTGCCTAGCTATAATTAAATCATAGTTGAATAACAGACATCCACTGACATAGGGGCGTCGTATCCCCACTCACGACTCTATCGGAAACCACAAGCTGAGAAGGAGTTTTCAATCCTGCAACAGTATGTTTTTTCTTCCACCTCTCTATTATTCTTCCCGCGATTTCTACCATCCTAGAGGCTCTATCCCGATGAACAACAATTCATTTAACGCTCACTTCAATATCCAACAATTGACCTATTTTGAAGTCGGCCTCCTTGAGTCGTCTTGAGTCCTGTTGTCACTTGAACTGCACAGAATCCGTCGGCGATCATAAGCTTTGGTGGTTATATTGCCCCCAGGCATACTCACTCGACATATTTTAGCGCCGCCTCGCACAGCTGTCTTATCTATCTTAGACAAGATGTTCCAGTGGTGCCGTTTACGGATGATTGACACCTCTCTCATACGCGAAACTATGATATTCTCCCGCTTGTGAATAAGTATCCAAGGCACTCTACATGACATCCCTGGAAGCAGTGCCCTATCTATATAAGAGTTGTCGAGCCTTGGATCCATGTTGACCACCACTTTTTCCGAAAACCCTCTGGTAGCGATGGACTCTCTTGTAGAAACTAGTTCCCAATACAGCCTTCGACTTAACAATGTGAGCGCTGTCTGCATGTTCATGTTCAAGTTGATCTGGAATTCTTCCTAGTATGTGAACCGCGGGTCTTTAGTTTTTCTCATGGAGAACGATGCCAGCAGCTTGCAGTTGCTTGTTTGCCTCTTCTGGTTAATTTACTCCTCTCTGTCTCCGGGTGGTCTGGAGGTGTGTGCTACATAATAGAGAGTTTGCACAAAAGCTATTGGAGTCATTTGATGGCTTTTGGGCAGTGCGCAACTAGATGGCTCCACCGCCAAAATGAAGCGAACTATGACACAAATGGCTTTGTGGAGCCACTCGCCTGCCATTTTTGCGCACGGCCCAAAAGCCACTGCGTGTCTCCAATGGCTCTTGCGTAAACAGGTTAATGCTTCTTGTAATTTCGCATCAACGCACTGAGTCTTACAATAGTATCACCATATCTGGCAAAAAGAGTGGAGTTTAATCAAGTGTTTGTATCTCTTGTCGAGGTATGGGACATTCCTCACCACAAATATCGTCGTATTGAGTATGAACGAGTCGTGAGTCCGATTCTCTGAGCCTAAACCTAAACCCAAGTCTTCACAGAATGGCTGGATATGAAAATGGATTCCTCGAGCTGCAATGCTCTCTCCAAATTTGACGCAAGTGAGTGTTTGGGTCGACGGCTCGAATTTTTCCTCACAATGCGCAGTATTCTCGGGCTTGGGCATGGGTATTGCAGAGAGTAGGTCCACAAATTGCTGGGAATTCACGTTTAAGCTGTCCGCTCTAAGAACTGACTCCAACAGTTATATTGATGGTTCGGACGCATGCTTTATATGGAGGTCCAAGAAAGTTCTGGGATTCTTCGTGATACTGTGGCTGGCGAGTTCTTCTTTCGCAGTCGTCAACGATTGATTAATCCAAAGATTTTCAGTCGACTGGCGGGGTCAATGCATGCGCCTTGAGGTCCTGGACAGAATCATTTGTGGGTGAGTCATTTGTCTGGGCTGGCGTTCTTTTGGGACTATCATGTGTGATCTTGACCTAGTTCCGCCGTCTTCCGGCATCTCTTGTGTTCCGGAAAGCTCAACCAACGTTCTGCTCGTGTGCTATTCATCCCTACTTGCTGTGGAAACTAGTAGGATATACGCTGTTAAATCTCTCCCGACCACTGACAAACAGAGTTCAGTTATTGTGGCTTTGACGGTGTGGCAAGGCTACCACCTTTGTATGACTTCCTGCATGATCCTTACGGCTTATGGGGTTTATGGCTCACCAAAAAATGTCAGTTTCCCTGGTTGGAAACGTGTATCGACCCTCTCACCTTGTGGTGAGCTTCTACCGCGACGGTATGTCTAATCACATATACCTATCGGTTATTCATGCTTACCTGTTTCAGGGGTCTCGTTCTACTTGACCAAGCTTGGTGAGTTTGTGTGCCTCTAAAAAATCCTTTTGTCAGGAGGAGTCGAACGAGCGCCTAAGTATTTTAGGCATCGGATGGCCCCCCCCCATTGGTTTGTTTTGAGGCCTAGGTCTATGGAGAACATTCAAGTCTATCAAGCGCTATAGAGCTTTATGGCTCTACGGCTCTATCAGACGCTACTGATTGCTCTCCAGCAACGGGACATTTTCCAGATGCATGCTTCATTTTGTCACGGAGATCAAAGTTATGTTCAACAGAACTTGCATATCTCACGCGGCCATCACGCCTTATGTTTGCCCATATATTCTTCTGGCATGACACCAACCTTGTTGCAATGCTATCTATTCGTCGCTCCCAGGGCTCAACCATCCTGATTATCTGACTCGGGAGCGTAAAATCGCAACAACACTGCATTTGATCCACTGACCGCTCAAAGTACAGCTTTCGTTTCAAAGCTGTGCGGGAATGGATTATCTCTTTAACTCACCATATTGTGCTGGGAATTGAATTTCCAGCAAACATCGAAAACTGCACAGAATTACTTTTTACAGACAAAATTCGAAAACTGCAGTGTATGCATAATGGTCTCATTTATTCACCGGAATATCGGTTTACTGGTGAATTATCAAATATTCCGTCCTTTCACGTTTGCTCGGTTATCGAAAATTGTCCAACCTGGATGTTTGTTTCATTCTCACTGCGAATTTTTTCCAGATTTCACATTCTACCTCTAGCCGTCTGATATCGCACTTCTACTCGAGACACTCCATGTCACACCGAGGGAACCTTTGCTTCCGTCTATCCAACCTTGTACGGCGCCATTCAAGCTTCTCCTCCAACCCTTAGCATCCCATCTCGAAGGCCACTTGTTCACAATGTCCGCTAGGCAGCACAACACCATCCCTTCTTCCTCACCTTCCTTATAGAACAAATTCAACACTTCACATGCCCGATTTATCTAGCCCGTTGAGACGGCAAAAGTGATTTTAACCCTCAAATTTCCCTTTGTCTCAACGACGACCGAAGACCGAAATTGGAATTGAATCACTGCGTTCAGGCTCCAGGTAGCCGAAGCCATTTTTAGGCGCTGCTAGGCGAGGCGAGGCGAGGCGCCAAAATTCGTCGTCTAGCTTCGGCTAGGCTCGGCTAGTTGCCGGTCACGGTCACCTCGCCACGCCTAGCAGCGGCTAAATAGCTCGGCTAGGCTCGGCTACCCTTGCGGACGCAGTGAATTTCTCCCACTTTGGGATCCAAATAATTTGGCCCAGAGCTCATGGAGTTACGGACGTGGTCATTCGTCTTTCCCCAAATTTGCGTCATTATCTGAGTGTCCTCGACTAACTATCTGGGGCGAAATCATGAATCTCTTCCCGGTTTTTGTTAAGATAGTAGTAGCAAGAGGACTAATGCCGGTAAAAACATAAATTTTGTACTACCTCTAGCTGTATTTAACCTTTTTGCACGGTGAAATGTTGAAACTGGTATCTTTCGGCTCCCGCTTTGGACGCAAGATTGTGACGACCTCTTGTACCTCTTCCTCGTCATCATCCATCGTCAGATCGACCACCTCAACAGGGCACGGCACTGCGTCTTGCTTGTGTTGCAATTCAATGGTAGGAGCTGGCCTGCGGAATCTCGTACCGGGTGTGAAGGGCGACGGCGGCGTTACCTCCCGGAAGATGCGGTTAGTGGGACTGAATTCGGGATGCTCGAACTCGAACACGACCGACGCAGGCACGATCTCGTCCTCGGCCGAGACTGCATGTCTTTAGACACAATCAATTACATCGCAACTGATTTCGTACTGGCCACCGAGTAATTAGGAGCATAAACTTCCCCATTCTTGTTGGCCATTTTGAAAATGATATCCTGCATTACAACCTAATGCCCCAATGAATCGTGAAGACAAAGCATGAACGGGAGTGGGACCCTGAGATCGCAACGATACCACCTGAACTCACCGAGGTTTTGTAGACGTCAAAAACTCTCCCTGAGGCACCTCCGTATAAACTCCGTATCTTGCAGAGAACCCGCCACAAACCAGCTGACAGCTTCAGGGGTTTCATTCGCAAGTCCCCCGCCGTTGTAACCTGGGAACGGTTCATCGGGGTCTGCGCATAGCAGAGGGGATGACGCACGATATATTCTATATAAATCCACGCTGACTTGCTCGCTCAAGATCGCAGCTGAGGAATATTGAGAAACCCGCGAGGAGATTGTTCAATGGCAGATACTCACTGTAGCTGTCGAAAATCTCACGCATGGTGGGAAGGAAGGGGAGAAAGGAACGTCCTCGGCCCCACGACGCTCCTCCTTATACGAGCACAGGAACAAGGGGGTGTCGGCATTCGAGATTAGCATATAGGGTCGGAAAGTTTTCTTTGACCTTGTCTGGACCCCCCCCCCCCCCCCTTCCCCCCATTAAAATGGCTCCCACGCCTTCAAAGGAACCAAATCCTTTTTTTTTCTTTTTCACAGGGCACCTCCAACGATGTGCCCGCTCCATCCTACAGCATCTCCAAATTTTCCGGGCCGTTCTCGACGTCGTCCAAAACTCGGCGGCTAGGTCCGAGAATCACTCACGTGATAAATTGCCGTCTTCGGAGTGGCTGTACATGTCAAACACCAATCATTTCACTCAATCGAGTAATAAAGTATTGCCTTCTGGTGCCATGAATACTCATCCCAGAGCTTAGGTGAGCACATTTTCGGATTCCGCATCGAAGTTCACGTCAAAGCCGAAGATAATGTCTGCGATTCGAATTCCGACACCCCCTTGCACAGGAATGTGGAATCCAACGACATGAGGCAAAAAAAAATAGTAACAGAAAATCCACCGTTGCGATGAATTCACACGTGGTTGTTTCCCCGAGGCGCAAGATACAGAAAATACGGATATTTAAAAGAAAAATTCAATGCCGCCGCACAGCAAGAGCGCATTCTCGGAACACCGGGGCTCAGTTCACAACCAGTCAGCCATGACCGCCACAGACACGACATATGGGCGAGAAATGAGCACCCCCACTCACCCCTGCCCAGCCAATAAAAGAAAATAAACATGATGATAGCGATGAAGCGAGCAAAAGGGGAAGGCTGCAAGAAACCAGTCCGATGAAGATCCCACTAGTATGAATCCAAGCTCGCACACTCCAAGAAAAATGCCCTAAAAAATTGGACGAAACCACCGCTTCGTCATAGAGAATTCGAATCGCAAAGTCAGAAGGGAGAAATAATCGCAGGCGCGGACGAATCTCGCACCAAGAACGCCCGCCCGTATATCCGACCACGGGGAAGGGCTCGAATAAAAGAAAGAGAGAAAACAACAGAAAAAATGGCGTTGGCAAAGGAAATCGCACCAGGGGCACAAAGAGTAAGCTCGTCGATTCTGGTTGCACAAGCACACAGACGCGGACGTCGACAATGTCGGGGTCCACGATGAGTGGCGAACCATTCGTAGCGCGCGGGGCAACGCCGAAGAGGAAAATATAAACGGCCAGGCCAAAAATTGAGCGCCTCTGCGAGGACCACCGTCGGCGCTGCACTCAATGAGCCGGATGGAGGAAATCCGTGTATCGTGCGACCGCCGCCAGAGAAGAGCGTGCATCGGAGAAGTAAACCTGGGCTGCGAATTCCCGAATCCACTGGTCGAGCACACCGTGCCACCAGGCATGGCGGACATCGTGTCCGCGAGCCCCCCCCCCCCCCCCCCCCCCCCCCCCCCCCCCGCCTTCCCAGCTACGGGAAGAAAACAGGAAGCTTTGGCGCCTAGGCCTCGCCCATTGACCGCTCGTACTCGCTTCTTCTTCCTCGCAAGGATCTTGAAGCGCACCAGCGCTGCCAAGTGCGTAACCATGCGCATCTCCCGCCGACGTCGCCGCGCTCGTAACCCGCCTGCGTCTCCCAGCAAGTGAGCGTCCCTGGCAGCGCGTAGATGTACGGAGAAATTGTGCTTCACCGGCATGACCCCTTCACCCTACTTTGAGCGAAGCGCAAGATGCCCCTGCACTTCTAGACTCTGGAGAGAACAAGCGAGTCCAGCTCCTTAGTCGGATAGGACGTCGGCGGCGCTGCTCTCCCCCCTGGCGAAAGTACCAAGATGGAATGGGGAGCCGGCGTGCGGCAGAATGACATCGGCACTTGCGCAGGAGGGAGGTTCTCGTCTTAAAGATGGTGGACGTTGGTGAGTACATGCGCACAGCAAAGGTGTGGGTCAGACGAGACATAGACGATAGACAAAGACGCCTCAGATGTGGATAAATCTCTAGCCGCACATCCAATGCGGTGCACACCATAGAGGAAGAAGAGAAACGAAAGTGTGCTCACTCACCACATCTAACCGCATCTTCGCTCCGCCGTCTGAAATTCACCGCGCATGGTATCCCTATCCCTAACTCCACCCTTCTACGTTATTCCGCGTCGCTGTCGGTCCAACCGCGGTACCGCGAAGTAGCGCGCGCAATGACGAAGCGGCATTCGTACGCGCCCACATGAGAGGTGACTATACACCTAGGACATTAATCCGCTGGTCAGCCCTCGACGCTCCGGGAAGGGAAGACGAGTAGAAGAGAAGGATGTGGAGCGTACAGTATTCATAGCACCACGCCCCCGAGTCTGTCCATCGCGCCGTTGCCCCTCTCCTGATGAACGATAGTTCCAGTGACATTCGAGTTAGCGTGGACGGTCGCCGTGGTCGCCATGATCCGCGTCAATGGCGCCAACACGCGGATGGTGTGCGAATAGGGCACGAGAAGGTGATTGGCTAGATACATGCATGGTTATCGAAAGCGAATACTCATATAGAAGGACAAACGCACGGCCGCGCCTCAGGCGCCCTGAGATGCGGACCGTATTTCTATCTCCAAGTCCGCGTGCGTTGCATGTTCCGAGACCTTCTTAGCCGTAAGTGTAGCGGTTGTGTGGAATTGTAATGACTTGATTTGCTAGTCGTATGGATCGTGGACATCCTGATTCTGTCAGGAATGGGGCCAGAGAATCAAGAATGGTCCTCAAAGACACGCAAATTATTCGTTAGAACGCCGCTGGTGTCGTCTCCTCTTGAGTTGAAAGAAAAACAGATTGTGGTCAACTCGTCCAAGCGCATGTATGCTCTGCTCGCGCATGCGAACGTAGAGTCAGACCAGGGTTCTGACAGAGCGCCAAGCAATGGCAGTGTCCGCGGAATGTTAGTGATACTGAGGTTGTCGAGTTACTTGTGAAGGAGAACCAACAGCAGCAAATGATTGTGGTGGCAGGAGCAAAGACCCAATTACGAGTACTTATGTTTACATATGTTATCGTTTCTTTCAAATCTCAGGGCACCCAAAATCGATCACTTTTTTACTAGTTTCCGATTTCGTTGAGGGACCCCTTTAGTGGCTGTGTCTAGTCTTTATACTAGTTCCATTAGTTGAAAACATATGAAAAATAGCGGCTGTGCCTTTGTTCGTATTTGGTTAATTGTTCGTATTTACATACTCGGGGAAAAATACCCCTTACTCGGTGAAAAATCATCACTTGCGCAAACAATGGCAAAAAAGTTTTTTTGCAATCGCCGTCATCCTTCGGCATTCTCCCTCCCCCTTTCGGACTTGAATAAAATGAAAACCATAAAAACAGGACGGGATCCTCCGACGAACTTGCGACGAACCGTGTCTAACTGCAATGGAGCGCAACTTTTTTTGTATGGCATATTTATGCCGTTTTTGATACTCAATATTGTATAACGACATGTGATATACTTAGAATTGGGGTTGCAATATTTATCGCGGGAAATGGGGGCGCGGGGCATGGTGTTTGGCTTTGATTGGCAGCAGAGGCTGCATTTTGTTTGTTTCCGTTCATGTAAGTACACAATGATAGCTTGGTCACCATTTAGTCAATTGCATCTGTGGCTGGTAGACTGCCCATACTACCGCACGCACGCTGACTTGATGCGATCCGTAACTCAACAACCTTTGCCGACGTGCCGACAACTCGTATTACTGTACTTGCATATTAAATCACCGAGTTCTCCCTCCGTGCACCGCCCCCTGCGTCGCTGCGCTGAACACATGTGGCCCTGCGCTGAACGTTCCGTCTCGCCATTCCCGATGCGCCTCCTGCCCACAGCACCGCCCACCCTGCCTCCTGTGTCACCGGCCCGCCTCGTAACAGCTCCTGCCCCCTAATCGCCCGCCAACTCCTTTACACACTTACACCCCCAACCCGCTCCCTCCCGCCCATTACTAGCCGAATCCCCTGCCAATAAAATATGCTAGAAGTACATACATTCACCCTAAATGATCCTATTCCCGCTATCTTTAGTAGTGGGTTTATATGGTCTGGTCGAGCTTTTCTGTTATCGGTGATCCCAACAATGATTGACCTTATCTTATCTTCGGCTTTCTCCGTGTACTTACTGGCAACTTCCAGCTCCAGGCATATTAATTCCGCCTCTCAGCATTTCTTCCTCCGTATGGCTATTCTTGCATATATAATCTGGCGGGCTTATTCCCAAATAACCTCTTGTATTTAATTAATATTCCTGCCAAAACTGGAGCTAAGAAATAGCCACTGCTGCTCCGCGATCCGCCGGGCGTGTTTATAAACAAAGTGTGTAAACACATTTTAATACCTTGAAAAATATAGGGAAACCTGCCACTGAGCTCTTGATTTTATCGTACCCGATTCGGTGTTAACAGGGTAACTCTTGGGTTGCTGTATTTCTTCAATTCATGAAAAGCACCACAAAGTTCAAATGTGACAGTGAGGGTATGTTTTTCTTCCAGAGAAGTATCCTGAGCGACGATCATCTCTTCTTCCTTCGCCCCTGCCCTATCAGCCCGATCTGAGCTGGTCGACACGAAGCAGCGACCGAGCGAAGGTTGGGCGGGGAACAAGTATCATAGGTAAACTATGCCCTAGCCATGTCACTTCAATCAACAGTTGATTCAGCAGCCACCTGGCCTGTTGTATTGTTCACCATCAGTGTGTTTCCTGGAGACACATTTAATGTTAGCGAGTGATCAATAGAATGAGCCTATCTCTTTAACGCAACCTGCGGTTTGCACGCCCGGTCTTCCATACAGCAATTGTGTCCCTCCTAATTTCCTTATGGTCAGAATTCGAAATGTAATAAACGCATTTCAAACAGCTTATCATTGATTGCCTAAAAAGTAGGGAATTTTGATTTGAATCAATGTTTTCATTGGATATGGTAGATCTTGTAGCAAATCTTGAGTAAATCGGCCCATGTCCGGCTGGATCCCTACCTACAACACCGCAAAATGAACCCCGACAACGGTTGGAACACCTCATGGATAGACATAAGCCCAGGAGATCGACGATAGCGGGCCTTGCCACGCAGCGGGCTACACAATTTTTTTCTTTTTATATAATCTGGCTACCCCAATACAAATTAGACAACACTTTGCAACCCAAGTCTACCTACCCCCTGCGCTCCAAAATCCATCAACAACTGGGGTGTGATGCTGCCTTGAACATGTCCTTCCAGGGAATTTCTTGGGAAAATACCAATACACTACAACACCACGTTTGAGCCGATCCCGCATACTGCTATCAAATGCGCATTTATTTTCCGGCACTCATTTATTTATGGCCCGGTTTCGGAGTATACGAACAATAGCCAATGGTGAATTGTTCCACACTTGCACTGGATTCAACACTATCCCTGCACAATCTGTCTTCAAATATTGTCGACGGTCCATTGCTTTGTTATTTGATTCCACAGACTCTCGTAGCGCATCAACGAGCGCTCCCTAGTCTTCCACACCCGCGCACCGGCCCGCTCCGCCCTGCACCGCTGCGCTGAGCACTCCGCATCGCCATGCACCTCCCGCCCATTGCAGCGCATCAACAAGTCGGCCCGCTGCGCTGCGCCTCCCGCCCACCGCAGCGCATCAACTTTGAGAAACCCGGGGACGGGATGCTGAAGGCGATGCGACACCATTCTTCTTCTGATATTATTTTATTCTTATGCTTAATCTTACCATTTAGTACTTGGAACATATAACAAAAAAAAAAGTAAGTACGAGTTGCATGCCGGGCAACGCCACGGCCCTTTACCCCAAGTTAGGAAAGGCGACAGCACGTGCGCCGTTCCGTCTTTGTTCCCTCGTTTCAGCATCTCTGCTTTGGCGGGTCTCTGGATGTCTGGTTCCTTCGCCGAATCATTCTGGTAACTCTGCGCTCTGTTGCTGCTGTCCCTGTTGGTCAGTCTCTCCGAGTGCCTCAACAGTCCCAGTTCCTCTTTTGTTCCTTCTTTGCCTTCTCCGGGGTCAATCGTCGCACAACGGTTTATTTTAATTTACGGTTCAATCCTATCTCTTGTGCTTTGTGTTATTCTAGGCCAGCAACTGCTCCTGCACGGTCGTCGCCGGTTGTCAAATACGCCGAATTCAGGCCTACTGTGATTCACTGCGTTTCAAGGGTGGGTCGGCAGAGTCTGTTGACCTGGGCTGACGTCAGTGGATCTGTGCCGACCCGGCGCAGCAACCTCTGCCGAGCCTTGATTGGCAGAAGTGTGCCGACCTGGGTCGACACTCTGCCTACCCCTCTGCCGACGAGCTGCACACAAATATTTTGCGCCACTCCCAGCCTCCAGACTTCCACCAAAGCTGGTCCCTAGACCAATTTGGGTCCTCCAAATGCATTAGAGCATATTCGCCAGATACTTGATTAGGTTATCTTAAGATCTGGATGGTAAATACCGCCATCCAATCTTAAGTTCGCCAAGGACTTAAGTTCTGTTAATATAGCTATACAATACATTTAATACCACTACCAGGAAGGGTGAGGAGAAACTTAAGTTCCAAACTTGAGTCTGGAGTGGAGAGCTTGAGACTCCGGTAGTCTCGAGTTCTGGAGTCGAGAACTTGAGTCTGGAGCAGAGAACTTGAGATTCAAATTGTCCTCAAGTTTTCGACTCGGAACTCAAGATCTTCAGGAACTCGAGATGAAAAATATTAATTACTTCAACTTAAGTATTACGACAAAACTTGAGTGCTCCAACAAAACTGGAGTTGTGCTCTCCCGGACCTGAGTTCCTGAGCACTAATTTCTGTGGGCACATATCAGTTGGGCAAATCAAAAGGTCAAAGCGGGGAATAGCGTACGTCTTTCCCTTCTTAACTTTCGGCGGAGTCGTCCGCTCAAGATATTTGTAGCTGCAACAATTTTAGCACTCTCTCAGATATAGAGATTGATATAGACAGACTCACCTCAGCTTAACTTTGCCTCTAGCAGCAGCTTCAGCTTGCTGCTGTGTACGTTCTGCTTGGGCTTCCTGCGGTACAAATGTAAATCAGTAGTTATTTACCCTGATATGAAAAAATGTACCTGAGGAGATTTCCGCACTCTCTTCTCATGCCCAGTGGCTTGCGTTTGATCGTTTGCCTTACACTTCCTGACCGGTTTCGGAGCAGAAGGTGCAGAGGCACCTGTGGCAGACTGGGGGTGTAGGGGGAGGTGCAGGTGGGGTACGAGGAGGGGGAGGCGGAGTACTATGCGGGGTAAGAGGACGGGGGGACATGGGGGACAGGCTGCGAGGCGGAGGCGGAGGTGGAGGCGGGGTACGAGGAGGAAGCGGACGTGGGCTGTGAGGAGGCGGAGGCGGTGACAGGCTGCGAGGCGGAGGCGGAGGCGGTGCTGCTGACTCCGCAGTTGTGCCTTTGCGGAAAAAACCGCGTGTCCCAGCACCGGCAACAGACACCAAGGTTAGAGCAAGCTGATACCACTGCTCCCGAGTCAATGCTTCAAGCCCACTCGTGGTGAACGGCAACAGCGACTCGGTGGGCTCATAATAGTTGCTGGGTGTGCTTGCTATCGCGGCCCACGGTATCTCTTGATCCCCAAATGCTGCTTCTGACGCACAGTTAACGATGTACAATTATATGGATCGGATTAACATTACTCACGATACGACTCTGTCAGAAAAGTCGTCACGGCCGCTGTGACGGCTTTGGGAGACATTGATTCCACGGCCTCGAGGTCGAAACCAAACAAGACTGAAGCTGCATCGTTCCCCAAGGCTTGACGACTGGCAACATAATCTATGTGTACAAGTTAGCAGCTGGTCGTGTATGCGTGCTCAAGTATGTACCTTTGAGTGGCTTTTCTGCCCATTCCAGCATCTCGTCGATGTTTCGGTTGATAATGTGTTTCTCATATGGTTGGCGCACATGGATGTCGTCGGGCACAGCCTCCACCCTGCTCAGTCGTTAATTTATTTGCGTGCTAAAAAACATGCGAGTGGGACTTGCCACTCAAACTTCATTGTCCCGTCCTCTGTGAGCCAAGCCAACAGGACAGTGGCCACGAAAGGGAGAAATTTACCGGTGGCATGGATGTTATTGACCATGTTCTTGAAGCCATTGGCCACTAGAGCTTGACGTCTGCCGAGTGTCAATGGTTGTATTCGATCCAGTAAGAAACTGAAGGACTTACGTGTTCCAGTCGACCTCCTCATTAGCGGCAGCATCTTCCCAGAGAGCTTGATCCTCCTGCGCGTACAGCAGGAATTCGGCCTTGCGGAATCTGCCACCGGCATTCATCTCGCTTGGCAGCGTCTTGGAGTATTCAAAGATCTCGTCATGATGCTCCTCGCGAAATTTGTCACGACCGGTGTATGAGGCGATGCGGGCCAGTTTTGCTAATGCTGCAGGTGCCGCCGAAGAATCTTCATTGACCGCTTGCTTGGTCCCCGCCTTGCGTTTGCTCTGTTCGGCATAGCGCTTGTTACTCATAACCTTCTGGATTGCCTATGTCCTGGGTCAGAAGCTTGCTTCAAAAGAGTCAGTCAACACCACTCACACGTCGCCACCCCGCTTTGGTGTATCCACGGAGCGGAATTCCACGAGCATCTTCATCTTGTTCTTGCTGGTCCTTGGCGGCGGAGGGTACTGGCTTCTGGCTCTTCCTCTGTTTGAAGGCCGCCACAAGTGCAGCGAGACCAGCTTCCTCAGCAGCATCCCCAGGCTGGGAGGTGTGCTTGAATGCCTTGGCGTCAAAGGCGTCGAGTTTGACCTTGTCGTAAAAGTTGATCAGAGGCTGGCCGTCCAAGGCCGCAAGATCCACGCCACTGAGCGCAACATCGTGAATCCAGTTGCGCTGGTGGTTATTGAGTTTGGGTACGGCGGTTTCGTCCCCAGCAGTGGCATGAACACAGGAAAGCGCGGGGAAGGGCATGCTGTCGGGGACATCAGCAGAGTTATACGGTTTGTACATGGTCTTCTTAGTTCGTGACATCTGTGCGAGTCAGACGGCGATAGTGGAGACTGAGTGGCAAGAGACTGACGTGGTTGAAGCCAAGTTAGCGTGGGACAAAAGACGTAAACAGAAGTGGCACTTACAACGATAGAGGGCTGAGGGCGGCCAAAGCACCAACAAAGCAACAGTTAGCGTGGGACAAACGGCGGGAACGGAAGTGGTCCTCACAACAATAGAGGACTGAGGGCGGCCAAAGCACCGACAAAGCGACCCCCAATTGTGTTGCTTTACCGAAACTGAATCTGGCTGCAATGTCAAAACGTGCCTGTAAATCATATAAGTAGCTGGAGTCACTTAAACTCAAGCTCATACCATACAATCACCTCGTCTACAATGCCCACCAACTCCAACTCGCCGCAAGAGATTTGTCGTCTTTTCGGCACACAGAACAAACCCAATAAATCTAACAACACTCGTCACGATGCTATTCTCCGCAAAGCCCTCGAACTCATCTCCCCTGCCGATCTTTACACGGCCTTGGGTTATCCCGTAAACCTCACCATGGCCATGGGTAAAGCAGGGAACCCCAGCGAGCTGGGAAACATCAAGTCCACCACCGTACATCCTCCATATGTTGCCATAAAGTTCTCCCTGACATCCCCACCAGGCTCGCAATGGACACTTCACATCCCAAGAAACTGGCCCTCCCGACGTTGAGGCACGCCAAGCTCTGCGGAAGTATGCGGAGGCATTTGATGTGTTCTACATGAAGCGCGGCCACTATAAAGTCCGCAACGAGCATGCCCAGCCTTTCCTCCAGCAGGCTGAGCAGAGGTGGCATGACAGGTGGATGAACTCAAGGCGCAGGAGGACACCATTCTCCAATTGCTGCTCTCTCTGCACTACAGCTCCCAACTATACACACGTTGCAGTTGCGATGTCGAGTCACATCTACGGACGGTCGCATGCTCCGACTGCCTACAGGCAGAGCTCTTGTGTCCCCAATGCTGGATGAGGAAACACAGGACGATGCCCACACATTGGGCATTGGTCTGGAACAAGGAACATGGCTTCTTCGAGAAGTATGACATCTGTCGCGTAATGGGGAGCAGCTCCGTTGCGCTCGGTCACTATGGGTCCCGATGTCCCGACGCGGACCTGTCTCGGAGCTTCACATTGGTAGACTCGAACGGGATCCATGCCACCATCATCTCATTCTGTCGGTGTAAGACTCTCGATGGTCAGCGTGGTGACCCGGAATTCCAGCAACTGCTGCGAGCGGGTATATTTCCCGGAAGCATCAAAGAACCGAAGACAGGCTACACGCTGGGACTGCTCGAGTACTACCGTCAGCAGCGAAACCAGGGGAAGGGTTCCGCCTACAACTTTGTCCTTGTTCTGCAGCGGATGGCTGATCCCTTCTTTGCAGGCGCAGTTCCAGTGAGTTGATCGAGAACGTAGTCCTAATTTTTGATACTTATACAGTCTTTAGGACATATATATCAACTTCCTTGCAATCACTCGCTTTCACCAGCACCTCAACATCCTCATGGAACGCGGGCATGCACACAACCCGATGGACCCGATCCCTAACGAAGTCGTCCCACCGTACCCGAATCGGCCAGAAGACTTTGTGGACATCAATTGCGCAGCATGTACAGAATGGGGTGTGAATATGCCCTTCTCTGTGAACGTAAAGCCTCATCTTCGGTAACTGGTGACACTATGGCTGGACGATATGATACTCATTCTCCTACCCAGACACCTAACATCAGTGCATATCACGTATGACGGCAACTTCAAGGCCAACCTCTTCTTCAAACGTGACGACGGCA
The DNA here is from genome assembly GCA_029282285.1 of Mycena rebaudengoi. Taxonomy (NCBI): domain Eukaryota; kingdom Fungi; phylum Basidiomycota; class Agaricomycetes; order Agaricales; family Mycenaceae; genus Mycena; species Mycena rebaudengoi. The sequence goes on from JARJCX010000068.1 coordinate 242,696, forward strand.
GTGACAAGGCCCTAACGGATGGCAAAATGTATTTTCCTAAGCAAGAGGATTTCGAAAAAATAGCCAAGTCGTATGTAATCCCGCCAGAAGACAAGGTAAAATCGCTTTCAACCCTACTAGTACCCACGCTAATGAGAAACCCAAGGAAGTACCGTGCAAAGCGCATATAGGTTCTATTCGGCACCAGGGGAAAGTAAAGTACGGCAATACTGCTGTTAGTGGTGTTATTGCCTCAGCATGCGACCATAGCGTCCTGGGGTCTTTCGTAGACATGCTCAAGGGGGAAGCGTAAGTTCTCTCTGTCTCGATGATGAAGTCGCACCCTGACATGTGAATAGTTTCGCCCTTGTCACTGTTGCACAATGCGAGAATTTGCGGCACACCAATTCACCGCCGCATGCTTCAACTTCGAAGACACCCATGGTTTTCAGTTACGACAGCTATTGTTCGTTTGTGGTGCACAGGGTCAGGCGTGCGATCACACTGTTTCCTGATGAAACATGGCTCCACCAGCTGCTGGAGGAAGCAGAAGGGCAGATTCCCGCAGACCACATTAATGGGCATGGAGAGGATTGCCAGCGTATCTGGCAGGCCGTTTACTTTGCGTGCAGGGCGCATTTCCATGGTGAGACGGCTGAAGTGATATGGGCTTTCTTGAACGCGCTCGGTTCCTCGACACGCCAAAGCACTGGAGCTGCGCGGCACGACACCATGAACTTTGTGATAGATGGCTGGAATACGTGGAAGGTGCTGGGTCAAGGTAAGCCTGCGTAGTTTACCAAGTTACATTGCTAACTTCATGTTCTCAGCGCAACTTGTTGCTGCTGAGCGACTGGACGCACTGCGGCTGTTTGAACTCCACATGGCTGTTGTAGCGGACCTCAGCAGGCAACATGAGACAGAAGTAATTGGGTGGTCCAAAATGTCGCGAAAGACGACCAAGTCTGCGAACGGGAAACCTCAGAGTGTGTATCAGCACAAATCGACCAAAGGTAGGACTTATTTTATTTTGACTCATTCTGGAGCTCAAGAACTTCAAGTGCTCACACTCGATGCCCTGCTGGCTTCAATGGTTGTGGAAGAACGACAGAAACTGATGTGCGAAGCTGGTGACGAGATGACCCCAGTGACACTGGTATCACAGTGGATTCATGATGGAACGAGCATCGAGCATGATCAGTAAGTTTTGCTGGACTCCTCACAGATAATAATATTCTAAGGCACCGTGATTCAGAACTCTTGTTATCGCACTCTTGAAGAGCCACCGGGAGCATCCAATTGAGGAGACCTGGGCAACCATCACCAGACTGCGTGACTCCCTCAATCTTAATCTCAAGAAATTCAGGGAAAGTCAGTGAACGATATACCCCCGCTTGAAGCTTAGCGCCATCGACATTGATGAGCCAGAACTGACGGCGATCCAACTGCCATCCTATCGCATGAAGCACTGACAGCGCCTGGCGGCTGACACTGATCTCAACGAGCATGACTGCCAGCTGCGGCAAGCGGAAATCAAGCTGCGGTGTAGTCAGGCCACCAACGGGATCCTTGCTGTCTGTGCAGCATCTTTGGGGTTGTCCGCTGTTAAGAAGGCCAGAGAGCTCGATTATCGCGGCCAGGCGGGCGTCACGTGTTCAGAGCGCAACTTGCAGCAAGCGGAGCTGATGAAGACCTTCGAAATCGACATGTACAACAAGGCACGGCTTTCCCTCGTCCATCTCGGCCACATGGGGAAGGACGATGTGGAGCCATATCCCGAAATGAGCCATCGAGATACGCGCAGGAAGGAGACACATTTACATCGCATGAAAGGGGACTCACGATTATTTGATGGGACCGCCTGGTATTTGCAGAGCGGGACGGCAATATCGGAGGCAACTATGCCTTATGCTCCTTCAGCCGTTAAGACACGGGATGAGGGTGAGGGTGAACGCGGCCCGCAGTTGTTGGCGGGGACACAGGCAAAGAAGCGCTCAGGTATGAGCATCTATCCAATGACTTATTGTGGGCTATTAACAGATTTATAGGTGCCGTTGTGAAGTCTCCGCGCAAGAAAAAGCGCCTTAGGGACATCGCTCCAAACAACGTGGAGGTGAATTCGTTGTCTGAGGCGGAGGACAGCGCGGACGAGAACAGCTCGGACATGCCATCGTCTGAGCAGGGCATGGAGGGACCGAAGCCGGACGAGAAGACGAGGCCAAAGCCTCGTGCACAGAAGGTGAAGATACCAGATGGCTGGATATGGCAGGAGGATCGTATGAGGGGACAGAAGATAGGCGAGGATAAGCTGGCTGAGTATAAACGGGAAAGTAAGTGTTCTGCGTGATTCGTGGCGCTGTATCCTGACAAGATGTTAGGTGATCGCGTGCAGTGGTTTCGCGCAGAGGCGGAGATGTACCGCTGGCTCGAACAGTACGAACGCAAGCATGCGGAGTTATGGCGCATCATCGTAAGGTTTGGACGTGATAGTGTTGTGTGGGCGGGAAGGGCGGTTCGCGCAGAGGAGCGAAATGGGGGTGTCAATGGCACAGCAGCATTTGCTCGGATGCAAGCGGTCATGTACCAACGGCTGCAGCACAACGCGGAGGAGATTTTCAACATCAGACTTTTCACAGATCCGTTGTCAGGTTGTTTGATGTTTTTTGATGGCAAACAACCCCAAAACACCTGCCAAATCAAAGAACCTCGCGAAAAAATCCGAAAATCTCTGAACTGCGAACTTTTGAAAAATTCGAAAAAAAAACTTTTTTTCAATGATTGCCCTCATCAACATGGCTCATTTGGCGCACTTTTTTTTTTGAAAAAAACCTGACAACCCGAAAAAACCCCAAAAAACTGCGAATGGATTTGTTAAAACCCTGATGAAAAGCCCCGAGTCAGGAGCACATCACGACTGGGTGCAAGCGACAACCTTCGACGAGCTAGCGACGAAGATCGACGGGTGGCGTGATCTGGTCTTCAAATGGATGGATGATCGGGTGCGTGCAATGGTGTCAACATTGTTTTTTTTTTATTGACGAGACGCAGGGAATATATCGTGCCTACAAGGACTTTTGAGAAGGGAAATGCAACTTGAGTCCGGCAGGACTCAAGTATTTTAGATCTTAAGTACATGTATCTGTTCAAATCTGAAGTTGGGTGTGTGACTGGAGTTCGGGACTTAAGTTTGGTCGGGCTTAAGTTCCAGGCTCGGGACTTGAGTTCGGTGGAACTTAAGATCTGGCAAGGTGGGAGAGGGGGGGCATTGGGAGGGTGTGGCGGCGTAGGTACGGGCAGATCTTAAGTTCTTAGCGAACTTAAGAGGTATTTACCACCCAAATCTTAAGATAAGCTAATATTATTTCACTATTCGCACCGCCCAAAAGTTCTCGGATATCAGCCATCACTTTTAAGCGAGAGCCTTGATTGATGACTGACTTGGCTCTCGCCTTCGACTCTGTGCAACGCCTGCGAGAAATTTTCTACTGAAAAAATTTGGATTAAAGAATAGGAAAGGCACCGGCGGTCCGGGAATTTCCTCGGGCTGAAATGACCAAAAACTGCGCCTTTACTTCGCTTTTTGAGTGTCACTTAGTCCCTTTTGGGAGCCCCACTTTTCTGGCATCAAGCATCACTTTTCAGATCAAAAGGCGATTTTGGAGGGTGCGAATATGCTCTATTGAGAATGGTTGCGAGACGTAATTTCTTACGGCAGAGGCTTCCCGAAGTTCCAGAAGTTCGGGTCTGCCGAGCTCTGCCGACGGGGATCGGCAGAGTCTCTGCCGACGAGGCCTTGAAACGCCGTGATTCCCGAATTATGTTCCTACCCAAGTGTCTCAGCAACTAGGGCTTCTCTAGGGTTTTTTGATTCGTCGAAAACACTGTTCTGGGCATTTTGGGCTCTGGATATGTGGTCCTGGCTGATCGATTTCTCCGGTGCGAGTCTGGGCTCTTCCTGTCGTTCTCTGCAGTAAATCCCCTTCCTTGCTGGCCTGTGGCATTCTTTGTGCCCATTATCACTCGATATCCCGCAAAATAGCTCTGTGTGCTTTCATACACGCCGCCGAGAAGGCCAACTGCGGGGTACAATGAGTGTTTGTGCTCAGTGTACATTTTGTACAGGCCAGAGAGTCGTCGCGGATTTCCTTTGTCAAGCTTTGCGGGCCGTTGGAAGCCTGAGTCTTTATTCAACCAGGCTGGCGCAATGTCATGTTTTTGGCTGGATTCCGGTTCAAACAATCACTAGATTTCTGCAAAAGCAATTAACTTACTAGCAACTGCCGGTGTGGCAGCATTCGTTACGTTGAACCAGGCAATCAAACTGTGGCAGTGATGATGTACAATTCGTCGAAAGATCTTTTAAATTTACATTAACTCCGTCCCCCCTTCTCGTCTCCCGCCTCCTCCCGCCGCCCCGCCCCACCCATACCATCCCGCGCAAATCCGCCCATTGTCACATGGGCCCACGCCGCCGCCGACTCCACTCCTATGTCCCGTACTCTGCCCCCGACTCGCCTGATGCGCCTGGCCCGCCGACTCCACGTCCGTGCGTCCAGGACTTAAGGCCTAGCGCAATTGTTTGTGCATCTTGTGCATTGATCTCTTCCAGCCAACTTCCAGCAGTCATGCACATCGTCGCCGATATGACGCCGCCCTTATGCTCTCCACTGTCCTCTGGTGCTTTTCATTTTGGTCTCTCGTTTTGTCTACGAACTCCACCGCCTCGCCTTCCTGTCTCACCATCGCCTCGCCTTAAATTACTGCCTGGGCATCAAAATTCTCGCCCGCGCTGGAAATAGTCACTCCATCGCTTGACCATCGTCGAAATAAATCTGCAAACTTGCGCAGTGTACTACATTCCTCTCGCTCACCGCTTCGACACTTTGAACTTCCCCGTATATACGGCAAAAACTGCCGCTATTCTAAGCTGTTTACGACCGCGCCTCTTCCGCCCCCTACTGTCGTCCTGTATGCTCACACCTCATACCAACGCACAAGCACCCCTGGGTGAGTATACCCTACATTCCTGAACTCGAAAATTGGCGCTAGATGCCCTCCCCGCGTCGCGATATGGGCGCCAATTGAACGTCGCCGCCGTGGCGCGCTTACTGCATGCGCCCACCGCCGGGATTCCGAGGTGAACTCGTTTGAAATGCGACGGAGAAGCGTTTAGCAGAGAATAGGGCAGTTTTTGGATGAGCTGAGACGTCCAGGCGCGTTTAGGGCTGCCACCCGTGGATTCACGGCAACGGCCGTGTGCTCGACGGGTTTTTCACGGCACGGCCCGTTTGGAGACATCCAGCAGCTCTGACGGGACGGTACGATCGACGGCACGGCCGGAACGGTAGCACGGCACATAAAAAATCGATTTAAACTGTTTACAGCGCAGAAATGATGTGTAAACTACCCCAGGATCTCCTTGACGGCAGTACGAGCCAAGCGAAGGCGTTGCTTCACCAGCATGAGAGTTCTGATCGTCTCAGGCTTCAAACTCGCACGCCTGAGGGAGATAGTGTCCATTGGTCAGTGTACGAGTTGGGCCACGAAATAAGACATCCGACCTTCGCATTGCCATTTTCATCCGCGTGTTCCGCAGCCAAACTCTCCGTCAGTTTGTCCGTGTTCCTTTTACGACCACCACGACGAAGAACACCTGATACGAAGGAACACATTAGTCTACGAGAATGCAAAAGCGTGAGGATAAAAATAAGAACTCATCAGTGAGGGCATTTGGAAGAGGAATATCGTCCGACTCCGAGTTATAGAAGAGGATTTCCGAAGCATCTTTGAGGCTGTTATCAGCGTTGAGTGCAGACTGGTCAGACATGGTACTGATGCAGCAAGTTGAGCAATCTCTCTTATACCTCCTAGACCGGATAAATTGTTCCGGAGCAGTAATAACGATTATCGTGGCTCAGTGCCGCGGCACTGAGCGGCACAGAGGGTGAAATCCATGTAAATATCCAGAAACCAGACTTCAGCGCTCTTGAGACCGAGAAAAGCGCAATCCGTCGTAATAAGAATGACCAGAGACGAGGCGGAGGCGGGGCCGCACCAGATACATGTGAATCCCAAGCCCATAGTCCATGAGGTGAGCATACGCAGCTGTAGAAAAGATTACCGATCATCATGATGATAGGTACATTCACCCGAAGCACTTGTGCTGGCCAAGAAGCCCCGTTAACTGGCACACATTCATTCAACAATGTACAGAGCACATTCAGATAGCTTCGATGCGTCTAAACACGTCCCAGTGGCAAGCAGGCAATGGAGGAGGTAAGAGCGCAAAAGAGACTGATGCCATGAAATGATCTCGCTCGGACTTCTCCGAAAGGGTTCACACACGGCTCGCAGAGCCGCAGAATACATCTAACGCACTTGCGGTGACTCTGCAGTGCTTACGGACACTGTTTTGGATGACTTTTGCTCCCCCGTTCACGGCCGTGACGGCCGTGTTTCGACGGGCTCGACGGGTCTAAACCCGTGCCGTTGCCGTGCCGTTGGAAAGCATCCAAAATGGCTCACGGAACGGTACGGCAACCCGTGCCACGGGTGCCGTGGAACCGTGGAAACGGTAATGGGCGGTAGCCCTAGGCGCGTTATATCGGCATATATTCGCAATTTCACCATTTTTTCGACTAATCCGGTTTCCTCAGCGCCAGGTCGCCCCCGTTTATCCTGAATTTGTTCCATGTGAGTCATCCATATCCACCTGCTTGGAGAACCGTGTGTACAGACCTTAAATCCGCTTGCTGAATCCCAGTTTCCGCGTCGTCGCGCGTACTGCCTCCCCCCACGAGACTTTCATCTTAAGATTAGCTTTCAGGAAATGCTCTGCCCAATAAGAAGAAACGTCAGTGAACATCTAAGTCAGTGTTATTTGAACATTGATTCAATGTCATTAGTTCAAGGCAAGCTGCCCTTTCAAGTTCTCAATGAGCGGGATAAGCTGCTCTGTGAGTGTTGCATTTTTTCTGGCCTACTTCGACTTCACTTGAACTTGAACAGTTTCTGGCCTCTCAAATAGGAACGGGTTGCCAGGGATTTCTTGGACGTTTTGCACGTTATGTAAGCTGTTATTATGCCAGTTTTGTGGATTGCACGATATATAACAAGTCAATTGAAAAGGAGAGTATCCGGCGCATGAAATAGAAGTTATTTATGTCACGGCCTGAGTGGGAAGCCAGATCTGGAATTCATATCCACGACATTTACGCAACACCTTAGGAGGCGATACCGCACAGTTTTGAGCCTATAGGGGAGAATAAAGGGAGGCGGGGTGGGGACAGTGTATCATATATCGTTGGTGGCCAAGGACGTTCCAGAGCGAATGTCAACGTCAGGAGGCGATTTCGTCCGCGGCGATGGACTTTGATACCGTAAAGAGGCGTGCTTGCGCACAGTTGTGAGCCAAGATAGTCTAGGAGTAGTATATTTGCAAGTAGGGGAAGGGGTCTTGTTGAAGACGGCGGGGAGTGGCAGAGGCGGGCCTCTTATTGGTGTAGGGGGGAAGAAAGTGCCAAACTGGTGCACATCGTAATGCGACGTGATGCGGAGCAGCCGATTGCAGTTTTGAAAATATTTGTTGCTTCTTCAATTAGCATGCAGGTAAGCCAGCGCAGGACATTTAAATTAACATTACTATCCTGGAACTGGGACAAAATCCACCAAGATGGTTGAGTAATAATTATATTTTTCATGCCCAGATATGGTTATAGCAGCGAGAGCGTGCATGCTAGAAAAAAGGCACAACAGTCACCAGGGATTTCCCTGGAAGAACCTATCTCTCAAGTTTGAGTCTCAAGTGCGGAATACTCAGTGGCTCAAGTCTATGACGGTCCCGTGGATGGAAATTGGCTCAGTCACATGGCCGTGTTTCAAGCTGATTAAAACCTGCGGTGCATCTTTAGTTTTCATCTTTAGTTTTCTGGTCCTGCCGGCGGGCCCATTCAGTAGGCTAGGCTATCACTTTCAGAGTTAGGGTAGAACAGGTTAGATCAGCAAAAATAATGTACAACGGGGACGGCACAGGCAGCGCAAGTTGTTTATACAGGAGCAATATAGTCCATGTCAATGCAATGAGATGATATATGTGTTGAGGGCCTAGAAAGACTTCATCAAAGAAGTAAAGAGAAAGAAGCGCAATGGGCAGTTGCATTACGGTTGTATCAGCGCGGGACGTGTAGCGCGGGTATATCTGGTGCAACTCGCGGCGTGTGTGTCGGGGCAAAGATTGGACATACCCAGCACGGACTACAAGTAGTTGAGGCAAATTGGTTAAGAACTGAATTTTAAACGCACTTTCTCTAAAGTTTGTGTTTGGGGTAGATATTGGATAGGATTAGGTATGACGAGTGGGGTATGTGCGCGGTGGTTCCTATATAATTGCCACGTGGAGACGTGGTTCGCGCGGGATACAAGTAGGATACAAGGAGGAATGAACGAAGAAGGCAGAATCGAGAAAGTAAGGCAAGAGTAAAGGAATCGTACCACACATGTATACCCATACTCATTCCATCACACGTCGCGTGTTCCGTGCAAGATATAAGACATGGCTGGCGGCGCATCTACGCGCGGAAATGCCCTGGACTTCCTGGAAAGAATAAGCGTTGGGGCAATACGCTGCGATAGAAACGCACAAAAACTCTCTATTCTTGGAATGCGCTGCATCTGCGTCGCAGTGGGAGAGAGCCCCTAAAAAAGGCGGCGTCAGCGTTGAATTAACAAATGAGTGATAATAAAACACATCACTGTCCATCCACACTTGGCGCGACTTTACTCGACGGATTAGGAACGGTCCTGAAAGTCCGTCCTGGAGGTGGGATCAATGGTAGGCTTGGTAGTACGGTCTGAATTGGAGAAGGGGATTGTCAGACCAACAATATGTTCGAGATAGGCTACGGAAGTCAGTCAGAACTGTAGTTTATGTCATCTGGCAGTGTTGTGAGTGTAGTACTGTAGGAGAGTTCGATGTATGGAGTGGATGGAGGAGTTGACGAAAATAATCAGCAATAGTCAGCAATAATACTGCTACACTCGTCGCATGTGATGTTCAGACGCGCACTTCTCAAGTCAACGGCACGCGGTGACTCTGAGATAGAGACCCGTAGCTGCGGTTGACTTGAGTGTGGCGCCGTTGGACAATTCGCGGCGTGCGAGACCGGGCCTGTTGTCAAGATGCGGACGTTGGGGTGTGACGAGGAGGGTGGTGGAGGGAATGTGTGGAAGATGGGGAAGGGTGGAATGGGGTACGAAGAGGGGGGAAGGGACTAACCGGAAGCAAACCACAAGGGTAGAACAAATTTAAAATCGGTGAAATCAGGACAAAAAATAAGAAGAAAAACTGTGCAGATGTACCGAGGGCAGCGACACCTGGCGTGTGTGGTAGACGCCGTTCATAAGGTTTCCGAGTCGGAATATAGTGTCCGCGGAGCTATTGGGAGGTGCAGGTGTGGCGGTACAAGTATGGACCCAGAGATGACGACATGGGATGCGTTTTGAGGCCAGTAACGACGTGGCGCCTGGTCTTGGGATGGAGATTTCAGAGCAAACCAGGTAGAATTGGCGCGGGGCCCTCGCGATTAGTCAGAAAAATCGCGAAAATGTGAATATATGCGGGTCTGACGCACCTAGGTCTCCCGGTACCTCCCAAAACTGCTCTATCCTCTCGCTTATACTCCTCCCTCGCTTCTTAAACAAAACCGATGGTAAACGATGGCAGTAGGAGGATGCGGTTGACGCTGCACTGCGACGCTTCGGTGGCACGCGATCGGTGGATCGGGGATTGCCAGTGGGCCAAAATTTCGACTGGGAGAGTACCTGAGGGAGTCGTCCGAGGGAGTCGTCGGGTGGGTATGGGGTATGGCCAAACCAAGAGCTCACAAAAAGAGGAGAACGGCGGGGGAGACTAAAGAGCGCGCAGGGGGCGCAGTTTTGAGTGTAGAGGGGAGAATAAGGAGTCACAATGAAGTGGAGGTGGTGTAGAACACATTGGTAGTGGCTGCAGGACGATACCGAGAAAGCACGGACTTTATGAGACGAAAGCGCGGCCGGAGAGGGCGTTTGATGCCAGAATGAGACGGGCTGGCACAGAATTGTGAGCAAGAGAGGTTCTTGGGAGACGACAAGTAGCAAGTGGGAGTGGATATGGTCGTGTAGAGTACGCTTCCGAAGGTTTCAGGGATGATTGACTGGAGCTGGGAGGAAGAGATCGTGGGGCAAATGAAGCGGATGGGGCCATCGTATCAGTGCCGCGGGTGAGGGTATGTCGGAGGGGAGATAAGAATGCAAAGGGCGCAAGCCGCAGAGTGTCGGTGGGTCGCAACAGGATACGCGGAGGCGTTGTCGGTGACGGTGGAAGCCAAGAGAGGCAGGCGCCACACAGCGCCATATATATATACAGTGCGGACCGTGCCGGCCGTTGCCGAGCACGGTATAGGCCCGTGGGAAACGCGGGCGGGAAGACGCGAGCTGAAGGGAGAGATGGAAAGGTGGGAGTGTGGAAGGGAGTGGCAGCATGGTAGTTGGGTGGCTAGGGGGCGGGAGCTGGTGCGAGGCGGGCCGGTGACGGCCCACGGGGGTTAGGGGCGGGCGGTGCTGTGGGCGGGAGGCGCATCGGGGATGGCGGGACGGGACGTTGAGCGCAGGGGCGCATATGTTCAGCGCAGCGCCGCAGGCGGCTGGGCGCAGTCGCATGGGGGGTGCGCGCGCTCGACGAGTTGTCGGCACGTCGGCAATTGATGCAGTGTGGGTCGCCGGAGCTCGGGTCCGGGAAGTTCCGCAGCGCAGCGAAGAGCGCAGGGATAGCGCGCAGGTGCGCAGGTGCTCAGGGGGATTCAGCGCAGGTGCGCAGACAGGTTGGAGAGCGTTCGATCATGTAATAGGAATCGTCGGGACGTCGGGAACTGTTCCGGAGTTCGGCTCCGGGAAGTTCCGGTGCGCATCTCGTTATAATGCGAACCATTGCCGCTGGAGAATGCCAGCGTATGTGGGCTGTTGGGTGATATAGGGTGGGTGGAATTGGGTGTATGTGATGTCGTCAGAAAGCTACAAGCTAGCAGAAACAGGTTTCAGATTTTTTTAAGGGAAATGGGGGTAAACTTAGCGCATGTAAGCGGGGAAAGGCTACAGGAAGCCATTTTGGTGTGTGCAGATGAAATTGGGTGTGGAGGTCGAGGGGGGTGTCTAAAAATGCTGAAATTTTTGGGAGGGCTGGCCCATATGTGCCTCTTGGGCCAGAGATGTTGAGATGTAGGGGGACGGAAGGGGGTGATAGTGATCGGAGGTTGCGCACTCGGCCGGTTTTTTCTTGGAAATTGGTGCGCAGATGGATTGTGGGCCGCATTGTGAAACCCATATGTGGTAACTCCGTTTTCGGAAGGTTATGGTGATGAGGGGGAAATAGTCCAGATTTGGAAGGGCCACATTTCTGGTCTTATGGGGTATATCAAAATATTACGTATAACCCTAAGTGCGCAGCCTCGAATTCAAACCTCTTAAAATTTGGAGAATAACCTAGTGTTTGAAGTGGTGGAAGTAGTAGAAAACCTCAATAATTTCGACTGTGTACAGATTCTGGAGTCCAAGGTTACTTCACATTGAGTCGGAGACCATCAAATCTGCTCACGGTGCTCGCCCAGGTGCCAATGAGAAGTGCACTAGAAAATCAAGCTCAATTGGCAAGCGAGAGAGAGCGCAACACAAGAGGCACCCAGTAACGATGTCCAGAGTTGGGAGCGTCATTGTGGGGGACGGACTGGAGGGCAGTAACCGGTTTTCGTGTGAGTTCTCCGTCTTCGATTTCATTCTTTCTATCGCGACGGCCCTGTGCGGCGTGTCCTGATTTGGTTTCGCCTTCATTCCGGCTGTCGATCAGTATTCAATTACATGTACACACCGTCAACGCTAACGATAACGATCATCGCAGACTGAACGCGCCGATGCGGCGCACGGTCAGGCACTGCATTGTCGGCGGTGCTGCGGTGCAGATGGTACATACGTTCGTAGTGGTTCCCCCGCCTGGGTTCAAGTCAAGAAGCCAGGCCAGCCAAACCAGAGTTTCAGCAAGCCAGGCCAAGCCACGCCATGGCCTTCTTGGTACTGGCGAACACGTTATCCATACATATATCTAGGGTTCAAATTAGGTTAAACTGCTCTTCAATAGATGAAAAATGAATCTCAGCTTAGATCTATCCAGCCTAGCCCAAACTACGCACATGGTAGACTATTTGCGAAGCTCGGTCTCAATTAGGATGCAGTGTTAGATTTCATAAAGAGGGTCCTCTCCTGGACGTCTTAAAAAAGCCCAGTATATTTTCTTATCCAAGCCATGGCTCAGGTCACTGGCTTTGGCCCTGGCCGTGGATTTCCCAAGCCTGAGCCAGGCGAAGCCAAGCCACGGTTTCAGGGCCAAGCCAAGCCGGGGAAACACTACGTCACGTCCGTTACCTCATTCCCTTGCTTCGCATGCTGACTCCATGCACCAATCACTCCGGAAAAAGCGATGTTTCGGGGCTCCCGATACTGGATACATTAAGTCTCTTATATCCGGATATTTTTGCGAGGACTAAATTGATCAGAAGATTGAATCCGCTGGGGGTGGACTGTCCACAGGGAATCCGGGTGGAATCGTTGCCGATGAAAGTGCGGGTAGACTGCTGGAGTTCCCCGTGTCCGGCAAATTCGGCTAATGACAGTGCATCTCACTGTTGTGTCTCTCTCTGCTCTAGACTTCCACCGCCTCATCGTGCTCGGTTCGCTCGACTCGATTCTGTTTTAGGAACTACTACCGTCTACGTCCCAGAATGGTATTCAAGTTCACTGGCGCTGTACTCCATAGCTTTGCTCTTCCTCTTGGCGCTGCTGCCGATTATATCGGATTCATTGCCCGACAATACAGCCACATCTAACCGAAGCCGACCCTATCCCCAAGACCCGAACGCCGCTCTCAGTCTGCTGCTCACTCTTGTCCTTTGGTGCTGGATATCTAGAGTACACTCCGTAATCTGGTCTGGGAGTGAAAAGTGTAGCACATGGCGCGATGTCCTGAAACATTTACTCACCTTCAAGAGAGTGATCCCCGTCGCTCGTTTGAGCGGCCTATTCAATCCTCAGACTATAAATTATTGTGCATTTTCACTCGAGAAGAGCGGTTCCATTTCATATCTCACTCTACAACCCCCACTCTCCATCCACCTTCGCTTTTTCGCTCCCTTCCTTTCTCTCTTATCACTTCTCACTCGCTCCTAATACCACCCTGCCTTCCGTAGCATTCATTACTTCCCATTCCTTCTTCTCTCGTTCCATCATGGACTCTACCAACATCCCGTCGTCCTTTCTATCTCCCCGCACTTCTTCAAATCCTCCACCTAAAAGATATCTGTTTTTTTTTTTTTTTTGGGTGGAGTGTTTGGAGTAGCTTCCGCATGTCGACTATGGTGTCGCCTTCCATGGCCCGCTAATTGATTCCCGAGGAATTTAAACCTCGGGGTTGTGAAAGTAATACAAGTTGAAAACCGTGAGGAAATGCCTTTACGCACTGAGTGTGGGACTCATGACTAAGATGCCGGCGACTCCGCGATCACCCCCATACTTACCTATCGCGTCTCCCCCCAATCCCCAGTCGCCGCTGCATCTCAATACCCACTAAAACCCCATCTTCTCCTGTCCAATCGTCGGGGAGGTACTCCTCGTTGAGGAGTGTGCCTTGCCAGGTTCGTAGGACCGTGTCTTTTGGCAGTGCTTTCTTACCATACTTTTTGCTTGTCATGCGACAGTCGGTGTCGAGGCGTGTGTTCATTGCGTGGACCCATCTGTTCCGTATCTCTTCGTCCGTTGGATACCTGCCTTCATTTTGGATCAGTCGCTCACATCGCAGTTTCCAAATAAGGTGGGCGGATTCGGAGATGACGATCCTGTAAAGGCGTGCGTCTCCAGCTTTTATTTTACCATCTGACGTTTTGAATTCAGCGGTGCAGCAGCCCAAGATGTTCCCTATCCCCAGTGTTGGCCACTCCTCGTTCCTCTTCGTCCAGAGGCGCTCTGCAAGGTCCCATATCTGTGCTCATCCCGGAACCTCACATTGGGTGAGTATGTGTTCCATAGTTTCTATTTCTCTACAGTGCTTGCACTGACTCCATTCTTGCAGTTCTGCTGAAGCATTTGGACGATTACAATTCGTCCCTACCATGTATGCATCGTGCGTTGTCATCCAGAAGAAGTATCTTGCTGTTCTCGATAGGTCTTTGCTCTTCATGGATCTCCAGATTCTACCTTCTGTCGGTGTACTATCATCCCCCTAGAACTCGGACACCTAAGGAAAATATGTGAATATCATTTTATCCACAAGGTCTAGGCTCAAGCTGAGTGTCTTGATCGTCAGTAATTTGTCTTTTACCCAGGTTACAATCTTTGTTTCATAAGAAACGGGCAAGAATTCATCAAACGGCGCCGTTCTTTCGGGTGCGGTCCAGTGTCCGAGTTCTAGGTGATGGCCGGATTTAGGATTGATCCCATCCTCTTGCCCTCATTTCTCAACCGATTTCACTGTAACCTGGTATACTGCTTCCTCTCCATCTAATCTAATGTCTTGTACTACATCTAACCCTAAAAATCATCTTCAAACTTCAGTTGGATGATTTAGTAATTCTGTGGGATCAGGGTTTATGGTTGTTTTCAGCAATATGTCTGTAGAAGGTTCACTTGGAGGGATATGAACGAGATGAAGCTCTCCACACATTTCCTCATGTCCATTTGAACTGTTTCAAATAGATTTTGCGCTGTTCGAAGATTTGTTCCACTGATGCCAGCCTCATTGCGGCACCGACAATAAACCCAAGTTGGCCACATCGTCAATTTTCATCTTGGCATAGATTTGAGTCAAAATTTGTTACAAAATTGTGCAGAAGTACTTAGCCCGATCTAATAAACCCATATGTATGCATTCCGGCCCCCCCGTAGTACCATCTTCCGTGGAACAGGCCAGACCCCAGATCTGGAAATCCCTGAATTTCAAGATTGTGATGGAACCAGTTTGTTTCCTACCATAAAACTTGGTATCAATGTTCATTGACACTGTATACACATTATATGGTTCGTTAATTCGTATCTGTATCACCACAGGATCTTGGGTGAATGCATATATCTAAAAATAGCCCATACACCAAATCGTTTCGAATTATCCATAGGGTTCCACGGAATCTTGGGTGCATCTCTTGGTATAAATTCATAAAGGGCCTACTGCAGATTATATAACACCAAAGATCAAAGAAAACGGCCAGGAATTGAGCGAGATACACTTGTTTGTCCGAGTACTAGGTTTGTCCGGGATGGTGGGGGACGATAGTACGTCCAAAGGCTGCCTGGATTTCAGCCTTGATCCGCTCTGTGTTGAGTCTGCTACGTTTTCTTTTCTTGAAACTCCTCTTCATTTTATCTACACGTATTGCTTTATAGGCGAGGACTTGTGTCATGGCTGTCAGTTTGGCGCCGGTTACACGCAGTTTGGATTCAATTCCTAGGCTCACATGGTCTTCCTCTTCTCTACGGGCACCCTCATCGGCCATCTTATCGGCACCCTCGTTTCTCGGATGTCCGTTATGTCCCTTTACCCATTTGAATCGGGTTGGAGCTGTACGCTTTCTCAGCTTTCCTATGGTGGCTTGTATAATCTCCGTATTATTGATGCCAATATAACCCTGATCTTCCCATTTTTGCCTGTTTTTGGTCAGCGCATTTATGGCGTATTTTGAGTCGCTCTCAATTTCAAGAGTCGCATTTGGCGGGGCACGTTCGCTTGCTTCCTTGATGCCTACTACCTCTCCGGTCTGGTTTGACTGGGTGAGTGTGGATGGAAGTTTTATTCCTATATTTCTGGCGTCGTCTTCATAGAAGATTCCCGCTCCAGCTATGGCGTCGTCATCGCCGTTGTTTAGGCATGATCCATCTGTGGCCACTCTTATCTCTGGGCCAGGCACATCGCTCAGTCGCATATTTGGGAGCTCTTTTGTCGTGTTGCCTTCTATGAAGATTCGGAAAATATCTCCAAGGTTTCCGGTTGTAGTTATTTTCCTGTCGAAGTTGGTCCATTCATCATCGGGCTGATCAATCACTGCTTCATAGTCTTCCGGCAGTTCTTGTCTTGGGTCCCATTTCGGTGGCAATGTGTCCATTCGTTCCTTAGCTCTTTTGAAGCATGCGTTCGGGTTGGTGCATCCTATGTATTTTATCCTTCGGATGGGGGGGGCCATCTGTTTATTTTTGGAGCTAGGCCAAACGCTCCGTGCAACCAATTAAAACTGTTCCCCCGATTTTTCCGGACCTGCCCCCAGGGTTGCCGGGAGAGATTTCCGACACCGGTTCACTGTCCCCCCCCCAGTGAAGGGAGAATGTCTATAGGGTGCTGTGGGCGGTTTCGGGCACTGCCCGAACCGCCCCCCCCACTCGGGGGGGAATGTCTATAGGTACTCCCAAGCTATGCATTGACATGTTATATCTTGGTGAATATTCTTTGTTTGGTTTCAAGACACTTGGCATGGATTTAACACTCAGTTCAAACTCCGAAGTGCGCAAGCCATTCTGTCTGATGGCATCAAAGTCTACGCCAATTTGTCGCCTTGGCCCACAAAGTCAATATCATGATTTCATCGGTATAAAAAGCTACCGGGCCCCCAAATTATATGTGACCACTTCTGGATCACCCCTCCTATGAACATTAAGTGACTAGTATCACCATTATCACTACTTTCGTGATTTAGAGGCATAGTTTTTGGGCATGCAAAAACGGTGTGCACAGACGCAAATTGGCATTTGCGCGTGAGCATAGGCTTTTGGTGGGACGAGCAAATCTTCTCATGCCCATCAAAGCCCTCGCCGCTTCATTGGCATAGCCCGCCAGCACCTAGTTCAGTCGGTAACTTACCCTGTGCAGCATAACAGAGCCAACCACGCTACCGCTGCGGCTCTGCAACTACCTCATGTAAAGACTAGAAGACTGGCAGCAATTTAATAGTTTTAATATGCCAAAGCCTCAGGTATGCTCAAATCAGTGACTTTTTCGTTGTGAACCTTCCTTTAATGGCTATATGAACATAAGACTTGGATTCTGCGGTGGTTCAATCTGTAGAATGTCCAGTAACAAGGAAATCTGTCAGTGTGGTTGCGGGCACTTGCGGTGGTGGGAGGAAGCAATACTAGACATCAAGGAAATTACGAGAGCTTTTCAGTGGTTCGTTTAAACATACCACTGAAATTAAATTCGACAGGACAAGCCGTGACACTGGGTGGGCTTGCGCCGCCTGTGAGCACGCCCACGCTGTAAAAAAATAATTCACACAGGAATAAGTAATGTGGTTGCATTTCGCAGCTGAGAATTAAAATAATTGGAAGCTTTGAATAGATCTAGTGAGCGTCGACTCTGACAGAAGACAGAAGCCGTATTATTAATGCACTGTGTACAACTATGTTCTTTTTTGTGCATGAGCAGAACGGCTTGGGAATACGCACAAACTAGCGTGCCCCCAGCAAATTTAACTGCTAAATTGGCGTTTATTCAGATACTGGACACCAGATATATATTAGGCTTGTCCTGGAGAAACCGGTTTGCGGGAAAGCCAATTCTGAACGAAAATTCCTTGACATAAACGATCTGGCTTGTGGTAAAAGCGAACAAATATCACTGCGTTCAGCGGTCCCTTAGAACTGGATCGTGTCTAGGTGCCTAGACGGCCAATTGTGTCTAGCCAACTAGACACAATGTTTCTAGGTGGCTAGGCAGTTGTAGCCACCTCCTCAGCCACCTCTCGACTCGCCCTCGACAAACGGACATAGACCTGTCTCAGATGATCTCGGCTGATGCCGGGTCTAGGCGGCCTCGACTTGACAGGTCTAGGTAAATAGGCGTACATAAACGTCATCTAGACCGATCTAGACCCGTCTCACAGGTTCTACACTTTTACGGGTTTAGGGACCCGCTGAACGCAGTGTATAGCAACTGAAAAGATCCAGCCAACCACTATTTTGGCTTGCAGCTCAAAATTGCTCAATACTCCCTCACTTGCGGAGAAATTGTGCGTTAAACATTTAAGGTTGGGATTTCCGGCGTCACTCATCAATCTCGAGCACAAGAAATTAAACCTGCACCACTCACACTCGAGGACATCGAATGGATGAAGCGTCATATAACGGAGCACGGACTGGATACATCTGTTGGGGTTGATGACTTCTCTCATGAAGAATGCTTAGCAATCCCCAATGAGAAACTACTGGAGTTCTTCCTATACTGTGTCAAAAACCGCGATATGCCACGGCCCTGGTGGATATCTCTGCTGATTGGGATCCTAAAGAAGGACAAGGACCCTTACCTACCACAGAACTATCGTCTTATTGCCCTGGAATGTTGCATGTTAAAAATGCTTACCCTTATCATTGACCGCCGCATCCGTGAAGGCGCAGAGGACATTGGAGCAATTCCAAAATCGCAGAACGGCTTT
Organism: Mycena rebaudengoi; assembly: GCA_029282285.1. Lineage (NCBI taxonomy): Eukaryota > Fungi > Basidiomycota > Agaricomycetes > Agaricales > Mycenaceae > Mycena > Mycena rebaudengoi. The sequence continues at coordinate 261,163 of JARJCX010000068.1, forward strand.
CAAGCGGAACTTCGAACCAACGACAACCCCTTTGTGCTCCTTTGCCTTATCGATAAAGCAACCGCACTTGGGAAACCTCTGTACGCCGCTTATCTTGATCTCAAAAACGGGTTCCCGGGGACCGACCGCCCGACATTGTGGGTGAAACTGGCGGCACTCGGGATCTCTGGCCCAATGATCGAATGGCTGAAGTGCCTTTATGATCGAATCCGATATGTTGTTCGATTGGATGGGAGTTATGCGCCGGCGTTCACATCTCTTCTCGGAATATTAACTGGCGACCCAGGATCTCCCCATCTGTGGAACCTATTTATGTCGGACTTCGTACTCGCACACCACCCCGAGGATATGAAATTGAATGGTGTACCTTTAACACAAATCGAACATGCCGATGATATTATGACGGCGTCTTCAGGCACATCCGGCTTCCAAATGCACCTCAACGGATCCCAATCCTGGTCGGACAATAATGGCTGTGAGACTTCACTGGCTAAATGTATATACCAAATCTTCGGAGCACGCCAAAAGTCATACCCCGAGTTTCACATGGGGGGGAACGTTATCAAGCAAGAACACAAGGCATGCTACCTGGGCATATGGTTCGAAACGGGTACCAAATTCATCTGGCATGAACAATACAGAGTAAAGGCGAAAAAAGCCGCTACCGTGGCAAACGTAATCTTAGGTCTGGACCGTTTTGTTGGCGTTCTTCCGGCATGGGATATGCGCACTCTGTACATGGCCAGGGTTGACCCATACCTCACTGCTGGGTGTGAGGTTTGTTTGGATATTGAACACAAGAGCCTGAAACTTCTTGAAAAGGTTCAGTGTAGGTTTCTACGTCGAATGCTTGGGATTGGATCCCGGTCTATGAAGGCTGTCTTGTTTTCAGAAACGGGGATATGGCCAATTAAATACCGGCGAGTATATGTGGCGCTCAAGAATTTGTGCTACTGGATTGGCCTTGAAAAGTTGGACCGACCGGTGTGGAATGCCTTGCAGGAGTCGCTTGATCTTGCCCGGAATAAAAACATCTCGTGGATAAATGACCTCCGAATTGTGTTGTCGCGGTTATTGGGGGAGCTTGCTCCCCCGATTCTATTAGGCGATCCGATTTACGTGTCACGTGTAAAACCGCGGTGAATAAGTCACGAGTTGAGTCCCACGATGGTGCTGCCGCGCAGCGGCAGTTCGGTTCGGCCGAAATCCATGACAGGTCGTTTCGGCCGAAATCCACGACAGTTCATTTCGGAGATTGATATCAATTTGAAATAGAAAATAGAAAAATTAAATCCTCGACGCAAGCACGCAGCAAGCATGCAGAACCCGCATTCCTCCTTGCTTCACCCCACCATCCTTGCTGTAAAGCTTCAGGTATTTTCCCCTCTTTTCAGTTGTATTTATATTTTATTCCTCCAAACTCACTCTGTTTTCACAGCTTTGATGCATTTGGTGATTGGCTCCTATCTGCTCTTTCTGATCTTATCTCGGATACTGTGCGTGCTTTCTTTAGCCTTGACCTTTTCTCACTTTTTGTAGCTCTGTTGGAATGCATGTCTCCCTTGCCCTTCTGATTCACATTCACAAATTGACTTTAAAACAGGGATCAAACTCCACCCAATACTCCTCAAAGAGCTCGGATTGCATCTCAAAGGAATGAGCGGGATAATCGTCTTCTAGACAGCCCCCAGCGGCATCATGTGCCTCAGAATCCACCTCACATTGCTCCTCCTTTTCAACAGGCTCAGGATGATGTCTTTGGTGGTGGTCCCCTTCCAGACAGACATGGAGCACAGGCCTTTCTAGCAAATTTAAATTTTCAGCATGGAAATGCAGCACCACAATTGACTCCAAATAGTGTGACTTTAGCACAGGAACGTTTAGCTCGGCTGCAGGGCCCCCCAGAATTCAATCCTGCACCTGCACCTAGCGGCAGACGTCGACCTCCACCTGCACCACCACCTGCGCCACCAAAGGCCAGAGATCCAAAGCCGGGGTTTCCTGATTTACTTTGGTGCACCACCGGCAAGCATTATAGACACCAAACAATGTTTGGACAGAGGCTTACCTGTTCTGAATGTCGAGAAAAAAATCGGAGAAATGCTCAAACTGCAGCTGCAAGGCTTGCAGAGGAACAAAGACAGGTACAACTGGCACAGCAGATTCCACCGGATGAGGGAATTCCTGGACCCAATGAACCCCCCAATCCACCATTGATACCACCAGTTCCACTACCACCCATTGATCCTATGGCCCAGCCTGCAGTTTCAGCTGCTGATAAATTCTTGATGGATCGTGTGAGACAGGAGTGGATGAAAATTGAGATGCAGACTTGCAATGCATGCAATGAGCGGTGGTTTGATCTTGATGTCAAAGATGGAAAATGCGACAAATGCCGAAAGAAATCCAAGTTTCAGGCTAGTAATCAAATGGATCCAGGCCCTGTTCCAGATCTGCCAGCTTTGACACAGATTGAAGAAATGATAATTTCTCCAGTGCATGCTCTGGTCTCCCTGTATCAGGTCAGAGGCGGGCAGTTCAAGTATTCGGGTCATTGCTGTAATTTTTCCCGTGACACTGCAGTTTTCCAGAACAAAGTACCCCTGCTGCCAGAAGAGTGTGATATCATCATCATGCGCCGGAGTGGTCTTAATCCTGCAACCAACGAGGAGATACACCAGGATTTCCGAGTCCGAAGACCTGTTGTAGAGCAATGGTTAAAATATTTGGAAGCTCATCATCCCACCTTTCGATCCCGACAGGTCAATATAGACTGGGAGCGTCTCAGTCAATTGCCTTTGGATGCTTCTGTGCATGCACGTCTACGCACCATAGTAACTCAGGATTTGCTGGAGCCCAACCAAGATGTTGGCCCACCGCAGGAAGGCCAAAATCCAATGGATGATACACCACTTTTTACGCGAGGTTTCGTACCAAATGTCAGCACCAGACAAACAGAGATGGAACAACTTCATGCAGCTGCATTTCACAATGAAGGCCCAATTATTCTGACCATGCCTGCTGTCCATGGCACTCCTCTCAATGAGCATGCTGGCCATACAATTGCAATTGATGCCTTTCCTTCTTTGTTTCCGACTGGAAAAGCAGATTTCAATGCTCCACGAGACGATGAAGTGACTATGGCTGAATGGGCAGCTCATCTGATGCGGTTTAAGGATGGCAGATTTGCACGCCATCCTCGCTTTCGCTATTGGGCTCTGAACACGATTCTACGGCACGATGCTAAAAAAGCTTCAAAGTGGTACACGACTACCCACCGTGAAGATAAAGAGTTGACAGTGGCAGATATACAGCAAATGTTGAGTGATAATGATGCCAAAAGTCTAGCAGATCGTGTTGCACATGCTGCTGTTAGACTCCCAGGCTCACGGCCTTTCTGGCAAAAGTCTCAGCGAGATCTCATCGCGCAAATTCGTTCCCCGGAGTGTGGATCCCCTCATCTATTTGTCACCTTTTCTTCTGCGGATGTCCAGTGGCCAGATATGCATCAGCACATGCCCAATTTTGATCCCAATGCTGAAGAAGATGCTCACTCATATCGTGTTCGATTGAAAGATCTCAATGAGAATCCAGCTATTGCTTCTTATTACTTCCAGAAGCGATTTGAAGTGTACTTTGAACATTATATCAAAATCAAGTTCAAGGTCAAGGACTTTTGGTGGCGATATGAATGGCAGCATCGTGGCAGCAGTCATGTCCATGGATTTCTCTGGATAGCAGATGCTCCCTCTATAGACAGCCTTGACACCTCAGATCCAATCCAGTTGCAGCAGTTCATTGACTTTTGGGACCAACATGTATCAACCAGGCATCCACAATTGGCCACCCCACCTGCAGCAGTTCATCCTTCTGCCCGTTTGTTTAACACCCTTGAAGACACCAAGCTGGAGCTGGCTCAAATGTTGAACCGCCTCCAGCGTCACACAAAATGCACTGCAGGATATTGTGAACGGAAGAAAAAAGGCACTGGAGAAATATTTTGTCGCTTTGGTTTTCCAAAGGAGTGCCGTGAGGCTTCCGCATATGCAAAAAAATGCTGATCGGGAGTTTCCTGAACTTCACACTCGTCGTAATGATGAGCTTTTGAATTCCTATAACCCTGGAATCATCCTATCATGGCGGGCCAACATTGATTTTCGACCAGTGATCAATCGGGAGGCTGTCATAGCTTATGTGGCAAAATATGCTAGCAAAGCAGATAGTCAATCATCAACGTACCAGGAAGTCCTCAGTACTTCCATTTCACGTCTACAGGAAGCAGATGCTGCAGGGATTGCATACCAGAAAATGCTTTCAACTTTTGCAGCTGAACGCGATGTTTCAGCCCAAGAGACTTGCCATATCTTGCTTGGCTGTCGACTTACGCGCAGTTCTCGTCAACTACCGCGCAGTCTTTGTGTTGATCCAGATGGTGAATCTGGTACAGTGGACTTTGAAAACCAAGTCATCCAGCGGCTTGGCATAATTGAGAGATATCAAAAGCGTACAGGGGCACCTGAGTTAGACTTGAACAATGTCTCCTTGCTGGAATTTGCCACACACTACAACTGGAACAAAGACAGTGTCTGCACAAAGCGTGGAAAGAATGGTGCATTGGCCTATATTGTCAATGTTTGGCCACGTTACCGACCCAATATTGATAATGAAGAGCTCTACGAGAAGTACTGCTATGCCAGAATGATTCTTCATCATCCTTTTGGAAAGAATCCAGAGGAATTGCTCTGTGGAGCTGATTTACCACCTGATGTCAATGGTCAGCCTGGAAAATATGTCAGCTGGGCAGTCACATATCGGATTGAATGCCTTGACAAGGGTCATCAACATCCAGATGACACACTTCCCACGGTTGCAGAAACTCCAGATGACCCAGAGGACAGCGACTCAGAATCGGTTCATGGTGATGATCCTGATGTGTACAACTACCAAGCAGAATGGATGCAAGAGGCAGGCCGTGCTCCTCATGAATCTGTTGAGTCCAACCTGGGAAATCTCGGAAAACGGGACATGGACCTTGAGTATAACTGGATTGAAAACTCACCAGATCAGGCCACAGTGAAAGCTGCTGCATCCTGGCTAGAGGACTTGGTCAAAGAATCACCCAATGATGAAATTCAGGCTTTGCCTGATCATGACTATAGAAAGCTGAAAGGCGAACAACGAAAAGTCTTTCTTCAGGTTATGGCCTACTTCAAACGGATCAACTCAGATCAAGCTGGCCCCAAACCTCCTCCACCTCGCATTAATATTGATGGCACTGCAGGTACTGGAAAATCGTTCCTTATCTGGTGCATCACCGCTGCACTAAGGGACCTGTTTGAGGTGGATGAGAACAATATGAGTGCAAAAGACCCAACTGTCCGTTTGGCCCCCACAGGGATATCTGCTTTTGGCATCCGTGGATGGACTGTGAATTTTGGATTGGGGATTCCAGCCAAAGAGAAAAAGGATTTTACTCAACTGTCTGGTGCTGGTCTCACACGGCTTCAGACTCGGTGGAAGCATGTAAAGCTCCTTATCAAAGATGAGAAATCAATGATAGGGAGAGTTCAGATGGGCCGCTGTGACCGTCGTCTTCGCCAGGCATTCCCAGCTGCAGCAGATGAAATTTTGGGTGGTCTTCCAGCACTTGTGTTCGGCGACTTTTTTCAGCTCCCTCCTATTGGTGACACACCACTGTACTCAGACAAACCAACAGTGGGAAGCCGAGCTGGATTAGCAGCTGAAGGACGTGCAGTCTTTGAATCTTTCACTCAGTCAATGACCTTGCAAAAGGTCTTTCGCCAACAAGGAGACAACCTGGAACAGGTCCAATTTCGGGATGCACTTATGAGGCTTAGAGAGTACAAGGCCACAGAGGCTGACCATTCTCTTTTTTCAACACGGTTTTGGGAAAACCTTTCACCTGAAGAACGAACCAGCTTTTCAGACACACTCCATTTGCTTCCTACCAGAGAGGCTGTTGACACTCTTAACACTTTTCGGCTCAGCATGCTTGGAAAGCCTGTTGTTAGATGTCTGGCTAAACACAACAGTCCTGATGCAAAAAAAGGCTCAGATGAGGATGCGGAAGGCTTGCAGAAGGAGATTCTCCTGGCTGAAGGGGCAAAAATCATGATTACTCGCAATGTGTGGACTTCAAAAGGTGCGTCAAGTTTATTCTACTTCTCCAGTTTATTCTCATTTATTTCCTAGGCTTGGTAAATGGCTGTCAGGGAATTGTAAAGAAAATTTGTTACCTCCCTGGATCTGATGTGCGCATCAATCTTCCATCAGTTGTGTTTGTTCAGTGCAACGGATATTCAGGTATTTATTGACTCTCTTATTGTTCGGGGTGATTGCTTAAATGAATTAAACAGGTCCTCTCACACCAGGTTGGGATGGAATTGATCCATCCTGGATTCCAATTGTTCCTGTGACTACAAGATGGGACGACAGAACTGGGAAGTCGCTATCAAGAACACAATTACCACTTACCCTTGCATGGGCTATTACTATTCACAAGAGTCAAGGAATTACTCTTGATGAAGCAACAATTGATATTGGCAACAAGGATTTTTCCTCCAGCCTTTCTTTTGTTGCAATTTCTCGAGTCAAAACATTGCATGGTATAGCTTTCCGGAAATCCTTTGGGTGGGCCCGGCTGCAAAAACCTGTTACAGAATCAATGAAAATGCTGGAGTATGACATTGCACGTAGGGCTGCACTTGGCTTTGAATTAGATACTTATGGTATGGATCTTAGAGAGTATGTATTTAATGAAAATTAGTTGTAAATATTCACAAAACAAAAACTCTGTATTAGCGAGCTCCCCCTTACGTATCCGGGCACCGGAATACAAAACATATTACATACCCGTAGAATTGGATATCGCCAGTCCGTTAAAGGTGGAGGCTATCGAGGATGTGATGAAGCAAGTCAAACTGTCGATGGAAGCGTGGATCGACAGCGAGATTGATGGCTCATCCCGAATGAAGGACCTGTTGACGGGCCGCCTAGAACTCGATGGCGACACAGGCAGATTAATAAAGAAATCCCTCGATTTCCGCCACTACCTACGGCTCAAAAATCCTGATCATCGCCGTGCACTAACCCAGATGGCTCTGTCAAGCCACAGCCTCGCCATGGAACGCCGTAGATGGAAGGAGCGAGGCAAAGACATAGTCCCGAGAGAGTGGCGCAAATGCAGGTTCTGCAAGGAGGCCGTTGAAGATCCACCGCATGCACTCTTCATTTGTGATCACCCTGAGCTCATGCAGCTGAGAGAGGTCTTCCTGGCGGAGTTGTATTCAAAAGTCCCGGAATTCGAAGGCGCATTCTCAACCGCATGGAGCTTATTCAAAGCAGTTCTGGCAAAGAGAGAGGTGACACCGTCACTGGGGAAATTGGCCTTCAACGTTCTAAAAATCTATGACGCGACACCAATGCTCCTTCTGGCCCCACCTGCACAGCAATAACAGGTGATCTCCGATCAGGATCGACAATCACGAAAATCTTCTCTTCCCTCACCATCCTCGCACTGTCCCTACGAAATGTCCGACGTTCTCTCCACCGAACAACCGTTCGAAAATTTCATGGCAACTGCCAACTTTGATACTCCCACCCAACCTCTCATGGAGGGTAAAAAAGCCGCGGCTGTTCCCGCGCCTGTCGACATCGCGACACCACTTAGCAAGCTCTAGGGTGGCGGCACAGCATGATTATCAACCTATATTTCAACCAGTAGTAGGATACAATACAACACAGTTTAGGATGAAAATCAGCAAAGCTAGGTTAAAATACAACCGGTCATAGGTTGACCCATACAGGATGATAACTAACCAAAAACCGTCATTTTTAACCTATCATCGCAGTCAGTGAATCCGTTGATATTCAACCTACTCTAGAATGAACTGAGTAACCCGTATAGCAGTGCATTTCTCATCCAGCGCCAGGTTGTTATTAATCCAAAATGAGATCATATTCACAAGCATGTATGTATATGGGTACAAGTAGGGACGTCCCCGCCCGCCACGCCTCCTCCCGATGTAGTGTCAGCGTTACTTAAAAGCCTGATGTCTTGGTTGAGTTCTACACACTGCGGCACAGGTCCCATGCGCTGCAGGATAGTCAGTACGGGAATAACTTGTCAGGAAATCGGTGAAACAGCACCTTTCCGGTAGCTCCGATGCTGACTGGAGGCGGCGGGCAAAAATAGTGGTTCCCGACTGTAGAATGGTCAGTGAGCCGAAAGAAGACGTGAAGAGCACAACTGAATGGTAGACGTACGGGGTGTCCATCACTGCTATAGGGGAGTAGCACGTTAACGTTGGGAGCCGCAAGTACAGGCCAGCAGGCTCGGGTGTGGGAATACAGTGGGGAAATTGAAGGTAAGAGAAGAGTCTGAGTGGAAGCAAGGAATACAGGAGACCCAAGGACAGATCTTGATGCAAAAGTGCGCTGCTTGAGGTACCGGTGGCTTTGAAGCTTGAAGGCGTTGTGGGGATTTGGACAAGACTTGCAGGACTTGCAGGATGCTTGAGAGACAAGCTTGATGTGTTCTTGAAGCCCTCTTGAAGACATTCTTGAGCACTTTAAGCAAGGTAAAGGACGGGGGAGTGGTGGGGAGAAGCAAGAAGCGATTGCGCCGACACGTCAACCATCTGTCAAAGTCACGCGATCCGCGTAGCCGGTGATCGGACAAGCGGAGTTGAAAGACTTCGGTGAAAATCCATTCTTTGACCACCCGTAAATTATTTAATAGTTGCCGTCGGCGGCGGCGCCTCAAATAGAACCATTAAAGTATAGCCTTCTACTAAATTTTGATATTTATGCGAAGTTTTACGGATGAACCTATCGTAGGTTGAAATTTGGCATAGGTTGATCAATCCCCGAGCGCCAGTCAACTTAATATCATCATTCAATAGGATGATTTTGGTAGCATACAAATCATCCTAAAAAAATAGGTTGAAGTGAATCAACCTAACACTAATCAAAAATAGGTTTAATGTTGCTTTCCAACCTAAAACCTATTGATAATCATACTGTGTTGCCTTCATAGTGAAGACGCTCAGGAAGGACACCGCAAACGACACCGGTCCCCCGTCAACAAATCGCCCCATCACTCGCACGAGTACGGCACAGTCTATCTCCTCTCTGCCGGAAGCCAATACCGACACCGGGAAACCCGCGTCTGCTACGGTCGATGTGTCGACCTTCAAGCACTACGGCTTCGCTGACACGCCATCTGGGTCTAAAGAGACTCCGACCGTGCGCGCCGCCCGCAACTCAGACAACTTTGCCAGGCTCGCGGACCTTTTTGGCAACCTCGACGGACGTGTAGGGCACTTCGAACGCAAGGTGGCAAACCTGCAAACCGAGTTTGGCTTTGTTGCGGGCGCACGATCGACTTCGGACGTTCTCGCGTCCACGGTTGAGGCTCCTGTCGCCAAGGATGCGAGCAAGCAGACCGATTCGTCCCACTCGGACGTCGGGAGCGTTGATGACGTGGGAATTTTGGATCATCTGAACGACTTGGATCAGGAGATGGACGAAATTCTGGCCACTACTAAGGGCCATACGGCGCACATCGCAGCTCTCGATAACCGCATCGACGAGGTCGATGGCCAGATCTCCCGCCTCGCTCCGCCATTCTCTATCATCCACATGAGCAACGCCGTCGCGGCGCAGTTCAAACTCCAGAGAAGCGATATCGCGGCGCTCAACCAACGGCTTGATGATCAATCCGCCGCACACGCCAAGGCGACCAAAATCCACGACAAAACTTTCACGCAGCTACAGGCTACCGTAGCTGCGCTCGAAACCACCATCGTGCGCCTCGAAATGGCCCCTTCCCAGCCGGTGCACCACCATATGCACTCACCCATGCCCACGCGCATTCACTCGCGGTCTCGCTCACCTGCCGATTCCGGTAACAAACGCGCACGGTCCGTGGCTGCGTTCGAGGCGACAGCCTTCGTGACCATGGGCCCCGTTAGAATGGCCGGAGGCTCGATACCCGGCGAGATCTTCCAGTGCTACATGGATGCGACGCTGCCCCACTACGCCCTCCCTGAATCGGACAACTACGACGTGATTCTGGATCCAATCCAGTTCGGCTTTCTGCCCATCCGGACAATTCTACCTGGCGATGCGCGCGCACTGGCCCTCGCGTGGTCGAAGGGCGCGAATACAGCGATAAAAATGGTGGACCATGACACCGGGAACGTGCCGACAGTAGACGCTGGTGGATCCGCCTCGGGGTATCGTGCTCGCGGTGCGAACTGGAACGGAAGCGGGAACGGGAGCGGCAGCGGGACCTATCGGCGCTCTGGACGTAAATAGTGTCACAAAGTTATATGCTCCTGGAGTAGTACTACATCTCCCAATATGATGTACTGGAACCTCGCCTTACGGACCATCCTGCAGATTGGGTGATTTTGTGATCTCTCCTCTGCCCTGTTTCTCAGGAGACAGGTGCTTTGTTGCGGTCTGTCTCTTATGAGGCAGATCCTCCAACTGTGGCAGTCGCACGCATCTGCAAAGGGATGACCCACGACAATATTCTTGAGACTGGTGGACACTGGGGATTTTTACCTGGGGGGAGAGTCAAGCTCCCCCCATACACTTGCGTACTCCGCTTGTGGTCAGGTCCCACGAGGTTCTAACCAGATGTCCTGCCATACAAGCGGCTGGCCAGTCTCAGGTTTATCAGCGTCTTGTGGTAATCTACCCCCTGGAATGATGTTGTGTTCGGTTGGCTTCTTGTAGTTTCTTGGACGGATAACCACCCTTACAATACTACTTGTTAGTCTCTTGTTGGACCACGCGAGTATAATATATCCCCCCCCCCCCACGGATTTTATGGTAATGCGTGCATTTGTTCCGCCGTTGATAATCCAATTTCTCAAATCTTCTGAGCCCTTGGGGCTTGGCTCATTTTGTTGCATGTGGGATAGAGACTCGAGAGGATCTTTATGAGAGTGAATAAAGGAACTTTTTCCCCTAACTTGGAACTTTACTTACGTGCCAGTTTAACCGCGTCGAACTTTACTTGACTTTACGTGACTTTTCCTACGCGTGGTAAATTTAACTTTTACTTGCACGGTTGGGTGGATTCCCCTCGCGTAGGGATACCATCAAATCTATAATTTATACGGCCATATGTACGGCGGACAATGCATGAATCCACACTTCCCAAACATTTATGACAAGAAATGATGTATGTTACATAATGAGTTGCTTGCACTCTTCCAGATTTTGGGGTGAACACCCGCGATGAATATTGGTGGGGCCGCTCACATGCACGGGGACAGTTAATCTAGCACGCCATACGATAATCAGAGCTCAACCGTTCTGATCAATACTTCACACGCAATGCTAATATATGTAATTGCACACAAGTTCAGTTGAAGCTTGTGTAACTTGGCTCTGTGTGTGACTTTTCTTTGTGTAACTTTAATGACAATAACTTTACTGGACCTCCCCTTACTGTGACTTTACTTTACTTGGCGTGTAGGTACGGCAAGGAAACCCCTTGACTGAGGTCACAAAGCAAACTGTGTTCAAGTCAAGCAGGATATTCAAATGGCTGGCCGCCACGACGTACTATTAGCCCACTCTAACTGCATCCCTTATGTCAACGACGACCGGTAACTGGATACACGGGGCCGCGCACCTCCGATGGCGTGCATTGGGGCTGGATGGATGTTCGTTTCTGTGGCCTGCCTCTTAACCCTCCTCATCCTTGTCCAAGAGTCGACCACTCACTTCTCTACATGCAATTGACGATTAGGGACACAATAATCCGCCCGTGGTCTGACATCCGAGTATACTTGCGGATCATTCCAATTTCCAGTCAATCCCGGGAAAGTGTGTTTCAAAAACATCTGAGATTTGGTCGTCTGAATTGGTTCTGTACTAGACTCCATTGCGCCGCCCTCGGAAGAGTTCAGTGAGATCAGCAAAAAATAAAAACATGCCTTGCGTTGGGGATAAGTACCTTCATCGGAGCGGGTTACTTGAAAATCGAGCCCTGAGCATGCGCGCGTGTTTAAGGCGGTGCTACCTGCGGATGCATTTTCACATCTGTTCCAATCCTACACCACATGGGTAGTATCTCTTCGGTCGCCGCTTCGGCTGTCTGTAGTACACGCGCCGGGACAGTCAAATATTTTACTGTTTCCCCGTCCTGGCCATCATGAAGCGGACGGGACGTCTGAAGGTATATTTTCTTTGTTCTTTATTCTTCATTTAAATGAAGCTCTTTGACGCTGGATTTTGAACAGATTGAACAGCACTTCAATCAGTGTAGTTTCCCGAAGACGTAAATTCGTCTAAATAGCCGCTGTGACCTCGGACGTGCTGCAAATATCTAAAGGAGCAGACCGGAGTACAAAGACCCTGTGTGGTTCGATTAATGATGAATCTCCCGGGGGAAGTGGGCGTCCAAGTCCTGTGAAGATATATTAGAAGGGTGTTAGCATGAGCCTCAGGCCGTTTCGATTCAAACATTTACTTGGCTTAGTCGGATTCGGATCGGATGTTCCGTGTTGAGAATGACTGAAAGAACGTCGTGTATTGCCGAGTCCGAATTTGTGCACATCACCCTCGTGCGGCCGTAAACAGCTTCTCGATTGGTTTCTCATCCCATGCGTAAATATTTCCAATGAACCACACAAGTGCAACTTGGTTTATATTTTAATATGCCGAAACTTGCGCATGGTAGTATGATAACGGAAATTGTCGTTGGTGGAAGGATTTGAATCCAGTTGAATAAGTTCTTTCGGTTCCTTTGGTTCGTGCCGGCGCCCGTCCACATTCGGTCTAACCCAGAATTTTGGACCATCGTTGAAGAGTCACCTGTCAAAATGGAGCAGTCACAATCCTTCATGTTAGATTGCCTACCAACACTTCCCGTTGGTCCCTTATTTGACTGTACTTGGCGTCACATAGCGGTACATCGCGTCATCTAACTTCTACCTTCACTTTACGGGTACTTCCTATAGCCCAGAGCCGAAGATATTCCTCGCAGCATTGCCTGCACTTTTGATTACTCACTCACCGTGTTGTTGCACCCTTAAAATGGCTCTACCTGGATTTACTTACTGTTACTTTGCTGTACTTTGCTGTACTTAACTGTTACTTTGCTGTACGTTGCTTTACTTAACGGGTACTTTTACTTTCCTTTACTTGACAAACGTACTTAGCCTGCCAAAAGTAAAGTAAAGTTAAATTTGTAGGGCCAGGTTAATTTTCATAAGTAACTTAGTGAGGTCTCGCTTTGAATTCGTTGCTGCGTCAATGGGGTTAGATATCAGGCCGATTTGGAAAGAGACCTCACTAAGTTACTTATGAAAATTAACTTGGCCCTACAAATTTTACTTTACTTTTGGCGGACTAAGTACTTTTGTCAAGTAAAGTATAGCTGCATAGTCTGTTATTCCTAAATGGCCAGCTTCCCAGTGCACGGTAGTACGGGCAGCCATTTTGGTGCGCGCAGATGAAATTGCGTGTGGGGGTCGGGGGTGTCTAAAAATTCCCAAATTTTCGGGATGGCTGGCCCATATGTACCCCTTGGGCTAGGGATGTTCAAATGTGAGGGGGCGGAAGCGGGTGATAGTGATCAGAGGTTGCCCAGTTGGCCGGTTTTTTCTTCGAAATTAGTGCGCAGCTATATTGTGGGCCTCGTTATGGAACCCATATCAAGTAATTCCGTTTTCGGAAGATTATGGTGATGAGGGGGAAATAGTCCAGATTTGGAAGGGCCACATTTCTGGTCTTATGGGGTATATCAAAATATTATGTATAACACCAGGTGCGCAGCCTCGAATTCAAACCTCTTTGAAATTGGAGAATAACCTAGCATGTACAAACATTATTTTACACAAGCTCCAAATTTCGATTGCTGATATTCCTAGGCGGGCGCGACATACGATATCCAGTGCTTCATGGGTGACACTTTCAGCCAGACGCTCGAGTCCCCCGCGAAGGTGGATAATATGTGGAATGGCGTCCCCGTTGGGGGCGTGAGCGGGACCGCCCTGTGGACATTCGTGCATGCGACCGTTGTCGCGCAGGGCAACGATCTGCTGTCCTTTGTTGGAGGCCAAGCGCCATGGTGGATCTATCTTGATGACTGCTTCGTGTATCAGGCGTAAGTGTCTGCCTGCCTGGATCTGGAGGGAAGGAAGGGGAACACAAAACCCGGAAAGGCCGCCTTCCTCTGATCATCACTCGTCTCATCTACCTACTACAACTCAGACTTACTTCTCCTTGCTTGCCTTAATTATAGGATATATGTTGTGCACTCTTTTGATCGTTACCATATTTGGCCGGTGATTGATGGCGACTTTCTAGTTGTGCTCGATGAATGTTTTATGATGTAAAACCGAGCCATTTTATTCATTTCAAGTTGGGGATCGTAGGATAGCACGCCTGGCTTGAATTTTGTCGCTTAGCTTTTGGATCCAAGCACCAAATGCGTGTGTGAGGAAGCTATCGGACCAAAAATGAGGGTGATATCTGATCGAGAATTCCCGCCTACCTCTTGGAGCAGCCTCTGAGGAGGGGTAAACCGACGTTATCCCACGATCCAGCGAGACGCAGGGGTGATGCGCTGCATGGCCTTGCAGACCAACTTTGCGAGGACGTTCGTGGCTCCCATTTAAATCCATAATCGATGAGGGAGAGAAGAGAACTTGAAGTAAATATGGTCAAACATCATGCTGTGCTGTGAAGTATACTTTTTTCGTCTCCGCATGGCCCTCTGGATTATGTGGACTTTTGAGCTGAAATCCCTCTGCTAACTCCCTGGCCCCAATATCAGCAACAACAAAGCAGACTCCTTATTACAGAAGCATCTGTACGACAATTATTATATAATATATGTACATGTAGCCGTCCTGCGTCCCTGGTCAAACTTTCATTGAGGGGCCTTGACCCCCTTCCATTCCACTATACTGCATAAGACCCCCAGCTTACCACCATGGATGAAAATATAAAGCATTTAGCATGTTGAGATCTAGACCTGAGCCGGGACTCTCCGTAATATCGAAAAGGACGTTTAATATGCGGTGTAGGAGAGACAGCATAAAACCACCAGTGCCACAATAGCAGTCAGTAGTTTGAATAACAATCTAAAGCCTGGGGACAGGAGCAAGCCATCGGCCTGAAGATCGCCAGTCTTTTTATCTTCACAGCCATACTCTGCAGACAAATCAGCAAGGACATTTGTCGAGCCCGTGATTCATGCTCACCGGTAGGTAGGTAGGTAGGTAGGTAGGTAGGTATTACACGGCATGGTCCCTAGTATTATTTTATATACGACGCCTCCCCCCATCGTAATTACACCTATATTTCACTCAAATGTGCTTCAATCTCTTAGGTCTTTGGATGACCTACCACCTCTGTTTCATCCTCCAAACCAACCATCGTTAAAGGCCGACGATTGTAAACCTGCGGACCTGATCGGCGACGCGTTTGAAGCAATCACCAGGAGCCATCGGAAGGAATTGACTGTACATTTGCTGACAAATTTCCAAGTGGCTTTCTTACATTCCTGTACCCATGGGGAGGTGGGCGACTCGAACCACCCATCTGTCGGATTCTACCTGAAAAGATAATAAGGAGCTTTGACAGAAAGAACGTGAGCCCAAAAGTATACCATGAGCAAGAGATTTTATATATGTGGTATACCTTCGGGTACTCCCACTTCCTGATATGTGTCCTATCGCCGGTGCGGTAGACCACACATGTGCAGCCAATGCGCTACGTATCGGGAGCCAATTGTTGACGACCTACCTCGAGCGAGCCCTCAAAAATATGGCCAAAATATGCGAAGTTCAAGTCTTTTTTCTTTTCTTTTTCAAACCTTCTCAAACGCGTTTTCAAAGTGTTCCACACCAAAGTCCGCAAAGCGACTTAAAGCACCTCGACCCGTACTATGTAATACTACTATACATTAAGCGCGTGTCTCGGCATCTTCCGGCGGGTGCCTCTTGCCCGACTTTGCATAGAGGAGACTGTCTGCGGACAAGGAAAGACATTGAGGAACTGCGATACATTCGCAAATAACCCTACCTTCTATCATGGTGGCTCGTTTGGCTGATTTGGTGGCTGATAGCCACAGAAGCTGCATGTGACCGTCCTCCGTGTCGGTACCGGCTAGCAAGCAAACATATTGAGGAATCGTGACACATTGGAGCATAATCCGACCTTTATCCATGCCCATGCCAATAGGAGTACTGGCCGCAAGCTGCAGCATGACACCTGTGATGATGAAGGCTTGAAGGGATGCGATAGTAAATTGCATGGCGCAAGAGTGGAAGCTGAGAACTTGCAGTACAACCAGAAAGTGTTCATCTTTTTATACCTACTAGTTGCCCTCCGACGCGGCAGTTTCGCAGTTTTGCATACGACTGCGTCCGCAGTGATAGCAGGATCGTATTCTTCCCTTGATGGTCCCAAGCCACCAACTTAGGTTAGACAAACTCTTTGACAGAATCTCGTGCTTCGTTTGTTGAACTGCCAGATACCCTCAAAAAGATAGGGCGCTGACGAGCTTCCAATGGAACATATGACGCAAGAGCTTATATACCGCTTTTCAAGCCTACAGATGCTGGAGGCTCACAAGAATACCAGCTGGTCCAGGCCAGATGCGAGATGAAATAAAATGCACGGGTATTCTCGGTGTAGGCAAACATCCTCAGAGAAGAGGCTTTATGTATGGATGCGGGAGAAGATCGACAGTCAAATACAGCAAGTATTAGTATTTGGCAGGGAGGTGATCCAGGACTGATTTGTGAATTATGCCCGATTTGGGCATGTTATGTAGCACACCAGATGTCAGTCGAGGTGACAGACACACACATTACGAAAGGCGGCACATTGAGATCAAAGACGACACATGCATCAAAAGCGGCACATAATTTTGGGCTCAATTCAGGTATGGTTAGCCAAACCCAGCAGTAGTTAGAGTTGAATAAACAGTGAATTTGGGTTTGATTTGAGTTTGAACAACAAGGCATTTCGTAGTGTGCGCGAAGAGTACCCACCCCACCATTGGATGCCCCTCCCCTCCCTCGCTGCGCTCGGGGGGTTCCCCGAACCGGGGCATCTCAGGTGGGCAAGCTAAAGACTCGTTTGCGCTTTCTCTCTGAAATGGGGCCTCTCTGTGACGTAGGCCTCGTGGGGACAAGGGCAGTGAACTACAAGCGACGGCCCACCAGAATACTTTTTTTGGACTTATTACAGCCCGGTCCGGACTCCGGTATGTGCCGCTTTTGATAAATGCGTCGTGTTTAATCTCAATGTGCCGTCTTTCATAATGTGTGTGTCTGCCGCCTTTCGTCAATCCCGATGTCAGTCTCAGCCTCTGCTAAACAATCGGATAGCCTCAGCATCTTGATGGTTCCTCTCCGCAATTGTGTATATAACAGGATGAAGACCTGAGGCACCTGTCAGCCTCAAGCATGTCCAGGACCATGGTCGCCGCTTTCTTTGTTCTCACTCTTGTTATCTGCCAGACCGTTTGTCATCCCTTTGTAAGTATCTTACGAGGAGAAACTAGAGGGCTCTGTACCGATGTCGCCCTTGAACAGGATACTGCTGTCGCTGGAAATGGGGGTCTGGTGAATGGAAATTGCGGAGCGACTGTGGATTCATTCAACTTACCTCTATCCAGGCGTGGCGCTCTCCTGTGTCCGAGGGGAATGGGGGTAAGGTACGTTACTTAATTGAAGAGTCACAGCGGAGATTCAAGTCACGTTCACTTCAGGCGTTCCGCTCACCTCTGGTCGATGGGAATGGCGGTTTGGTACAGGGTTTGATTGAGAAGAATATCTGGACTCATCCTTCTTCCCTGCAGTCGTGCTATAAGAGTGTTGAGAATGACCTTCAGCACGAGGCTCTGGCGTCCGATGTGAGTCCCATTGCAAGCAGACGCGAATTCGGTTGAATAACTGTCTGAGTAGGTCTGAAATTGTATGCCTCCCCGAGCAAGCCGGACGCTGAGGAACCTAATATATCTCGTGTCCCACATATCCAGGAGATCTCGCAAATCAATTTGTTTATTAGCTGGGTTGGCTCGCAGCTGGTGACGCTAGACGAATGAACTACTGATGATCGGCAACTTGTTTTTCCATAGTCAAGACATGGCAGGAATCATCTTGTGGGCCAGAGATAGGTCCCTGTTTTAGCACTGCACGGAGAGGAAACAGATGAGAAGCCGGGAAGGCGCGCAGAATGCAAGTCAGAACGAGGACGACAGACCCGCAGCTGAGACGAGTAGCGTGATGGACGAAAGCCAGATACCGAGATAAAGGGAAGGAGGAAACGCAGTAAAGAGGGAATAATGGAATGAAATTGGGAGGAACCGCGCGGTGCTCAATGAAAACGGGAGGGCAAGCGTCCAATAACTGCGCTCAGCTGCGTGGCAGAAAAAGATCTTGGGCCTAGCGGTCAAGCAGGCGCTTAGAAATACCCAAAGATTACGGAATGGGAAGATGGAGATGCATCGATCCATCTCATCCCGTGGAAGCACAGGCAGACGACTCGGATCGTTACACCTGCTTGTGCACTGGAGGGATGACTGAGAATCACTGCGTTTCAAGGCCTCGTCGGCAGAGACTCTGCCGATCAAACTATGTATCGTCTGCAGTCTGGCCCTGGGTCTCCTTTCATTCACTGCGTCCTAGTGGATGACTCACATTGAACTGATCGGAATGCGACGGGCTGGAACACCAGAAAAATGACTTCATCGTGTACTTGCATGACGGAGAAATACATCAGTGCGGAATACTACATGATTATATACGCGTCCTCTTTTTTTTTAAAGTATTGCTTGCCCCCTGTGGACTGCGACTGGATACTATTTGGCCGAATGTACTACGCAGGTTCAGAACAATCGGTTCAGAACGCACGAAATCCGGTGTGAATGTTCAATGGCGACGGCATTGCCCAAGTTGTGATTGCATTATAATCAGCTGGGACTGGAGGCCATGAGCCAAGTAGCTAGAAGACTCTTGAGACGTGAATAATTTCAAAAGAATTTCCAGCTACAACGGCGGCAGAATTCGGCCGCACTCGGAGAGCAGGACGGATCAGATGGACCAGATCCATGTCAAGTGGCAGTGCCATGCCAGTCCTCTTCCATCCATCCACCGCGCTGTCCTCCACCAGACCCCTCCTGACTGCATATATCTCCCATTTCGCCCTCCCCACGAAACCTGCTTGAGCAGTTACTCGGACCCGCAACACGCAAGAAAATCAAATCGTCCAACATGGCCCGCGCCGCAGCTTCTCCTCAGCCCATCTTTCCGGATGACGTTGAAAGACTCGTGAACGAGACATTCTTGAGCGATACCAGGAGCGCCCTATAGATTTATTCCAGTAAATCCCCCCCCCCATTTATTCTCATTTATTCGACCCCGGAAATTCCCGCAGGCGTCCGGCTGGGGGGGTCCGGAAAAATCAGGCGAACAAACATCGATTGATCCCCCAGGACGTTTGGTGTTGCATTGGCGCTGCTACGGCCCAAACGGTCCGAGATCCCACCTTACCAGTTTGTCGCCCGGTTTAGAGGGTCAAGACAGTGGCTACTATGTCCACGGTGGCTATGTCCATCCGTTTTGACCCAGGCCGTGACTTCAATCCCCCCCTCTATTGGCCCATTTTTGTGACAATGGTTCAACACTGTTCATCCGGTTTACTCGTTACTCAAAATTGTTTAAACACGCTTTTTCAAAACACTGTTTAAGCTGTGATCACCGATTCAAACACCGTTTAAGCCATTGACCGTCTTTTAGGGTCCGCGCCACAACCTAGAATATTCCTTAGAGTGTTCAACAGAACAGTGTTTAAACACGGTTTCACGTTGAGACGCTGTTTGAGTAATCAAAGTTCCTAGAGTTTCATGGCTGTCCGAGGCGATTTTGCGAAGGGCCATGCAGGGTTGGCTCGTAGCGCGGAGGGCCTCACGTTTGTCACAATCGACGGCGCCGGACACATGGTCAGTCTTAGCATTGGTCCTTCATGTGAATGCGCCTCAACTTGATGTGTAATAGGTGCTGTACGACAAGCCCAAGGAAACGCTGGGTCTTGTGCAGTGGTGGTTGTCCGGGGAGTCTGACGGCAGATATCTTTGAAATATATTGTTCAGACAAAGGTTTCCGTTACTTTCTTCCTTTTGAATTGAAAACCCGGAAATTAGGGTAAATGCAACGCACAAACCCTTATTTCATTCCATTAATAGATCATTACAGTTTCTAGAGGGGTTACGTGTAGCATAAACTTTGTGCACGTGCACGGGATCTGGGTGGGGAGTGAGGAGCAAATTAAGAGGGAAGGAGACAATCAGGAGTGAAAGAAGACCAAGAGAAGAATGGTGGGTTGAACACGTTGAACCGCGGGACAATGTACCCCGCGATATCACTTCATGCTGCGCTGTGAATATTTATAATTAAATGTATGTAGGTGGGGTTCATTGTTGTCGGTCTCAAGAACCCTGAATCTCAGAAAACTATGAGACCCACCTTTGGAGTCCAGATCCTCACATTGTCCGGCGTGGATCCTCCACGTGGGTCGTGTGCTTGAAGTGGATACCAGAAACATCCTGGGACCCCCAGGTTAGTAGTCACGATTGGGTATTATTCCAAACAATAACGACACGATCGTCTAAGCTAATTTCTTGCTATACCGCTTCCATTACCCGGTACGTTGCCGCAGAGTTTACCTTGAGAGAGGGAGATTTCCGATTGAAGTAGTACCGTTCAACTATTTACCCCCCGGGTTAGAGGGTGCGACTGTTTTGAGCCCCACTGTAGGCGACGACCCCGAAGAACATAGTAATGTCCAAGATAAGTAGCTTGAAAGTTGATTGTTCGCGTACCAATTGTGCGCGAGCTTTTTTTGCGGCCATCAATCGTCTGTCAAGCCTTCAAACGGGACAAACGAATCTCGGCACAGATTAATGGCGCTGATATTCAACGTTACTCGACGTGAAGAATGTAGGACAATTTAGCGAGTCATATGAATGACTATTATATTATGCCCAAAAAACTAACTTCGAGTGAATGGGTTTGGCTACTGGGAGAAAAGTCAAAAGACAAATCGCGGCACAAGATTAATGAGACTGATGTCCCAATTACTAGGTTGTTTTTGCAAGTTACGCCTGAGCCCTGTGGGGAGCGTCAGTTGAGTGGGAATGAAATGGCGAAAAGGGTTTACGCGCGAATTGTGGATGATCTGCTCAAGTGGATTCACGCTTCATGTCGTCGAAAGATTCCCAGTCCAGAACCTCGAATACTACCGGAAGGTCCGTTCGTCGAACACCTTTCCATCGCCGAGGCGTGGCCGCTCCTTCATATGCGCCAAGCACGGTGCGCAGACCTGGATACTCATCCCGCCTGACTTGCACATTATACTGAGTGGGAGGCGGGCGTGGCGGTGGAGGTCATAGGTAATCCGCCGAGGGACACAACGAGCAACCGACAGACATCCGGGAGTCGACGCGGGATTGAGAGAAGGGAGTTCAGCATGAGAGAAGTACATATGGGCCGTGTGGAGTTGAAGTGTCGCCTCAACATCTGTAGTCGCGTTCGTCGAGTCGCGTATATATCGCTAGACAACAATGCGGATTGAATGCCTACATGATCATAGTAACGGTATAACGCTAGGTGGAAGAATCCACAATGCGGACGCCTCTCTGGCGCGGTTCACTGGGGTTAGGGGTCTCGACGTGGAGATTATATCCCAATCGGTGACAGAAGTCGGGTAGGGTAGCGTTCTGAGAGATGAAGGGCAGAGCGCGTTTCCGAAGGTGCTCCCCCTGATGTTTCTGGCTGAGACTTGTCGGAGGACGCAGGCGACGGTTTCGAAATCCACTTCTGCCATTGCCGGATACGGTTCAAAGAAGCTATGCGGGTAACGTATACAGGCTGGTGTCCAACTCCGCCGCCAGAGTGAATTGAAGACGACTCAAGGCTCATAGTGGAATAAATCCCGCAAGAAATATTCCGCGTCGTTCTCCGAGTCTTCGGGCAGCGGGAACGATAGTATGTCCTCAAATACGGGGGATTTCGTGGCGAGGATACTGAGTAACTACTACCGCCCACTTGAATGATGATTTGCATCTGGGAACCAAAGCTCTTCGACGCGGGTGCGCGAAGTGTCAGACATGTCGGCGTCCGCTGCGAGGTAGTCCATCAGAAGCCCAAGCGTTGACCGAGATGGAGGAAGATGAGGCGAAAAGACCAGATGCGCATGCGATCAATGCCCGCCCCATCAATCGGAGCTTCAACTTCGCACGGCAACTTCCGGTATCCTTGTTGGTGACGTGGCCTCTCTAAGCTGTCTCTCTTCTCTTTTGCTTCTTACGTTGTCGAGTACGTTGAGTGCCGGAAACTTGACTCCTATACTACTTGATGATTATTCCTGCCCCTAAGATGTCCGCAAAACAGCATCCCTATCAGGTTGCTCTGCATTCAAGTCTGCGAGATCCTCTGCATCGGGATTCATCTTGTATCCTGGGTATCGATACCTCTACGCCATAGGCTCGATCTCCAATGCTGGTGGACAAACCGATTTTCAGAAGCCTTATTTTCGCCGTCGGGCCATGGACTTCACTTGGGGTAAAGGGCCGTGGCTTTGCCCGGCATGACCTCATACTTACTTTTTTTTTGTACTTTGTGCCGAGTATCCATATACTGCCTCCCAGTTGGTGGTATCCATAACCTGATAGGCTATGCACTTAAGCAGCCAGCTATGTTGGAATATGTGTCTCTATTTATATTCCGCTCGTTTATCTCTTGATGTATCAGATCTATGTTCGCTTTCAACATGCACCCTGAATTTAACTATGTTTAAATATAATCCCAATCTCCGCGTTATGAGATATTTGCGGCCGGAATTTTTTGCGGTAGTGAGCTTTCAGGTTACTAAGACTGATATATGTTTAATAACTTTTCATCTGTAAGGTGCTGCCTGTTTATTTCTTCATCAGCTCTCTTGTCGCCGAATAGTGGCTTCCAGAAAACAGCTGTTAATTTTACTTGACCTAGTTTTCATATAGCTTTTGATATGCATATGTGTCGGTATACAGAAATTCAAGAATTCTGAGTAATACTCCACGAAAGGTGATTCTTGCACCCATATGTTGTTGTTTTTTGCGCGCAGTGTGCTGATATATTTTCAAACCTTCAAATTGCCACCCATACTAACCATTCACAGGATTCTCGAGTGGCCGAGAGAATGGCGGCTATGAGCATACAGACGGTTCACATAAAACCCGCGGAGAGCACCAAACGGAGGCAGCGCTCGTCGGACGAGACGGATGGCCCGGGAGGACCAAGACACTAATAAGAGGCCGATTTTTAACTTCTTAAACAACACCGAACAAGTAGCCGAGTAGGCAATCATTTAACTACCTTCATTTCAATTTATACATGCCAATAGTCATTTTAATTTCACTCGGGCTGAACTTGAAGTGCAATAGGCAACAAAACATAAGAATTAAATTGGCATTCACAAGGCAAAGCAATCTGCTCTGGACAACCCTAGGAGTATCAAATCCCGCACCTGCCTGACAGCAACTATTCCGCACCCGAACGAGAGGGAAGAGGCACACTGTATGGCCCTGTTAGCAACGGAAGGCAATGGAGGGTGAGCAACGACACGTGACATTATTGATAAACTTTTTCGGTAGTCAGTAGCACAGCGGCTGAAGGTGAAGGAAAGAAACAACAAAGGATATAAGTATTGCATGCTTGCAAACATGGATGCCACACGGGATGACATTGGCAGTCTGCGAAAAAAAAAACGGCCTGTGAATTGCACCTGAATTGCACGCACCTTTCAGCCGTGGCGGCACGTTCCGAATGTACGAAAAGCAGTAATACAGGTATTTGTGCAGTGCTTTCTATGCACCCCACCCCCCTCTCTCCAGCGATTTTTTATAAAAAAGGGAGACCATTGAATGGTGAAATGCTTAAGATGGAGATGTGCATGCAAACACACGGCGAGATAGTGGACAATCATAAAAAATGTGCTGCACAAGTCTTTCTAGATGTCGAGCGGCCGTAAACTCATGCCCGCGTAACGTGATGCAAAAACCTGTCGGATCATTCCGAAAGCGATGGCAAAAAAAATAATTACATAGTTTGCGCATGTTGTTATTTTTCACCGAGTAGGAGGTATTTTTCCCCGAGTACGTAAACATGTACAATACTCAGCCACTAAATACACTAGGTTTTTTTCTAATAAAGCGATAAAAACGACTTCACACAGCCACTAAAAAGTACCTCAAGTTTTTTGTCACTGGCCCTAATTAAGGTCCCCCGAGATATGAAAGAGACGATCCTTATTACATAAGTACTCGTAACTTTCGTCATCGTGGTATGTCTTCGGCCCATGTTTAGTGAGATGATCCATCACAAGGGAGAACATTTGGGGGGAACGTAAAGCCAGACGAAATAGGCGTTGAACACCCATATCCCGGAAGAGGGCGGACCAATCGGAATTGAATGGGGTGGTACCAAGTGCGTTGATAGTTTCTTGCCAACGTTCCGTTCGGACTCGATTCAGGCGACGAGTCACTGACGACCAGTCAGATGTCTAGAAGTAGGGGAAGACGAATGACTAACAGGAACTGGCTGAAAACGGGTGATCGTTGAGGAAATAAGCCCATTCAACTGGGGTATTGGTCAAGCCAGTGGGCGTGGCAGATGATGTCATAATGGTGTGGAAATTAATCGGCAGCAACTTGCAAGCGGTATAACGAACGGTACATTCGTCAAATCGGTCCTGTCTGTTATAAGGAGGCTTTAGAAGAAGCGGGAGGAGAAGCAAAGTAAGACCTGTGCGCGGAAATATATGTGGAGCGATAGAGGTGAAATAAAATCCATCGGAACATAAATACGCACCGCATTTAATCGAAGACCTTTCCGTTTACACAGGATTCGATCGCCCGAGGCGGCACCAGGAGGTTATCTCCCAGATCTGGACTGTCGGAGCCAGTCGGATGATCGCCATAGACAGCGTAAATGGAGGCAGTAGAGTCATTGTCAAGCGATGAAAAGAACTGGTTGAGCAAGATATGGCCTAGTCCAATAACCAGTGGGTGACCGGCTCAAAATCGCCAAGGTGGTCAGAGACGGAGGCAAATGGTGAGAGGCTGATCTGATGCGATCAAATATTGATCGACATATTGATCCGCGGAAGCTTTCAAAATAGCAAAGCCGACAAGAGTGCTCACAGAAACATAAGGTATCAAGATCGCAAAGTTGAATGAAAAAAGACAAAAGCACTAATATTTGATATATAAGGACATGTTTTTGGGAATTTACAAACTAATTTTACGGTGTTGTATATAGTTTGCATGCGTATGGAGGGGAAAAAGGCAAGATAAGAGAACTGAAGGGAAAATAAAACCCATCTACTCGTCGTTGGGTTCGCCCATAACAATAACCCACTGAATGTTGAAACTCACAGCGACCGAGCGATCCTTGTTGTTGTACGAGGTCGCAGTGTAGGCGACAGCTATGAAGGACCCGGGAATAACCTCCCCATCTTCCGTCCCTTCGTATTTGGGCAAAACAGCCGCCAAATTTTCGACGTCCTTGTTAAGATCGAAGGGAGTATGACGGCCATCGTAGACGGGAGCTAATATGGAATCAGAATGCGATAGATGCGAATGGATAGATTGGACTCACTGTCATCGTCACATCCAAGAACAGTCTTGAAACCGGTGTCGTCAGTCCTGCGAGAGGTACCCAATTGGGAAGAAGGGCTAGGCACCCCAGAAATAGCGAGTGCCTTCGAATTGGACTGTTCTGAATAAATAAATAAGCGAACGTTGGGCCAAAAAATAAGAGGGAGAGCTCACCACGAG
The DNA here is from genome assembly GCA_029282285.1 of Mycena rebaudengoi. NCBI lineage: Eukaryota > Fungi > Basidiomycota > Agaricomycetes > Agaricales > Mycenaceae > Mycena > Mycena rebaudengoi. Next base: position 287,045 of record JARJCX010000068.1, read on the forward strand.
AAACGGGCTTGTACGACAAGGATCCAAATGTGATTGCGTCCGCGTCAATTTGGAGGTGGAATTTCCGCTCGTTAAAGACCATCGCAATACAACCAACTGTGCGCTCTCCTTCCTGCGCATGGGGTCGCATGGTAACGAATCGGAGAGAAGGAGTATCCGGCGACGGACGGCTGCTGACAGTGCGGTGCTGAGTGACAGAGGATTGAACGCACATCCCAGTGGAAATGAGAATGGCAGGAGTCTCCCCAACGCAAACCGTGTAGCGAAATTTATTCTTGATGTAGATAGGCATGACAGCCTGTAGCAACTTGGGATTGATTCTAGCGGGATTGACGTAGCGCCCTCGTTGAACGAAATCAAAAAGCATGAAAACTTCACTGATAAATGAGGTTAGTGGAAGAAGCAAATTTATGCGACAGAACTCACTCCTCAGGGAGGTAATCAATGACCTGGAGCCAATTGCTGAGCAACATGTACCCAGGTCTGACTTTGCTGCTCCAGGACATACGGTTGCAGACCTAAATAACTGTTGGTAAGTGCAAGATCAATAAAATAGCGGACGACAAAAGCTCACCACAGATTCGGCAAATCAGGATAGCGGTCAACAAGCATAGGGTCCTGGAGAGCCAGATCGAAAGTCTCGTCAATATCTGGAAGTGCACTGGGATTACGGTAAGAAACATTTATAGATAATGCACTGAAAATGTGACGCTCACCCGACGCGAATAATGTTGTTCTCCTGCGGTACGACTTGTGAAGCATTGTTAAACTTGCGTTTGCCACCTAACCCCTTTCTCGCAACAGTGCCCGTAGGCGCACCAGGCTTATCGATCCCAGAGGCAGAGGATATAACCGAACCAACGATAGCCGGGGCAAGATCGCCCCCAGAAGCAGAGTCGGAAGCCACGGATCCAGAGGACTGACCCAACATGGCAGGCGTGACAGAACCCATGTTCTTCGATTGAAGGAACAGAAGAAATTCTCTGTAAGCGGAACATTAAACAGTGACTAATGAATAAAATAAAGAAAACAATACAGACCTGTACTGTTCGTTTGTAATGGCTGGAATCGGCCTGAAGTCAGGTTCGTCGGGAACTCGTGCGGTGGAAGCAGGGCGAGTGTAGCGAGTATCTAGAGTGCGCTGAGTGGTCGGGGCAGGTCCATAGCGTGCAGTAGACATCGTATGGTCTCCAGTAACAACGACGGAAGGCGAAGGGGCTCCAGGAACGTTGTCCGTTATGGCACTGGTTAAAAGCATTAGAGTCAGTTAAACAAATAGCATATAGTGGAATAATTGACCCTTTATATCCATCCGTAACCAGCTGGCGATAGCCGTTGGCGGACTCGACGTCAAGACATATGCGCTTCGACGAAACTCTACACAGTACAACTGTTATCGGAAACGAACGGGATAATAAGAATAATCAAATCACGACATACTGGTTAGAGCCGTCCTTGTCGTCTAAAGTGTCTGAGCTTGACGGAGATTCGAGAGGCCTTTTAACAGACTCAGGGGGCGGAGTAGCTTCCCATTCGATTCTGAACAGCAGACGGAAAAAGATACACAATCAATAATTAAACGTATAAACGCAAGATGCAAGGATAACATACTGAGTTTCAGACACAGTGTCGGCGTCTGCACCAGGAGAAGAAGTGTCTTCAGTAGTTGAAGCGAGTTTCCTGAATGAAAACAAGATAAAATGAATGATGAAGCACGAAACTGGGAGGGACCATACATACTTTGGGGTTTTGCCGCCGGTGGTGATACGGGCAGTGCGACGAACGGCTTTCCTGAAGAAGCATGAGTCGACAAGAATAATGACATAAAAAGAGGGAGATACCCAGCAGAATCTCCGAGAGCACGACGAGGGGGCATTGGAAAGTGGGACGCCCACAACGTTCAGACGATCGTTGGTTATAAACGGGCAGGAAACGAACCGACCAGCGGCCTAAGTAACCCTATTCTGAGGGCCAGAACGGAGCAGCAATGGAATAGGTTTGTAGAATTTGGGAGCATTCCGAAGCGCTGTCGCCGTGGCAGAAGCAAATTGGCGCGAATGCTCGGCAGCATCATAGCAGGACAGGCAGAGCCCGGGGAACAAACGTAGGGTGGGAGAGTGATTTGATAGATGGAAACCTAGATATATATGAATCAAACCCTAGGTCTGGATGTAAGAAGTGGCGGAGGGAGCGATTTCGTAGAGGTGGAAGGAGACAAGATGAGACGTGATGGGATCACTTTGGGTGTTTGTGTCATCCGCATTAGGACGAGCGGGCAAGCGCTAAATGCGCCTTCAAAATTGCGGGCAACGACGCCGCCATCATTGCTAATTGGAGGTCTTCATGCATCACGGACACACTGCTACTTAGCAGTTCGTAATACATCAAATCGCCATATACGCCTGGACACGGTGGGATGTCATATGTAGCATATTACTAGGTGTCCTCGCCGAAAGATCATTGGCCCCGGCCAATGAAAGATCCACATCTATAGAGTTGTATTGCAAAATAGTGAATGAACACCATGTTTGAACAGATACAAGGCAGCGGCAAAATGCCGCAGATGAAAGCAAGAAAGAAACTGGAATCATACATCCGCGACGACCCGTAGGCAACCCAGACAAGCTGTGCATACGTAAAATCATGGGTTGGCCACGAATACGCCCCCAAGAGCTTTTTCACAGCTTCTAAGAACTTCAGGACAGGTTGGCAGACAGGTTTTGGACCTACTAGTTTGCTGCTCCGTTTTGTCCCACAAAACGGATGGCTGTGTCCTAGAATGGCCACCCGTTCTGTGGTACAGAACGGCGCGGCAAACTAGTAGTATAGGGTGTGGCTTTCGGAGTTGAGTCCTGAAATTTTGATACATTAGGCCCATCGATTTTCTGATGGGGTTAAAAAGTTAAAATCCGAGGGGACACAGCGGGAACATGGTGCATTAGTCTTGGGAAGTGGGCCGGCTTTGGGTCCTGGATCAAGTCAGCAGCCATTTTGTGCCGTATTTTAGAGGTACTGGTTTGGAACAAACACACACCGTGGGAAAAACTTTGCGTGGGAGAAATGTGCATTGGAAGATGGGCAACCGACCCTACCTACATGTCAAATTATAATTCTGATCTTCTACCCTAATCAGCACATGTGTGCAACGAAGGCTTTTTTTTATTCGTGGAATAATGCTAGAAATGTAGTTGGAAAACCACCCAGTGTAGACATGAATATTTATTACAATTAATACTCAATTTTCTACCCATCATCTCTGGTATGAGTCGTACGAGTAAGGAGCGGGATAGGATGAATAATATTGGTATCCGCCTGTGTTTTGATACCCTGAGGGCAGAGCATCTTCAACGGAGCCTGTAGCACCGTGGGTGTGATATTCCTCGGGACGCAAATTATGTGGAAGAGTAATACCGGTGGGGTGGGTCTGTGGTTGATATTGTCGATAAGATGAATCAATGTTCTGCAGAGTCGACGGATGTTGGCCAATGTGCAGCCAATATGGCAGAGGCCCAGGAAGGCCGGTGGTTCGCGTGACGTTGGGACCATTGTACGGCCAAAAATTGAGCTGAGGCTGAGGCTGCGGGTAAGGAGCAGGTGGAGGAGGAGGAGGATGGATACTGGAGGACTGGATGCGGGGGGCTTTTGTTAGTGGCGCATTAGATGCAGAGGGCTCTGCGGCAGGACGAGCACGCTTCTTCTTCCCCGCCCGAATTGTCAATAGTGTATGAATTGCCAGCTCATTGGACGGTATCGGACCCTCCATCTCTCGATGATTGACTACCGCTTGAGAAATAAGTGCTTCACGCGGTAAATCCGGATATCGTGCGACTGGTTGGAATGTCTGCGTATATCGGGCGCTACGAAGTTGGGCCAAGTTCAAAAGTATATCCTGGGGCGCTGTTGAATGAATGACCTCCTGGTCAAAGTGCCCCGTGGCCTTGCGTTCCTGGATGACAGGCCGAGTGGCGGTAGGAGTACACCCATGGGCAGCGCAATTATGAATTGTGCTCGCCGTTGCGAGACAGTTCTAGCAGGTACAATGAGTGAACGATGTAGAACAGTGTTGTCAGTGACCAGTCAAAGGTCAAAAGGGTCTGACACAATTGACCCAATTGACCACTTTGACCGCTTGACTGCGGTCTGACTGTCTTTGACCCTTTTATTGACCGTGGAGCCACAAACCCGATTTTGAGCCTTCCTGCATCAAATACTGCTGCTTTACCATTGCAGTGTCATATATTTCCTCGTCTACATTATTTGTAGCTTATGTTGCAAAGCCTGTCATGGTCAAGGCTTATTTTTGCTCAGTGAACAGAAAATACGGGGCTGATGGGGCTCATCTTGGGAAATGATGTGTGGGCCATATTACTCGACACATCACAGTACTAACAGAAGAGGACTCTTAATATATATGGGGCCACAGGGAGTGGAACAATTGGCCACTAATTATAAGATGCCAACCCATTTGACCTTGTTTCTGCCTCCGCCACCATCACTTAACATGTTCAGAATAGCCTTTTCAATAAAGATGATTATGACAAGGCTCTCCCGTCCATCCATGATACTCCAAGAATTATTTGAATACCCCCAGAAAATATTGAGAATTGGGATTGGTTTAAATAAATAAAAATTATTTGGAAAAGCAGAACTTGAGTTCACCGGAAGACCTACTGATGAAGGATATGACTCATTTACTCATACTAGATACACTAATCGGTTTTTTCTACATTTTTGTGTGGTTTATAAATATTTTTCACAAACGGTCAAAAAGGGTCAAAAGGGTCAAAAAAGCGGTCTGACAATGGTCAAAGGTCAAGACATTTGGTCAAGCCCGGTCAGGCCCGGTCAATGACAACACTGATGTAGAAAAATGCGTCAAAACATAAATTTATACCTCGAGGGTACACCAAACATAATCCCCAAGCTTCGGTGCCAAGGACGGGAATCGATAGGGAAGGGTTCCTGTATCTCCCACGGAATACTCGTTAATTAACATCCCAAGCAGAAGTCCTGAATATTCATTGGTCAGTACTTCCAAGACTCTGCCGATGCGGAGTAGGGTGTCTCCGGTTTTTCGAAACACAACAAATCCATCCACCTGTGCAATATCACCGTCGGCAAGTACCACCTTACTGCATCTTCGGATGACGGTGTGGTTGTTTATCTGACCTGGGGGGGGGTTATTGAGTAGGCTTGCGCTCGCTTTTGTCTGTGACCAATCTTTGACAGGTTCCGTATGAGGCTCCAGGGTATATTTTCCTGAGCGCGATAAATATTTCGGTTAGAAATGAATGCAAAAAAAGTTACGCACCAGCCGTGCTTTTCGCAAAAAAATCTGACATTCCCATCAATTTGACGAATAGCCTGTCTTTCACAAAATCGAGAACGGCAGACCCAGCCTGCCGAAAGCTAGACCCTACTTCCGTTTTGGAGAGGACCCAGCCACCGCTGACCAAGTGTTGAACGGCGTGCATGTGGCTGAATGCCTGGGCAATATCAAGGCTAGGTGCTTGCCTGTTTGAGTGAACACTCCAAGCCCGAATAATGTAGTTGTATGATTCAAATGTTTCTGTGGCGCAAAGAACAGCTGGTCCGAACTTCCGTATGTGTCTGAGTATATGCAGAAGGACGTGAAATTTGGGTTTGTTAAACCATTGTGTGTTCCACAAGGCGGTAGCAGCAAGGAAGTCATCAACGGCGCGCTGCAGGCGATCCTGTTGAGGTCAAGAAACTGATGAGAGTCGGCTCAATAAATATAACCGAAATTCAAACCAGGTAGGATGATAAATCTGTAATCTCTGGCTGGAAGACCATCGGAGCGAGGCGGCACAAGGCGAGCCAGGCTTCATATGCCTTATCCGGAATTAAACCATACAAGACAGCCGGCGCAAGCTGCAGAATCAAGCGAAAATCTCGACCCGTTAGCGAGCCAGCATATTGGACGAAAGTATTTCCCCGCGCTTTAGCCAAACCCAGAGCCGATGTGTCGAAGCTGTTTATTCTAGCCTTCAGGATTTCCTTGCCGTCCTTGTCCTGACGAGAGACAGCATCGCGCCAAAAGTATTTGACGAATCCGAGAAGGACGACATGCAAGATTTCAACCGGAGAGTCACTATTGGGATCAAAGTCTTGCACGCCCCAAATAAGTTTCGGGAAATCAAGAGTTGTATGGACATTCATTACCTTGCATTCGAAGTGCCGGGCTGAATAACAAGTCGTCCGCCGGCATCTTCTGTCGTAGCTCCCGCAGGACTTTGAGCAGATACTCATTTCCCTGGATCCTGGAATTTGTCCGCTGCTCCTCCTTAATTTTCGCGCAGGCTTCTCTCAGTTGATCTGCGAAGTGCTGGAAATATTTGTCTTTGACACCAGTATCCATGGCCTGTGTCGCAGCCGTCGAAGGTGCCCCACGGAGATATGTTTCCAACTGCTCATGGAGCCGGCTCAGTGTCTTCTTTCGAACGTGGGCTTGCGGTCTATTAATAAAACAAAATAAGTAAGTTCAAGAGCAAGTGTGAAAAGTCGGTAAAATCAGACCGTAAGAAAATCGCGGACGCGCTCGCGATCTCCATCATCACCACTTGGACGATTTTTTGTGTCTGCGCCGCGTACATGACAGACTCGACAAAAGCATTTGCCTGACAGTCCAATGTGTGCCGCAAATTCGCTCTGCATGGGATTATCACCGAGCATTGCAATAATCCAAGGGATGAGAAAAACCATCTCCTTGAAATGGCAGTCGTAGGCCTCGATGCCGGTCTTCTGCGCAGATCTAACGAATAAATTCAGCGCAGTTTGCGAACATATAGGAAAGTCAGACTTTAATGCTTCCACTACGGCATCAAACATCTCGAGCAGATGAGCAAGGTTTGAAGTCGCCAGGAAGATCACATTGTACAATAAATGCGCCTTCTTAGCGTCAAGGCCCGCCAGTGACATTAGAATGGAGTTGTGCTTGTTCCATTTCTTCGAAATATTACCAAAGGTGTCGTCACAGTAAACCCAGAGTGGAACAGAATGTATCCGTCTCCCAGCCGCGATTTCTCGCAGTGGGTTTGGTGCTTGAATAGCACAGGCGGTGATAACCAAATCGTCCCCCTCCCAGTCTCCTGAATCAACGTATCCTGCAATTTACAATTGAGCGCTGATATGGACTGGATGAATTATGCATACCAATAATCCTTGACGGGTTTTTCAGTCCGTGGAATTGGTGAATGGGTTCAAGGTCAGGGAACGAAGCAAAGAAATTGCTAAGTGGGAATACCCCACATTGACCAGAACGGTTGTCAATCAGGAGGCCATCTTCAGTTGGATGAGAGCGAAGCCGTTGAACTTTGGCCCAAATCTTCTTATCGCGTAAAAACCATCTCGACGGGAGAACTGCAGTCCATTCAGAGGTCGGTGCTCCTTCCGTCCCGAGGTGAACAAGTGCAGGCTCATTGACAAAATAGTCTTGGTTGTCAAGTCGGACCATTGGCCCAGACAAGTCAGGTGAGACATCGAGGCGCCATTTTTCAGCTTGAGAAGCCTCGCTTAAATGCTCGCCTGCATCCTCACTTAGAACGTGAATGAATGGCCGGACAAGTGGATTAGCGAATTCCTAGAACCGACAAAAATTATTATTAGATTGGATGGCAAAAGCGGAACATACATCAGCGAGGATTTTTGTATATCAAGGAGGGCAAATGTATTTCCCAGCTTCCCATCAATATATTTGATGTTTGCGCCGCATAAGTCAAGGATTTTAGAGCGGTGGCTTTTAACCCGACGAATGTGGGGCAGGTTATCAACTCCGCATTCGAAGCAAACCATCGTGTAGCTTCCAACTCCGGTTCAGAAAATACAGAGCGGGGAAAGGCCGACATGATATCGAACAACGCTTCCTGATAGTTATCCTTGATCAAACTTATTGCTGCCCACGAAATAACTGATGTACCTCGCGATTATTCCAGGGCCACCATTCCGCGTCGTTCCTCACATTCTCAGAAAAGTCTTCCTCAGCTTCTACTGCGGAACCGAAAGGATCTGGTTCATCGACGGCTCCAATGCCGATAAATTGTTCTCCTCGTGTTTCGGCTTCCACAACTGGATTAAATTCATTGAAGGGGTCGTCCGTGTCATCGTCAGACTCCAGAAGTGGCACCTCGTCGTCACCCCATCCGTCGTTTGTTTCGCAGTCCTCCGCTTCATTGCCGGCATCAGATTCAGCATTGCGTTTTGCCATACCCGGCCCCCAGGTGTCGTCCCAGTCGTCGTAGATCATATCCTCATCATCCTGCGGTAAACGCGGTCCAGGAGTGGTTCGAAATAACGGCAATTGACCTCCAGCGGCAGGTGAGGGAGGCTGGGATGAATTTTGCTCCGGAGGACTTGATGCGTGAAATGGGCTGGAGCCGGGGGCTGCGCTGAGTTCTCGGACACGGCGGGTATGTTCAGAAGACATCTCATGTCGACAAGCTTCGCTCTCGTACATCCAGAGTGGGTTCGGCCCTTCGGGCATAAGATACACAGATATTTGTTATCTTTTTCAAGGAAGGCTATGTACATAGGAGCCTCAGTAGTGTGCGGAATTTCAGGTACATTCATCGCACATTGAGGTCTGAGAACGGGCATTTCAGGAGTGATAAATATACTGCGAGGTCTGAAGGACGGCAAGATGTCGGAGGCGAGAACGTGGAATGATGTGATCAAGCAAAGACGGCATCCATCAGCACTGGATTTGGATTCATCACCGAATCGCCACAGTCCACAGAACGCGCCACTGGATATCCACCGTCTTGCCGACCTGTGGATATTCACTGGAAATTTTTGGCTTTCCAGAGATTCGGTCAGTGGAAATCCACTGATCACGTTTCCTGTGGAATTCCACTGGTGAAACGGTTGGCAGTGTGCCTCCTCCTCCTCCTACCTACCTACCTACCTACAGACCAATTTGGCCGACTTAACGTCGGCAAGCAGTGCTGATCCCCGTTGGCATGCGACAGCCGATTTCAGCACAGCCTGCCGACGGGGCCCCTCAACGCAGTGAAAAAGGAAAAATGAAGCCATGGCGAAAGCCGAGAACCAGGGCTCGATCGAGATGCTGCTTTGAGCATTTCCAAAGTTGCGGCTGGCGCTCGAGCGTTTCCAAAGTTCTGGTGTCAAAAGTCCATAAGCGGAGTTTGAAAGCTTCAGACAGACACCCGTAATTTTATAAAGAGACAGATGTACCATTTCAACAATAGGGAAACTAGCCAAGTCAGGGCGAGAGGGGGGGAGTTGGGCACTCCAAATGCACGTTGCCTATCTAACGCCGGAGGCTTCTTGTCTGTCAAGATTGGTGTCACGGTTAAAAATAGTCTCGCCGGTGAGTCAGGGGGGCACGAGTATATAGTAGGTGTGGAAACTTGCTTGGACTTACGCTTTCCTTTCAGCCCTGCCAGCAACCCAATCTTCACACCTCGCCTTGTCTATTGTTCTTACGAATCTTACCCTGTATCTGTCAAGTCCAGTCCCGTTGGATACAAAATGCCTCCTCCCCCTCCTCCCCCTCCCCCAGCAGGATTTGCCTGGTTGGCGAAACTCCCAACTCCACAAGCCTGGACGTACCTGAACCAAGGGACTGGGGGTGTCTACCAAGTCGCCAATGCAGTCGGCACAGACGATGCCTCGCCATGCATTGCCCTGTACGTCCACCTCAACCAAAACGGTATGTACTGCTTCGAATAAAGCCTGTGACTGATTCTGCGGCGGAAACTGACGGTCTAGTAGATTGCTATGTCGCCCATGTCGACAGTAATGTCCAGAGCGTCAGAGCAGACATATCCGCCATCACAGCTGCTACACGTGCCCACTGGCAAGCGGTCGTGCAAGCTCATAACATTGGCATTAACCAGCAATATCTCTCGTATTTCATGGTGGCCGGGTCAGGCGACCCATTTTTCGCCGAGGGGTTCACTGCTGGGATCATTGCCGAGCTGGGCGGTGGGCCAATCCAGCCATGGATGACGCTCCAAGGATACACTGGGTTCCTTTATCCCTCACAAGCACCGACTCAGTCGACTCCCCTTCTCATTCAAATGTCCCAGACGCCAGCGAAATCCAACTGGCAGGCGAACAAGGTCACGGGCGCCGATGCCTGGACGCTTCAGAAAAATGCGGCAGGAGTGATTACTTTCTAGAAGTAATTCAGGGTGGATGTGTAACATGTAACGGTTGCAAGGGCACATATATAGCACAAATAGTGCAAAATGTTTTTACATGTTCATGTTCTGAATTGATGCGCAACTTCATGATTTTGCCTCAGGATTTAGACAACTTCTCCAGATTATAACTTGAACTTGAGACAAGTTGGCCTCACTATTTTTCAACCTGGCTGGGGGGGGGGGGGGGGGGGGGGGGGCTAAAAAAATAATGAAAAGGCCCTGGGCCGAATCGCAATACGTGGCATAGATCATTTCATGACCCCGTTGCGGCTCACCACAGACTATCCAGCACCATTTTGTTTCTAGCAACCTGAGGCGCATAGAACCCGAATGAAAACCTTTCCATATGCTTCGGTTCACAATCCCTTCCCGCAGAATCCTCCTCATAATTTGTACCCGGTACTATTTTCGTCCGCCAGTCACCTTGAACAGCATCAGTGCGGCATAACACACAAGTCTAGCCGCCTAAGGCTCGCAAACTTGGCGTACAATCGTCGCAACCAAAAGTTTATTCTCAATGAACAGAGCTAGCTCAACGATACTTTGCATTTATGGCCGCCATAATTTTGACTGGAACTTCCTACCATTCTTTGCTTTGAGTCACATTGTGATCCGGATGATAGTCGGATCCATCGACTCGGTCCAGGAGGAGCTTGATAATTACCACGTGAAATCGGAGGAGTCCGTACTCGCCCAACCAACAACACAGTGGTTGATGTTCCCGGGATCCGTCGCAGAACCAAATGCGTCGTCGAAAGAGTCCGGAGACCACTGAGAGAATCCCGCCGAAAATTAATGTTGTCGAGAGCGAGGTGCATTGGGTTGTTTGCCGTACCAACCTAAAACAGATTGAGATGGTATGCGAGCCCTTCAAAGAAGACGTGCCGGTAGCAAAGAATTGTGGCGTCTCCTCGAGACGGAATTTTTTCTTCCGTGACGTAGAATTTATCACATACCCGTGCGAGCGAAGACGGTGCAGTCCTTTGTACAGAAATGAAAGGATCGGGAGAATAATACTGATCCCACCAGGACCAACGCCGAAAAGCTGTTCAACTTCACGATGCAAGTTGGCCTGACTTTTCACGTCCTCACTGACACGCGTGATATGCACGGCCAGCTCAGTAAAGGATTCAAGTGGTTCAACAATGTACCTCGAAACCCTGGTGAAGAAGACGTCTCGGATTTGAAGATGCCCCGCAGCTGCCGAGTAAACAAGGTCCTCAAGCAGGGGTCGGACCGAGTTGAATCCCTTGAGGTGCGGCAGTGAGGCCAGCTTCCACTACAATTATTTAATCGAACTTGTTGCATTCCGCGCACGAGTTAGCTCATCCATTTCTGTTGATTCGCCAAGTCCAGTTTCGATATATTCTTCATCGCCCAAACCAGAACGATGTGGGCATATGGGAATGGATTCCAGAGCGAGGTATCTGCGGTGACCTTTGACTGCGTGAGCCTAGAACGGGTAGAGAGGGAAGACGAACATGAATATCAACCTCATCTTTATCTAGGGGGAATTTAAGATCCTCTGGGTCGTTATACTATGCGTCTTTTGTGCGTCGGAAAACTTGCTGTGGCTAAATACTCACCTCTTGGTCGCAGAAAATCGGAGATGGCGAGCGGCTCATGTCATTTTCACTGCCGTATTTCGGTTCATCACTGTCGGCCTATCAAAATCACGGTTAGAATGAACAAGACTGGATTGGCTTCACGAAATGTTTTGAAATCGCCAACGGGGTTGGTTTATCCTTCGGGCTCTCGGTGACGGAGTCCTTTCAAATTTATTTTTCAGAACGAAAACCCGTCTGAGAAGCGAGAGGACACTGTGCCTGATGTTCGCTCGCCTTCACCATCAACGTTTCTGGCTCCACCTTCATCATCTGCCAGGTCGTCGCCATTAGAGCCGGAGCTCTCGCTCTCGTTGCCGGTGCTCAGGTCGTGATCTGGGCTGTCCTTTGTGACGTCAACCCCGGGGAAGGCAAGGTTGGGACGAGCCGGGTTGAGCGCGATGAACACCGGTTTTTGTAGCCTGCTCCAGCACCCCTGACAGTCGCCAAGTTCAGGGCATTAGGGAGGCGAAATGAGCGTTGGTAAAAGATGAGTAATAGGAGGTACCGAGTCCATGTCTCCATTCCAAGTTCGCCTATGTATCTCAACCGAGAACCTGGGGCCAGGTTCCCTTCTTTAAGGGGGAGGATGGAGGATTGATCCGCTCCACTCTTCCTCGCGATGACGGATAAGGTCCCAGCTGTACTCGTCCTCAGCCAAGTTTTTCTTTTCTCTGTATTTTTTATTTTACAAGATTTCCCCTGTTGCAGGACTGAGACATGCCGGTGTAGGTAAGTAATGACTGACTTGAATGAAGTCAGATGGCAATCCCCATTCGGATACTATATCGAGTCGTGTCTGTGTTGTACCGGTAAGAGGGCATTCATGCTGAGAAGCTTGCGGAGATGTTTGGAAGCGCACTTCTGTCACTTAGGTCTGCTTTTTTTGGATGAGTCGAGCCGAATTGGCGGTGCCGAGTCACCAATTACACCGATTTTGGCTTTCGGGCGCAGCCCCGACCAAACTGTCGGAAGCGCGCCCGCAATTTAATATATTTCAGGTGTTGACTCATCAAGACTGACATTGTGGGAATGGGGGGGGGGGCTGACTGAACCGTTGAGTCAGATGTTAAAAATATCTAGTCCCTTTTAACTGTTTGGAGATCTACCCGGAGTAAGAAAAACCAAAGAAAAAATCAGTCATTGCGGGTCTTCGCAGCAGCGCAGTGGCGACAGAAGGTCGTGTGTGCAGTTTGAAAAGCACAGCTGGGAAAATTATGCTGACTTGAAAGCAGACAGGTTTAAAGAAGCGTTCCTTTCAGGTTTTATGGTTTAAACATGCCTTTTCAAAACACCGTTTAGGTTGTGATTGATGTAATCCCCGATTCAAACACCATTTAAGCCGTTGACCGTCTTGTAGGGTCCGCGCCACAACGTAGAAATGCCATAAAGTGTTCAACAGAACAGTGTTTAAACACAGTTTCATGTTGAGACGCTGTTTGATTAATCAAAGTTCCTAGAGTTTCATAGTGAAATGCGGTTGAGTTAATGGTTCAAGGACCAAGTAATGTGACATTGTCTTTCCGTGAGACTGGGCCACCAATTCTGGGGCTTTGACAGTGACCTGTACAGGTCCTTGGTACACATAATGAATTAATTGAGCCAAGCCAGAGTGTGTTGAAATACCGCACATATCAGCCAAGTACAATCCATCAAATTTGGGTCATTCAAGAAACTAAGTTCGGCCGCTCACTCGGAAGTCATTTTCGAAGTCGCTCCCCACAAGTCTGGAAGCACACGGGGATGTTTCTCCTCTGCAATTCGAGAGACAGCCCCTTGTTTTTCTGATATTTTTCTGTCTACACACAGGCTAAGAATATGTCGCAGTGCAAGTGGTTGTTTTGAAGCTTGAAGGCCACGACTTCAACCTCATACTTCCACACAGCAAAAACGTGGCTGCAAGGTGCTGTAAAGGCGTGGGACCACACGTTGAAAGCATGTCTTTAATGGGCAATGCAACGTGCATGCCCGCTGTCGCCGCTCTCAGTGCTTCCATCAGCGCCTATCTCGCACTCGGAGGACAAGGTGCGGCAGAACAGTGACTCTTCCCACTATTCGAAACCTCTGTGTAAATAGACTGTCTCCTCCAGACACCAACATCTCCAAATCCCACGCTGGTGGTGTGTTGCAGAACATCACGTCCTGGCAAACCCAAAAATACAATGCCTCGCGTTAACCCCCCAGCGGTACAGCTGTCTGTGGCGTTTTCATTTCCCACTCAGTAGGTCGGGACCGGGAGCTAAGATCTAAGACGCTGTAACCTGCTACGTAGACGCCTGGACACCGCAACTCCAGACTCTGAGACGACGGCGCCAACGCTCAGCTGGTTGAATATAGGGAGGATTAGGCGCCAGTCAACATTAGGCGCCGACAATGAACGCCAAGCAAAATTTGTCGTCCAGCGCGCGCAGATGGTGTACGAGCGTGGAATGTCATTACGCTCAATACAGTGATTTTTTTTCAACACCTTCCAAAAGTTATTCTTTTCCCCGTAAGTTAAATCGTGCCATTCTGGCAGGCAAGAAATAAACCCGAATCCGATCAGGTTTTCGTTCAACAAAGGTGTTCTTCCTTGTGCTGGGGTGGTGCATAAGAATGTGCCATATTTTCCTTGGAACATTGATTTATGGACTGATTTCTTTCATAAACACCCATTCTGTGCACCTCTGCATCCTTTCAAACGCATTTCCAAATCACAGTTCCATTCTTGATGCATTTTTTGAAATGGGAACCAATTCGCTGTACAGTTATCACGGCACAGTACATACTCAGACACAAGCACGACTCGGCGAAGTGCGGCAGAGTTCGCGGTCAATCGAGTGGCTTACATTCACACCATTCCAACACTCCATTCAAGACGCAATTCACAACGATGCCCTATCCTAGGCCCAATCCCGACGCCGATGACGATCATGCCGTGTCGGGACTCGGATGCGCCGCCAGTCCCGCTTTCCTGAGCGCCGTACGTATCTCCCACACATATAATATCCCGCACGCGCGGTGATTGCATGCGCGCCGGAAAAATTGACCGTAGCAGGACGCGCCCGCAAAGCACGGCCTGCGAGACACGCCTCTGCTCGTGCAAGTGTAGAAGTGCGCCAGTGTAGCGTGCATGCATACCGCGACAACGCGAGGACGCGGAGGCGTGGTCCGACCCGCGTTCACGCAGCATGACATCGAAGGCGGGACCGGGGCGTACCGCAAGCAGCGAGTGCGCACATTGTTTCTCGACTCTGCCCTTCATTTGAAAAAGATCATCGAGTTCCGTGCATGGAAGAAATCTTCAACTTCGTAATCGAAAAAGGCGGGCGTGGGGTAAAGGAAGGTACTGGGGCGAAGGGGCGAATACGCCAGGACAAGGCGGGAGAGTGCGCCAGACCACCCTCCACGAGTACCACGAGCATTCAAATGCCAAATGAAAGATGAGAGCGAGAGAAATGCGGGCAGAACAGCGCTACGGGACGCGCCTGGACCAGCAGAGGACGCCCGCGGTGTCCGCATGCGCCGAACAAAGTCGACGCGCCGGAGCGCGAGCAGAACAAGTACGTCGTGCTGGATGAGAGGCCGGCAGAGGGCATGCGACACGCACCTCTCCACGAGCATGAGCAGAAGCGCGTCACTGTGGTTGTTTTTTTTTTTTTTTTTTTTGGAGCGTTTGAAATAATATTACTCGGTCTGCAAAGCATTCCAAGATATCCGCTTGTTCAATTGGGTTTTGATCCAATATAGCCGGGTAGTTGTCCAGGAGGAAATGCCGTTACGCACAGGTTTCAAGCCTTTGTGTGGGACTCTGGCCCTAGCCTACTCCATGTTTTCGAGTAGCCAGCCGTATACCCACTAAAACCCCCTTGGTATTTATCCAGTTGTCCGGCAGGGAATCTTCGTCAAGGAGCACTCCGCTCCAGGTGTTGAGTACCAACCGTTTCTTTATTGCAAGGGATCCAAATCGAACTTGACTTGAGAGGAGTTGGTCTCGCTTGAGGGTAGAGTTCATAAGTGATACCCAACGGTTCTGGATCTCAGTATTTGTTGCAATAGTGAATGTCTGTAAAATTCTCTCATTTCTCAGTTTCCAGATCAGATGCATCGATGTTGAAACAAGAATAGTAAAGAAGCGGTTCTTGGCAATGATTGGTTTGCCTTTGGGAGATCTGAATCTAGCAAGGCCGCAACCAAGCAGAAGGCCCCAACTTAATTTGGGCCAGCAAGGATATCTAAGTTTCCAGATTTTTTCTGCAAGTTGCCAAATTTGTTGTTGGCCTGCTGCGCTACATTCTAGCAGAATGTGTTCAAGTGATTCTGGAACTCCGCACACTAGGCATTGTCCGAGAATCTCCAGATTTGGAACATGGTCCCAGAAAGAACCAACATGAAATATGTTGTGCATGCATTTCCATAAGAAATTGCGTGTCAATCGCAGAATATTGCTTGATCTAAGGGACATCCAAATTGCATTTTCAGTAGGATCATAGCCAAACTCGTCTTTTATACAACATCGAATGCGATCCAGATTACACATTGTAGATTTGCGTACTGGCTTCTCTTTCATTGATCTAATCAGCTTGGTGAACATCCGCTGATTCCCTTCTTTTAACAGGAATCCGGGGTTTGAGAACATAAGGTCGGTTTCTGTGTCCAATTCGACGGGTGTAGGGGTGAGGTTGGTCAGGTTTGTGGCAGGGTTGAAATCTGTCTTCTTGAACAAAATTCTCCCAGATCTTTCTTGAAGCGCAGCGATGACTGATTTTGCCAGTTGGAAGTTGGGGTCTAAGGGGTCATTTTCTGTCATCGCACGATTTGAGACAAGGATTTTTCCGAGGGAGTCGGAAGAGCAGTGCACTGTGAGGGGAACCTCTTTGGGGAGTTCTTGTGCTATATACAGCATGCCGCCCAGCATTGCTGCGGTGAAGGATGGTGATATATTTTTATCACTGAAGGAGATAAGGAGAGAGGTATCCGTCGTGACCTGGTCGTTTTTGTGGACCCGAAGCATCAGATGCATCTGTGCGCACGCCTCGCCAGGATATTTTATTCTAGCATGGAGGTATACTTCACAACCCATTTCTTGGTCCTTGGGTGTCTGGTAGCGTATCGCGGGGAGGTTGAGTAAATGTTCCTCAAATGCAAAGATGCGGAAGCCATGTGAAAGATCGCTCAAGCAGATGTTCGGATCAAAGGACAGCGGCATATCTTGTTCTCCCTTACCATGGCTATTCCAGTCCTTCTCGGTGTCGGTCAGCTTCGGGGGGTCACCCTTGTCATTGTAAGCTATCAGAGGGTTCCATTTGGGTGGGATACATTCCAGTAGTTTCCTTGCGGCTTCAACACATTCTCCAGGATTCTCACATCCGAAGTCAATTCGGTCTTGTCGGCAGAGAGGACATCCACAGTTCTTTCGTCCGATCCCTGATGAGTTCAGTGTATGTGGCTGTCTGTGTAGGGTGGTTTTACGTTCCGCGATGTTGACAACGTCTCTGATGCTGTGTGCCCGGTGCTTTTGCCGGAGGCATTTTACAGCTTCCTTTCGGCGGATCAGCTCAAATTTTGAGTGCGTTAGTGCAATATGATTCCAGATAGGCATTTGGAGCTGAATGTCCTTTGAAATTGATAGTGCTGAAAACTCTAGGTGGAACTTTTTTGCAGCAAGAATCATGCGACGGATGTCGTACGGTAGTGGTTCGTTCCTCCACAAGGGGATGTGAACATCTTGGAGGAAAATGTTGTAGAGTGAGCCGTGTTTGCCCTCGGGTTGACTTTTATTCCAACGAATGATCACGCAGTGTTCAACGAAGAAAGGCCAGTTTGCTCGATCATCACCGATTCGGAGGTATTCTTTGAAATTCCAAAGGTCAATTGCCTCATTTCGTGCTCGGATATCTAGGATCTGCTTCCCGCCGTTGTTTATAGGAAGGCCCATGGTATCGTGAGCTATGCGTGCTTTTTTCCCTGCCAGAGGAAGTCGTCTCGTATTCTAACTAGTCTGTCTTCAATTTCCTTAGGCATCCCTTGCACGCAGGTCAAGTATTGTGTTCTCCCCCCTATGAACATATTTATGATGTGTCTGCGGCCCTCTAGTGCCGGTCTCTTGTCATTCCAGCGGGACAGGTCCCTGGAAATCTTTTCGATTACCTCCGGCCATGGTGTTTGGTAAGTTATATTATTACCGACCCATGCTCCAAGGAATCGACAGGTCTGCGTGTCAGAGACAATGGTAAGATCTTCGCGGATTTCTGGGGAGTATAGATTAATTTTCCTGTCCAGTACCACTTGATTCCTGTACTCAGGAGAACCAAAGGGGAGGAGAACTGTTTTACGCATGTTAAATTTCGCGGTTGATACGGTGCACCATAGATCCAGGATGCTCCAGAGCAGTGTCCAAGAGTCCTTGTTGGACAGATAAATGGTGGTATCGTCGGCAAATAGTGATACCAGCATCTTGCGGTTCGTCCCGGGTACATTTATACCTTTGAGGTCAGATTTGCGTAGCAAGCAAGCAAGTGGCTCAATAGCCAGGTTGAAGAGGAGACAAGAAAGAGGATCGCCTTGTCGGACGCCTCGCTTCACGACGAACGGTTGGCTCAGTTCACCATTAACCATTACTTGTGTCCTCGCATCTGTATATAGGATCTTAATTAAGCGGCAGAACCTCTGCGGGAAGCGCATTCGTTCAAGTACTGTCAGTAAGTATTCGTGGTCCACTTTATCATAAGCTTTTTCTTGATCGAGACCCACAACAATTCCATTCTCTTCAACCGCCTCTGCGTAGTTCAGCAAGTATTTCAATTGCTTTACTTGGTCCTCGATTTTCCGGCCCTTCATGAATCCAGCTTGGTCACTGTGTATGATCCCTGGTACAACCTCAGCTAGTCTCAGTGAGTAACTCTTTGTTATAAGCTTGTAGTCCACATTTAGGAGTGTAATTGGCCGATAGTTCGCAATATGTGCACGATCACCCTTTTTGTAGATGGGGCACATCCATCCGGCATTAAAGTCAGTTCCGAGAGCTATCCCATATTTCTCGATGTCCGCAGCGAGGCATTCAAGAATGAACATTATATCGAAAGCATTTTCCTTGTGGGTGTTGAATTCAATTTCTAACCATTTGAAGAATTCGTATTTAAGTCCATCTAGCCCCGGCGAAGAACCATTTTTTGATAGTTTCAGCGCGGTTCTCAACTCGCAGGCCTGCAGTTTTTCATCTAGGCAATCATGTCGACCCTTCATTAGATGTGCATCACACTTTTCGAGCACCAGTGAGGTTGCCATAATTTTTGCATAGCTGTCTGGCTTGTCTTGATTTTGAATGCCATCATGGTGAATCCGTCCAATTTCAGCCATCAATTTCGGGCGCGATTCATATTGGGGAGTGTTCACAGGTGAGTCGGGATTAGCAAGTTCGTGGATAACTTCTTTCATATGGTAGCCCACTGCGGATCTTGTCCAGTACCGGCTGTGTAGGGTTTCACCTTCAGCATCATACCTGGTCTGCGACAAATCTTGCTTCTGTTGAGCACATTCTTTGAGAGTGTCATTAATTTTCTTGTCCAGCAGATATGCAGCTAGATTGCGATCTTCAGGCGTCATCTCCATGTCGTGGATTATGAGGTGTAACTGTGCTTTCCACGTACGTAGGTTCCTTTTGTCCTCCGTTTCAACTAATAGCGAACATTTTCTAGCGTGGGAGATGGTGTCTCGTTTAAATTGGGCCCACAGAGTTTGTATATTGTGTGTGGAGCTTCGTTGGGTATCACTCACTATTTCGGCTTCAGATGTCAAGATTTTCCCCAGACGCTGGATTTCTGTTGTAAATTTCCTGGTCTTTAACAGGTACAAGGGAAGGCTGAAGCGACCTTTTCCAGGAATTTCTTCTGCCCTGCAAACTAACTGTACAGACACTAGCGCATGGTCGGATCGGACTGGGGTTTGGTCTATTTTCCAACCTCTACATGCATTGAAAATCCTGTGCGTCACATATATTCGATCTAATCGTGAGCGCGAGACCTGCGTTAATCCTGTCACTGGGTTCAATCGGTGTTGGATACAAGTGTACCGGAGCTCATCCTGGAATGTATTCCTCCACCCGTCCTCTATCTCAAGTAAAGACTTCAGTCTGTTGAAGCTACTAGGAACTGTGATTTTTCCACCGCATAAGCGGTCTCTGGCATCCTCGACAAAGTTCCAGTCACCCAGGACAATGTTAGGGAGAGGGAGGCATGGGTTCTCTTTCCATTTGGACCAGAGTCGAGCCCACATCTCGTTTCTTTCCCGTGGTGTGTTGGGAGCATAAATGTTCAAAACGGTGAGTGTCTGACCCTTGTGCCAGGGAACGCTGACCATCAGGGCTCGGCCAGGTTCTAATTCGAAAATCTGGGTATTGTCAACATCCACAAATTTTTTGTTGAGCATAAATGCGACACCAGCCGTGGAATTGGGGTTATCTGGGTGTGCGGAGTGTAGCATTTTGAACCAGCCATGGTATAGTTCATGAAATTCTGCGGCGCCCAAGTTATCGAGATGGGTTTCTTGCATCGCTAAAATTCCTAACTGGTTCTCATCGATTGTCTGTTTCAAAAATTTGAACTTGTGGTTTGAGTGATTCATCGATATATTGCTTTCTCGCCCTGCAATGTTAAGCGATCCAACATTTATTGCGGAGCGCGTGGACTTTGCCCCTTTCACTACCCCTGGTGCAGTGTTCCGTTTTCGAATGTCGGCATTAATCACTTCCCAGTTGTCAGTGATATCTTCATTTGGTTGGGATGATCCAGGTATCTCGTCCGACGGGGCTACATCTGTATCAGGTGGAAAAACAGGCTGTTCACTCACCAAGTCTGTGACAATTGAGTCAATCACACGAGGAGTTTCTTCAACTGCCACGTCGTCTGTGAGCCAGTCTAATTTCCTTTTTGTACTGCTCACAATATATCTCTGAGATAGGTCCTCCGAATAATCCGCCTCCGTAGTCTCTGCAGCCATCAGAGGCGCAGTTTCGGAGGATCTAAGTATATTGCTAGCAGCACACGAAAGCTGCTCTTTATTTGACGCTGCAGTGACCAAAACAACTAAGTCGCTACAGGAGGGGTCGCACATCTGATAGTCAGGGCTAGGCCCCTGGTCGCCCAGACTCCTGCTGGTTTCGCCTTCTGAACTCGCCGCCAGCAGGCACATGCGAGAGGGATGCACCAGATCCCCGTAACCCTCCCGTGAGCCAGGAGGGTCTTTGGTGCCACTCTGATAAAGGATAGGTTGTACTGGCATGGGTGAGTTTGTGCGATTAAAGACCGCCGTCTGTTACAGAATCTCAAATGGAGACAATGGCAAGGGTTGAATCTCAATAATCGGAGCATTCAATTGTTACAAGTTTACTAGGGACGTAGGAGATGGAGGAAAACAGGATCGTAGTACAGCAATTGATAGTGAATCATAGGTAGGGAGTCACATATACAATCAGAAGGCTTTCAAGGTATGTAAAATGAGACGAGTCGAGAAGTCGCGAGAGAGAGAAGCAGAGATATATAGACATACTAATAGGCAATCAGAAACGACCTGGGAAATAATGCGCGTCGACATTATCAATAAAAGTTTGGAGGTAACGCTCAAGGCGCTGAAGGTGCAGGACAAGGGCATTGAGTGTGTCCATGTTGAACGGGTGACCGGTCGGACCCACATTCGGAGCGGGGGCAGGAGCCTGATAGGGAACCCCGCCGCGGCGGAAGCCCGTGGGACCACCTTGGACAAAGCCAGGGTGGATGCCGCGGTCACCAAAGGCGTCGCGGAATGCGCGGTTGACGAGGTGAGCAGGGCCGCGCCAAGTGGAGTTGGGGGCCGGGCCCATGGTCTGGACACCGACATTTACGCGGTGGAAGGGGCCGACGGCGTGATACACTCCGTTGTTGGTGGAAGAGGAGGTGTCCTGGGGATGGAGCAGTGGGAAATTGGAGATTAAGCGATTTAATAAATATGGCTGGCACAGTTAACATACATTGCGGCCCATGAGTGTGTTCGGGTTCATGATGCCGTTGATGGCAGCTTTGGGGGAAGGGAGATGGGGCTTTATCTCTACATTGTTGCCCGTAGCGCTGCTGCTGTCAGAGTCGTCGTCACTGGCAGGAACGAGGTCGGGCACGCTGCCAGTGCTATCGGAATCGGTGCTAGTAGAAGTAGGTGCCTCACTGTCCTGGGCAACAGCAGCGAGTTTGGGAGTGTCAAAGAGATTGGTGTCGGGTTCACCAGAACATGTAGGCATGTAGGGGATTTGGTTGAGTCGGACATCTTGCGTTATTTGCTGAGGTGACTCGTCGTTTATAAGAGTATCTTTGGGTCGGCTGCGGGTGCTCTTAGTGTCTCAGAATAATTTCAAGCAAGGAATGCTTCCAGATGCCAGGGCCGCTGATTTCTATTCGTTGAACATTTTGCTAGGCTCTTTCCGGTCTGGTGTGGCGCATGACCTTGGCGGCGGCATTGGGTGCCAAGCGGTGGAAAAATGTGGGATCGTTAGCCGCAAGCTGGTAGAGCAGCTCAAACTGATGGGCTATCTGGTCATAGTCGTCGATGATGCACTTGTTCGCACCGCGCAGCAGGGGATAGCGGGAGTATGCCGGGCCGAGCCAATTCCTTTCACTAAACTCTTTTGGGTTCAGCCACAATCATTAGTGGAAGGTCGTGTGGTAGCAAGAGCAGTGCACCGAGTCATTTGATTTCAATGTCTGAGAAGTATCAGTCTTGTTCTGCAAGTGAATGACTCTGATAGATCAGCGCCCGAAGTCATAGAGGAAGATTTCCAGATGGTTATACTTTGTTCCTGCGGTTCCGAGTTTCGCGTGGCGACGGGTGGAGTTTTCGAACTCGGCGTTGACGCGACGCGTTCCGTGAAAAGTCACAGGTCACCTGATTAGTCACACCGTGTCATACTGTATGGCATCTGCCATTCGACTCGCCATCCCCATATATTAGGCTCTCTGCGCCGCGACTGTCGATTCCCGCCGGTCCTGCAAGGTCAATCAGAACGTAATTGGGAAAAAAGTCCCTGTACCGATGTGTTGGCCCCAGATGAGGGCTGGGGGGCGGATGACATATTTTCTGCTTAGAGCATGTCCAAATGTGGCTGACTAAGCGAATGAGCCCTCGGAGGTTTTACAAAAGCAATTCCTTCGCTGTGTTCATGGAACATTGAATGGAATACCAGTCAAGATTGTCTGTATACAAACTAGAAATTCTGGTACTACTCCAGGTGAGCGCCTTTGACTATAACACTTTTGTGCGCTTCTACAGCTGCCCGCAGATTTATTTCGTGAATGTGCCGATGCATAAAAGTGGAGCCATCAAACGGGCCATCAGATTTATTTCAGTCATACACATTGTGAGCATTTTAAACAGTCATAGCTATAGTATATTGAAAAATGGGAGGGGAATCGGGCATAGTAGGTGCATCGCAGGAACAGAAAAGTATCAGTGGAAGAGCAGGATAATGGTGGAGAGTATAAGAATTAATAGGCACCTTGGCGACCTCGTCGCCCTCCCGGGATGCGTCGATTGGGGCCTCCAGGGTTGGACCGGGGATTGAAGGGGCGCCGCGTGACTCGTCTGAAGCCGTCGGAGTCGACAGCTTCTCGATCGTGGATGGTACCGAGAGAGGTTCCTACCCGAGTTGATTCAACCTCGAGTTCGTTGAGGTGAACCGCCCGGAAGTCGGGACAGGTGGTTATGGGGCAGTCGTCTTTGTAATGGTCGAGGCCAAGACACTCAAAGCACTCCATGGGACGGGCCCTCCCTGTGCGCGCAGTCTCCGGTTTGAATGGGGTTGCCCGGCCGCGACAGTCGACAACGAAGGAGAAGGAAGGGGAGGTAAGGAGCGTCTTCCATGCCTTTATGGCATCCTCCTGGAAGAACGGCGGCGGCATGTAGACACGTACTGCATTTTGGTGTTGACCTCCACGCCGGCCGGGCATCGAGACCTAGAAACACGGCATATATGAGATATTACATGGAACAGGAGAGTGGTTACGCACTTGGCACGGTTTAACCTCCGCATACACGCGCAGCACTCGCACAACGAAGGGGATATCGTGCGCTTCAGGGACCCGATCGTGGTGTTCCTGGATGAGCTTGAGCACATCACGATCGTTGGTGAATTTGTCGAAAAGGGCGTCAAGGAACTCGGTGGTAGTGAGACGATCCGAGAGTCCCACATAAGTCCCTAAGAGATTTTTTAGGCGATGGGAAGAAGTGAGTTAACCATCGACGCGCCTATGTACCAGCTAGCTTCGGGGAATACCGGCATGAGATAGAAAGTGAATCCATCGCTTTCATCCTTGCGACGAGCATGGATGATTGCCTTGGTAGGATCAGCGACAATCTTGTCCTTTAGCTGGGAGGATGCGCAAATGATGAGGGTTGTGTGAGGGAGGATTGGCGCATCTGGATCTCCGTCCTTGGGCGTGGCAGGAATGACTGTGAATGAGTCCTGAACTGCGAGGCCCACTTTCACGATGGCATCAGCAATTGCATCAGCAGCCATAGCACGGTCAGCAGGGCGATCCCGTCCGACTATGACTGCCGCCAATGATGACACTTGTACATAGAGATAGTCAGAGCAAAGCCAATAATCAGTTCTAGTTGCGTACTTGGTTTATCCATGACTTTCTTCACATTCGCTTCGAGGTGATTGAAGAGAATCGAAGCATTTGTCCACCCATGAACCGGAAGGACATTGGTCTTGGGGCCGACGAGAAAGTCTTTCAAGTCGCGGGGGGGATCAAGGGGGATATTGACGTCTTTGGAGTCGAGGTCTTCCATGGTGAAGAGTGGTAGTAAAGAAAATGTCAGAGCCATTCTTATAAGGACTTGAGTCCAGTCCGGCAGCGAAAACCTTCGAGAATAATCTTGTGACGGATTTGGAGTCAGAGGGATGTAAGTAGGGGCCATTCTGTACCAGTCATTCGAGTCATAGTGAAAGTTCTGGAATAACAGAGTCATTTATCGGTTCACTGGATGTAGGTCAGAACTGGTCTTGCGAGTCATTTCAGGCCGGAAGGTTCTAGAATGGCAGAGTCATCGTTCACTGGCGTCACTGTGGTTGTTTCACAGCAGCAATCGTCCGTGTATGGCGGTAAATTTGCAGATTTAATCTTCCACTACTTTTTTTCAACTTTTTCCAAAATTCCCGCTACTCTTCGTCTTTTGAGTCCATCGTTTGAGTGGATGATTGGGGTGCTCCAGAGGCAGGAACAGCTTATCTTATCATATCTTATCTCCACCATCAATTTGTTTCTGCGTCCCATTGAAAAGAAAGCACATCACCGATAGTGATGAGGTCAACGGAGATAATGTTAGATTACCTGTAGAAAGGCAGCGGGCCCAAAAAAAAAATTACCTCAAAGTAGTGGGATGTTGGTCGAGAAAAAAAAAATAGCAGGATTCAAACTCACCTAAAAATAGTGGCGCAGGCTCCAAAAAAAGTAGCGGGATTTGCGACTTTTGCAACACTTTTTTTTTGAACATTTTCAACTTTCAAAGTAGCGGGGAATGGACTCAAAAGACGAATAGTAGCGGGAATTTTGGAAAAAGTTGAAAAAAAGTAGCGGAAGATTAAATGTGCAAATTTACCGCCATATCCGCGCGGCCGGCAAGCGAGAGTATGGAGGATCACGCCGGCGCAAGTGGAGGAGTCATGCGAAAAGAATCTGGCGGGCGAAGACGCGACCATGGAACGAGAAGGCTAGGAGACGTGGACACCGATGGTGAGATCGCGGCAGTGGCGCGGAGTCGCGTAAAGTAAACGCCATGCGCCGTCGTAGCTCAGACGCCCAAGCCGTAGGCTATAAATGCAAAGAAAGGAGGTGGAGAAAAACGTACAGTTTGAGGAGATATAGATCTACGATAGCTGAAATTTCCGGGTGAGAAAATGCAGAGCTATTGAGAGATCAGCAGAGGAGAACGTACCTCAAACGTGGGATTGGCTACGGTGGCACTTCGCTTGGGGCGTCGGCACTGCACTCAATGGCCAATGAGCCTGAGAAGTACTGGATCAGCGACGGCATCCGGATGCACCACGACAGGAGAAGGCGAGCATGTTGCGTCAATAGCCTGCGAAGGAGGACATGCGACGCGCGCCTCCCGCTCAAGCACGAGTGGCTAGAGGAGCGCCGCTGGATCATATCGCTAGGGTCGCGGGGGCACGCAGCCGGAGAGCGCGAGTATGGTGCAGGTGCATGCGTGTCGCGAGAACGACGCCGGCGGGCGAGCGCCGAGAACGTCGCACCGCAAACGCGGGTCGCCAAGCTATGCTTGGGGCATCATCGTAGGTTATGGTTACGGGGCCGAAGGGAGGATGGCGCAAGGAGTAAAAAAAGAGGGTTAGGTCAGGAGGGACTAGGAGGAAGAGGAAGGCGGGCGCGGTGTCGCAAGAAGACGGATGGGTGACGTCACGTCACATCACCACCTAGCCAAACAATCTCAGCTTTTTACCCATGCCCGCTGAGTCGTACCCATCCTCGTCACTTAGTTACTTCGCTTAGAAATGGGAAACTTCGTAAGTTTGATGGGAAAGCGTGAAAGTTCGTCATTTGAAGTAATTTCCGGGAAACCTCGTCACTTCCATTAAATCAAATTTGAAGCAGAGCCATCAAGCCGCCAGAGTGGCCATCGGCCTTATTTTGATGCGCTGATGGCCGCTTCACAAAAGTTTTCCTTCATTTGCGTGAAGAGAGCCAACCATTCAATGCCCCTCCCCTCCCTCGCTGCGCTCGGGGGGTCCCCCGAACCGGGGAATCTCAGGTTGGCACACTAAAGCCTCGTTCCTGCGGA
The DNA here is from genome assembly GCA_029282285.1 of Mycena rebaudengoi. Taxonomy (NCBI): domain Eukaryota; kingdom Fungi; phylum Basidiomycota; class Agaricomycetes; order Agaricales; family Mycenaceae; genus Mycena; species Mycena rebaudengoi. The sequence continues at coordinate 313,638 of JARJCX010000068.1, forward strand.
AATTTCTGTCCTTTAACCCTAACACCCTATCCCTAACCTCTAACCCCTAACTCTAACCCGAACTCTAACCGGTGAATACCCGCAGTTAGGGCAAGCACATTCGAAGTGGGTTTACAGGTGGATACAGAACAGTTGGTATCAGCTAGATCATTGATACATGTTAAGTTACGAGCTTTCACGGGGTACAGAGGAAGTGACGAAGTTCCACTAAATCCAGCTGATGTCACGAACTTTCACGGAATGTGATCAAACTCACGAACTTTCACAGCGCTAAGCGAAGTAACTAAGTGACGAAAATGGCGCGGACTCATGCCCGCTCTCTGCATTAATTCTGTCAAATATCATCGCTAAATTTTGATGCGTCTGTTTTTTTGCAAAAGAAAAAATTCGGAGTGCGATAAGGGGGATTCAAACCCCTTACCCGTCTTATGATGAACGTTCCCATTGATAGTTCGACGCGAAGTGCGCTGTGCACCACCGATGCTTGCTTTTCTTTGTATTTCCTTCCATAAATACGTTCAAAAACGTGCACCTAAGGACAGAAAGAACTCGTACCAGTCATACTACATTGTACTGGATAGCGTATATATTGACTGTGCGCCACCGGATCATGATTCTTTCTCCTAATTCTTTCCTAGCATCCGCGATACATAGGACCATAAAAATCACTGCAAGGACCAATGAAAACCCCGCAAATGCCAGAAGTTATGCATCAGCGGGGAGTCCCTGTCCATGTTTCGATGGAATGCACCGTGCACCACCGATGCTTTCTGCGCATCCCCGTGTCCAGAATAAATCCACCAAGAAAGGATGTACTATCTGAGACTGGTTACTGGGCCACCTTACCATTTTTGTCCTCCAGCCCATACAGAGAGTCAAATGGATACAGGTATATAGGCTCAGAAACGAAAGTATACATCCTATGAGTGAGCTGAGATATTTTTCCGGAATTTACATTTGCATTCCATGACCTGCCGAATTTTATTTCCGGCGGTATCCCAAAACGGGAATAGACGGCTTAGTGGGCCACCCAGCCAAATCGCCCGTATGCACCTGTACTATTCACCCTAGTGCGTTCCAAATCATTCAATGGATGGAACTACATTATTGAGTACAGTCAAACTGCAAATCTGACATGTATGTGGGCCATAACTGTTTGCCTTTCCAGCCATCTATGATGGGTCCAGACGGAATGGCTTACCTTCTGAAGGACAGAGTGTAACAAAGCCCGAAATTAACACACAGATGGCTCCGGTGGGAGTATTAGGACATACTGAAATGCAAAGGAAGACCACCACATACCCATAACCCGTCAAACAAAATCCACCTTTATGCACAACTGAAATTCGGGGGTTTAGAGTAGTAGCCCAGCGTGAACGGAAAGTCGGGTAGTTAAAAGCCAACTCGATGTGGGAGGATAGTGGGTTAGTGGTATGGAATTCAACGACCAAGTTCCAAGTCCTCAGCCAAGGCGGGTGTTTCGCTATAAAGGTAGCTGGATTGTGCCGCTCGGGATCAGATCGAGATGATCTTAGAGGGTCCGAGAGGCGAGGGAGAATCGTTTTCACATATAGTATGGCGTGGAGTCGTTGATTGGAATCAAGGGATGCGAACGAGCCCCGCAACTTGTGAATCGGCTAAGAATTGGTGAAGAAACAAGCCAAAAACGAGGGCGAGGGCCTTTCGGAGATAAGAAATGATGTTGACACGCCGGCATCTTGATCGAGAACAGATGCTTTTGGCTGGTGGGGAGAAAAGCTCGGGAAGTTAGAGCACAAGCCCTGAGTGTCCCGGCCTCATTACGCTCCACGTTCCAGACGTCGAGAGATTCCATCCAGACATTGTCTATGATGGCGTCGACAATCTCCTGTGGAACTCGCATCGACTCTGTTGAAACCGCAGGTAGATGTCGACAGCCCACAAAACTTTTGTATGCCGGTGGCGACAGACAGGAGACTTGGCCGCTTTGGTGATATTGACGTCTAATTGTTGTTCATCAGGTCAAACAGGAGGCACGACAACTTTAGTAGCATAGGCATTCGGGAATGCCTATTGATGGCTTGAATGCCTATTTTGATAGCTGAATGCCTACTTTGATAGCTGAATGCCTACTTTGATAGCTGAATGCCATTCCCTCAGCTGAATGCCTATTCCCCGAGGTGAATCGAACTTCACCAACATTGGCAATCTCCGTGATGGCATCACACCGCCGGAGACGCCCGAGATTCGAAACTGAGCGCCGCATTGACAACTGTGGTGCAGAAAGCCTTCATATCGTGACTATTGCTTTGTTTGTTTTATTAGAAAAGGTACACTGTCGATATTTACAATGTTAGCGGCGATATCGGAGAACCCCGGGTGTTTATGTATGTGTGGCAGCAGAGGGTGCATTTTATTTGGTTCAACAACAAAGCAGTAATTATTCGGCTTCGTTGCGCTGCCCATTTCGAGCGGAGGAAGTCCACGAATCAATTATGTGGATATGAGTAGGTGTAGTACAAATAAGTATTACCACTCCCGTTTGCGAACCTTGCGAGCTCGCGGCTGATCGAGCACATTCCTCAAGTCCACCTCTTCCCTTTGTCGTTTCAGAGGAGCAGGAGCGGGTTCGGGGGCAACAGGAGTAGGAACGGGAGAGTCAGCGCGAGAGGAAGTAGACTCCAGCGGTGGAGACAATGGAAGTGCTGGTGGAAGTGTCGGCCAGTCGTCGGCGGGAGCTGAGAACTGGACCGCGTCGAGAATGGCCTGCAATTCCTGATCGAACCCCGTGTTGACCGCCGCCTGCCATTGTTGCTCGAAGCCCCCTGCATCAACCATGGGCTCCGGATTATTGGAATTAAAGGCGGCAGCTGCGAAGGCGGCGTCAAGTTCCTCATCTGTGATGGTCCATAATGGCGAACCACCGAAGTCGTTCATGGGCAGGTCGACTGCGAAAGAGCCGTCGTAAGATCCTGAACCATACTCAATATCGGTCTCATCGAGGGCTACAACATAAATTCAGTCGGATGAAGCTGAGTATAATAAATCACGTACGATGCAACATGGGAACTGGGGAACTGAACGGCGAAGACGACATCAATGGACCCGCCGGTGAACTTGGAACATCGGGTTCGACCTGAAATTGTGTTTCTTCTGGTAGGTTAAATAAGCGGGGAAAATTCAGGAGCGCTAATTGATTACATACCATCGTCCGAGTCATCCGACCGTGTACCCACAAGTTTGGGAATCGAGGTGGACGACCCAGTCCTGCTGGCGGTACTGTGACGCGGTACACGCCCAAGTTCCTTCTTCTGGGACTTCAATTCTTTGAGTCGTGCAGCGGCATCTTTTTTGCTTGCGATGAGGGCCGCCAGCTCAGCCTGGGTCTCAAGAATTGAAGTACCAACGTCGCCGTGCTTCTGTCGGTAAGATTTACGTTTCGCGGTTCGAGTGACATTCCGTGCCATCCTGACTTGATCTTGATTGTGACGGTTGACAAGAATGCATGCCTCGCGAGCAGCAGCAATAGAGGCGGCTTTTCGGCGTCAAAAATACGTGCCCTGTCGGCCATAAGCACACAATCGGTCTTGTAATAAAATACACACTTTTGGACGGACTCAACCGGGAGAAAGTTGATTTTAGTTCCTTTGTTCGAAGCCACATGCGCGCTTTCAACAAGATTCGTGTGACTGGGGGATTGTTGCCAAAATCCCTTAGGAAAGCTGGAAAGCGACTCATTGTATCCAGGAAGCAGCCAAGGATATTGGACTTTATTTGTGTGCCAATCTACGAGTAGAATTTTAGTGAGGAAGCGGTTCTGTAGCCCATGGACGTACCCCGAAGCTTCTTATTCTCGTGCGTCGAGCGGAAGTTATCCCAGTTCGCAATATCCTCCGGGTCTGAAAGACCCCGAATGGAATTAACATAGTTGACGGTCTCTTGCCCGACGATAGGAACAAGCGGATCGGTGGAGCTAGTTATTGTGATGAGTAAAATGACGAGATGTGGCCATATAAATTACCGTTCTAAGTGCACGCTACACAATTTCACCACGAACTGAACAAGTTTGTCCGAATCGGGGCAGGGAAACAGCGCACGAAGCGCGGGGTCTTCCATGACCATGTTGGAAAGCCAGGCACCGAGTCCTTGGACTTGTGCGGCCTCCATATCAAAATGAATTGAGTAGATATTACCCTTGGGATCGAACGCCTTGAATCGGACTGCTTTACCAGTGACCTTCTTGACGGTACCGAAGAATGCGTCGAAGAGGTGCGTGAAAGCCTCTTTTGAGTACGCGTTGGTATAAATACGCGAGCCTGTGGAAGATTGATAAATAAATGTACGATTACCTTACGCTCAAAGGAAGGAGTGTACCAGATGACGGCCTCCCACTCATTCATTTCGCCTTTCGTGCGCTTGAAGGTGATGTCACCTTGGATAAAACGGACACCGTCGTCGTGAAGAAGAGCCGCCAACTCTGGGTTCATGGCAACGGCAATCTTGGTTTCTCCACTCATGTAAACATGATGGACGTAGCGCTGCGCGAGGGGAAGCTTGAGAAAAATTCGCATTTATGGCCGCCATGTGCAGGTGTGAATGGAGCGACGACAGGGAATATCACCGAGAATGGTGAGGGCGGTATCTCGACTGGTGCTTCCATTTGTACCCTTCCCATAGGAGTCTTGATCCTACATTCCGCGGTGAGCGATTTTCTTCTCAATTAATAATCATAAATACGGGAATATTGCGTATCTCCTTCAAAAATTCGTCAAATCCCTTCGGCTTTTTGCCGTTTAAGTCCCGCTTGTGCCGGCTGTCCTTCGAGAAGTCGAGAACGTAGGCGGTGTCAACGTCCGCCACTGGCCAGCGTGCCGGGATCTCGGAGAGATGTACAACGCGATCCACCTTCTCCTTCCGGGTGATAACTATTTTCGTGCCTTTCGCGAAGCGCCCGGCAGGTTTAGCAGCAGGAGGTTTTGATGACAGCGGTGTCGATTCCAGTTTAATTGGCTCAGACTCAGACTCGAAAGTGCACAAGTTAATGATATCACGCAGCGGAGGCGCTACGACATCTGGAGCGAGCACCGGTGTCAGGGAAGAAGCGATTTCCATCAAAATTGGGCCGTCAAGAGGCAGGGGAGGGTGGAACGAATGTACTGCGCAGAACATCAGTTAGGCCGCAAAAATTGATAATTTGCGCATACCTTCCTCCTCCTTGACGCTTTCAACGGAGGGCGAGCGGCTCCGGCGCATGGGCAAGGTGGTGACCGACTCCGATTTGGGGGTGATCCGCGACGCAACAGCCACGTTGATGTCTGGCGGCGCGCTTGACGTCCTAAAAATAAAGATACAGTAAACGACGCGACTCAGGAGAAGAGAAGGCATATCTACGCGTTTTTGACCGTGTTTTCACTCTTGTAGATGAGATAGTCGTCGAATTTATCGATCTTGATCCATTCAAGGACATTTGACGCGCCATAAACTGGGTTCTGAGCCAATTGAGAAGGAAGGCCTGCGAAAAGAAAATCAGATCCGCGGCGAGGGCGAGTGATGGACGCGACGCACCAATCCATCGCTTGTAGTCATCGATATCGGCCTGAGTTGACTGAAGTAGGGTAGCCAGCACGAAGTCTTTTCTGTCCATTGGTGCGGGAGGAGAGGGTAGAGAGGAAAATACGCTCGATGTGTGACTTGGTCACATCGGTAGGTAGGTAGGTAGGTAGGTAGCATTACACGGCACGGTCCCGCTTAGGAACGCCGGGGCCAGGAAGTATCCCAGTGTACTCTAGATTTACAGGATTCTAAGTACACTCTTGTCCCTGACTTCCACATATCCTCCAAGCCGAGCTCACGGACCAGTCTCCTGTCCCGCGGTAGAACCTGGTTGAAATATGAAAGCAAAAAAGAGTTAGTAAAGGAACGGACGTGTCTCAAACATCTAATCTGAACACAGGGGTTGCGTAGAACACCTCAAGGACTTCAAATGCAAATTTAGCCACGAGGCCAATTGATGCGCGCTCATAAACCATGGCTTTAAAGAACTCAATGTCGTTGAGTTCAGCCTTGGAGCGGTGTAAGGAAGGAACACAAATGAAAAGTTTTTCAAGGAAGACTGTCCTGAGTGTGACGACATCGTGTGATGCGACGCAGGCTAGCAGAGCATGTTCCGGAGTTTCAACTTCACTGTGGCAAAACCTACACACCCGTTGAGAGCGTTCAATTCGTGGTAGCAAATGATTACTGTATCGTAAAACCTCGACGGCAAGTAAGTGGGTCGACAGCAGAAGGGAAGTCAGAGCTTCGCGGTGCTTCTGTGTTTTAACCATGAACAGGTAGTGCCGTAAATATAAGGTTTCCGGTGCAGCGGGCTTGTCCTTTTGCGGCTCGCGTCGGCCTTGAATCAGGTAGAGTTTGTCCGAGGAATCAACTTCTCCTTGTAACCATTTTAGCATGAGATTGTCCACTGATTTAGCATAATCCAGAATAGAAACTGGTGTTGCATTTTGTAGATCAGGTGGAGGACATGCAAATGGAAGCTTGGATGATGCTATAATCAGATCTCTTGCCCAAGATTTCTTGCCGAGTACCGCAAGCTGCAGAGAGCTATTTAAAGCGGCCCGTGCGAAGTGCGTGGGTAGAAGCGAGAGCAGATGTTGCAAATATCCAAGTGCCAGGATGAAACGTCGAACTCGGAGAGGGACAATGCCAGTTTCCGTGTAGAGTGGGACTATCATGGATCGTCCATGGAGATTGAGGATCTGACGGATAAAGCTTATCTGCACATCACAGAGCTGTTGAACGTGGACATTTTCGCAATCCGGAGAGATTTCACATCCGTGCGTAAGATGACAGTCCACGCGAGCTAAATATAGCGTCTTCAGTTCTTTTGGTGTCAGCCGTCCCATTGAGTCTTCAATGGCCATGATACGATGCACACAGTACCGAGCGGTTCCTGCCTTCGCTACATAGTGTTCTTGGAGCATATTTTGTGTGTCTGTGCGGAAGTTGACCCCGACATATTTCTCATCATCGGTGATTGTCAACATTTGATCTCCTAGTTTGAACACGGGCATTGGGTCGGGTGTTGAGCCAAAAATCAGGATCACAGTTTTCAACATGTTGATCAAGATGAAGTTGACAGCACACCACTGTTTGAGAGTGTTCAGTTTAGCTCGAAGACCTCGTGCAGTTAGGGACATTAACAAGATATCATCTGCCTGAGCCATTATAGCTATCCGTATGTTGTCGAGATGCACATCATCAGGATCAGGAAGCATAACCAAGTCCGCCATGAATAAGTTCCAGAGAACCGGTGAGGCGGGATCCCCAGTTAGAAGACCAATCAGCGCGCTGAATTCCGTTGATCAGGAGTCCCCGTGCTTGACGTAGTATCCCATGCGCAGGTAAATCTTGCGGAGCCAGTCTGAAACCGGGCCAGCCATGCCCATTCTTGCGAGCTTAAGCCAGAGGGTGCAGTGGTCTGTGGAAGGAAACGCGTTCGTTGCATCAATAGCGGCGACAAACAATGTCAATCCACTTGGGGTAAAGGGCCGTGGCTCTGCCCGGCATGAACGAGTACTTTTTTTTTTTTTCAGTCGATTGTCTGGCATGCGCAGAGTTTATAAAGCATACTACCATTGGGATAATAAATTAAAGCAAGCAGATAGTAGGTGCGTTCAATTCCTAGGACGTAGGCTCGTCCTCTGGGTTTATCTGTTTAAAACAAATAGAATCCACAGGACAAAGCACTCAGCTCTTGAAAGAAATAAACCCACGGGGTAAGAATTAAGTACCCTTAGTGCAGCGTAGCCAGAACGAGTGCCAGCCATCATGACCTGAGCATTGTGTCGTAGTTAACTCTGAACCATAGTAAATATAAAAAGAGTGGATCCGACATCCAGCCCCATTCTTGAAATAAAGGGTTGACACTGCGATGCAATGACTGATTTTTTGTCCTCAAAGTGGGCCTTTGCCGAACGCCACAACCGCACAATGGGGATAATTCTAAACCCCATATTGCCGAGGTGTTACCAAAATTACCCGAGCTGCTGTTATCTGGGAACCCTGAGATGGTTTGATGGTGCAGGAGGTGGGGATATCGCCTGGGGTGCAAAAATAATTCCCAAAATGCCTCAAGAGAAGTGTTGAATAGATATTTTATCAGGTTCCATGTTTTTTTTTTTCATGCCTTCACCCACTAGGGGTGTGCATACTGGACAAAAACTAGACCGTGCCTGAAATGGCAAGTCAGAATATTCCTGGTACGTGCTCCGTGCTCCGAGGCGGGAGGGTAATCTGAACCACCTCTATATCAGACTTAAGGAAGCAAACACCTTATACTCAATGATTCGTTCGGATCATACAATTTGGTATAAATTTATTTAAACCCGTTTTATGCCCTACTACCAACCAAAGATGCATTTAACCAAAGGGTGCCCAATCTCTATCACAAATTGTCTGTGGTTTACGAGCTAGAGCATCGTCTTGAGGTCGGAATTTTGGCAGGGGACCCCTTTTTTTACTCGGTGGAGACATGCTGTATGGCCCTGTTAACAATGGAGGGCAATACAGGGTGAGCAACTACACGTGATCTCTGCGGATCAGGATCACCGAACTCTCATAGATCGAAACAGATAGTCCGACGGAATGAACCGAAGTGTTAATTGTTACGGTCATTTAAATTGAAGGGTGGGCATTTCTAATTACACAAGCAGAAGCGGTAATTTAGGAAAAGTATATATATATATAGGCATACGAACGTGGAAGAGCAGTTTACCCGATCGCAGCCTGCAGGAGCAGGTGAAGTGCTCATGAAGCCGTCGGGTTGGCGATCGCAGATGGAACAAGTGAAAAAAAACCCGTCGGATCATTCCGAATGCGATGGCAAAAAAAAAAATTACAGTGTTTGCGCATGTTGTTATTTTTCACCGAGTAGGGGGTATTTTTCCCCGAGTACGTAAACATGTACAATGCTCAGCCACTAAATACACTAGGTTTTTTTCTAATAAAGCGACAAAAACGACTTCACACAGCCACTAAAAAGTACCTCGCAGTTTTTTGTCACTGACCCTAATTAAGGTCCCCCGAGATATGAAAGAGACGATCCTTATTACATAAGTACTCGTAACGTGATCGTGCCCAGTCACGGATACATCGCAGCACAAACGGATTATTATTGGTGCGGTAATTTGCTCTGAATCCATTCTGCCAGTCTGGGATCAGCCCTCTAGCCTCTGCCCATTGTGTTATTCGGCGATGGATTAGCAAGGTCAAAACTTTAAGGAGGCAACTTTCTAGTGCGATGATTCGGTAGCTGTCGGGATTCCATCCAGGTTTTCCACGCTTCAGCAGGCCGATAATGGCTGTTCTCAGCCATAGCGAGGGGCTATCGTTGCGCCTGATGCATTCATTGCATAGAAACACAAGATCTTCGTTCGGGATTTCCACCACGTCGGCGTATGTAACCGCGTCTTCCCCTGATGAGCTGGCAAGCGAGTTTTTCCGCAGGTGTTCTTTCACCCACGCTCCGTCATCTTCACACCATTCGCTTGAGAAGAACTTCTCTGGGGTGGCATCATCTGTCTGATCTGGGATCATGGAGGCCAGTGTCTGGTTAATCTTATGTTGGATGTTGTCAAACGCGCTGGGAAGCACTGGGGGCGGGTTCAATCGCTTTTCAAAAACTCCTCTCAGGTCTTCCGCTCCCACCAGAATTGGTGCAGGTTTGGGATCAGCAAATTTTTTGACGTCTGTCCAGAAAGCCGCGTTCGATGCGGGATACATGATTTTATCACTATTTGCATCTTTGAGTGCTCCCCATTTGTCACTCCCCCGATGCTTCTCAGGGTAATCCTTTCTCCTTGGCAGCGCCTGTTCCACTGAGTCATTCTTGACCGCGGTGGTGACCTTTTCAACACCGGTAAGTGGTTCGAGGTTTGTGGCCGGGGCTGAGTTCGTGAAAACAGGAGCATTGTTAACGCGCGGAAGCATGAGGGCCGACTTCGCCAGGCTCTTAGCGGCATCAAGATGACCATTGACGGCGTGTTTATCGATGTGAATGAAGTGCACCGGTGCGGAACGTTCTTTTATAAGGCTGTTCATCACTTTCAATAGGTCGGCGTTGGTACACCTCCAACCACAAGCATCGTTCTTGAACGCATGGTATTTGGCCGAGCGAATGACGTACTCGGAACGCGTAGATATCTCCAGTGAGCGATCCGGTGGAGCTTGCTGCAACGCGTATATTACTGACACGATCTCGGCGCGTGCACTGGTTTGAGTACCCCATACGCGTGCAGATCGGTTGCGTTTGGCGTCTCTTCCCCAGTAAGTTCCCGCGCCTGCAGATGCTGTGTGTTTACTGGCATTTGAACAGGAACCGTGAACGACGACTTTAACTGGCTCAGTTACCCTGTAGACATTGCCGAGCAGAGTGAGAGTTTTTTTAGCTTCGTCTTTGCCAGCTTCTAATGTTCTAATGAGAAGTCTGTCTAGCTCTGTGTCTTCAGGCAAGACCACATCGATTTTACGGTGTTTTGCGCGATGAGCCATTGGCGCCGCGTTAAGTTCAATTTCCATATTTATTATAGCTACCATGGCAGCGTGATCCTGCTTCCCTTCGCGGGGAAGCACTTTGAAGTAGCGAACATCGTCGAATATTCTTCGGGAGCATAGCATGTAGTCTATGACTGTTTCCCTCGTACCTTGAAATGAAGTGCAGTTGCCACTTTCGGGCCCGAAGCGTTCCGTTCCGTTAATGAAAACTAGGTCGTAATCGGACGCTGTTCTGCACAACCATCGGCCTCGCGTGGACGGGGGCTTAGTGTCCTTTGAATATCGAGGTGGGTCGTGGGGAGATGCCGTCTCTGATCCCGTTCGAGCGTTAAAGTCTCCCGGTAAATATAGATCATAGCCTGCATTGTAAGCCAACGCCCAAGAGCTTTCAAGGGCTTTGCAAGGGTCCTTGTCTAGGTTGCCAGCCCATGGGCTTGATTCTGGGAGTATGTATATATTAAAAATTAAGAGGTTGTTTATCTGGATGACCATGAAGTCGGGACCAGACAAATCTTTCCGAACTTTGTACGGAAGTCGCGAAGATATAATAGTCGTGACGCCACCCCAGGATTTGTCAAATGAAGCCTTGGGACGGCGGGTATGCGAGTGGATAGTGTATCCGTCGGGTATATCAATGGTATCATGTTGTGTGGGACGAAGATGAGTCTCCTGGAGGGGGGCCCCTTGTTCCGAACCGTCATGACGGTCGGATTTCCCACGCCACCGGGAAGGGTGCGCTCGCCCGCCAGACGATGAAGGAGATGCCTGCTGGTCTCTGGAGCCTAGCGGGGGACGCATAGACGCCGCTCACCCCCCCCTGGGACGTTAATACGTCGGCCATCGCGCCATTCCTTGCCCCAAAGTGTTATTGGCGATATTCTACCTAAATGATGACATCATACAGAACGCACACATTTTCCGTGCAGTGGAAGTGAGGTACACCGTTAGTTACCGCCGTATACTCACGACCGCACGAACGCGACACCGACTGAGCTTCCCCACCGTCCATCCACCCGCCCTCAGGCCTTTCCTCTTTCCTCTTTCCTCCTCTTTGTGCCACTGCTCCGGTGACAACAAGAACGCCGCAGCCTTGAGGCCACGGCAAATCGCACGCACGTCAATCGCACTGACAGTGCGAAGCGTCCACAAACTCACACGACACGTCACCTTTTGCCCGACCGCCACGACCTCGTTTTCTCTTCGACGGCGTCGACCGCCTCCCGCACGCATCAGATGCGCACTGCACAAAGATGGATCCCCCTCAATGTGGACCATTGAGCGCGTCCTCTTTGAGCGCCACTCACTTTCCCCAAGGATGAAAGTGCTACGGTTTGTTTCTGCCCTTGAACCACCAACGATCGTGCCAGCTGGGAGCAGCTTTGCCGCCTCTTCGGCAAGCTGCGCATCATGACCTCGCGCTATGGCTTGGCGCGGCTCATGCGCACCATCCGCTGCCGCATCTGCCCTTCCATTGATCACCCGACCGCCCTCTGTCCCTTCCCCGATGTCCCGGGATGGCTTGGCCCTACTGCCGCGACCATAACTGCGATCGAAGACGCCGGTCGGGCTGCTGCCGCCAAGGCCATGGAGCACATGCGCCCCAACATTTTCTCTTCTGCGGGCGGCTCTGGATCGAACTCGGGCAATGGTCGCAACCAAGGTGCCTACAAGAAACCCCGCGGTGATGGAAAGGGGAAGAAAGGCAACGACTACAAGGGGCAGGGTAAGCGCCGCGAGCGCGATGACTACTTTTAGAACTTCCTTCTATACATTGTGGTCCTCACTTCCGCGATACATATTAGACGTCTCGATACCTTCAGTCTGCATATTTTTTTGCATGTTTTCAGTACTTCCTTACGAATGATACACATTTTGTTTTACCAAGGTCTACACTATCAACGAAGACTATCCGGCTTCCGGGAACAGGGTCCTGAGTCTTCTGGCGCAATGTGCGCCAGCTTTCGCGCCATGAAGCGCGACTGCAAGCACACCTGTTCCACCCCCACTCTCAAATATGAATGACACAACCACAAGAATTACCGTATGGCGCCACGGACCCTCCTGGATCACGGGAGGGTTTAGGGGAGCAGGCGCATCCTCCTCGTCAGTGCCCGCAGGCTACGAGACAAAATAATGAAACCAGCGGGAGCCGGGGCGACCGGGGGCCTAGCCCCGGCTATTCTCAACGAGACCCCCCCTGCGGTAGCTCCAACGTTGCTTTGGCTGCCGCAGAGACTGGCGAAGAGCGACGACCATACACGCGTGCGCGAGTACGTCGTGGCGGTAACGGCAGTGTTGCGGAAAATCCGGGCACGTCGTCCGAGGGTGAGACTCAGCCATCCCAACAACACGACAACGGTCGCAGAAGGGGAAACCCAGAAACGGCGGGGGTATGTGTAGGAGGGACCGCGGTCAACCCTGGAGCTCTGCAAATGGGAGCACAAGCCCGAGCTACGGGAGGTGGGCGACAACGCCCACCGAGGGGCTGTCCCCAGGATGAGGATCATGCCCCAGCTTTCTTTAATCAGAAACGGGAAAAGCAGCAGTTGAATAATCCGCGCATTAGCCGTAACACCACAGCCGAGGTGAAGCTCGCGGCGATAAACATAAATGGCGTGAAAGCCGCTTCAATCACACAAGATAGCCACAAGTGGCATGGGATACATCGCATGATGCGTGAACAGAAAATTGGCATTATGATCGTGTCGGAAACGCACATGTCGGCAGCTCAAGCTCTAGAGATAGAGGAGAGCTTCATGAGCAAGCGATTAAAGCTCTTCAACTATGAATACCCCGATAATCCGGCGGCAAAGGGCATAGCGATTGTCCTGAATCGAGAAATCACGAACATTGAAGGAGTCAAAGTGCATTATCTCATACCTGGTAAGGCAATCCTCGCAGTAGTTCCGTGGCACGGCACTCGAACAATAACTGTGCTTGGAATCTATGCCCCGACAGAGTCTGATGAAGAAAAAATCAACTACTGGAACACATTGTGCGACCTATGGCTAACGACGGACTTACCGGTTCCGGACGCCATGGGGGGGGATTTTAATTTGGTCCCTGATGCAATAGACCGTCTACCGCATCATACTGACTCAAGTGCAGTAGTGGAAGCCTACCTTAGGTTTGTGCGCCTGATGGAAATGAAAGATGGCTGGCGTCAAATGAACCCAGACACGAAAGCCTACACTCACGTAAGTACGCGCGGGACATTGTCACGCATCGACAGAATCCTTGTATCCCCAACCCTCATGAAGAATTGCAGACACTGGGAAATTAGTGATACCGTAGGAGGTCTGACCGACCACAGGATGGTGTCAACGTCGATATCTGCCCCAGGAGCGCCATATATTGGCAAAGGCAGGTGGGCTATGCCTGATTTTCTCCTGAACGATAAAGAATTCATGACTATTGCAATGGAGAAAGCGGTCAAATTAGAAGAGTCAATGGACGAGGCACGTACCGAATCCTGCAATGCGCAGACAAAATTCAAAGCTTTCAAGGACGAGATACTGGAAGCCGCAAAAAAAAGAGCCAAAATAGCTGTGGGAGCGGCAGCGGAGAAGAAAAAGAAGCTCGTAGACGAACGCGAAGTGTTACTTAACGGTGTGGCACCTAGTGCGCAAGGACAGACATCTGCGAACACGTCGACCAGCCCAGACACGCAAACAGCGGAGGTAGAGCCCTTGAATGCCGGGCACCCAGATCCCGAGCCCAATAAGTCGCCGGAAGAAATAGCCGAACTAGTAGCGATGATCGAAAAGAGAATAGATGAGCTAGTGGACCGTCAGAGGGAGAGGCAACGGCTTGAAACTAAAGTTCGGGGGTTTACGGAGCTGAACCATATTACCAAGTATGCGGTAAACCTCAGCAAGGGCATGAAGCCACGAGATACTATTACATACCTCAGGAGAACGGATATTGAACCCGAACGAGGCAGCCGGCGGTCCTCCGAGATGGCAGAAATCGCGCGGGACTACCACAACGACCTCCAAGCTGACGGGATGGGTCTCAATCAGGAAACCCGTGACGAAGCCCAAAAAGAGGCCTTAGGCTCTCTATCTGGAGCCGGGAATCAGGTCGATATGACGGAGCTATCGAAAAAACTCAACCAAAGTGACATCATGGAATCCCTACATAAATCAGCGTCTGGTAAAGCAGCGGGTGTGAATGGTATCAAGACTGAATTCTGGAAACGACTTGACGCAATTAATAAAGAATCTGTAGCGGCTGCAAAGGCCGGTAAGCCGCAGAAGAAGACATGCAATATTACAAAAGTGCTCACCTGGGTCTACAACGACATTGAGGAACATGGGATGGTCGAAGGGACAGATTTCTCGAAGGGATGGATGTGCCCCCTTTTCAAGAAGAAAGACCCGACCGATATAGCCAACTATAGGCCTATAACAGTCCTCAATTCAGACTATAAAATATTTACGAAGGCACTTACCAACAAGTTAAGCAGGGTTGCTCCTTACCTCATTCACAAAGACCAGTCTGGGTTCATGAAAGGACGGAAAATCACCGATGCAATATATCTCGCCATGGAAGTGGTTGAGTATTCCGAGGAAGATCTACAGAACGGAGTCATTGTAGCCCTTGACCAGGAGAAAGCGTACGATAAAACATTACATTCTTACCTGTGGGATACTCTCAAACAGAGCGGCCTCCCGGATTTTTTTGTCAACACTGTGCGATCGCTCTATAAATTTGCGGACACCTGTGTAATCGTAAATGGTGAGATAAGCTCTTCATTCCGGGTAACTAGAGGGGTGCGCCAAGGTGACCCACTCTCCTGTTTGCTCTTTAACCTGGCAATAGAACCGTTAGCCTCAATGCTGCGGAAGTCCAATCTGAGAGGCTACTCCATACCTGGGGTAGCCGAGAAAGCGGTTGTTCAATTGTTTGCCGACGACACCACCGCCTACTTAAGTGAGCATGACAGCTTTGAGGAGCTGCAAAAGGTGCTGGACAAATGGTGTCTAGCATCAGGTGCTCGTTTCAATGTCACCAAGACGGAAATCATCCCATTCGGCAGTGTAGAATTTAGGACACGCCTCCTCGAAACGAGGCAGCTTCATCCCGGAGACGAGCAGATCCCATCTAGCGTCCACATCGCGAAAGAGGGGGAGGCGGTCAGAATACTCGGGAGCTTCGTTGGTAACGGAGTCAGTGCCTTTGGTGTGTGGACACCGGTACTAGAAAAAATTGACTCCGACTATGAACGATGGGCGAATCTGAACCCAACTTTAAGTATGAGGAAAAATGTCGACCAGATTGTGGCGGGTTCCCGCTCGCAATACCTGGCCCAGGTCAACGGAATGCCAACTGCAGTGACAAAGCACATACTTCGGGCACAGTCCGAATTTATCAACGATTCTAAATCGCCGATGATCTCTCGTGAGATGCTGATGGCCCCAAGAGAAATGGGAGGTATTGGACTACTCGACCTAGAAGCACGGAATGACGCTCTCCTGATGCTCAAGGCCGCCTCTCTTGCAGAAGCCGACCCCGATCACCGTGCCGCATGGGTATCGTTGGCCCTACATAGGCTATCACGTCATACTGTAAAAGCTGCCAAGGCTACAGAAAATGCGAAGACGAACCTAATGGTCCAGAAGTTGAAAGTAAACCAGGTGAATCCCCCAGCCCTGCACAAACCCTTGGTACGATGTGTAAATAAATATGGGATGATGTTTGCAACAGTAAACCCACAAGCAGAAATTCTGAAGGAGATGCCAATGTGGTATCACCCCGGTGAGGATCCCCTGCGACGTCAGATGAACAACGACGAGAAGGCCATTTGCATGAGGGGGAATCACGCCGTTCTAAAAGTCAGAGACGGCATGGTTTTAGCTCAGCGTCTGAGAAACCCACTGCATGGCCCACGAGCCACCTGCGAGTGCGATGAGTGCGACGATGACCGCACTTTTGGCGGCTGTGATAACCCGCATGCATGTGCGGTCGCTGCGGCCGCACGCCTCCGGCAGATTCTGCCGAAATGGATCCCACGAGACGGCCAGGAGAGTGAAAGCGACCCCGCGCCGGCGACTGAGGAAGAAATTGAAACAGGACTCTTTGTGCCTCCGACGAGCATTACTAGCTTGTCCCAGGGCCTCCGGATAATGACGAATCGGAAAGGTGAACCGAGGGAGCGGATAATCCCACGCGCTCGACGGCGGGCCCCACCATTAGCGCAACCCGCCGTGAGCGCTATAATTTACATTGCAGGGTCGGTGCATGCACCCCCGCGGAAGAAGAAATGTGCGGCAGCTGGTATTTTCATCGGCAACGACAACGACCACAATAAAGGGAAGTGCTTACCGGCGCAAGGTGAACAATCTCAGTACGCAGCTGAAATGTACGCAGCATTAGCAGCGATAAGGAGTGTGAGTAGTGAGACACAGCTCACGATAGTCAGCACACAGGATTTCGTCGACGAGGCTATGAACAAAAAGCTCCCTCTGTGGGAGCATGAAGGATGGGCCGGTGTGCAACACCGCGAAGTGCTGCAATGCCTGGCAGCCGAGCTCAAGGCTCGAAGGGCACCCACTGTCTTCAAGGTCATAAGAGCTGACTCACCGCAACGGGCACAATGCAGGCAAGCTGCGGTACTCGCTAAGAGGGCGGCGAGAGCTGCAACAGGCGAAACTTGGGACCTGTCGCTACCATACGGCACTGTGCTTCCAGGTCTCAGTCTAAAGGGAAACCGCCAGCGCATTTTCTACCGCAGTATCAGAGAGGAGAAGGTGAAAGCCTTGCCCCCGAGGCCATCGACAGTTAAGATGCTTGATTTGGTACGTTCCGTAGCACTGAACACATTCGACAAGTATGTATCGGATGCCGACATCTGGAAGTCTACCGATTCGAAGGACTTCCTACCCAGAGTAACCCAGTTCCTATGGAGAGGCATTCACAACTCACATAGGGTTGGAAAATACTGGACCCACATTCCCGAGTGCGACGACCGCGCGATATGCAAGGATTGTGGGGAACTTGAAGACCTCGACCACATTTTAACACGGTGTACCAGCCCCGGACAAGAATTGGTGTGGCGAGCAGCTGAGACCTTGTGGCGTGAAAGAGAGACTGAATGGCCTTCCGTGTCGTTGGGCACGATACTCGGATGCGGACTGGCAGAGTTCAGCGACGATAAGGGAAGGACGAAGTATGGTACGGAACGGTTATACCGGATCTTGATGTCCGAGTCCGCGTACCTCATTTGGACGCTCCGTAACAATCGTGTCATATCTCGGGACGGCGAACCGGCGTCCGAAGGAGAAATACTGAATAAGTGGAAGCTCGCAATAAATCAGAGACTACAGACCGATATCACGCTCGCGAACAGGCCGCTCTGCGGGAAACGTCCCGCACTGGCCAAACCACTCGTCCTGGGAACATGGTCAGGCACTCTTGATAATGAGCGTAGCTTACCGGCCAATTGGCTATGGGAGCCCAGAGTTTTAGTGGGTAGCCGTGCTTTTACACACGCCCAGCCCCGGCAAAATATCAGTCGAGGTGTTGGGTAGCGCGCCAGTCCCACACTGCCCTTAGGGCGTGCGTAAGGCATTTCTCTGGGTGGTGGAAACCACTCCCTCTGGAGCTAACACTCCAAACTTTACAAGCCGGATGGGCTAACCAATTGTTAGTTGCTACTGGCCTATGTACCACCAAAAAAAAAAAAAAAAAAAAAAAGAAGATGAGTCTCCTGGAATAAATTAACATCATAACGTTCAAGTTCTAATCTGAATTGCGGGCAGCTCATTTTTAAAGGGAAACCTCCGTCGATATTCCAGCTCTTAATACTGAGACAGGACTGCAAGAGAGGTGGGCAAGAAGTAATTGAATTCAAAGAAGGTAAAGGTTGTATGTTAGATACATTTTGTGTAGAGGAGGGGGTAATGCGAGAGTAAGTTAATAATGGTACGGCGACGGGAACGGCGCATGAAGGCAAAGGCAGATAAGGACGGGGTCGATTTTTTTGTGAATGAGCATGAGCTGCCCTCAGGCATTTGGGGACGCCGCGATCGTGTGCCAGGCGGAGCGGTTTGCGGTCCACGCGGCGACGAACCACGCGGCGGCCTCGGCGGACTCGAACCCGACGATGATGTACGACGTGTCGGTGCCGCGACGGGTGTAGAAGAGGCGGAGAAGGGGCTTGGCTGACTCAAGGCCCTCGGTGATGATGGTGCGCGCGGCTGCGTGGATGTTGGAGGGCCAGATGGTGGGTCCGAACACCACCTCCTTTGTGAGGTCGTTGATGCGAGCAGGGGGGTTCTTGGACGGCGCATGAACCAGGCCCGCCGTCGATGAGGGGGGTGGGCCAGAACCAGTGGGTGCGGTGACAAGACCGGCGCTCACGGGAGGAAGCCCGACGGGCGGAAGGCTGAGGGGAGGGGGGCCGACAGGCATGACGGGGGCCTCGATGCGAGGACGGACGTTGCGCGAGTCGGGAGCATCGTCGTCGTCGTTAGACCGCTTCAAAGCGGCGACGAGGGTGGACTGCATAGCGGCAGTGAAGTCCGCCAGCGAGGGCACAGCGGCGGGCGCAGAGACGGGCGCAGGGATGGGTGCGAGAGCTGCCGGTGCGAGCGAGGCAAGCCGCGCTACGATGTTGCGCAGCGCGCGATTCACCTCGCCGAGGGTAGCGGTGTTGGTGGTGGTGATAGTCTCCATGGCGGCGAGGCGGGTATCGAAGGATGCCATGGTGGACTGCATCTCCTCGATGTGGGCCACGGTGTTGTTGTGGCCATTGGCGAGCCCCGCGAGAAGCGCGTCGTCGGTGTGGGACATAGCTGCACCTTGCGCGGGGTTTTGAACTGCGCCGGCGAGTGCCTGAATGGACGCCGCCAATTCTATGGAAGCAATATGAGCATCAGAATATGGTGCTGCAATAGCAGATGCACCATTGAACCGAAGCTCGTTCTCGACGTTACGCTCGCTGATCTGCTGGCTCAGCCTAGCGCCGAATGCAGCCACCGTGTGCGCATCCTGCCTAACGGCATTCAGCATCGTGAATGCCAACCTTGGCGTTCGGGGGAGGAGGGCGTGACTGGAGCTCCATGGACTGGAGGCAGATCTCCGCATGGGAGGGATATTGCTGCGTCCCGGAGGGGCCCGCCTGGGCGTTTTCGACGGGTTTTTTGGCCTTGGCCTTCCCTTTGCCCTTAGCGGCGGGCGGCGTCGCGGCGGCAATGGGTGCGACGGGGCCGATGCGCTGGTATTCAAGTCATCGTCGCCCTCCGCGTCGGTGTCATCGAAATTGAGACTGATTGTCGACAAGCGAGAGAGCGGGATTGGGATGACGGAGGTGCGATGGACAAGGGGGGGAGGGAGCGGCGCAAGGACAATGCTGGATGCGGGGGCAGAGGTCGAGACAGTGGCTGGTGTGGGCACTGAATCGAGGAAGACGCTGACGCTGGCGAGGACGTCGTCAAGCGAGTCAGAAGGAGGATGGACAGTCGTGGGAGTATTGTTCGGAGCGGACATCTCAGAAGAAGCTGATGTGGGAATAATAATAGATTTTCTCAGCGCTAACCTTCTCAGTTTTATAGTTTTTCTGCCCATGACGAGTAGTGTATATCTATCACGAGTAATAGTATACCGCGCGTTGAAATCGCTCAGCGCAGCTATTCAAGCCGGATGACGAGGCGCGTAGAGTCGCGTAGACCACCTATATAGTGGTTTCAATGATCTATGATCCGAATACTGATTGACAGCGACCGTGGATTTGCAGGGTCAGAGCGAGGAAAAGTCGAGCGACGCCCGCCCCCCCGTTAAGCTCTGAAGAGGTGATACGAACAGAATAGTACGTGGAGAGCACAAGTGAAGGTATACTGGGCCCAATTGGTGACCACAGATGTTTTCCACAGAGATGTTTTCACTGTAGCGCAGTATTCGCGCGGCCAAAAAGGCAAAATTTTGCAAAATTTTCCGAATTTTTACTCAAGCACCCAGAAAACTACGGGAGACGCTGCAGGACTACCTTGCGTTGGCCGACACTCGTTGTATTAACGGTGTACGGATCGCAAGAGCAGCGCAGAGGCAAAACGCGTTTTTCGGAAACGTGTCATCGTGGCCGAGGCTCACGTAGCTGGCAATGATCAACTGATGGGTAGGCATTCGTTCAGGCGATAAGCATTCAATTGCGCGATAGGCATTCGGGCCATCAATAGGCATTCCCGAATGCCTATGCTACTAAAGTTGTATGTACTCGTCAAACAGTGATCTATCGATTTCGAGGCGCTGCCAGTTGTTTTGTTTCCGGACATCCACAGGACCACAGGTTACTGCGGACGGTGAGGCTGGAAGAAAATTTTGCAAGCGGAACCTTGCTATGGAATATTTTGTTTGCAATTTGCCAACAATCGCATCGGAAACTTGTCAGAAACAGAGAGCAAAAATATTATTGCAGCCAGCGCTAGTCAGCGTCTGCAAATTAGATCGATTTTATGCATCCGTCTCGAGATCCGATGGATCAGCGGTGGATCTTCCCGCA
The DNA here is from genome assembly GCA_029282285.1 of Mycena rebaudengoi. Taxonomy (NCBI): domain Eukaryota; kingdom Fungi; phylum Basidiomycota; class Agaricomycetes; order Agaricales; family Mycenaceae; genus Mycena; species Mycena rebaudengoi. The sequence continues at coordinate 334,672 of JARJCX010000068.1, forward strand.
GTTACGTTCATGGTGACTGTCGCATTGTTCGGACCGAGGACACTGTACAGTGACAGCGAAAATGGAACTTGAAACCCGCGTTGGAGCTCGGTAAATTCTACCAGGAGCCGTCTCGAATGCCAAATAGCACTGGAGGCGGAGTATCATTGGCAGCGTAGACCTATAGATGGGTGAGACGCGACTGAATATGGACTGAATCAGTTGGGAATATACAAGGAAGACAATGGACTCACCGCTCCCAGCACTTGCAAGATCCGCAGATTTATTCCTCCTCGATTTCTGGATCCCGTGGCTCGTACAACGGATGCAGGGAAACCTTATCCACCACCGAGGGCAGCCGGCCGCGCAGCAGCGCCAACTCGGGAGGCATAGGGGTGGCACCGCGTTTGGCGTGTTTTTGGTATTTGTGCGATTTCTGCCAATACCGCGGGCTATTGCTACTTTACGAAGGGGGTACGGGGTAGGTCCAAATTTTGGGGACACGATGGGGGCGATGCTGAACCCCCCAAATGTGAAAAAAATCGAATTTTTAGTGTAAGGGGAAGGGGTCCGCGGTATGATGCTGCAACGGAAGCATGTTTTTTTTTTTTGAAATAACCTAGATCCACTTGCTACGAACCGCTCTCGGAGCATGGAGAGAAGATTGACATTCAAAATCTGGCTCTCATTGCAAAATATTTTACACCACAGCGACAAACGGAACAGGTCTATCCCTATCTATTCATTCATGTCCCTCTCTTAGATATGAATTAGCCTCCGCCCGCACCAAACTTCAAATATGCCATGCAAGCTCTCGATATCCAGGAAGACGGTGCATCTTGTGGGTTTGGGATGATTACCCTTGCTTTCCTGGCTGTTTTTGGTATCGAAATAAATGAAGACTGCATTGGGGTGCTCTCTAGTCTCGACGTCACTCACATCAAGCATCACTGGAAGTGCATCCTGACGTCGTGGCATATAGAGGAAAATGGCCTCGATGTGAAACCTGTCTATAACTTTTTGGAATATTTTGGCGTGGAATATCCCGACGGATGTGTATGCCATATCTTCTTCTTTCATGAGATCTGGCACTGAAACTGGATATAGATCGCTCCGCGTCCAGCGTGGGTATCCCTCCCAACTCTCAAATGTCCGACCTTGGTAAGCCCAGGAGGTGTGTCGTAAACTATTCCTGACGCCTTAAACAAGGACTAAAATAGTATTTCGGACTTCGCAATCCCGGCGCGATGACAGCAATACCACACCCTCTGCGCAAGCGCCGGAATCACGCATTCCAAGACAACCGAACGGCCAATTCCTTGCCCATGTACGTACTATTTTTGTCTTAATTGAGTTAGCCCTAATCTTGTGATCTTCGAACATGAAAGCCCGTTTCGAACAAATTAACCAAAACGGGCTGGTGCTTAGCTTTGGCAGAGAGAACGTCAGCCCAACCGATCTCCAGCGATTTCTGGGCCACGGTGGCGGAATGATGGCTAATGATGAACTAATTAACATCTTCGTGGCCATCGGCAACTACCAGTAACCAGTCTCAATCCTCATGAGATCGGCGCCATTTTTCATTTGGTGCATCCTGCACGCGACTTCAGATGGATGAGCTCATTCTTTTACCCAAAGCTCCGGGAATTTCAAAAGCTCGTCGTCAAGGCAAACAAGAGGACACGGCCGCAGTCAGAAACGCTCGAGAACGATTGATGAAGTGGTTCAAAAAGTGAGAAATCTGTAACTTATTGGAGCTTTCTCACAGTTTCTTACACCTTCGCCAGGATGACCTCAAGACACTGAATCGTTTGTTCATTCCCGTCAATTACCCTTATGCCTGTATTTAATCTAATACAGACAGAAAGCTAAGCTGATTTCGACCTGACAGTACACGAAGAAGTATTCACTGATGTGCAAGCTATTTATAGTACGATTCTCGTGGTAATGGCCGAACGAGCAACTTCGAGTTTTCTTGTGTACATTTCGCATCGTAGCTTAGAACCGCAAACAACCGTCGCATTGTTTGGAAAGGTATGCAGGGGGGGTATTTAATATCACTCAACATCCACCGTGATTTCTCTTCCTTCAACAATTTAAACTCGCGCGAGTATCCGGCCACAAGCGCGCTCTCTCCACACCCCGTTATCCGCACCAACCACCTTCATGACTAACGAACGACTTTCACGATTTTCGCTTACGAGCCTTTACGATCCTCGCTCGCGAACCTTTCTGCTCTGTGCTGCAGTGTCTCTCCGTCCTCTCGAAAGTTTGAATTTTTGCCTCGCTGCGCGGCATCCTCAATACAACATTAACAACCCTCTACTCAACCACCTCGCACTCTCGAACGGGCCGGAGATATTTCTGCTTTCTCTCAACAGGAAAGCCCGATTCTCACCTCAGATTACGACTCGCTGCCTCCTGGTCCGCTCCAACTCACCTACTCGGGATTTCTGTTGCGGTTGCTTTGTGGTTCTCACTTCAATCATTAGTTTACTGTAGGGAACCCGCCATAATCCCTTGACACAACTGTCCTCACAGTATGTCTGCCTAGTCCGAAGTATGAATATATTGAAAGATGTTGAAGTGTGGCGGTCATGTTCAAGGATGGAAAGCACAGATAAAGAGGATACGCGCCGGACCAGAATAGGTGCCGTTGTGCAGGAGGCAATGTATTATTTGTATATTATGAAGGCAGGTCGGACAGCCACAGCGGAACAAATACGTGCCGCATCTGAGCTAGTCGGAGTGGTAGCAATTGCCTGAGAGAAATCTTTGTTGATGCGAAGGAACAATATTAATGGCCATCCAAAACACCGTTCACCAGACAACGTACTGTGCGGCGCAACTGGACGCGGCCATCCTGAGACGAGCAATAGGGAATGCGGGAGGATCTGAGGCGGCGCGAGATGAAGAGGTTATGGATCCTGATGAGATTATCATGTTCTTTTGGTCCCAGAACCCCGCCGCACTCGAGCGTCGGAAGCGCGAAGCAGAAGATCGAAAACGCGAGGAGGAAGAGCGTGCTTCCCGCATGGATCAGTGGCGAGAGAGTGTGATGGCTGTCTAGTTTTCCATTGGCAGTACTATACTATACCTGCCCTTTACGGACCATGTTCTCAAGTTGAGCACGGCGGATGGGCGCGCCTCAGGGTCGCGCGCGAGCAGTGGGAAGATCAGAAAATGGCAGAAATCGAACAGCTGCGAGATGTTCGCTCCAAAACAAGAACCCTTCGACAGTGATGAGATCGTTAATTGCATGCACTTAAGAAGGAAAAACTGTTTCATGTCGGGTCCGGGAAGTGTGGTAAAGACAGTGAAGAAATAACCTCAGGAGAATGAGAATTCGCGTTCTACGGGAAACAGCCTGCACGATGCTGACCTCAGAATCATTGCAAGCAAAAAAAATACCTAGATTGAGCTCCCTGAGACAGCATACATCAAGTAATTCGATCATCTCTGGATAACCCCTCCCCCGTTTTGCAGTTGCGGCCGCTTACCGCCAGTAGGACCATCCTGTGCCGAACCAGGAACGGATAACGCACGCTGGGCACCGGCACCCCTTCTTCCTTTCCCGCCGCCACTCTTGCTCTTCTTGGCCGGCGCGGGCGCAGGGACCGGTGCAGACGGCAACGGGTCATCACCGTTGTTGTTCTCCCGCCCCGCATCCACGTCCTCCTCGGGAAACGGCGACCCCGCCTTGCCCTTCTCCCCAACATCCCGCTCGTTCGGGCCCCCGCTCAGATCGAAGCGCGTCGTGGTGGGCAGCGGCGTAATCGGCGCGACGGGTCCTCCTCCGTGTCCGCCTCCTCCTCGCTCCGCGCGCGCGCGCTGCTCGTCGTCGAGTCGGAGTTGGAGCGGTAGTGTGTCGAGGAGTGCGCGCACGACGCGTTGGATGAGACGCCATGCGACGCGCTTGGCGACCCCTCGTCGAAGAACCGCATGCTGCCCTCCTCGTCGTCCGCCCCCTTCGCGCCTACGCACTCCTCCTCCGGGTCAGAGAGACTTTCGAGGCTCAGCTCGTCATCGTCGTCCGAGCTCAGCAATGTCAGCGGCTCGTCCTGGATGGCAAAGATCGTCCGCAGGAGTTGCGCACACACACCGTGCCAGATCAGCATCAATATATAAAAAAGCGAGGCAAGAACGCAGACCCACCGACGCGATCCGTCACCTCAAACCCACCCACTCTGCCTCGTCGCGGCTCGCGAACCCAATGAGCATGCTGGGATCCAGCCCGCTCCGCGGCATCTTGTGCATGTTCTCGCAGTGGAAGGTGCGCAGCTCCGCGGGCGAGTACGCGCGCAGGTAGAACGCTTCTTCCGCGCGTATCATCCCGCTCGGGTCGTTGACGAGCTTGTCCTCCGCTCGCTGCGCATTGAGCAGGAGTTCGTCCTCCGTCATCGGCGGGCTGGCCGCGCGCGCAGAGTCCAGCGGCTCGAGGGACCCTGCGCACGACACGGGGGACTCCGATGTCGAGGACGAGAACGCCGCCGACGGTACAGGCGCCGGGCACAGAGGGACGGCCGGGCGCGAGTGGTGCGGGTCGAGGCAAAAGAGCCCGTCGCCCTCCACGCCGGCGAAGTAGTACGAGGAGCTTGGGCGCCGGGCCGCGATGTCGACGGATTGTGGGAAGGTGTAGAGCATCTGGGGAGGAGTCAGTACGTATGGGAGAGGGAGGAAGGACTAGAAACCCTCACCTCGGATTCACGCCATCCAGCCCTAGTCGAATCCCCAGCAGGACGGTCGCCCCACCGCTTCTTCGTCACCGGCGACTTAGCGCCGCCCACGCGGACGTCGAGCTCGCGATATGACGCATGCGAGTGGTGCGACGAGGAGCTTGGGTGGGCGCTGTGCGAGGTGTACGACGAGGCATGCGCCGATGACATGCGACGGGTGTATACGAGACGGCGTACACCTCCGTCTGGTAGAGCGTGCTGTCGGTGGCGGCGGAAACGCCCAGGCCGCAGGCGGGGAAGGCGACGGCGAAGGTTCTGTGGAGAAGGGTGTTAGCGTCGGGCTTTGGAGGACGAAGGTAGAAGGTGACAAAAGGCCGTGAATGGCGGGATATGCGAGGGAATGGAGTGAGAAGAAGATGGCGGGGAAACGGCCGCCCGCATCAGTGAGGGAGGGAGGGGCAAATGAGGGATGGGTGAAAAACAGCAGGCGGGAACAGAAGGGGCCGGGGTAGTACAAAGAGGGGCGGCGAAAAAGAGCTATGGGGGCGCGGACGAGGAGGGTGAAGGCGGGAGTACATACCGGTTGTCGTCGTTAGAGCGAGAAGCAGCGAGAGAGCGAATGGAATCGGGGCGCGTAGTGTCCTTAGCATTGCGATTAGTATAGTCAGGGGGGACAGAAAATGGGGACGTACGGGTAAGAGTGGTATTTGTGACCGCGGTTTGTCGTCCGGTGGGTCAAGGGGCTAGATTCGGGCAGGCTGGGGCGGGACCGGGAAGATGAGGCGGAGGATCGAGAGGAGGACGAGCCGCTGGAGAGTGAGGGAGTGCGGCCGGAGGAGCTGGAGGACGCAGGGCTGGAGCTGTTGGTCGACGTGGGAATGCGGAGGTGCTTGGGGACCGTGCTCGGCCTGGCGGTGAAGATGTCGTGGAAATCAGCGCTGTAGATCAGGTAAGTGGGTGGGGATAGGGGAAGGGAGGAAGGGTACTTACTCGTTATCGGCGCGAGGCGGGCGGGCGACGTAGTTGGGGGCGCGGTAGGGCATGGGGCGGGTCGACATGGTGGGAGGAGGAGAGAAGGGAAATGCCACGGAAATGCCTGCGAGACATCTGGAAACGGGTTTTCACGGTACAGACAGGCCCGTCTGACCCAGACGAATATAGACCCACAGACCGCCACAGACACAGTTACGTTCTGCCAGACCACCCCAGACCATCGCCTACCACCGCCGCCACACGGTCGCACCGCACCATCACTTCTTGCACATGGTGATTTACGTGCCGTTTGATTGCTCCGAATCTCTATAAGTAACAGCGCATCCAAAATGCGCGAGTCCCACAGACTCTTTCTCCCCGCAACTCTCTTTCTCCCAGAATTTAGCCCATCTCTCTGAGTTCCCCCTTCAAGTCCTTCAAGTTTCAAGGTCATTCAAGGTCAAGCTTGCAACGCAATGTCACTGGTTCCCAGGGCTCCTCCAATTTCACTCCGGTCAACATTCACAACTCGAGTCTGACTAGAGTCCCTCAATAATCTAGCTGTAGTATGCCGTCGACGGTCGACAGCAGTTAGTAGGATATATAACTATTTTTATTTCGGTGTGGTATTACCCAGGTAGTAGCAGTAGTAATTTTGTCAATATATTTATTTCCCTCATCTTTATGCTGCAGGCAACGAACGGTAAATACGAACCAATCCAGTGCCACGGCCTGGCGTCTAAAATCGCGTTGATGGCAGCAGATGCGTTGCCAGGTTGGGATAGCCGAGGATAGCCGAGATTGATGATGGTCTGGCAGCGTCTGGGGGTGTCTGAAACAGGCAGGGGTTGGTCTATGGAACTATGTGGTCTGTAGTGTCTGTCCCAGACAGCTACAGACCACGGTCAGTTTCCAGATGGACGCTTCTGTCACGGCGTAACTGATGAGGTGTCGGTGTGATTGGGGCTCGACTCTTCCAGGGATTATCCCGGTGTACAAATGTAGCGAGTTCATCGCACCGGTTGTTCTGAGGCTGTGGAAGATTTTTTTGGGTGGCTATTCTGCTCCCGCATCGTTGCGGGAGCAGATTTGGGTTTGAAATTTTTGAAAGGTTTTTTTGGGTGGCTATGCTGCTCCCGCATCGTTGCGGGAGCAGATTTGACGATGCGGGAGGAGATTTGGTTTGATTGAATTAGAATTTACTTTTTTTGCAGGGGGTGATTTTCTCATAATGAGAGGTGAGCTGGAGGGTGGAATAATACTAGGATCCATCTGACTTCCACCCACATGCAGAGCCACGTCCCTTCGAGTTGGCTCCTGAGGATGATCCAGCGACTCATATTGCTGCTGTCCTCGATGCTCGGAAGACAGGTCACCGCTACGAGTATCTTGTACGCTTCCGCAGTGCCTCCGAGGATGAAGACGCCTGGGTTCCCCTCTCCGATATTCCTCGTACTGGTTGCTTGAGCGATTCCATCGTCGTCACACGCGCGCTCCTCATCCACAACGGATCGTTCTGGATAAATCTTACCTGGTGAATGATTCTACTTCTTCTGATTCTGTTTCTACTCCCACTCCTTTGCCTCCAGATGCTTCCTCAACAAGTTCGGCTTCCATTCCTTTAGTCGAATGTCGCACTCCAACTCCCCCACCATTGCGGGAGAATTTACGGTCCAACTATGTTCCTCCAACGGTCACTACCACTCGACGCGGACGCATCTCTCGTCCTCCTGAACGTTTCGATCCAGTTCACGTTCCTCAGCCACGCCGTTCTACAGCGAATTCCGCGCTCCTCGTACCTCCTGCGCTAGAAGGGGGATGATGTAACGGCGCTGGCTAATTCCCGCATTCGGACCCAACCCGTCACTCCGGCATTGCCCGAGTGATGGTATGTGAAGGGTGCCGAGTCCGTGGAATCGTAGATATTTGGTTTGACAGCTCTCGGAGATTCGGTACGCCCAGTAGTATATATATTACTAGTCTACACATTTGTACCTTGTCTTCTCAACGCCAGTTGCTGTGCCCACCTCGCTCTCCCTCATCTTGTCTTGCTCTCGTTTAAGCTTCTGTTCTTGCCTTGATATCACGGAAATTCCCGCACCGTGACACATAACTGCAAAGCCGGGGTGGCGGAATGAGGACAGCAGTGGGCACAGGGCTTAGTGACATGAAAAGAGTATCTACGAAAGTCCAAGCCATCCCGCACAGATGGGCGGTGGAACCAGGACTGAAACAAAGAAGATGCGCTGGATGCGCGGTGAGCACTTGGATGGAAGTATAGATTTTTGTATTCTCGTCTGATTCTACGACGATCAATCCTGCACGAGGGAGTGGACTGGCGGAATCTCTGTCCAACAATTGCAGCTACTTCTTTGAGTGCGCAAAAGTGAGGGAGGGACCCGAGCCAGGCACTTTCGAAGTGATTGATGTATGTCACGACCAATTTTGTTCCTCCTTGATTTCCAGGTACGACGGTCAAGCGTAAGTCGAGGGAGTAGGTGGCGGATTGCAGTCCTGCACTTGTAGCTACTCTTTGGTGCGCAGAGGTGGAGGAGGCAGCCGATTCAGCTACTTTCGAAATGGATGATGGTGGTATCGGATCAAGAGGAAACCGGTACTGGACTTCTCCGAAACGGAATGAATTCGCGATCAGCTGACTTGTATGTCAAGTGCGCGTGTCAAGTGCGCGTGCTAAGTGCGCGGGCTGCACATCCACTCCAGATATTTTCGAATGCTTCAAAGACTTGAATTAAAGCGGTACTTAACAACCGAAGGAGCAGCAACTTAAAAGCTTATATCTACCATTTTCCTTGAGTCCTTGCTCGACTTTCGGATTCGGGAAAGTGCCACAGTTTAATCAGAGACGTTTCATGTGGCACTCAGGGTCTGAGCGTTGACAAGTGTTTCCGCATACGCCGTACCTTGGATTGCTATCTCGTGATCCAAGGTGATTGTAAGCTCATCTCACCAGGAACTGACTCGGATGCGGTGAGGAAATGATGTACCTGTGTTTAATTGAAAAGCTGTTGAAAGAAGAAATCTCGCCTGCTACAGCCTGCTACTCCGGCGTGTTGAGCCAAGTGTTCTATCTGCGACCATGATTGATGGATACATACCAAGTCAGGCACGACTCCGTGATCCTGGAAACCAGTGCACTTTCTTCGGGTCCCGATATCTTCCGCGTTTGACAGCTCATGATATCGCTGGCCAGTTTTTTGTGTACCAGGAGCAGCATACTAAATACTTATACCAGTGCGCGTAGCTGGTCTGTTCTTGCATCCAAAGTAGGGCGAAGTGAGTGTTATGGTTTTGCACATCACCAACAAACCCGGCCGGTTGACAGGCTCCTGATTCAAAGTGATAAGGATCAGCGCGGTGAGAGTGCGGTGAGTTCTTCTCCCGCATTCTTTTCTTAACCACAGTAGAGAGAGAGTTGATAAAGAGAACAGCCAAAGTGCTGAGGTCGCTGACGCTTCTTCGAGTCTCCGTAGGCTCCTTCAACTAACCTTCCACTGCTTAGATGAAAGACCCTCTTTCCCTGTCTGCAGCCAAATTACTGGCGACACTCTTCGCGTGTATTCTATATGGCATTTACCTGGTCACCCTGGGTATCACAATAAGAGTGTTACTGACCAATGCATCTGGGAAATGGCGAACGCGCTCGGAGCTCCACTGGATTGTGATTGTGGTCTGCGCCTTGCTATTCACAAATGCGACAATCAACCTTGTCCTCGGCATGGTCCAAGTTATGTATGCATTTACAGGGTACACGTTAAGATCTCCTAGCAAGATATTTCAGCGTTTCTGACTCGTTCCCGAAAGGTACACGGGCCCTGGGGGTGCGATGCAGATATTTCTACACAGCTCAAGCTGGCAAACTATGGTCAAGACTGTCGGTGTTGGACTACAAACCCAAATCGGGGATGCTTTACTGGTGGGCCAGAGTTCCCGAGCATCAATCATCTTAATGCAACTGGTTGATTCTAGATATACCGCTGCTGGCGCGTCCTGCACGAAAGTTCTTGGATTGCACCTGCAGTGCTCGCTGTCATATGGCTCGCAAGCTTTGCCATCCATGTACGCGCTATGCACCTCCTGGGTCAAGTCAATCAAGGGCTTGTCACCAGTGCTATCCTGCAGCCATGGCTTCAGTCGTTTTGGGCTCTCACCATTGTAATCAATATCATTGCAACGGGTGTGTAGCTCGCCATTCATCCAGAGTGTTCTCACACTTTCAGCGGTCTGAAGGCTTAATTGTATGGCGTATTTGGAGGGTTGAAAAGTATAATGAAAGCTTGAAGGAGCCTAACCCCAACCGTCCGCGAACCGCACTGAATCGTGCAATTCATAATATAGTGGAATCGGGCATGATTTACACGGTCGCCTCCGTGCTCATGTTCGCCTCCTACGCTGCTAAAAGCACTCTCAACTTTCCTGCGAGCGCGGTGGTGAGTAAAGTGGCATGTTCCATTCCATGGATCTCACCTCTTTCACAGGAGATTCACAGCGTTGGGATCTCGTTCAACTTGATCATTATTCGCGCGAAGCATCCCGCTCAAGACCGCACATTCACATCGATCAACTTCGTCCAAAAACCTGCAAAAGACAGTGCGAATATTGCGAACGACCTCAAGACGGAGTCGTTCCCGATGACAGTATCAACGGTGTCGCAGTACTGAGTTTATACGGTTTATACGGTTTCAAGCCAGTTCGTTTTCAGTAATATGTTTTGGATGTAGGTACCTTGTATATTTTCATTTCCCGCTAGCTGTTTTGCATCAACGCGACCCATCTTCTTGATGCAGTTCCCTAACTAAAAATATATAACTTGTGTTGAGTTTCATTCGACTGCATGCGGAGCAGTTGAGAAGTTGTTTGGAGGTAGAAAGAACACGAACAAGTCACGGGAAGACGCAAGCGAGAGCCCTCATATTCTCAACTCGGTAGTCAAAAAATGTAGCTGGATCGCGGCAGTGCTGTGCACTCTCACCGTCCTCAAAGGGTTTCAATTCAACATAACAAAAAATGTACTTTCGGCTCGTCTCTCTCAGTCTTCAGCGCTTCAGCGGTGGTTGGCTTTCAGCTTTCACTGTCCAAAGTCAGCGTGGCGTATATCGGTGAATCAACATTGGCTTACTATGGATCGTAAATTTCAGTGTCAGCCAAAGAAACCCAAGACTTCGTAGAGTTGCGCTCCACGGAGAAAGAATACACTACTTTCATCTGTGGAGGACGCGAACGAAGGTCGTCGTCGTACCGCCAGGCGTCAAGCTCATCGTCCGAAGTGACCTAGCCAAAATCGCTGAGAAGACCAGGATAGCAACTAATCAGTACGATACCTCATCGTCAAAATCCCAATCGCTATAATCAGCCAAAATACAAACATCGATTTCGTCCAACGATGTCAGAGCCGAAAGCAAAGCATTCAGCTGCAGGATATACTTGTTGGCGGGAAAGGCATCCACTGGGTTTATCTTGTTTTGACCGTACTGAATTCGATATTCCTGCACACTGAGATATTCGAGATCAGGGAGGGATATGATGCTTTCCCGGAAATGTTTCTGCGTCGGTTCGGTTGACGAGAGATCATTGAGTTCAGAAGGGACCCACCAGTCGTTGGCCAAGAACGATATCAAGATGAGTGATGCTGGGGAATGATGATGCCAGTCGCGAATAAAATTTTGAGTCCAGGAGGCAAGGATATTTCAAGAGATCTCCGTATTTATCAACTGCGTGGATGGTTACGCTAGTCACCGACGGGTGCGAAGTTGGGGGAGTGCTCTCGATCCAAAGCTTCTGATCCGTGTAATCATGCTCTTGGAAAGTCAGGGCTACTCGCTGAACTTTCGAATCCTCGGAGGAGATGATACAGGAATGTTGAAATGAGCCGGTAAATGAACGAAGGCGCTTCAAAGATTTCACTGTCGTCTGTGGGACAGGGGAAAGTCCACAGCAAAGATAGCTGATGCTGGGATGAGCTGCGAGAAAAGTAGACAAGTCAGTTGGGGGAATCCCGAAGTGTTCACAAGCAGAGTCGAAATACCCGTCGAACAGATCATCGGTATTGCAAGTTATCTCGAGCTTCAGCGAGCGCAGGTACGGAAGCCGGATGAGATTGATAGCGGCGACAAGTTCGCGATAGGGTCCCTGAGGGAACACCTCTTCCCAATAGTTGAAAGACAGCATGAGCCTGAAGGTTTCAAGCCGCGGAGACGAGAATGGTAGCATTTGCAAAGCTTATAACAGAGCCTTTTGATGTCACTATACTCTTGATATGGTTCACCACCTACAAATTTCTAATCAGGTCTTCCCGCTTTTCAATAAAAAGAAGCCCCGTACGGAAGTTACCGCGCACGACTTTGAATCCCAGGACCTTGAGTCCGGGAACTTGAATAAACTTGGTGCATATTTGAATTCAGTATACAGAAAAATAGGGCAATGTCGAACGCATATTAACGTTGTTGTGAGAACCCAGTGAGGTCACTACTAGCTCGCGAAGATGCGGGAAGCTTCCAGGCGAGCCCAGAATCCTCCCTAGCTCGTCGATACCAGCCTCTATCCTCCAATGCAATACACGCAGTACGGATGATCCACGCTCATCAGACAGAGGAAGAAGCCGCAAATTGTTCAATGCATGAACGAAAGGTTCTGTCTGAGATTGCGCGGGCGTTCGCACTGAGCAATCATCAATAACACCAAGTTTGCGAATGAGTGACGCGGGATGATATAATCCTGGCAACGAGCTGGGCTCCCGACGCAGTGCCTGCAGCAGTAAAGCGCTGGTCAATCTAGGTTTGAGGAGATTCGAGTATAGATGTGGGGAGAAAACTGAGTTGAATGTGCGTGATACGAGGCTGAGAGAACCAATGGTCGGGCGGGAAGAAAAGGATGCGATATTGGCCCAGAGTTCGGGAGGGAGATTGGGGATGGGTTTCAATTGAGAGACACTCCGTTTACGTCTGATTCAAAATTTCCATTAACATGACCTGAACAACAGCTTGATACGCAAAGAGAGAAAAAACTTGCCCCGCAGTCACAGTCTTAGTGCTGCTACTCAGACGAGTGCCCTGTGGCACAGTGGACGAGAAATCAGTTGTACAGAGCAATATTACAGCCAAAACACTAGATTCTTACCTTGGATTTCTTCATCAGCCACAGACCACAAACCCTGTTCGCGGGATGGTCGTGGTAGGAAGCAGGAGTAGTCTCGGTCATCTGACATCAGCTTGCGGAGTTTGAAAGTCGCGATCACCTGGAAGGCAAATGCGTGTATCCGAGCATTGCGGAGCTGATCACAAGCATGTAATCAACAGCATTTGCTTTTCATGGACTTCAAATGCAGCGACTGGTACAAGACTTGACAGTTGCTCAGGGGAGGCTCTCAGATCTTGACTCCATCGTCTTTTTGGTCGTCAAAGACGGTATTTATTCCAAAACGGGAGAGCTTTGACCGTTGACGAAGAAGTTCTGTACGAGATGGATCAAGCGCTGAACGAATTGATGATACTATCCAACAAAACCAAAATCAGATCAATGGATGTAGTCGGCGAGGCCACGGATCCTGGAAGACGATGGTCTAGCAGAAGCTGTTGAACGAACTGCCAGGGTAATAAGTATAGAGTGAATAGCAAGCGGGAACTGACGCGGCTCTCAACGCAGGTGGAAACCCCACCCAATAAGGACAAGCCGCTCTAAGCTCTACGACTCCCAGGCTATATCATGCTATGTGCAGGCCACTGTGTACGACATTTTTCAATGAACTGGAACCATGTGCCAAGGACACGTACGATAAAAGCAAACGCTGGGTCTTCTCCCGCAAATGTCAGAAGAGGCTGCCCGGTGACCAGGACCATGGCCAGTTTCGGCAATTGACTACAAAGTTGGGCGGGCGGTTCCTGCTGCCTTCTATTCAATTATAATTTCTAGAGTTAGTGCTGACGAAGAGGATTCTGAGGAACGAGAGCTAATCACCTCCGGGTTTCGCCTGTGCCTTACGAGCCAGGAAGTCTTCGGCCTGTGTCCAGAATCTCAATTCATTTCTGCTCAGGGCCTCACGCTCCCACAGTTCCCACCCTGCTGTATTCATCGTGCACGCGGGTCTGGATTTGCAGGAAACGAGTCCAGGCGAACGGAGTAACCGGGTCGCGAGACAATGAGCGCCACACGGAGTTTTATGCTGTGCGCAAGAATTGCCGCGAGGGTAGCATAGGGGAAGGTGGCTTCTACCCGCAAATGCGTGAGCTCAGGCAGCAAGAAAAGCCGGCTGAAAACACTGGTGTCCTGGTCGTGAGGGGAGTCGAATAGGTGTAGATGCGTGACCGAGGCAAACAAGGGATGAGCCAGCTCCACAGTGCGTCCTTTGAACAAGGCTGTTATGCTGATGTATAATCTCCGGACCTGGATCTGTCGGGAGGAGCTCCGGGGTTACGTAGGCGCCACCCGCTATAAAAGAGATTCCTCCTGTGCAGCGCTTTAGTATCTCGTTCATGTCTTGGGTCGGGTGGTTGGTATCGTGACCAGAACTGATGATAACATGCTAGACCGCAGTGTGAGCAAAGTGAGCGGATTTCAGGCGCAGGGCGGTACTACTTCCCGCGATGTCATCGCAAATCAACCACAGAGATCTGTGGCGGTGCCTCAATTCACACGGTTGTAGTCCGTTTGAACACATTCTGCTTCCAACACGCCCTGCTGTTGGCTGTATTCTCCGCTCCCCGGCAAACGGGGGGTTTTTTTTTTTTGGTGGGAAAGAACCCTCCGGCAACATTTATTTCTTGACGTTTACAGTCACCATCTTTCTCATCAGAGTTCTCTTCGAAAAGACAATGTAGAAAACAAAACCATGGAGAGTGATCATTTTCGCTTGGTACCACAGATCATACAAGACTAGCGTGTACATGGACAAACAGTTCGTCAGGCTAGGAATCAGTGTCCACGCTACGAACATCGAGAGTCATCGTTATCATGTCACACAAGCCAAATACTCGACTTGCTGTGGATCCTGAATTTCAGTATCAGCCAGTGAAACATGGGACGTGCTGGAATGGCGTGTCACGGAGAAGTGATACACGAGTTGCATCTGGGGCAGACAAAAGTGGAGTTCGTCTCCGAGTCGGTAGTCCCATGGACCGGGCTCCTCGTCGGAGGAATACTGGCGAAGATCATTCAGAAGCGGGCGAGAGATGGGATTCGTCGCCGTCACGGTACCTCGTTGTCACTTCCGCAATCACTTCCTCCCATAGAGTCCGCCAGGATCCATACAGATATTTGGTCCAACTGCGAGAGAACCGTGAGGAATTCGTTCAGCTGCACGACATAGTCTGCGGCGGGAAAAGCCAGAACTGGGTTTTTCTTAAACTTATTACCGAGCTCGCGACGATATTCCTGAACCCTAAGATATTCAAGCTGTGGGAGGGACATGATGCATTCTCGAAAATGTTTCTGTTTCGCGCCATATCCTCAAGCATCAACCAATGCAACGTTCTAGAAGCGGGGGCGTACGAGTCGATGGCCAAGTGCCATATCAAGGTAAGTTATGGTGGGAGCCAATGACGCGAGCCGCGAGTAGAACTTTGAGTCCAGTTCAGATCGATATTTCTGGATGCCTCCGTCCACATCCGCTGCGCGGATAGTGACGTGAGTGACTGCGCAGAGGAGAGCAGACGGCGTCGCCTCAACCAGCGGCGTTTTATTTGTCATATGGGCTTCTATGAAAATGAGTTTTACCCGCTGCACATTCGATTGCTCTGAGAGGATAGCAGAAGAGTGCTCGAAATCGCCGGTGAAAGACCGAATCTGAGTCAATTGCTGCGCTGTCGTTTTGGTAATGGGTGCAAGTCCACAGCCGTCGTAGGAAAGGCGAACGAGCATGGGATGGGCCGCGAGAACCTTGGAAAGATCGGCGGGAAGGGTTTCATCGTGATAACCCATGCAGTATCTTTCATTACAAGTTATTGAAATATGCAGTGAACGGAGGTGAGGAAGACGTATGTGGTTGATAGCAGCGATGAAATCGAGGTAAGCCTGTCTGGGGAGGACTTCCTTGAAGTAGTAGTTGAAGGAGAACGCGAGCTGAAGGGTCTGGAGATGGGGAGATGATGATGGCAGCAGTTCTAGGGCCTCTGAGACATTATGGCTCAGTCTGCTGCTGTCGGAGCGCTGATAATGCATGGGCCGCGGTCTAACGGGTCAGCCTCGCATAAGTTTTGCGGAAGGATCACGTACAAGATGCCTCGCGCAATACTTTTAATCCCAACACCTCCAATGCTGGAACCTGGATGAACTAGAGCACAGTGAGTAACCGACAAACACTGATGATTGGCGGCGCACATCGAAATTATCGTTGGTTCCCCTTGAGGTGACCACTAGCTCCCGGAGATGCGGGAAAACTCCAGCCACGCTGAGAATACCGCCTAACTGGTCCACTCCAGCGGCCACGCCCCAGTGCAAGACGCGTAAAAACGACTAGTATTATTCCTCCGCCAGGCCTGATCATCATTATCTGGATTTCAGGCCCTCCAAAAATCAATACATGTACTCCATCACAATGGGAGCAGTCGGTCACCCAAAGAAATTTACAAGAGATTCTAAATTCAACAACAAAATTACAAACCTCACGCCACTCACCTCCCGCAACGATGCGGGAGGTCCGCCCAACCAATTGATTTTACAAGAAAAAAAAATCTCACGCCACCCACCTCCCGCAACGATGCGGGAGGTCCGCGCAACCAAATTTTTATTTTTATTTTTATTTTTATTTTTATTTCTTTCCACCTCCCGCAACGATGCGGGAGGTCCGCGCAACTAAAATTTATTTATTTTATTTTACCAGCAAAACAAAAATCCCACACCACCCACCTCCCGCAACGATGCCGGAGGTCGGCGCAACCAAAACACAAAATTACAAGCCCAAAAAAAAAAAAAAATCTCACACCACTCACTGGCACTTCCGGCGACCCAAAATAAAATAGACAACAAACTCAATGCGCCCAAAGCCATGCAGGGCGGCGCAACAAAAAATTCCAAAAGGAGGCTGCGGCGGGAATCGAACCCACATCGCCTCAAAACACGTACCTAAAACTTACACACTACCTACGCACCTCCGCACCCCGCGCACCCGCACCTGCCCAGCCCAAAACACGGCCGGCTTCTGCCGTGCTGCCCTCCCCGCATACCGTGTCGCGTCAGCGCAGCATGCGCGCCACCCCGGTAAACACCGAAGCTACGTCCCCGCCCAGCCACTAACTTACTAGTCCAACGGCCCAACTGCGCAAACTCAACAACCCACCCAACCCTCCTGCCGGGTCGCCGCCGCGTCGCGTCAGCCAACTACGACCGCCGGCTTCTACCACGCCACCCTCTACGCATACCGCTCGCTCCGAGCACACTGAACATCCCATCTCGCGTCGGCATCACCACGGCCCGCATGTGTGCGCATGTTTGTCCCCACTTCTCGCAGCACCACGACCATCGAGGACGCCAACGCTGAGACTCTTGTCATATCCTCTTCCTACCACCTCAGATTGATTCGAGGGTAGCTCCTCCCCACTCTCATACCTCTTACTCAGCTCTGGGCAACAACTGCGCTTCCTGCGCGCTTTTTTGGCCACCCCACCTTCCCCACCACTTTCTGCGCTCCTGGATCATCTCATCCGCGTACCAAACGACCGACGCCCCCGTGCGATACTACAACACACGTTCCAACTCAAAATTTGGGACCCAGCGCGTCCACCCTTCCGTCAATCGCGCGCCACTCGAGCGCAGCCGTATCCAGCGTCACAACGGGCGGTTTTGCCGTCGTTAGTCGTCGTGGCTGGTTGGACCTCGTTGGGGATATCTATTGAAGGGAATGGAGGTGTTTGGGGAATGTATGGGGCCCGCAGGTACGTTATATGCGCATTTTTCCCCATTTTCACCATTTTTCGCACTATTCTCCTTGCCGCAGCCCCAATTCGTGTCGTCTTCTCTCAATTCCGGCTCCAATCAGTCGCCCCACTAACCCTCTACATCCGTAGGTCTATGACCCCCCTCTTTCCGGGCTCCAAACAGCTCGCTACATCGCATCTTCGCATGGTGACATTCATCATCGTCATGTGTCGTGCTGAGACGTCCACAGACCCCATGTTCGGACTCTACGACTTGAAAAACGCTGGTCCACCTATGTACGCCAGTTATCGGTCTCCTCGGTACGCCGCAATATTTTTATTTCTCTATTTTCCACTAATTTAGGCGCTTATATTCCCTATAGGTCTTAGTCCCTTACCTCGACACGTTCTGGCCAGTGAATAGCGCAATACTACGACCCTCAGGTAAGCCCGCACACCATTCAATTTTTTTTTTCACTTCAATTTGCCAATCAGCGCATCCGCCGTTCCGCCACTCGACCTCCACCGTCGTGAGCCTCGCGACAGCCCGTTTCGTGGTCGTGATCGTCGCGGCGGGTCGGATCTCACGGGGGCGTTGTAATGAAGGGATTGGGTTAGTTTTGGGAGGTTACAGGACCCCAGGTGCGTTATATGCGTTTTTCTCTTCGCATTTGCCCATTTTTTCGACTAATCTACTTGCCTCCGCCCCAATTTGTCTTCTTTTCGCATGATTCTGGCTCCACTCGGTCACCCTGCTCCCACTCCACACCCCTTGGCCCACAGCACCCCTCTTGCGGCCCTCCAAAGTGCTCGCTGTGGCGCATTTTCGCATGGTGATGTCCCTCACCGTCACACGTCGTTCTTACACCCTCAAAGGCTTCATATTCGGATTCCACGCCCTCGAGAACGGTGGTCCATCTACGCACACGCAATGTCGGCCCCCTCTGTACGTCGTAATATTTTTCTTTCTCTATTTTCTGCCAATTTAGACTAGTAGATCTCACTGCTATCTTTGGACACGTTCTCGCGAGAGTACACCGTCGTACCACTTCGTTCAGGCATGCTCCCCTGCCGTTCAATTTTTGTTTCATTCATTCGTAGCATTTCCCAGGGAAATCCCTGGAGCGCTGTCCATTTTTGCAAGAAAATATCCACCATTGAGGAGAAGTATCAATCATTCAGTCTACACCTTTCCGTCACGGTGTGCCCGTCTCCCATCATTTTATTTCTTCTTCGTTCTCGAATCAACGGCAATATTGTGCGCTGTGGCGCATCCAATCATTCTTTTGAGTCGATTAGAGTCCGGCACACTATTCCTTCCAGGCGTGCCCGTTTTCCTGTTTACTTGCTCGCTGGACACGCACACACGAGCTTTCGTTCGTCGCACTTCTTCACTATGCATTACATTTTTCTTTACTTCCCCTTCATTTTTCTCGCAACTAATATAGGGTATTCAGCTCCGATTGTCCGTTCCACCCAAGAGAACAATGTATACACTCAGAGTTGTCGCATACATATTCTACATCTTCAACTAGGTCTCGTTCATCTCCGTCTTAGTTCCCATCGGATTTTTCCCCTCCAATCAATTTTGCCGCTGAGTTGTGGTTGTTTTATCATGCAATCGCTCATCTTTCTGAACATTTTCGCAGCGCGTGGCACTCTTGCGCAATTGGACTTGATGATCTGGTACGCCGTTGGGTGGGCCCCATCTTCTTCCTCCTCTTTGTACCAATTTCAAAATTGACAGCGCTTCCTTCAAAACTTCGAACTCGTTCAGGTGGAGGTACGGGTGTTTGCGCGCGTTTTCCAAACAATTAACCTTGTACTGCCTCTGTAGCCTCCTCCGCGCTGACCGTCTGCCACAACATCTGGACATAGCCCCCCGCAAATCTACGTACCGTGCTGGCTTGAAGTCGAACACCGAACTCACTTCTCTTCAAAAATGGGCGGGCACGGAAAATAACTGCCTCCTAAGTGGTAATTTTCATGCTGCGCCTTCTCCTTCATTTTACTGCCTTGCTGTGCGCTTGCTCCGCTGGTTTTAAGTGTCACTTGCGGCTAGTTTCTTAATTTCTCCACGCCTTGTGCGATTGGGTTCTTTTATCAAATTCATTCTTATTTCCTTTCCTTGTTGTCGAAGTGGGTTCGCGGACTGGTGTATATCCCGGTTGTCACTTCCCGTTTGCAACCTCCATTCTTTTTCCTGGGTTGCTTGCTTTCACGGTCCTATCTTCTTCATTTATCCCTGTGCGTGGTGGAATTTGGGTTCTCCGCGGGCTCCGTTGCATCCCTCACTTCCTATCATTTTTCTTCCATCCACCAGTTAGCGGTTTTCTTTTAGCTTCTTTCTGCTTCTTGCCCATCAAAGTGAGCTAGCCCTGCCTCGCTTCCATAACGCCGCTTACTATTGCGAGCAGACTCTGCACCGGGTTACGTTCGTGCCTTGGTTTGCTGGATACGGGTAAGACATTGCTTGATCTATTAATGTACTTCAGACACTCCCCTTCTTTTTCGTACTCATCTCTTCGTATATATACAGAACAGAGGCTATCGCGCCGCGGCTTGCTTGTCCCACCCTCGTTTTTGCCTTGACTGACTGCCTTTCCCTCACGCTGTCGTGTACCCATACTGTGTCACCTCGACCTGCTCATTACATGGCACCATCATCACTAATGATCTTATCGCTGGCCATGGCCCCTTTTTTTTTTTTCGTGCAAATTCATTGCTGGCTGCACATGCGTGGACTACTTTGCGTTCGTCGCATTTGGTCCTTCACCTCCCCATTCTTCTCTTTCTGCACCGTGTATTGCGTACATCTAACTCTCTGTCTTGGCACTTCCGCAACGCAACTAATATCGACTGCAAAAATTCACATCTGCCACACCATGTCCCGCATCCTCAATATACTAATGTCTTGACCAAACATCTATTTATTAAACTGTTCCATATAAATGTATTTCAAAATTTTGGGCATTTTGCGCGAGATTGTTCTGCCGTATTTGGCTTCTCTCGCCGCGTCCATGAGTCATCGCTCCAAATCCATGCACATGACCGTCGGCGTTTGAACGATTTTGGTTCCGCCAAAACTTTTAAGGTATATATGCCTGAAATATATGGTGTCTACTTAGTCTCTCAGAGTCTGATACCAATCAACATGGCCGGCGTGAGCGCCAGTAGTGGTTCAGGGTTCTTGCCGCCATACCAACACGGGCCTGTTTATATATATTTATCGTGGAATGTGCTCCGTCCACACTAGAGTCTGTCTCTTAGTTCACAAAATCAGGATCAGAAGTACTGAGCTTTAAGGAGAGTTGTTCGACTCATTCTATGCCGGACGGCCTGACTGACGCAGTTCCAAGATTCCATTCAAATCCACGATGGCCTTCATGACATCTTTCCCTCCACACTGGAGGCTTGGATGGGCGGTCTTTTGGCACTAATAATACAAGTTGTATTCATACAAGATGGCAAGAAATAACTTTCTTATTGACGCCCATCATAATATCTATTCTCACACTGTATCTAAATTTCAACTCCAAATTCCGAAAGCCAAACCCCCTGCAAATAAAATACGCTGAAAGTACACACGTTCATTTTAAATTATCCTATTACTTTTTATATAATCTGGCTACCTCAATATGAATTACATGACCCTTTTCACCCCATATATACCTACCCCCTAGCCTCCCAAATCCATCAAGAACTGCGGTGCGGCGCTGCCTTGAACGCGCTAAGTGGACTCCTTCCACGGAATTCCTTGGGACAAATGCTAGGTCTGCCACGCCTCCCGCTGCGCCTTCACGCATGCAGCTAACCCAGTGTTGGAATCAGGAGGGCAATCCAATATTAATCCAATACTAGCAGTGAACCGTTGCAAACGTGCAGGGAATCTTCGTTGTTTACAGTACTTAAATAGTATTCTAGAGTAATTAAAGGTACAAATTTAGTCCCTCGGGTACAGTAATGAGCATCAACGAATCAACGGCGGTGCGCGCACATGTAACTCGTATTCCAACATCTAACAGTAATACGCCACTCGCCACTGGCATTCCGTCGGCACGTCTATGTGCGTTTGTTTACTTGTGCCTGCTTACCTACATCCACGCACCAGCGAGGCGTCGCCCGCCTGCAGGGTTCCTCAACGTCCAATGCCATCCACGGGGCCACTTCGGCTTCTTATTTCGTCTTCTCACTACCCCTGGCTCAAAAATCTGGTCCAGCCGGCCTATCTACGTTGATCACAGTCGATCCACACGCGAAGTATCGCTCCGTCCGCCCCCGGTTCTGTCGCAGTCAATCTACGATGACTATCATCGTACTCAGCGGAATACTGCCTCCACTTTGCTTCCCTACACTCCCCTATACGATCAGAACTGCGGCCTCTGCGCCATTTTCGGTCACACCGACTTTTTTGGTCTTCTTTTGCGTTTCTGGTTCCTCCAAACTCCTGCATTCTACGTACTGTACTCCGAAACTCCGCGCCAGCCGCCTTTTCCATCCCGCCAATAGCACGCCAATTGAGCGTCACCGTGGAACGCCCACCCTGTGCTTCCAACGCCCTCGTTCTGAGTCGGTTTCAACTGAAGCTCGAGGGAGGAGTATAAGCGGGAGGATAGAGCGGTTATGGGATCTCATCAGAGCTTCAGGTACGTTGTATGCGCTCATTTTCCGATTTTTCCATTTTTTTGACTAATAGCCTTGGCCCCGCGCGAATTCGTCTTCGTTGATCCTAATTACCGTTCTGGTGAGTAGCCTTACTTCCACCCTGCATACCTAGGCCCGCGGCACCCCTCTCATTGCCCTCAAAATCGCTCCCTAGGCACCAACTCTGCCTGGTGATTTGTACCATAATTCTGAGTCGTTCCTATGCCCCTGTAGACTCCATATTTGGATTCTGCGACCTCGAAAAGGGTGGTTCAATTATGACCGCGAGATATCGGCCGCCTCAGTATGTGCATATCATTTTATTTCGCTCTTTTTGACTAATTCAGTCCCTCCACCGCCGTCGATCCCGCCGCTTTCTTTAGAAGAGCCCTCACGATAGTATAGCTTAGGAATGGGGCGTACAACGACATTCAGGTGCGTGATCTGCCCATACAGCTCCATTTTATTTTGATTCGTATCATCAAAGCAGCCTCACCAAAACCAAATTATATGACAATATCAATGCCGCCAAACACCCGTCGCTGATTGTTTGAGTGCTCGCCTTTGGTGAGCCGCACCCAAATGATAGGGGGTCAGCCTGTCTAAATGGGGCCAAAAAAATAGCACAAAAACACACAGAAGCTGCTTACGTGTGCAGAACTGACGCAGCTACGTTCCTTTCCTCCGACAACCCAGATGTATGGCCACTAAAGATGTCACATTACTCTGTGAGGCAAATCCCCACAATTATCGACTTGAACATAATCCAGTCCATGCCCCACTTAATCCAACATCAGAAGCTGTCGACCCACATTGCGGCAGACTGGCATTCCAGTTCGATCAGACTTGCGGCCCGCACTTTTCGGTGCATACAGTGCACCATCGTAGCTCGGAACACAACGGGATGATATTAACGACTTCATGACGCACCAATTTTACAATAATACCTCACTTATTGGGTCCGTTGAGGTATTCATACCCAAGTACTACGTACATAGACCGATATCGAATTGTTAAATTGTTAAACTGTTACACAAGGCAGTCGTCATACCACTAGACTGCGTCGACGCTTTTCCCCACGAATATCCCTGGGCATTCCGACGTCTCTCCTCTTGCCCTGCTCTTCACTTTGCCAAATTTCCCTAACCCATCCAGTCGATGCTGGTTAGGCAGCCCAATTCGAACTATTATTATAAGGAGATCAGCACACCAATACATCAAAAATGCGCACACATCCCTGCATCGACAATCATGCAGAATATTAATCTGCCACCGCGCACCAGCGCTATCAGGACACCTTTCCGTATCCTGTGCTGTATCAGATTGCAGTCTCTCCCCCTGTAAAAAAAAAAAAAATTGTGGCGAAATTTGAACTAAGGCGCGTCCCTGAATCGAACAGGATGCCCGCATTGAAAATAACTGAGTGACTAACACTCTGCGGATATGCACCAGCACTATCAAGCCAATCTTCCAGATGCTGAAGATTCTTTTAAAGGCCCTCCAGTGACAAAAAAAAAGACAAGACCATCTTGAATAAAGCCCCAACCCTGAATCGAACAGGATGCCTGCATTGGAAATCAGTGAGCGACTATTCATCTGCAGCTGCGCACCAGCGCTATCACGGCAATGTTCTGTACCGTGCGCTCTACCAGAGTGCACTGCCGTCCCTTTGAGAAAGAAAAAATCTCCGTGCTTTGTAGCATAGCATCATCGACCATCGATGCAATGATGCAGCTTACCTAAACGTCATCTCCTTGGCAACCTCTCTTTGTTCTTTCCCCCATCTCCCTTCCCTTCCCCCCCATTGCCAGTTGATCAGCCTCTCGAGGCGTGATCTCTGCTTTGGGAAGATGTCGTCCGATCCTACACTCGTGTGGCGATGGCGCATACGGCCCTCGCATGTTGGATTGGTTCTCCAAGAATATTGTGGTCGGCGACGTGGCGAACGAATCGAAAACCTCGGAGCTGAATAATCGGAGCCAGGCGCCTTCTTTGGCGGCGTGCGTAGCGGCCACGTTAGGGTCCGCAGCTCCCTCGCACGCTGACGGTCTTCGTCGAGGCGTGGGACGCGGCGCGCAACACTGCCGTGCCCTTTTTCTTTCCGCGACCCCGCACATCCCGCTGCGCGCACTTTTCTACTGGAGATCTAGACATTCTGTCAACACCATGGTCTGCCAAGCTCTTCTCTCGACGCCGGCCAGTCGTAGCCTCGCTTCGCGCCTTTTCTTTGGGACTCGTACTCCCCGATGTGTAGTGCTGCCGTGGGTGTGTCTATTCGAGATTCAGCGGTCGGGCGAAGTCCAGTGCATCCACCGTGACTTCCCAACGTGAGTGCGGCGCGTAGCGCCGCCCGCGATTTTTTATTAGAGCCGTGGATGTCGCCCAGAGCTCTATGATTGTCTTCTCATCTGCGCGCGTACACACTGCGCGTAGCGCTGTCGTTCCCTTTTTTCGATCGTGCATGCGCGCTTTTACTTAAGCCAGTCTATCGACTTCTGCAACCTCCAGCCTGTACCACAACTCTCCCCTAATGCTTTCCCACCACTCTTCCGACGTCCCAACAGCTCCCTCGAACGACGTCTACCTGTCTCGATGCATGGGAGGCGTGCAGCTCAGCCGTGCTTTTTCATACGGGATCCCGCCCCTCACGACACGCGGGCACAACGCAGCGCTGCCCTATTGCGCCTTGGTTCACAAACCCACCCTGTCGTCCTCTGCTATGTACTCGCCCCGCTACGCTAAGCCTTGAATCCCCAGCAGTCAGCATTCCTAACGCCAGTCTGTAGCACTTGCGATGCTTTTTTTCCCATCATTTCTTCGTTAGGCGACATCGAGCGAACGGACTCAGGATTCGAAATAGGTATAAAATTCCTCAGATTTTATAACCCTGCTCCGAAGGCGAGTGCAGAGGAGACTTGGTATCATAAAAGAAGGAGAAAGGGATTTGAAATGGGAAAAGCGTAGTGAAAATGTTCACCGCGTCGATTGCCGACCGCGTTCGGCTCCCAGCGTCTCAGTTGAGTCTCTAAGGTCATGAACATATCTATAGAAGATCCTATGTCAATTTCTGTGCATTCCGACGTGCTGGGGAAAGACTTACACGCCCTTGTTGGTAGATGTTGCAGATTTCTCATATTTTGCCGTTGATGGGGGTTGTGGTGCCTGGAGAGCTATAAAACGCGGTCAGAGTGTGTATATACGGGGTATGAGAAGGTTTTATCTTAGCCGGAGGAGTCTAGGGCGAGGGAAGGACTCCAGCGACGGGCGACATGGTGGGAATGGAGAGATGGCTGTGATTTGTAATGTAATAACATATACAAACAAAGCTCCTATCTCCCGACTCTAGGGTTTAGAATGGTTTTCGAACAATGAAGCGTGCAGCACAAACTGCTGTGGCCAGTTAAATGGTGCACTCATAAATTCTTCTCAAAACAGCCAGAGTTTTGGCTGCCTTTACCAACGAGATCTAATGCATGTACTTGTAGTCTGATATTATTTAGGTATGAATACAATGAGACGTTGTCTCCAACGCTGAGTCTGATATTATTTAGTCTATGTTTTCAACACATAGCTGGTCCTCCGAGTCCGAGTCCCCGAAAGACTAGAACCTGTAGTATCACCTACCGTCACATAGGTGATGCTAGGTGACCGGAGGCGACGCTATGTGACTGCATGTGATGCGACCTCACAAAGACCTTCGCTCATCTCAACTGTCTCAATGGAGGCAGAATTGGATCAATTAGCGACTACCAGAAACAGTGCATGCGACTTTTAGCCCCCCATTTTTTTATGGGGCTGGTAGTGAAAAAATGAGTATTGGCTGCCAAATAGCCTTGGAATCCATACCTGATAGCGCTGGTGCGCATCTGCTAGCCATAAGCCGAGAATCCACTGTCTGCAGAGGCCCGTTCAATTCGGGGTCAGCTCATTACACCAGCTTATCGATCCTTTTTTTATGAGCTACGAAAGTCATAGTGTCACAAATTCTCATGCTCATGTAAAAAGGGCGGGATGAAAGTCTCCAGCATTCTGAATCTGTCCCAGTGCAAAAGAAAATCCCCGGTAGGCAAAGAAGAAGAACACAAAAGCGGGCCCGAAGGAGTTCAAATTCATGCTTAATCGAACCACATTCTGTGATTTACGATATGACTTGCTGGTATCTCGGGCCGAGTCCTATACTCCACTGAACGGCAGGGTTCTGCGTGGGACCACTGACTACTTATGTCCGGAATATTTCTAGCCTCGCACATACTTGGGTGCAACCGTGTCGGACACGATCAGATCAATTTGTCAAGGCGATCACCGAGCGCCTAAATGGGCGCTTACATCGCGATGCGCGCAAATGATGCGCCATGCAAATGCGCGCCAGTTACGCTCCCAGTCCCCCGAAATAATTGCACGGTGGCTGTGTTGCGATTCCCTCTCCTCAAAGTTGCACACAAGTCGCTCGGGAAAGGTGTTTCAAAAAGCTAGACAAAAAAGGGTGGACGAACGCATACCACTAGAGTACGTGGCCTTCAATAACGAGAAAACCCAGGCTCAGAGCCTGGTACTGGCTTTGGCGTGAATCGGAGGACAAGTCTGTCAGAGTCAGTACCCTGGCCCGAAATACAGCGTCGAAGGATCCAGCCCAGGCACATCTGGCGAGTTTTGGTTTGCATCTGCAGTGGGCTTCTTTTTTTAGAAAAAAACGGACAAGTATTGCTCGCTGCCCGTACTCGGAATACATACCCGATAGCACTGGTGTGCATCTGCCAGCCACAAGCCGAGAAAGTCTGCAGACCCCCGTTCAATTCGGGCTCGGGTCCTAATTGCCGAGAGTGCGGTTTTTTTGGTTTTTTTTTTTTTGGTTTTGTGCACTCTCGGTGGTGCAAGAATCATAGCATGAGTGATATTTTGTTGCGACTACTGTTCTGCAATAGTGTTCCTGGTGTGCAGCAGAAGTGTGAACACCATATCTTGTGCCTTCTGTTCGATGCAGTGCTGTTTAGCTATATCTTTTGCAGACTTGTGCTTTAAAAATTACCGCTAGTCCTCACCAACTCTTGTAAAACATTACTGGATGACCTTTAATTCCTTTGGGCGACAACGGTGGGATTTGGTCTTTTTCTCTAAAATCGGTTCGCTATAGTTTTTTTGCAGGGATCGGCGGGGATTTCTGGTGTCAATATGGATCGAATGAGTAGCTTGGAGGGATCTATCACAGTGCATAGCGAGATTTCGGCTGCAGCAGTGAACAGGCATGATATTGGTGATTTTTTCAAAAACCGGCTAGCTTTAGCAAAACCGAAAACCAGCGGAGCAGCTCTAACCCTTGATCCATTAAAATATTACCTCCTCAGCCCTGCCCGCAACTGCAACATCGCGCACTCCTTATGTAGCTCTCTACCCATAGACTTAGTGTTGGCTGGGCCCAGCCAACAAAGATTTTCGAGGAGCGCTCCCTAAAAATGCGGACAATTACAAACATATTAAATAGAAAATACTGCCCTCTTCAGTTTTTCTCTGATGGCGCATCAGCCGCCGCAGGCGACAATTTCCTTTTTTGGACGATTTCGTGTCTCACAAGGTCAGCAGGGTTCGGATACCTTCTCTTTCGCCTATTAGTTTGCCGCTCCGTTCTGACCTTCAGAATGGGCGGCTGTGTCTAAAACATAGCCACCGGTGGCTGAGTCACAGACATAGCCACCCGTTCCGAGGGTCAGAATGGAGCGGCAAACTAATAGGAAGCTTATTATCTGGAACCGCTGTAAAAGCCGTTGTTTCCTATGTCTCTGATTATGTCTCTAAATTGGGACTAAAGACATACCAAGCATTCGCCTCAGTTTTCGATGTTTTTCAACAGAACTCTGAAATGCTTGACACAGGAGCAGAAGGTGTGGAAGCTGCACGAACCCTGATGCGTCAGATGATTAACTCAATGTCAACAAAAATGGAAATTGGGAGTCCAATGGCTTCCATGTATATCCTTGGCAATCCAGACCATTACACAAGCCACAAATATGTGAATTTTGTTTGGAGATCTTATGTTACTTTTGTTAAAAATTTCTGGACTGGGCCAAGTTCGAATGCAAAAGAAGAGAATAAACTTGAAGCAGAAGATCTGCTGACAATTCAAAACCAGAATGGGACGTATGTTGCAGTATCTGTTGTCGATGATTACAGGTATAGGCCATTGGCCTATGAAAGTCTCAATCTCTATGAGTGGATTCAATGCTCTGAGAAAAAATATCGGTAAAACAGGATAATCAACATGAAAGCGCTCAGCTTGAGTCACCCCTTCTGCGTGGAGAACATTCATATTAATTTCTCCAAGGCTAGCAATAGTCTGCAAGTCAGTAAGTAAGGTAAGCTGGCCGCACCAAACTTATCTGGTACAAAGTCTGCACAGGTCTGCCTAGCAATTCGTTCCTCTATTGTAGGGGTTAAAGGTGCTGAAGGAAATGACTCATTCTGCGGAGTAGTTTCGACATTCCTCGCCTTCGAAGCAGCTATACGTGCTCTTTTATTGTTGACCAGCGTACTAGTTTTAGCTGAAAGCAGCTTGGCATCCCTTGTCTTGGCCCGACATTTTGTTACTATGGCGACTCGGTGTTTCCGAAATGTATGGCCAGTTCGTTCCGAAGGCGCAAGCACGGTGAAGGTGGGGGGGGGCATTCAGAACAAGCGTTGTTAGCCAGCAAGTGCAACAATTTCATAGAAGACATTCGAGAGACAAAAGAAATCCCATGAGTCGTCGCCATGAACTAGAGCATCTTGAGATCCCGGAATGGATAAGCGTAGTCAGAGGAACCTGTGTCAGCACACACTGGGGGTCCATAGATGTCTGCTCAGACATCGTGTCTAACGGGCCATGTCCAACAAAATTAAAAGATTCTACCCCACGAAATTCCCTGGTCTTGTCGCAAATATAAGGGGATACCTGCTCATACATCAGATTGAACCGTGCTCCGCCATACCTAAGGTTGGGATGACTGGTAACCAATTGAGGTGGTGGATGACTGGGGCGTATGTAGGAAAGGATAGAAGCCGACACCAAGAGGAAGAGACTGATGCAGTAGATGACTGTAGAAGTGTTGCGAATGCATGGAACGGACATAAAATAAGCACAGCAACTGCACCATCGTAAATTTTACCAGTTGAGGTTGCGTACAAGAGCCTTAAAAGTCATGTCTTCTATAAAGAGTTCGATAGAATAGATGATTTAACTGCTTAAGGAGATGCACTGGCCATATCTTAGTATCTACCAGGGCGCGAGTCGAAATTGATAAATGCGGGAATATGATGGGCGCCAAGTATGTGTCTGACGGACAAGGTGCGCCTCATCAATATAAATACCTGAGAGCCGTCCTCGCCATAATGGTGAATGAATCAGACGTGCAAAGGAGGGACTCTCAAGCATCTCTGGGCACACATAGATGATGAGCATGTCCCCTGTGGCCGCTTTTTCGAAGTCCTTTTGGGTGCTCTGCTCCGAGTAAATGAAAAGCGATGAGATACCATCGCAATTATTGCTGAAAAAATGTCAAATTTGCATCCCGAGAAGTATTTATTCAACATACGAGAGTTCACCATCAAGTCCCAAGCTTGTGTAAGGTGCTACCACCAAGGAAATGCCCTCTTTGCGAGCCAAAAGCGGCAAGGTCCAGCTGAGAGATTTACCAGAGCCGGTGGGAGAGATCACTACAGCGTCTGGGTGGCGCATTAGGACAAGATTCGAGATTCGGACCTGGAAACTGCGAAGCTGTGCATCGGCTGGTATGACACGGCTTTTAATAGCAAGTTCATTCCATTCCGAAGGATCCAGTGCAGGAATAGACTTTAAAGAGGCTGATTTCGACAAATCAAAGGCCCGCTGCCTTGGTGTACCGGCAGTAGGATGGTGTTTTGGGTGACTGCTCGTAGCCGTTACGAAATTGTTTTCGATGTTTTATGGGGGTAAGTGGGTTTCCCGGTGACTCGAAGACAGTAGGTGTCTCTGTGATCAAAGTACGAGATGTGCGGAGGGGAGTCTGAGGGGGTGTAGCCGTGTATATGCTCGACGGCCGGTTACCCAGCCGTGGAAAGTTGCCCATTTGATGTTGAAAAAAAGTCCCCGAGGTTAACAAGTACAGTAGTGGCCAAAAACGCGTCGACGGCGCATTCGCAGGTGGGATACAGGAGAGGTACGCTACGCGAGGCCGTGATAACGTGATGAGAACGGTAAGCAGCCGACGTCACAATGCCATCAAAAGTTGATAGCGCAATGGTACGGCTAGCGTGCTGGGATAAGCCCAGACTCTCAC
This sequence comes from Mycena rebaudengoi, assembly GCA_029282285.1. Classification (NCBI taxonomy): domain Eukaryota; kingdom Fungi; phylum Basidiomycota; class Agaricomycetes; order Agaricales; family Mycenaceae; genus Mycena; species Mycena rebaudengoi. Next base: position 365,092 of record JARJCX010000068.1, read on the forward strand.
GACAGGGTTCCCTCTGGGATGTCGTGAGATTCTGGTACGAGACTAGCCTGCATCGACCAACGGCACGGGTGAGTTTATGCAATAGTAATTTCTGAAGATTCATTTGCCAGTACTAGTATGCACAAACTTGCGCCGGGCATTTAACTATGCCAGACCATACAAAACTCGACTGTCCAATGCTATTCCCCTCAATAGGTCTGGGAACGTGAGAATACAATCGGAAAGTGCCGACTAGGACAAAAAGTTTATTCAGATTTCACCGAGTAATAGGAGAAAGAAAAATTTTCCCCGAGTAAAGTGATCGCACAGCCGCAAAGTTCATTAGGGTTTTGAATCAAATGAGACGCTAAAAATACTAGACACTGCCACTAAAAAGTCCCTCAACGAAGGTTTCAAGGCTATTTAAAAACCCACTTTTTTCATCCTCCGATGTTTGAAAGGGACGATAACATGTGTAAACACAAGTACTCGTAAATTCTTCGCGCAACCACTAAAGATTTTTTGAGAACATAATAAACTTCCTGGCATTCATTTTCTAATGGTGTTATTATATACACAGTGCCCCAATGGAATCCGGATGAGACGGCAGCGCAACGATACGCTGGGCTGACCATAGTCCTATGGAGATAGTGCTGCCTGCTTGTGATTTGTTTCCCCTTTTACTTGCTGGTTAGTTGTCAAACCCACATGCACTGCTAGTCTACTCACCCAGAGGCCTTGGTGCACCAGGAAAAGGGCCATCAAGCTCGAATTGCACAACAACATGCAACTTGAATATTGCATCAGGCGCGTGTCATACTAGACGGACGCGTGAATATTCATGCAATCGTACACTGCGGCCTGGCCGTACATAATCTTAGTGCTAAATACCCGTATTTTGGCATAGGAATCCGGCCGTATGGTTTTCTAAGCCCCTGAGTATAATCCACTCAAAGCGGGTCATCTTGTCGTTGAATTGAAACCGGGAGGTGCGGAAGTGCTCCTTGGAGAAAATGTGTATTCCAGCAGCATTCGGTACAATGCTGATAGATTTTGACAGTCATAACCATGTATACGAAGAATACCCGACACGATTGGCTGCCCACACTGCAACTTCAATCGAGATGCCATCGTACATCTATGTGGCAGTCTATCGACCCTTCGCTCCATCTCGTGCCAGAAGCTTGCTTGTGCCACTGTCCTCCAAATACCCCGCACCCACCTCCTCTTCTTACTCGCCTCGTTCTCTCGCAAGATAGTTCGGCAAAAACCTGCCCACGGCCAACGGCTATCCGCACACGCTGGTGACTCTGTGCGAGACATCACTAGGCTTATTCCGCATGTTTGAGCGGCAGTCAAATGCGCTTTATGCGGCTGTTCAAGAGTTGACGAGGGCTACTAAGGCCAGGAAAGATGTAGTGCTTGCAAATACAGCAGAAGGAAAGGATGGAGGCGCGTCGGCAGTAAAAGAGGGCGAGGAGGACTGAATACATACGGGACATGTACTACATATGCTGACGGAATTGTGTCTGGCGGAGGTACGATCTGATATGCTGACGCAAGTCCGCCGCCAAAATGTCCCATCCGTTGTGCAGACGGATCTGCTCCCAAAACATGCTACCCGATCCAGGTGCTGACGGATCGGGAGGATGAGGAGCTGTACGGAAACGCCCGAAATCCGGCAAATGGGATCGGACCTCCAAAGGGATATGCCGGGTTCCTGGGTATCCGCGCGGCATGTCTCTTTTGTACCTGATACAGATGTTTAAATTCCGCCTCAGATCATAGTCCCGATCTGGTAATTTGATCGCGGCACCCCAAGCTTGCCGTCGATCTCTGCCGTCGATGCCGATGACCAAGCGCGCCCACATTTCTAACAAGTCGTCCAGCAAGAAAATGTAGCTAGGCTGAGTATTGCAATACAACAGAAAGGGAGCAATAATTGAATTAAGAACTATTGAAGTAATACATGCATCTGTTCACATCCTTCATTTACTGCTGCATCACCAAATTGGGAAAACCCTTGGAAGCCCCTCGTGAGACCTTGGAAGGGCCAAAAGGGCTCTCAAGGGCGGTCCAGCCTTGAACCACCTATGGTAAGCCCTCGTAATTGACCTATGAGATTCACTAGCCCTTCCAAGGGGCGACTAGGCTAGGCCGCCTTGGAAGGCATTTTGGTCCTTCCAAAGGCCGTCAAGGGATTCCCAGGCCCTAGAACGTCCATCTCACAATATTCACAAATCATCCAAAGAAGAATAAAAACAATCACATTGCAAATGAGGTAGTAATACAACAAGAGGCGAAATAAAGTAATGTTGACGTCGAGACAACGTAAAACGGCGGGTACTAAAGAAAGCCGTGGAGACGATATATGCGCACCAGATGACGGGACATGGGAGTGTGGGAGAAGCCAGTATATGCGAAAGACGGAAAAGTGGTCGAAGAGCGACAGTTGAGATAAGCGGCTACAAAAGAAAACAATCACAGATACCGTCAGGCAAATTCTTCCCCAAGCCAGGAAGAACGCACCTTGTCATTGTTACATAAGGTGCTGCCACAACGCGCAGAGGTCTCATCAATCTTGCAGTCATGGGCCTAGAGGGGAGGGCATGGCTGGTAAGGGGAAAAACGGGGAGGTAGCGATCTCGCGTAAATACTGAACTTGCGTGCCTGCCCCTCATGTTGTAGGTGTGTGTCTTTCTACAAGATTAGTGGCACCACGAAAAAATCCATCCCTTCGAGCGAAATATTCGTCCGTGGATGAAATGCTTTGAAATAGAATGTGGATGTGTGAGTCATACCACGTTATTAATTTTGTGATGGACATGATATCGTTGGCTGTAACTGCCTGCGGGGGAGTCGGACCTGAGCCTGGCTACGCCCCGAGCAATTTTTTTGCATGATATCCTACTTTTTCGAGTGTTGGCGGTCTGTATTTATTATGACAGTTTGCTTTCTCTGAGGACCTAGAAGAATAGATTAAATTCCTGGCAATAAGTCGATTTTATGCCATGCCCGTTCGTATAATAGGGTAGGGATTTTGAGAACACTTGAATACATGATGGAGCAAAATATTCTCCACATCACTAACCCGTACATATGTTCAAATTTCACTCTCTTAGGCTTCAACACCATCGACTGCTTCAATCTGCAGACCAATGTTGAGTTTTATTTGCACTTAATGATGAAAAAGGGTATACATACCTTGCCACTATTTATGAGATCATTCAACCTCTCGACATCCACAAGGGGATACCCAAGTTCAATGGCGAGATCTTGGGTGGTAGGGTCGAAGCCTTTTGCGCGATGACAGTCGGCAATTGAATCGTATTCCTCCTGGCTCCGCTGTTTCCCATATACGAAGGCTTGAAAACTCACACTGGGGAGGTTAAATTCATCCAAGGCATCCTGAGGCAACTGAGAGAGTCCCTCAGGATCGAAGGACCAGTAGTATGTTTCGTTGCCCGGCGGCAGGGGCACAGCCAAGTGACCATTTGAGTCGTCAACATCGGCAGGGAATAGGAAGAGATAAACATCATCGGTGGCGGAGTCGGCCATGAAGGTTCCTTGTAATGAGAACTCGTCCACCTTGGATGATATCGAGAATTGTAAAAGAAGGTCCACAATCATGTCTGCAAGAGATTAGACACTGGTGAATTGCATGAACTGTAGCATACATAATTCATCTAAGGGAATATATCCTTGAGCCAAGGATTGAAATTAATTTTGAAGAGAACTGACCTGCATCCAAGCCCGATTTATCCATGATGTGGTTTGCCTGTGAGAGCCAAGTCTTACGAATTTCTTGTTGTGCTTCCCATGTCAGATATATCTTTTTTCTCAAGTGACTCTCCCCATGGATGAGTAAATCTGCTAGTGCAACACTAGGGTTCTGGTCAGCTGCAGTCAAGGGCTAAAATATTAGAGAGTCATACCGTGCCCACCCATTCGGCAATATGACAGGGCCCCCATTCGAGAATGAAGAACCCACCTGGGAACATTCCCAACTTTCTGCATGCACATCCAGCAATCCTAGACTATCCAATAGAGAAAGTTCGGAAAATGGATTAAACAGATGTGTGCAGGTAGCTGTGGAACAGGAAAGGGAGCCAAGCAGAATAGTGCCAGGATCAGAAATCTCAATCTGATGCCGCCAGCCAGAGTAGCAAAATATGTGGTGGATATCATCGACAGAGATGTTTGAAAGAAGTTTATCTTCCAAATTGGTGTCGGATGTGAGATGAACTCCCGAGATGGGGTTATCTTGTCGTCCTGCAGGCAACCTTGTGTAATACCGCTCCTCGTTGTCATTGACCTCAATGGACAACTGTCCGGTGGAGATGCGGATCCACAGCATTGTGCCAGTCTCTAAGTGATTCCGCAAACCATATGAATCCGGGACAATTAGCCATTGTCCAGTGACATCCATCCAGTGATAAAGTGCAGCCTTGACATCATGAGTGGAATATCAAATTATCCTTGAGCTGAGCTCACAAGGAAGTGCCTGCCCTAACTCACTCACATTGAGGGAAAGTATTGCACTAAATAAGGTGATAACACACAGTTTCATACTCCACAAAGGCTGATACCAGTGGAGATTGCTTATGCATTTGTCGAAATTCATTCAGTGGAATCAGTCCTGTGATGGTATATAAATTATTCTCTGCAGAGATGCGAGCTCTCATTTACCATCATTGTAGATTAAAGCCTTGAATTGGGTGCTTGAAGTTATACCGAATAATTGAATCAGGGAAGGATGTCTGACTGAATATCAGATAGTGTGAAATCCTCTATAGATAATATTCTCACCGGAACTCTTCACGCTTTTCTGCGTGAGCCCGGTGCTGCAAGAATTGTTGGTCATGAGGATAGTTCAATGACAATTTAAAATAGCTAACCTTTTCGAAATCAGAACCCTCATACACAAATGCGGTGAAGTCCTCCTGCATCCCAATGACACATGCTAGATGGACTCTCCGAACACCAACTACCTCGGCAACACGGCGCTTCACAGCTCCTGTCCTCTTGTGGGGGATCTCTCGATATTCGACAATATTTTGTTTTGCAACTTCTTTCACAAGCTTGAGATTGCCCAGTCTCACATGCTGAAAATCTAGTGATGTAAGCCAGAGTTGGTTTGAGCACTCCAGAGCGATGTTGGATCTCACCACTCTCATCCAAGTCATTGGAGTTTGCCTGAACATTGAAGACACTCTCGCTGACTGATACATGCTGGCAATTCTCGAATACCACCTGTCTTAAGTGCGTGTCAGTGCCACTGAGATCCACGCAGAAACAGTCAAACAGACATACCTAGCTGCTTGAGGCTGAGTTGTGCTTGTGAACGACACCAATGAAGATGGGCGGGCTTTCTTGAGCATAGTGGGCGAGAAGACTGGGCAAACGGTGGTGGTGGAAGAAGACGGCTGCACAGAGAAGGCTGGACAGAATGTCTTTTATTTTGAACTTGTGGGCGTGTACGTGGGTTGAGTGTTTTGGAAGCAGCTGTATGATTGGTGATTCTGTATCACAGCGCAGGTAGAGACGTCGATACAATACGATTTTTTATCAGCGTCGAAAAAGGTAGTTATTTGAACACTGACTTCACAGCAGAGACACAACATGCTATATCATTGTCATTTTCGTGTGAATTCAACCCACGGCTGTCTGAAAAACTCCAACGGGGACTGGGAGCCCAGTCGGGGAAGTGTGTTTTATGTCCGAATACTGTATTTTTTCGATCGATTCAACAGCGGGTGTGACTGTGACCAACTTTTTACAATTCGACAACTGGTCGGATAGGCGTGACAACACCCCAAAAATTTGACAACCATTTAGAACGATGCACCTTGCCGGTGGAGTGGTTTAAAATTGAAGAGAGACATTTCATTGAGCTCAACTCGCGGGATTTTGATGATTTACCGATATTTACACATCTGCGGCATAAGCTTCCTTTTTTTCTCCTACGTGGTCACTGAACGCAGCAATGAATCCCAACCTGACCATTCCTCCCGACATACGGCCTGTTATGCTCCCCCCTCGATGATCTCTCTGTGTGGGACTCACTGCGTTCAGCCGCCTAATAGCCACAGCTGTTACGACATCAGGCTACTAGCCGTGGCTAGACGTGTGGCTAGGCGGTCGCTATATGACATAGCCGGATGTCCTAACAGCTCTCACGCGCTGAGCAGCTGTGGCTACGCCTTGGCTAGGCATAATAGCTACCTATGGCTATTAGGCCTCTGAACGCAGTGACTTCATGACTTTCCCCTTTTCAGCCGTTGTGCTCCCGGTGGCACGCGGCACTAAAATGTCGACGACTTGTTCCGGGCTGAGCCTGCGGATGTTATAGACCCGGAAGAAATACAGAAAATACCGGCACCCCCGAATCGCATGTTAGATATGATTCATAAACAGGCTCAAACAACGTCCAATGACATAGTTGCACCGACTGAGACTAATGATGGAAAATGGTTCAGGAAACCTACACCACTCTCTACAAAGATTTTTGGCGCCACTGGCGGCTCGTAAATGTAACACAGATAATGAAATCCTGCGAATATAAGCAGTGTTGAGGCCTTGTTTTGTGTCCTGAACTGATAGCAGAGATTTTTCGCGAATTTTGGGGGTTAAATTTGTATTTTCGAGGACATTCGGTAAGCCTAAAAACCAATTCGACAGGTACCCCTGTGGCGCATTCGCGAGCCGATGCCAGCTTTGGCTAGCTATGGCTATGCATCGGCTAGCTTCGGCTAGCCAGCTCGCCAATGGCAGCTCGCCACAGCTGGTGTTAGCTCATGCCAGCTGTGGTTAGCTGCCTCAGCCGAACCAAGGGTAGCCAACTGCCCCTAAGCAGGCTATCCAGCCCCTCTGATTTTGGTCTCTTCCTGCACATGTATGTAGCTCTCAATCTTGAATGGCTTCTGCACGTTGCTACGACCATTCCGTCAAATAACCTTTCTCTCAAGCTGCCGAGACATTGAGCTCAGCCTGGTGGCAACGCGTCGTTTTTCTTCACCATTGCCACTCTCTTTATTCCTTTGCCTGCGACATTGACTGCCCCATGTACGGGGGACTACGACCAAAGTTCTCAGAATTACCCCGATGATCATCGTCTCAGCCAAGTTGCGCCGATGTGGTGACGATTTCGGGGGTCTAGGGTTGCCAAGCCTGCTTGCATGTCATAGCCAGACCTGGGTTGGGTAGCCGTGGCTAGCTGCGGTGAGCTGTGGTGACTCTGGCGAGGACCCCTGATAATAGGTGGGAAGGCCTGATCACAATCCCGACAAAAATCGGTGATTTTGGCCCTTTCGCCTGTCCAAAATCCCGGCAAAATGAGGTCTAAAGGCATTTAGGCCTGGTCCAAATAAGCCCAAATCCCGACAAAAACCGCGCCAGCGGCAGAAATTTTTCGGAAATAGCCTATTTAGGGCAAAAATTGTGGGCCTGTCGGGAAATCCCGACATTTTTTGACGAATTTTTGGCCCTAGGCCTGTCCAAATCCCGATATTTTTTCAAAAATTTATCCCGACATTTTGTGAGAATCAAAATCAGGCCTTCCCACCTATTATCAGGGGTCCTCCCTGGCGACTCTGGCGAACTGCGGCTGCCTCGGCTAACCGGAGCTAGCCGCATTTGGCTAAGTCGGCTAGCCACACGTGGTTCGGCTATGTCCTGCGAGGCGGCGCTGCGGCTATTCGGGCCTTGAACGCGGTGATTAAGGTAGGCGCCAAGGGGTCTCAGATCAGCCCGATCACGACACAAATGATCTCGCGTGGGTGCTTGATCCGTCAGTGACGGTGCTTCCCAATTGGGCAAACATCCCCTTATAGGCCGCAGTGCCCCACTTGTTTAAATTCCGCCGCAGATCACAATCCCGATCTGGTAATTTGATGGCGGCACCACAAGCCTGCCGTGGATCTTTGCCGTCGATGCCGATAACCAAGCACCAAGTAACAAGTCGCGAGATGGCAAGAAAATATTAATGTAGCTCAAGTAAGGCCGCTGAGCGACGTAACAACAGAAATGAAGCTAGATGGGCTGAATTCGTGGTACCGACTCAGGTACCATGTCTCCAAACCAGAAATAAAACATGTCCATTGCAGCCGCGTTTAGGACTCGATGATGTCGGTCCGAACTCCGAGTCTAAATCCTCTCACGCCTGTCACAGAGGTGACACTCATGGCCGTTCTCTTGCTCGCTAATGAAAAACAGCCACTACGTCTTCCGCAGGGTGCAAGCCTGGTTCATCCGTTCACTGTTCTCCTGTTCACTGTTCACCCGTTCACCGCTCACTTGTTCATCATTCGCGCGATCCCGTTTCGTACAACTCAGAACCTGTAACTATACACACCGGCTCGACCATTGCCTACCATTAGGGCTGCCGCCCGTGACCGTCGGCACGGTTCGACGGCACCCGTCGAACGGGTGCCGTGCCCGTTCCGTCAGCCATTTTCTCCACAAATCGACGGCACGGCTACGGCACGGTTTTCGTCCTCGACGGCCCGTTGAAACACGGCCGTCACGGCCTTTCAACGGGTCATTCATTTCTGCTGTCAGGAGGCTGTAATCTGGCACAGATAGTGGCTAAATCCCGCACCTACACTTCCTAAACGGCCTCGGTCTCGGTCCTCTCTGATCTTACCCTAAAAATTCCAAGTTCCAGTCAATTTGCTGCGATTTCGGCAATCTCCGAACTCTGATGTCGGAGTTGCATTTGTCAATTCTCGAAAGTTATGGTGAGGCTAACCAGTTTATGCCATGTTTAGAAGTTGCAGGGGATTCAGTTGGGCTTAGAAGCACTCACCATCCTTTCTCTCATGTTATTTGCATCATATCTGTCTCAGTGAGCGGAAAGGTATTGACTATATCTGCACCCACCTCCACAATTGAACCCCGAAAAGCTAACTGTGGGTACTTCGCAGGTCCCACAGCCTTAAAACAGCTTTAGTATCAAATTCTGTACGAAAAAACAACGGTTCAAAGCTTCAAACATACCCGTTGACCCGTCACGGCCGTCCCGTTGACCGTGCCGTCCCGTCAGGAATTTTTTCAGCGACTCGACGGGCCGTCTAGAGACGGCCCGTGGCCGTAGGTCACCCGTCAAATCGACGGCCGTTGCCGTCGCGGCAACGGGTGGCAGCCCTACCTACCATTGCGTGCCATATTGCTAATGCTCAATCAATTCAAGAACTGAATATGAGCTATTCGTTTATTATTACTTTCGCTGAGGAGGAAGCTCCGCTTATGGAGGCTGACTATGCTCGGTTACTCTGCAAATTTCCCCGTATGCAAACTTTAGTGCTGGATTTCCAGTACTGGGATCTTTCTCAACTGCAGCAGCTCGCAACACTGCACGGAGTGCCCCTGCAACGCTTTAAGACCCCCATGAAAGCCGCCTTGATATCTCATATTTGCTCTGCGACGTGCTCAGGCAACGTACTATATTTATTTCATCAATTAGACTGTAGTGATGCCCACGGCCCGGCCCGGCCTGAAAGCCGCGGCTTGGGCCCGGCCTGGCAGGGCTTGGGCTTCAAGAATCTGAGGCCCGAGCCCGAGCCGGCAAGGAGGGCCTGGCCCGGCTCGGCCTGGGCCCAGGCCGCGGCCTGCTTACCAAATTCGTACAAGAATTTTTTTTTTTTCTAACTAGTTACCTGCTACCCTCATCGTCGCCAATAAACCAATCCCAACTTGATCCCAACCTCGTTTTCGCTCAGCCCTATCCACAGTCGCCGTCTCCAAATCATCGGCCTCCAGATCGGCGACAATTAGACGTGAATTAGATTTAAAACAGCATCATATAACAAGGAATAAAACATACTCGCATTTCACTGAAAACATTAGTTGTTGTTGTCGGTATAGGTTCGCCTTTGGGTCGCGTTGAGTGCTAAAAGGAGGAGGGGTAGGAGGTTCTCTGGGCAGGCGCGCCTCGCCATTGGAAGCAAGTGTCAAAGTTGTCGAGAAGAAAGATTTTGATAGTCACTGTGGATGTGACGATGCAAAATCTACAACGACCCGCCGAGTTTCCGAGCTATACAGGAACAACTACGGCAGCTCCGCAATGTTACGAGAAGTTACGCGCGAGATTGTATTAACAATTTCTCACGGTTCGAGGCCGCGGCTCGCCGGCCTGGCTCGGGCCTCAAAAATCTCAAGCCTAGACTGACCCCGCTCTCGACCATCCGCTCCCGACATGTCTGTTGACCGCGAGATAATCCCTTTGCTGATGGATAACGCGAAAGCGGGCTACCCGAATACATTGAGTACTTTCACACTAAATCCCTGGTGGCAATTCCTCAGCGCAGGTCCTGCCGAAGAAATGATGCAGAGATATACTGACTCCGAAACCTGCCGTCTTTTCCTCGCCTCGAAGATCACAATTATTTCGGTCTCTTATTCTGCACCAATGTACCGAAAGTTGCTCAGACACAGACATTGTTTTGAACAGACCAAGTAAGTCGCGCCCGGCCGCGCCTAGTTACCCGATCCGTGAACTTCCCGCTGAAGCTGAAGAGCAAGACCCAATTGTCCGAGACTTGAACAACGTGGACGTCCTTCCCTTGGTTGCTTCTAATTTACTGAGCGTAGATGAAAACGATGGCTTTAGCTTCGTAAACACATACAAGTTGAACAAGCATTTTACTTTTATCGAACCCGTGGAACAGGGAACTCTCGATAAATTGCACTACGCAGGCATGGGACCCAAGTTCGCTGTAGCGTATACTAATGATATCGCGACTTTCCTTTCGCCTTATTCTCACCTCATTTTGCGACAGCTGAAATATTTAGGTCAATTGCACGGCATTAGTGTAGAAAAGATAAAAGCAGGATTAACCATCAGCCTGCTCGAACACGTATGCGGATCTCATTGTAATGGATACCGAGTTCCCTTATTGTTTCAACTCACTAAACTCAACTGTAAAGGGCCCTTCTCTACGCGAACTGCTGCCAGCATGAAATCAGCTGAGACCGATCGCAAGACTAGGGCAGCGAAGAACAAGGCCGCTACAGAACGCTTCGCTGAGGATGAGGACATTCCTGAAGGAGCCACGAGACAGGAGCTGAGGGTTCACGCCATCGACCAATCCCGCAAGCCTTTCCCATATATGGCCTCATCTCAGCATTTAAATGGGACCATTGGAGTATGGCAAACTGAAATGGACCCGCCAAAGTTGTTGCCGCTCCCTTGTGCTGTTTGTGGCCGTAGAATGGTCAGGAAGCTGCTTAGCCTTGAAAATCAATTGGAGTACGACCTTACTGTCCTCCAAAATCCCTGTCTTCCTGTTTACGTCGAACCAACCACCTACAATTTTGCAACATATGACCGCGCCATTTTTTGTCCAGCTGCGTTGAAGAACCGTGGCCAGAAAGGCCCCATGGATATGTGTGGTGAGTGTGTAAACGCGTATTGGAGCTGCGACTGCAACCTCTGGATTCAATGGCCAAATTCCAGTACTATGCTCGCGATGAGCTACCAGCTGATGCCAGGGTGGCTTTTGAGTCCGCTTCCATGTATGACATTATGATGGTATCCCGCTCGAGGTCGACAAGGATCACTCACCTTTTCAGCAACAAAGCGGACAGCGACGTACAAGGCTCTAATCCCTCCTCTTCTCAAAAGTATTCGATAGGAAATGTGGCCATTTTCACACAGGACATAGTGGCGATCAGAGATGTATTACCCCCTCCCAGACCGGAAATTAACGAGGCCCTGTGTGCCCTTTTTGTGTGCTCGAAAACAGTTCCTACCAAGGACAATATCAGAAGCTTGAAGCCTATACTCGCTTCAAAAACGAATATTGATGTGATGATTCGTTTCCTGCTTAGCCAGAATGGTTATTATATGGTAGAAGGCATCCAATATAGTAAAGACAATATGGGCTCTCTTTTTGATGACAAAATCTCTGGAGACCGAGGCGTCCCGTCGGGTGTTGGAATCTGCTGTCTCCCGGATGAAAGCTGTACTCCTGTCACGGATGGAGCACCATATGATCCTGATGCACTGGTGATGGAAGCAGTCGGTTATACAGTAGGCGAACGTACTCCTCAAGACTCTCGCAACATGAAGGTTGCTGCTGTTGCTTGGTGCCTTGACAAGAAAATTTTTGTGAAAATGCAGAGCGGGTCCAAATTCATATCTGACCGTAATCCTGGGCTTCTTACGTTCAATGTCCCTAACTTTGATCCTTGGGGAATTGGGGGATTTTACGAGCCGAACCGCACGGATGCGCAGTACATCACTTTTGAGCGACAGGTAAGGAACCTTCTCTTGCAGTGGGACGGGTCTTTTCAGCGAGATCCCAATTTCGCCTATGTCTGTTGGAACATCATTCAGAAACAAGAGGTTAATAATCATGCTCGTTTCAGGGCGGATGCTTCACACTCTAGCATCGTAGAAAATGTACAGGAAATGGGGCCTTTATTGACAGATCTTATCGGGAAATGGGAACTCAACCCGAAAGCGAAGCCGTCCAATGCTGCTGAAAAAAAACTATGCGGACTTTAAACAAGCTTAAGTTGCACGCAAAGGACCTTAAACAAAGTTCCGGTTATAAACAATGCAGGAGAAATGAAATCCGGGCACTCATGAAAAAGTTGGCCACACCAGCATTGTTCGTTACGATCAACCCCGCCGACATTGCAGATCCGCTCATGCGTGCAATAGGAGGCATTCCGCCGGATGAATGGGCGTCCATGACACCCTTTCAGCGCTCGGTTTTCGTCGCCAAAAATCCGGCATCTGCAGCACTCTTCTTTGATGAAGTCATTCAAACCTTCATCCGCATTATCCTGAAATACAGTCCCAATTCCGTATCCGAGGACGACAATGGCATATTTGGCCGATGCAACGGATACTATGCCATGGTGGAGGCTCAGGGACGTGGTACATTACACTGTCATATGCTAATATGGCTGGAGGGCAACCCCACACCCCAGTAACTGCGCGACCGGATGAAAGAGGAGCCCTTGTTTCGTGACAAGATGTTCAAGTGGCTGGAGTCCATCATATCTTGTCAGCTTCCAAGTACGGAAGATGTGGTTGTCGAAACAGATGGTGAACTAAAAGCTGACAGGTATAAGGAGGGCAAACCCGACCGCCGTTTGAATAATGAGCCCCTCTTGTCCACTATGACTGAAGATGTGTTTGCTGCCGCGTTTAAGCAGACTGTGGAAGACTTGGTGATCGAGAGCAACTGGCATGATCATCGGGAGACGTGTTGGAAGCATTTAAAGAACGGTGAGCCTCGAAATGACAGTACCTGCCGTATGAGAATTGATGACAGTACAAACCCATTCACAAAAATAGATCCAGAGACGGAGTCCATTGTGCTCAAAAGGCTGCACCCGCGTATCAATAACTACAACGAGCTGATTATATTCTTGCGGATCAGGAGAAGCTGCTAAGGCTTTAGTATACTATATAACGGACTACATCACGAAAGGGACTCTCAGCACTCACGCCGGGTTGGCTGCCGTCGAGTATGCTATTAAGATGAATGAAGAGAAGTTCGATGGAAAGCCTGCTTTCGCAATTTAGGATACTCTAGTTCTCCGTAGTTGTGGTCAATGATGCTTTTAACTCTGATGACACAGGAACGGAATTGTGAAATATATGGCATACAGTATTCCAGTAAGTGCATCCAGGTCGTACTGAGAGGTACCACGGGATGCCCGGAGGGCCTTATGAATTAAAAACTTCTGAAATACATTTATCTACATCCCGACGAGAACATCCACACGGATTGTACTTGTGCCGACCGTCGCAAGCCACCCCCCGTGCACGCCACTGCACATAGAGGCTCTCTTCAGGCGCACAAGCGTGCAGCTGCCTGAATCCCTTGACGACAAGCCGCTGCACGCCCCACGGAACAGTGTGCACCGCGGAGCTGTTGCACCGACGCCACGCCGTCCACGCTAGTAGAGCTCTAGGCGGCGCACATCGGCGTGGAGGCGGCACGGCGGGTATGCAAGCCCACACAGAAGGAGATACACCACGCACCGCGACCGTCGAGCTGATCGTGAGGAAGCGCCGCCGTCGCTGTCATATTCTGAGTGGCCACTGCGGTCGCGGTCGCGGTCGGTGGACCTTGCAGTGGAACGAGAGCGTGGGTCACAGCTCGCGCTGTAGCAGGGCGATGCGGCATTCCAGGCTTCCAGTGGCGGTGCGGCGCAGTCTGCGGGAACATGGCGCTCGCGTACTATGCGATGCAGAAGTTGCGAAGGACGTGGCGGTGGCCAGTGCGAGCGTGGCGTGGCGTGGCGTGTCCAGGGCGGCGGGGAGGATGGTGAGGATGGGGTATTGCGCGATGAGCGACGTACGGCATGTGCGGCGAGCGACGGAGATGTGGGAGGAAGAGAGGTGAGCAGAGCTTGAAAGTGCCGAAAATATTGCCGCCATCAAATTACCAGATCGGGACTGTGATCAGCGGCGGAAAGTCAACAGTGCAGTGCCCCGAACTTTCGACGACTCCCGCAGCTGCAAGTCCAAGCATGTCATGAATTGAGAATTTGAGGGTCAGAGAGTTATACAGAACTAATATTGGAGGAGTCCATCAGTCAACGACGAAGAGTTGAGTCTCAAGATTTTTGTTGCCCGGCACGAAGGAGTTTGAGTGTTGCTCTCGTTTGCCAGATGGGTTGGAGAGCCTTGGCTGGGGGATTGAATGAAGGAAGCGGGACGCTTCGCTCCCGAGAGCCTGTCCCGCTTCGGCGTTTGAGGAGCGGAAATGGGCAAAATATCGAGGTGAATAAGCTTCCCCACCGGGATTTTGAGCGCTATCTGCTCGGGTCGTGTTATTTGAATCGGAGACAGAGAAGAAGAAGACAAAATGTCACTACTCCCGCAGTTCAATATGCCAGCTGGTGCGTGCGAGGATGGGCAGACGCGTCGCACAAAAAGATGTGATATTTATTATTATTTGTGGTGGGTGGGTGCTCACGTGCGATTATTTGTGTGCCGATCCGCCCGATCTGGCACCTCTTGGTAGGGCGCACTCCGCATCCATCGAGTCACGTGAACATGACTGATGGGTGACATGTAACGCGAAAATTTTGGAATAAAAATCAATGTCTGTGCCAGGATGGTCTGAATCTCAATTGGAGTGTTTTCCAGAAAATGTGTTAACTGCTATTTTCTGGGGGAATTTTTGAGAAATCTGCCACCACAGAATTGTTCCCAGCCTCAAATAGTGCATTTACATTTCCTCCCTCCTTACCACCACCATCAAAAAACCCGATTTGTTTCTACAACCCCTCTGCGACCCGAGAACCGTTATTAAACGTGTAGATCGGCTCCCGCTGAGGCGCAATCTAGAACAACGGTGTTTTCTTGGAAAGGAGTAGAACAGATACGAAAACCAAAAACATATATACGAGCTGTGCCATCGTCGTCTGTGGTCTAAAGGGTCCATTTGGCTGGTCTCCGAGGCACGGCGATACTTTGGGCAAGGCTACACATTGATCTTCTCGATGACCTCACGATTGTCTGCGCTCTCAGTGTCTCCCCTTGCTACTGCACTGCTCATTTTCTGTCCTAAAAGCGGTGCAGAATCCACATAACCTGTCACTGTCAAAACCTGCCAAAAGGGGGCAGTGATCTACTATATAGCTGCACGTGCAGTCGCGTAGACTCGCGTATTAAAAGGCGCGTGTTCAAAGACGCATAACGACGTGTCATAAATATTATCGAAATATCCGATTTGTTTCTACGATGCCTGTGCACTCCGATAATCGTTATTAAAACGTGTAGATCGGTGCAAAGTCATGTCTATAGAGCAACGGAGCCTCTTTGGAAAGGAGTAGCTATCAGTCGATTCCAGAAGAAAAAAAGAAAAAAAAAACTCCATCCGTTCTGGTGCTGGTGCATCCAGCTCAGTTTATTACTGAGGTCCCCTTCTTCTACCACCTGTGTGCTGCCCACACTAGGTTTCTTTTGAGCATAGCTTTCAAGCTGCTCCCGCCTTGAACGCGGTCTGGCCCCCTCGGCATGCTTTTTTTCGCTTGTCCACTGGCTCGTCAGCTGTGTATCGCCACTGATGGCTTGACGGCGTCAAGCGGGCCGAAACTTGACATGACACTGGCCCTGACAGCCATCTCAGAACGATGCAACTGCAAAGGCCAAGGCCAAGGCCCACTTCAAGATGTTGATTTGTCTAGCTTTCTACAAACCATCTAAAACAGGCTATGGAAAGAGACAGTGTATCCTCTAAGAACGACGACTAGTCCTTGCGCTCGGGCCATCAAAACCTCCTACTTACCTCTTGCGCGAGTACATGTAAATGGCTCAGTTAGCAAGTTGGCATAGGCAGATGATGGTTCCCAGCTTCCATCCATGCTAATGCCCCAATCTTGCAATTAATCTATGCAAGCTGGGTAATTATTGTGACGATGGATTCAAGTGTACTGTGTAGTCGACGTGTCGGGAAAGTTTATGTTACTCAGAAACGCTGTGAAACCCCTTCTATTTATATGTGCACAAATCTAGTGGCGAAGACCTGTTCCAACATAAAGATTTAAATGAATGCTTTAAATTGTGAACACCTTGTCAACGCTCTCATGTCTGCATATATATACATCTGGTCTGCGGGGTTTTTGTGCGGCGCTCATGTGTACTAATAGACTGATCCGAGCTGAGGTACTGACGTTGATTTCCTGATTTTTTTGCTTCTAGTGATCGACTGGGTTCTACCGCGGGGCAGGCAGCTGTACTCGTGAGCTCGGCTCGGGAGGTTATTAGAAGCGGGGGACGATAGTGTACATAGTTTTGCCTGTTGTATACTGGGATACTTCCCCACCCCGGCGTTCCTCAGCGGGACCGTGCCGTGTAATCCTACCTACCTACCTACCTACTGTGGTTCCACTTTATTTTATTTGTTGATGTGGCCGGAGCCTATGGCCGAACAAGCCTGTCACGCTGATAGATCACGTGATTCGATGGATGCGTAATGCACTACCTTACCTGGCAACAGATTTCGACACCGACAGACACCCCCTGTGATGTGTGACTGTCGAATGGATTGAAAAAATACAGTAGACTGACTCCTCCCATGAACACAAATTAACAGTGCAGAACATATTCACTGCATTCTGACCCCTTCTAGCCTTAGTTGAGTCTGGGCACCCTGGACACACCGGAATTTGACCCGAATAATAAGCGGTCAATATGTCGATTTTACAAGGAATATCAGTGATGTATTAGCCAGAGCGCCAACACATCCTGTAAATATGAGCTTTTACGTCGCACAAATGGCCAGGGCACAGGGTTTTGGACTTCGCCATTTTTGGCAGCTGCCAGCTCATCGTCTCCCACCACCATGCCACCCACCATCCCCACAGCCCTCGCTCTTGTCTGCAGGCCTAATCTTTGTTCTTCATGCTCTAGCAGGCCTGCCGACCACAACATCGACTCAAGCTATTGCCGTGGATGTGGATGGTGGCAACAAATTCAAAAGGTGTGGACATTTAACTCAGCATGTCGAGCCTACTGTACCATAGCCAGTAGTCGCCCCACTTTCCCTTCGCGCTCGTCCGGGCACCGGCTTGGCACCCGCGTGCACCCGTCCCACATGTTAATACTACCTGGTCTCCGGCCCTGCAGCATTTTTATATACATCTCGCCTGCATTTATTCCTCTATTCAGTCGAATGTCATGGACCGAAAGAAAAAAAGAAATGGAAATAGACCAGTCATGATCCACCCAGGAGTCGAACCCGGCTCCGCATTACAAGCGGACTGTCATTATAACGCGTGTGCGATGCGCCAAGGTCATGGATCCCCGTATCCATTCCTTTTCTCCCTGGTTTAGTTCAATTAAAATACGCGGGGAGGAGCAAATGGAGGCGCGCGCCGGAACATGACGCCCCTATCCCAAATATTAATTACTACAAGCAATTCTCTTCCCCTCCAGGATTTCTATATATCTCGTCCGCTCCAGAATGCATGCATTTCTTCAAGTCCGAATGCTTTGTCGTGGGCACAACAAAATAAATAAAATGAGAGAAAAACGAGAAACAGCAGCTCTTCAACTCCACGACGCATCCGGGAGTCGAACCCGGCTCCACATTACGAATACTCGAGCTTCATGAACGTGCGGCGCCCCAAGGCCATGAAGCTTCCTTGAGAAATTCTGTTCTCAAAATTATATTATAATCGGTTTGCTGCAGGACACGGCACGAGAAGCACATCGCGAGCTGAAAGAAGAAATTTAAACGGACGAGAAATGCACGGCTCACCTCCAATTTTCATCTCACACGAATTATTACGCGAAGTTGGACAAAAAACTACCGGGGAGTAAAGTTATCGGTATCGTATCCGCGAGGAAGGAGGCTGTTGAATTCTTCTAAAGTATGAACAAAGTATGGAAAATTTCCCGACCCACTGACGCGAAATTGAGCGCCGGCATCTCTAGACACAGCCTAGTAATCCTCCGGCTCCTGCCACTGTCCGCCCTCGTTTTCGCCCTCGCTTCCCTGCTCTCCGGAGACGTCATTGTATCCCTCGCCGAATCTCGCAGCATCGGAGTCCTGCCATTGCGTCGGCGCCTCATCCCTCTCATTTTCTTGGTCGTACTCTTGAGTCCCACCGCTATTATTGTATTCCTCCTCGCGCGCCTCCACAGCTGTTGATTGATCGGGCTCGTCTTCCTCCTCCGGCTGCTGTTCCTCGCGCCTCTCCAGAGCTGTGTATTGATTGGGCCCGTCTTCCTCCGTCGTCTGTTGGCGTACCGGGCCACGGACGCCCCGACTGTCACCCTTCACCCTGCCCTGGATTCCGTGAGACACAGGCTCTGATGAGCTGAGGTCGATGATTCGCTTCAACATGGACTCAATCGTGTTGAGGCGTGTATCCAAAGCGCTGACTCGTTGGGTCAGCTGGTCGACCTGAAACTCGGTTAAGTGAGTTCGACTTCGGGATAATTATTGATTCCACCTTGTCGTCAATGGACGCCGGTGTAGTAGCGTTGGTGTCCTCGTCCTCGTCGTCCTCGTCGTCCTCGTCCTCATCATCCTCGATCAATTTCGCAATCAAATTCTTCGGTTTAGTATACTAGTCATTGGCACCGTTAATCGAATTCTTAGTTGAACACTGGAGACTTGCCTCCTCGTACCATCCGCTGAACAGCCCTCCTGCATAGCAACCGATTTGCAACGCCACATCTTGTTTCTGGGAGCGCCAACTCCGGCAGAGAGCCTTGAATCGGTTGTGGAACTCGAGGACTAATATTGTCAAGGTGCAGTCCATGGCCTCCCACTCAGACGCGAAGGCCTGTTTGCTCATGTTCTGCATTCCACCAGATATGATCTGGTAGTGCTTGCGGAGGATGACAGAGAGCAACAGCATGATATGCTTTACGGGAGTCCAATGAGTTGCATATCGTGTGGATAGAACATCGTGTTACTCACCTGTTCAATCCGGAATCCAGACTGCTGTGTCACCGGCGGAAGCATCGATGCAGCGGTGAGCCGGTAATCAATCCGCCTTAGTTCCTCCTCAATGATTGCCCGCTGCTTGGCTGACAGCCTGTCAGCGACACGGACTAGATCCTCGCGTTCCAAGTCCATGTCCTCGACGCCACTGACGCCTTCGGTATATTCACCCCACTCAGTGATGAATTTCATAATCTTGATGGTGTCTAGATATCCATCGATTACCAAATCCAAACCGTCATCGGTAATACCGGATTTCAACTTGTGGCAGAGGTCCTCCAGGTCGTCCATAATCTCGGAAATCTCGTCGGTATATCTGGCGGTTTGTGCGGTAAATTATATGGGATAGGATCGAATGTGGAAACGCCCACATGTCGTTGAGATACAGAGGTCCGACGGCCCAGCTGAGAGTACGGGGTCAGCGCAATATCGAGCATGATGGCTTCAAGATCTCAACACTGACAACGCAAACCAGGTCGGAGTGGAATCTTCCTTGTTCTTTTTCAAGAAGTGGTTCATCTCGTGGACCGAAATAAAACCACTGGCGTCCTCGTCCATAGCTTCACCGAGAGATGGATAATCTATGTGGTATCGAGCAACCGTGGCGTACCACTCCAGATCTACCACATACTGATGACTTTCCCCAGAATTTTCAAGGTCCACGTATCGTCCGGTGCATCTCCGTCGGGCGGTGCAGAGAATTTGCCGGTGTAATAGTTGGATGCGGCTTTAGAACAGCGTTCACTTTCTCCCCAAAATAATAGGCGCATCCACTCACCGTCGACAAAGATCCTGGATTTTACACTGAACTTCCATCCATTCCCTGCAAATTTGTTGGTTTGAGGCATCCTGGAGATGGCTAGAGACGCAGACCTTTCCAGATTTCCTTGACATCCGGGTCATCGATCAAATCATGTGGCCCAGAGTCCATCTAGATGCAGGTCAGAGCAAAGCGCTCGCATACTGAGCTCATACTTACTCGGTTGAGAATTTTATTCGTTGAGCGATCAATCGCCTCAGTGAGCTCCATAGTCGCGCCTCTGAGCTTGACCTCAAATAGCGTACTGTTCAAGTATTAGCTATGCCGCGGTGGTAGCCGATGCTCGGTGTACCTGTTCCTATCCAGGAGGTCGTCAAGAGCAGAGTTCAGCGCTTGGACCGTGTTCGATGTGATTGACTCCTGAAGAATTTTGGCGACGTTTGTCTGGCCCTCTTCGGTCTTAAGAGAATGGTCAGTAATCGCGGAATCCGATCGCTCGACGGTACCTCTAGGACTTGTATCCCGTGCTTTTTGATGTAGTCCCACGCCTTCTTTTCGTTGTCGGTGCTCGGGACGCCGACGTGATCAATTAAGGTGGAAATGCCTTTTGTTATTTCACGCAGATTCTCGGCCATTCTGGCCTGGTTCCCAGCCATTCGGACGACGAGAACGAACTCGATTCTGGACTGATATTCCTGGAACTGGCTAACAAACTCTCGGATCTTCCCCTTGAATTCGCCAGCACGGGTGAATCGCACTGGAGAAATTACCCAATTAGAAGGAGAAGTCAATCAAGAACATGGGATATAGTCTGTACCGATGCGCGATTTGCATTTGGTGTAATACACGTCCGCAAACGCACCTGAGCAATGGTTCGTTAGGTCCCGTGTGCGGAGAGATATTACGAACCGAAGTCCTTGATTGTAATGCTCATGCTCGTCATTTGTTCTTCGAGTTGATCCAGTAATTCTCCCGCCCGATCCACATTGCTGTTCAAATGACGCAAGACGTAGATCATAGACGTCTGAACTCTCATGAGGTTCGGGACTGGTGTTTGTCAAAAATTGAAGCTTACCATGGAGTAGCATACGGCGACAATCTCGTCCTCGTTGTCTCGCCGGTCGACCTCCAGCTGAAGGACGCTCTGTTGTCCACATTTTATAAGCAA
Source organism: Mycena rebaudengoi (assembly GCA_029282285.1). Taxonomy (NCBI): domain Eukaryota; kingdom Fungi; phylum Basidiomycota; class Agaricomycetes; order Agaricales; family Mycenaceae; genus Mycena; species Mycena rebaudengoi. Next base: position 386,426 of record JARJCX010000068.1, read on the forward strand.
TACGAGCGGCGTTTCTGATGTTTCACCCGTACCATGAATACCGTCACCACAGCCTGCGCAATCCATCAATGGGAGCTCGAGTTTGACACCGTTGTGTGCACTCACCTTTGCTCTCGGGTCAGCCTCCGCAGCGCCACCCAGCACACCCATCGTCTGTTGGAGCGCTGTCAAGATTTTACGGACATTGGTTTTGTTTTGTTTCTTCGCCACGGCTGAGACAATGGCTACATTCAGTATGCTCAGTTGATGAGACAGGGACCCACAATTTGCGACTTGCTGGATTAGCCTCCCAGCATTTTGCATAGCGACATCGGCGTGGTCAATTTTTGCGTCCATGTGAAGTGTTAGGTGCAGGGGAGATGCGAGGCAACGTGTATATATACGTCGGCGCTTGATGACTTTTGAATCAGGAACTGCCGCCGTTTTAACACCGCATCTCTACGGAATGTCTGAGGCGCCAAAGCTTGCCAAGCAGTTCCACCAACTTGCGGATTCACAATGAGGCGCCGAGGATGTACCCGCATTGCACACCATGCGCTCCGGACGCCCGTGCGAAGCTGATTCCGTTTTGAATCTGCATTGCGGAGCGTGAATAAGGCACCCAGTAACCACATTTCTCCCAGGGCCATAAATTAAATTACTGACAGGCGCCCATCAAGTGATTCGCGCCTCTCGATGATCCGCGTCACGAAATATGAGGGGTGTTCTCCAAGAAACAGCACACGAGGGTTGCGCGATGGTTCCATCCAGATCCTAATCAGTTACAACCCTGGACAGCTGGTGTCAGGCCGAAGGGCTCGGCGCGCGCTGTTTTTTTCGACTGCATTTTCACTGAGGGGATGAAGGCCGAGTGCAGAGGAAGGGGAATGCCATATAGCGCTGGCGCTTGTTTATTTTCGTTCCTCCGATCTTCGCGGCGTTTACGCATCCGAATAGGAGCGACGGGCAGCAGCAAACAGCACAGGTGCTTTTAATCTTCTCCCTCTTTACAAAATTACGCCTGTCCGAAGGCTTTTCAAACTCCGCTTTTGGTTCATCAAGCCCAGATCTCTGAAAATATAAGGAAATTGAGTAAGCGGGCACGTTTAGAGACGCGCAAGGAAATTGGGAACCGTTAAGCGAGTGGCGTGTATGCGGGCGAGACCTCTGAGCGCCGCAAGCATGGGATGGCGCCGGTATAAGGGTGTGAAAAAAAGACGCATCACCAGCAAGTGGTCGGGGCGCGTAGGCGGGGGCGCCTGAGACGTAGGGTCGGCCCCAGTCCGCGGGGTTGGCGGGGTTGTAGGGCGGACTCGGAGGGTGCGAGACGTGGGTGGGGGGAGCGATGGAGGGGGGAGCAGTGGGAAAAGGAGGAGGCAGGTGTCGGATAAAGGGACGACGCGATCTGAAGGCACGGCCATGCGCAACGCGTCCATCAATGACATGCTGGATATTCGTTGCGGGGCCCGCTACTCGGTCGAGATTGCAGTAGCGGCGGGAAGTACGGCGGACAAGACTAAGTAGACGGCATGGTGTGCGGAGGGTATCGATCCGAGATGCGGCCCAGATGCGTACTGGTAATGAATATGATCTGGCGCTCATGACGGGCCGAGACTCTGCGGCGCTGAGTTCTCCTACTGTGACTGCGCTAGCAGAAGGCGGGCAGGTTGTGTTGCGCTCGGCGAAGCTTGGGGCGGTGTGGTCGTGCGGCTCCAAATGTCGGGCAGCGCAAAGTCCGAGAGAAACAGCACTGCCGCTCAAGCGCTCAGGAAGTTGACGCGCGGCGGCGAGGTGCAGAAACAGGTAGTGCCCCCGATCATCGATCATTATGAGTACTTATGTTACGAGTACTTATGTAATAAGGATCGTCTCTTTCATATCTCGGGGGACCTTAATTAGGGTCAGTGACAAAAAACTGTGAGGGACTTTTTAGTGGCTGTGTGAAGTCGTTTTTATCGCTTTATTAGACAAAAACCTAGTGTATTTAGTGGCTGAGCATTGTACATGTGTACGTACTCGGGGAAAAATACCCCCTACTCGGGGAAAAATAACAACATGCGCAAATAAAACAAAAAACTTTTTTCACTTCTGTTTGTTGCATCGGCAATCACCGAACACAAATTACGGTACCGCACTTCAGATCTGACAGTGATCGGCAAAGCTCCTCCTCAGTGTTCCCAAAAAAATCTCTTCAGCTTTTTCCGAAATCCCCCGAGGAAGCTCCGACTTGCGGCGCACACCTTGCTTGTGAAGCTCCTGTACAAAGTTCATGGAATGTGTAAAAAACTTCTGGAAATATAGGCCAAGCACAGACTTGGTGAGCCGTACCAGGAGTGTTGAATTTGTCATTGTTAAAACTGAGGGGCTCCCGGCCCGCATTAGCTCAGAACCAGCTGAATTTTCTCACCTCGTTTATGAGAGGAATATCTCATATCACACTGCGGCTGCCTCCCTGCTCAAAAATCCATAGATAACCTGTAGAACTGAACACAATATGGGCCCCTCCTTAACAAAGGGGTTTTAACCGTTCTGGTGTAAACCCGGCCCGGTTCACCTTATCGATCACGTCGCTTACATATGCCAGTCTTACCTTATCTTTAGCCATCTTGTCGTAGTTCGTCGCTCGTCGTCTCGAATCATAACGTGGTCTTGTTCACGCTTGTGCGATTCGGCTCTCTCAGTGTTTCCTGCTGGCCGCAGGTTCCCACTTTTTTCTGAACTTCTACCACATACTTTCCCTCGCTCCCTCCGTGCTCACCCTGGCGCAGAATTCGGGCCGCCGTGCTGCTACGCGTGACTCCATAGCATCCGCTGGCCTAGCCCTGCATCCACCGCTCGTCTCGCAGCCTCGTCGCCTACGTACGCAGTCCGCCAATCTTGCAGCAGACGCCACGTCATCATCCGACTCTGCCCCTTCCACGCCTCTTTCTCCCTTATCCGACCTTCCAGCCGACCGCGGTGTCCCCCCTCACCTGTTGCCCCCATCCCGCTCTCGTTCTGGCTCTTCCTCATCCATGTCCAAGCTCGAATTCCCGAAATTCTCAGATGCGCCCACTCCAACCTCTGTTCACGCATGGATAGGCCGCTGTGAAGATACTGTTGAAGCTTGGCAGGCTCTCAACCCTGACAGAGAAACGACCGCCCGTACGATCATCACGCTGGCGGGTCTGAAACTGGAGGAGGCCGAGGTTGCTACTTGGTGGAACGAGAACCGGTCGGAATTGAAGAAGTTGATTTCATGGGACGAGTTTGCGCAGAGATTGAAGGACCGGTTTGTTCCGACCAACTGGCACATGGATGCACTCGCCTCGTTCTATGCTATTCATCAAGGTTTTTCGCCCTTCCCCGACTTCGCCAAATCTCTTCAGCGTGCGCGCAACTCCTTGGCATCCGCAGGGGCTGGATATACCATTAACGATTCGATCCTGAAGAATCACCTTCTATTCCATTCTCATCCTATTCTTCGCCTTCGTGTCTGTGGTCAACAGGATTTCCCTTTCGCGACGATGAAGGTCGACGCCTTGATTGCGAACATATCGTCTACTTGGGCCAGTCTTCTTGCTGAGGGTATCATCAAGACACGTCCTACTCCGACCCCGCTAGCCATTCCCTCTCCTCCGTCGCCTTCTACAGCTCTCCCCACCCCGACAACAGCATCTTCTTCTCCCCGGCACTTCTCACCACTCACGCATGCTGAGAAGGAAGCGCTACGGGCGGCCCAGGGGTGTTACCATTGTAGGAAAACACCGCAGTCTCCAGGTTGGGTTAAACATCGGAGCGATAACTGCCCTGGCGATGCTGCGCTCGGTATTCCCCCTCGCTCTTCTCCTGCCGTTATTGCCGCCGTAGGTCCTGTTGGGTTTTCTTCGGCATATGAGGAGGGATACGCTCCGGTCGCAGCTGTCATGCCGCCTTACGACCCTGACGAAGACTCCAGCTTCTCGTCTGCGACGGACGACAGTGATCTCTCGCGTCGCAACGATTAGCTGAGGTTTCATAATTTTTTCTGTCTTTCCTTTTGGTCCCTTTACTCTACCCCCATCCCTTTAATATCCTGTTCTTCATTCTGGCCACCTCCCCACCTGCCCTGTGCGACACCTTCAGCGACCCCCACCGTGCACCTGTTTCTCCTCATGGAGTCCCTGTTCCCGCTGTTGTGTCCTGGTTGCTCGGACTTGGTTTGTTGGGCTTAATTGGTTCTTCTATATTTTCTTTCGGACACGTACTCAGTTTTTTAGAGTAGGGGAGGGTGTAAACCCGGCCCGGTTCACCTTATCGATCACGTCGCTTACATATGCCAGTCTTACCTTATCTTTAGCCATCTTGTCGTAGTTCGTCGCTCGTCGTCTCGAATCATAACGTGGTCTTGTTCACGCTTGTGCGATTCGGCTCTCTCAGTGTTTCCTGCTGGCCGCAGGTTTCCATCTGGTCCGAACTCCGGTCTGTTCCGACTGTTGTGTGTCACCGATCGTTACTTGTTTTTATTTTCTAAAGCTGGTAGGAAGAAAGTGCAAGCAATAGTTAAATCAAACCAAATCACGAGCTATCTTCTGTTTCTCGTGGAACCTGAATACTTTGTGTTTTGCCACATTCCGTCGGAAGTTGCCAAGACTCGCGACAGCTAAAAGTTGCAGTCTGCAAATGGACGGGCTAGCTATCCTTACAGACCCTCCTCTTAGGAGTGGGATTTTTTTCCGAGTATAAAAGTTCTTTGTTCTTGATATTTAACCTCTCTGAATGCCAAAAATCTGTGTGGAAGATGATGCTGCAGTAACTCAGAATGAGTCGGTAATCCTGTGTGTAGTTCCTTCTGGCTTCTGAGATAAACTTCCTATTACTAATTATGATGACAGCCAGTCTGTCCGCTGAGATTGAATGGAAAATTTGCAGTTATTGAAAGAGGGGTCTATCTTGTTTCTACCGGTTCGGTCCAATCTCAGACCAGTCCGGAGCTGTTTCCAAGTCCAGCGTATTATTATGCAGGCTGTGGGCAAATTTTTTTGTTGACCAAAAGAAATCACAGAGTTCGGGCATGGCACAGATTTAATTTATGTACCATCCGGAGTTGATATGCAGTGTGGTGTGTGCCGTACATTACACCGCTTTTCTCTTTTGTTCTACAAGATATCAGTTCAAACCGGCACACTTGTGGACCTGGCAAACAAGAATTTCACAACCATTTGAATCTCGTTTTCGCGAACTGGAGGCCTGCCAAAGAAGTGATCGCTCATTTGATGCGATCAAATGGCAGTTGAATCTGAGAAATCTAGAGGGTTGAAGAAAACAAGTTAACCACCATCAGCATTGTGGGGAAGCTGCAGTTACGGAAAAACAAAGGAATCCCGAAATCAATCTCGATCCGTCGGATAGTGGAGCTACACATCACTTACATGACACAGAGACACCGCCTACAGCACCCATTGATACAGAGTACATGCTGATTAGTCTGTACATTTACTCTACACCTGTTTTTTTGGGTAACAAATGTGGGCTATTTAAAAAAAGTAAGTACGAGGTCATGCCGGGTGCAGCCACGGCCCTTTACCCCAAGTAATAGGGATCGTCCCTTTCAAAACTCGAGGGCACCCAAATTTGATCAAATTTTCATTAGAGACCGATTTCGTTGAGGGACATATTAGGGGCTGTGCTTGATATATTTAATGGCAGTGCTAAAACACGCTTCATTTTTTTCTAATGAAATTAGTGGCTGGGCGCTGTACTTGTTATTGTTACTTGGGGAAAATACCCCCTACTCGGTGAAAATCATAACTTGCGTAAATAAGACAAAAAACTTTTTTATACTCTTCGGAATGTTCCATCGGCGATCACCGACCCCAACTGACGCTTCATGAGCTTCACCATACTTATATCTTTCCTTTACCTATTCCCCCTAAATTCCGGCCGCTTCAGTATATAAGTTAAAAATACTCGCCCTTCAATTTAAATGACTGTAACAATTAACACTTTGGTTCATTCCATCGGACCGTCAGTATCTGCTTCGATCTACGAGAGTTCGGTGATGCTGATCTTTGCCAGCAGAGATCACGTGTAGTTGCACCCTGTATTACCTTCTGTTGCTAACAGGGCCATACAGTGTATCTCCACCGAGTAAAAAAACTTAAAAGGGGTCCCCTGCCAAAATTCCAACCTCAAGATGATGCTCTAGCTCGGAAACCACAGAACATTTCTGTCAATTTGTAAAACAAGCCGAAACATCTGTCCTCTCAATATCTCAGTGACTCCGGGCATGCAATGCTCTTTCGAATTTGTTGCAAATAAATTTCTTTGGCACTGAGCTATAAATAAATATATAAATTGACTTGCCCCTAGTCTGCTAATTATACCTATACTTCGATCAGTCTAAAAATTACCCGTTCTCTTGACGAAATCTCTCGAGTTCGTTTGCATGTCTTTGGCCACATCCCCTTCAGTATTATCTCTACTCCGGTTCCTGCTCAATAGTTCCTCATGCAACATATTTCAGCTCTCACCATCCCGCAGCAACAATACAGCCTTTCCCCATTCTCTACCATGGAATTCCGCATCCACTCCACATTCCTGCGGTGCTACAGCTCAGGTGGCTGAGCAGGGGAAAATAAAAGACCTCATGTGTTGAACTCGTGACCCGAGACCAACTGTGCCACAGTCCAAGTCTGCGGTATTGACTGCACCGATACAACACGTAATTTGCAAGCTCCGGTGCCATGCTGCGCCGCAGGAGAAGATGCCGCTGCAGATACGTATATTTGCATCGCCTGCTGTCGTATAAAATCCCTGCATCCCACCGAATTTCTTCACGGCTCTCAAATGCTGTCATCTCTTCATTTCCTCTCTGTTCCTTTTCGCTTCTCAAATATTTCCGCAAAATATTCATGATCAAACACAAAAAACCTGTTGCTAACTGGGTGCATCATTCCTCAAAATTTTTCGGTCCATCAGTTGTCTGTAAGGCCTGGATATCTTGTAAGAGGAAAATCTTGCTGTAATCTAGTTTTTCCGAGTTCGGATTATCACACCTGGCACTTCTCGACAAAATTCAAGGACCCCACTCGAATCTTTAGTACTCAGGCCCAATGTTCAAATTCTTCCGAAAAGGAATCAAATGGCACATGCACACTTTTCATTTATTTTCAGATCTTGAAAATATTTTGCAGGACTTCTCCACCGACTGAACAGTAAATTCTGCATGCAAATAAGGTATGTACATGCAATTTACTTATGGAGGGCTTGGAATGACTGGCAAAGAGGAAAATCTCTGTCGAGCAGGTCCTGACTCCATACTGTCTTCACCGATCTTCTATTCGAGTATTTGCCTGTAGTATTCCGTAATGAAGCATCGGTTTCAACGTCTGTAATGTTCAACTTCAACGGCAAATGTATTTAGATTCAGCTGCCGGAGCGTAGCGAAGGCATATCTTGTGTCTATTAATAAAAACCACCAGAGTCGAAAAGTCGACACCGGCTTCCCCTCCTGCTCCTGCTAATGCGATTTTCAATGCGTGAGAATTTATTCTATGTTTCGCCTGTATGAACCGAGATTTCTTAAGGCAACACCGATGTTAACCTCCAGGCCCATTTTGCTTTCGCCAAAATCTTTCACTCCTTGGACGATGACGATCCTGCCACAATCAGCCTACATTAATCTCTTAATTTATCATGTTTATGGCCATCCATTTACACTCACAAGTACTCGTACCTGCCGGGCGTAGCAACGGCCCTTTACCCCAAGTCGATCATCAACAACTGATCGGGTATACATTTTGGACGCCGGATATTCTGCACTGCGGTACTTGAGTGGGTCTGGGCCGTTTCGCAGGTTCGCGGACGGGGGATCATCTCGCCCAGTGAGCTCGTTTTCTCTCCCTACTGTGAGTGCGATCAAATTGTTTTGTACTTTATTATTTAGCGCAGTGCTTGCCCATCGGAGCGAATGGAATGTACAGATGGGTACGCAACGTAGAGACATGGAATCGGTAGTAGGGGAGTTCTGACAACATATGCATTCTGGGACAAAAAAACAGGATTCATGGTCCAAATATGATCCATCCGGGATTCCAACCCGGCTCCGCATTACACGCCGACAATGACATTACGCGTGCGCGGTGCCACAAGGACACGGATCTCGTATGCATACTGATTTCCTTGGAGTAGTAATACCTACCTAGCTACAGTACCTACCTAGGATATATCTCCCGTTCGAGCGAGCTCTGCGGCGTCCAACGAGGTTGCGTGCGTCTCGAATATAAAGTTCACAGCATTTTCCATCTGCGCTCGAGCGAGCATTCCCTTACACTACTCACGATCTTCTCGCTTGATCAAACCAATCTTTTTTGGATAGCCGAAAAAAATCGAATTTTAGTTTCCATGATCCACCCGGGACTCGAACCTGGCCTGCATATTGCACATATTGATTTGAACTACGTACGGACGCGTGTGCGGCCCCATGCCATGGACCTTATCTTCTGCTACGCTGCTACTTGCCATGGTTCGATTCAAATACGCCGGAGAAAAACACAAACGCCAGTGACAAACCTTTATTTAACTTCACCCCAGACTAAAGTCACCGCAGACCGACCCAGCATTTTTTACCAACGTTCTTTGTTTTTATATTTGAATGGGTGCCAGACAATGCGTCTCCCTGCTTGCGTCTCATGTTCATCTCGCTCGATTTGGGTTGAGGAATATAAAAACAGCTGTGCTGACTTCTTCATGTTCCATCAGGGAGTCGAACCCGGCCCGAATTACAGATTCCACAGATATACAAGTGTGCGGTGCCCAACGGCTATGGATCCTTCGTATCAAACACTTTGCTCCTCATCGTGGTTCAATTAAAATAAGCCGGGAGGAGCGCTTTTAAACGCGCGGAGGAGCACGTCGCTAGACACGCGCCGGAATCAAGATGCCATTAATTAACTAGCAGTTACCCGTGCTACGCTACGGGAAAAAATGGAGCTGGTAAATCATGATGTCTTCGCCAGATAATTTGAACCCTATCTGGAAGATTTTAGAGTGAAAGATGTCTGGATACCGAATCTAAATGAATTGTCCGCGCCACTCCTCGCCAACCTTCGGTTGGCTCGTCGCGGCCAGCGTGCAGTTGAATATAAGATCTAAAGGTCAAAGAACAATGGATGCCGAATCACCCGTATTTCGAATGGTTCGTTACAGACAATTTCAAATGTTTACAGCTGAACTTATGTTACATGAGAATCTGAGCTTGCCTCGAAAATATTTGCAAGGGTGCCTCCTCCAGTCATCAAATACAGTAAAAGAAGCTGTGTTGTTGTCCAGATATCAATCTGACTGAGTAGCCGCCCCGCTCCTCGCCAACCTTCGGTTGGCTCGTCGCGGCCAGCGTGCGTTTATGGAATTGAAAAGACTATTGGCCATTCATCGCATTTCTATCTGCATTTTGTCCCAGAAAACTGTGAATGTTTAGAGTTGAAATCAAGACCTAGACCAGACCATGATATTGCAAGAAAATATTTGTAAGTGGATCCAGCAAAACATTAGAGTAAAAGACATATATTGATGTCAGCATATCAACTCTAGCGAAATCACCACACCGCTCTTCACCAACCTTCTATTCCCGTCGCTGCTCTGTGTACTGGTCCAAAACTCAGTGATCTTGGCTTGACACGAAGCCGGAAACTTGCATTCACAATATTCTTGACAGTTTATGTCAAGGTTTCAATTGAAAGCTCGTTGCGCTTCACCTGTACACTGCAGCGTGGTTCCAGAGCTACCTAGTAGGTTGACGTCGGAGCCTGATATTCATGTTCCGTGGCTGTTGAGCAGAGCCACCCACAGCCACTGCCAACAGCCACGGAACGTGAATATCAGGCTCTGACGGCAACCTACTAGGCCAAACGTGGCCAAGAAACGCAAGGCTGCGGATGAGACGGATACGGACTCGGCGGTGATGTCAAGCCCACCCAAACGGGGACGAGAAGCAGAGGAGAAGCAGCACTGAGGTTCGTCAAAGCCGCGTACGAGCAGCCGCTTGAAGGGCAAAGGTGGACGCCAATAAAGATATATAGTATGCAGTAATCTAGTAGTAGTTGAAAGCGGCATAGAGCCGTGCCAATTCATGCATAAACCTCTTCAGATGTACTTTGGATGTAGCTGTGGATCATGTTTACATTGGTGGTCATAGCATCAAGATTGTATCTGCTACAGTGCTAGCCATGAGTGTATTTGCGCGCAAGCCACGCCCGCCAAACAAGCCATCAGAGCCAAATTCAAACTCCGATATAGGGGCAAGCCGATTGGCCAAGCCAATCGGAAAAGTCTCGCGTGTCCGGCTTGCCCTGGTTAGTGCGGAGTTTTCCGGTGCACTGCCTGAATTTTTACCGCACTCACAATTTCATGGAATCAAGAGTCGCTCGTTTGTCTCTGCGTTCAGATTGTTATTATGGCTCTAGATTACTGCGTTCACCACCATCCAGCAAATGAAGCCACATCTGCTGCCCAATAGCCTCCACCTCTGGCCTCGATTGGACCCATCGAAGAACACCAGGCGGAAAGGTGGCGCAATAGGCCGACAGTCGGGGGATCACAGTCCCCAACTCAAAGGTTACAACGTCATGCGACTTTGTGCCCCGTGTCTCGATGTATTCCTTCAGCATTGCTAGGTGCGGTTCCAGCTGCTCTGGGTCCCTTATAATGACGCTGTACCTGTGCTCTATGTACGGAGCCCCAGGTATCTTTGGCTCGATCTCGACTCGTACTTTGGCGGAATCTGTTCCGAGTAAGCTTACGCCGAGCGGATGAAATAGTACTTACCTGGGGATGTGCCGTTTATCATGTTAATGTGTACCAGCAAGTCAAATTCCGCCTTAAAACCAGATGGATTACGGCAGCGGTCGTCAGGTTACGTCGATTCCCCGATCAGAACCAAGTGACGGCTTTCAGCTCTCACTGCAACTTCAGTGCCTGAGGTATTCGCCGTTCCGGTCGTCCTCGCCAGTTGACGACTAGGTCCCGTGATGCACCCATTCGTAGTTCCCCGCCTGCTCGTTCTCATGGTTCCAAACACGGTGATTTAATATTATCAAGCGCCTCGGGCATACTGGTGGAATTTGGAGCGCCCCGTCAAATGATAAATCCGTTGCTGGCCTTGCCCAGTATAAATTGCAGCTGCTGAAGACCGCTATTCGTATCGGCTGGTCCGTTCCTACTCCCTCACTAAGACCTACTCTTAATATGCATGTAGCTGGCCTCATCGCACTTGCACTCTCTCTCCACGTCTTCTCTGCGCCTGTGTTGGATGTCAAGAAGGGACATGTGAGTCGCAACACATATTTCGTTTCATTCCATCCGGCCATTTGACTTTCGCAACCCCAGGATCTGCGCGTCTCTGTTGCAGCTGGACAGACTGCTTCCAAATCCGCGAAGGTACCGACCACCACCCACCCAGTGATCAAACCGACCACCACCACCACTTCAAAGACTAGCTTGCGAAAGACAACCTCTAAACTCCGTTCGATCACCTCAAAACCACTTTCAACAACATCCAAGTTACCCAACTCATCCAAACCCCTGCCGACAACTTCATCCAGGCCGCGTATAACATCATCTACCGCCGTAAGACCCTCTTATGTTTCCACGCAAGTGGTGAGCAAGTCAGCGACCGCCGCTCCAAAGACGACCCTGCTCCCGATGACATCCAGGCCTTCACCGACGACCTCCAAATTGCTTTCGCCAACACCCAAACCATCGGGAACGTCGTCCAAGGCCCTATTGACAACAGCTACCGCCGAAAGACCATTCTCATCGGGAGCCAGTTCCCATGCATCAGTTTCCGGTGCGGTTCATCTTACCACATTCCGTTGGTCAGCGTCTATAATCCTTCCAGTGCACACCTCCAGCATGCCGAAGGTTTCTGAGACCTCAAGTTCAGCCCAAATTTCGCCTATCTCTACTCCGTCCCAGTCCCCCGTGCCGGTCCCATGTAAGTAACCTAATCCTAAACCGAAGCTTTGGTCATTTTAATTCATTTCCTCTTTTTTTTCTCTGTGTAGCTTCATCCAAAGGTGGTACTGGCTCAAGCACACTTCGAGAATCAACACAGTCACTTTCTACGGCGCCATCTGTGTCGAATTCGGCCGTTTCGATGTCGGCTTTGGCATCGTCCGCAAGCGTTTTGAGCTCGGCCGTCTCAGGGAGTAGTACCTTGGCCGCAGCCACATCTGGATTTGCATCCTCCATATCTCCTTCGGCCTCCGTAACGAGTACCTCGACATTGCCATCCGGATCTGCTCTGTCCTCGAGATGTTCTCGTAAGATTAACCCCAATTTTCATTGTGAAGCAGAACTAAGGAAGGCAACCGCCAGCTACGCCCAATTCCACTATCGCACATGTCCCTGACGAAATCCCAGATCGATACACGGTTATCCTTGACAACAGCGCCGATCTGAGAGCACATCTGACTCAGCTCCAGAATTTTATTGATACCAATGAGAATTGCACGAGTCTAAATAACACCGTAGAGACTACAGCCGACCATTCTTTCCTCAAGTTCTACTCGGGAAAGTTCGACGGGCGAGTGCTGGCGTACATTTCTGGGGTCCAGGGAGTGCAGCTCGTCGAGCGGTCTCGATTGGTTCCCGACCAGGAGCCTAACAGTAGGCCTGACCCTGGGGAACTTTCGGCTCGTAGCACACTTATTCGACGCAGATCTGGAGCTCCGTGGTAGGTTCATTATCGAATCCAGTCCCACAATTGCTTATGAACGTCCACCGCAGGAATCTCGCCAGAATAACACACAGTAGTGGTCCCCTTTTGTCAGGTCCTGGTCCTACAAATGGTCCAAAGTCAGCTACCTCACAAGACTGGACATACTTTACTGGGGACGGTGCTGACGGAGAGGGTGTTGCAGTAGGTGTCATATAATGCCTCTTCATCATCATTGACGGGAATGGATTAGATATACATTGTCGACACTGGAATACGCCCAGGGCATCCGGAGTTTACCGGGCGTGTCGTTCCGGTTGGTGACGATTATCTTGTTCATAGTGTCCCGGGCGTGAGTCTGCATTACACTCGTTTCTACCCGTTGCTCACTTTCCATTTGAGACTACGGATGATACGGATGGTCATGGGGTGCGTCTACAACGTTGTCAGCTTGGTCATTCAATGACGACTCTTTGTCAGACTCGAGTGGCCTCTGTGGCTGCAGGGTCGTCCGTCGGAGTAGCTAGCAAGGCCACAATCTTTCCCATCAGGGTAACTCATTCTTACCCAACTCGGACCCGAAGTTGACGCCGCCGCTCAGGTTCAGACCGAATATACGGACATAGACACCAACACTGTGACTAACAAATTATCCCCAGAGTCCGTGTCTGAAGGAATCTCCAATGCCGTCGATCATTACCAACAGGTTTGGAACGGGGGAAAAACATCTGGAGTTATGAAGCCCGCGGTCATCAATATCAGCATCTGGATGAGCGATGACATTCTGTTAAAGTCCGCAGTTGCTGCCGTATGTGAAATTTCGCCTGAGCAGCGTTGAGCAATCGATATACAGTTTGCGCAGGCCATAAAGGCAGGGATTCATGTTGTCATTGGTATGTGGGCAGCTAGTAATTCCATAAATTCAAAATGTTCACACCAAGTAGCTGCTGGAAATAGCAACGCGGATCAGGTGTGTTCTGCCGCCTTGTTTCAGATGGTTGGGATTCAAACATGAATGTATGACAGTGTGACTGGTACCTTCCAGATCTCGGCCAGATCACAGTGGGAGCTACGGACATTGACGACAAGAAAGCCAGCTTCTCAAATTTTGGGCCAGTACGTATTTGGCTTGATTTTTCTAGGCCATAAAATTACCGTCATTTACAGTGTGTCGATGTCTATGCGCCGGGTGCATCGATTCTAGCTGCAAATCTTGCCGGTGTAGGTTTCTTCTTTATGAACCGCATTTCGTTCCCACAATTTCGGTTCCACAAGGGCCTGATGGTGAGATCCGGTACATCATATGCGGCGCCGCTTGTGGCGGGCATGATCGCCGCAATAATCTGTGAGCTCCCAACAATCCCTGAATTTGTAGAGAATGACAGTTCTTTCAGCGGCAACTGGAAACATGAGTCCTGCAGACATGAAGGAACGGATCATCGCCGATGCTACACGGAAAATGGTGGATTTCACTTTCGCAAACTCGCAGAATCGTCTGGCTTTGATGGATCCCGCGCTCACAAATTTCATTGATCTTCCGAGGAGGGCTATGTAGATCGTTGCCGCTTATACATATGACTTGGGTAGTAGAGCCGTGGTGTTACCCAGCAGGACTCGTGCTTATCTAAATTTTCAGTGATATCCATCCAGCTGTTTGGCTTGTTTTCAACCCGCCCATGATGCTCAGTATTCGGGTAGTATCCACGGCTCTTAAAATATTACACACTTAACCCACTTGCTGGAACGGCACATGCCTTGAACTTCAGGACCCATTCAGTAGATGGTGGAGTGTAAACACATTCATTCAGACACAACAAAATAACCGGAACTCACGGCATATTATGTGAAAGACGACACATATATTTAAAAGTGCAGGCTAAACTAAGGACATCTAGGTTCCATGTCAATTAAATATATCCAACGAGAATATGGTGAAGCGCACTAAGAACTACTGTGTTCCAAAAAATACTTTGAATGGGAGATTTTGACGTCAAGCATGATTTGAAGAATACCTGTTTCTCAGACAAGAAATCAACTGGTCGCTGTTTCAAGAATTGCGTTGAAGATCTAGCATAAGAACAGGTCAACTTGAATGGTAAATTTCCGATGTTTAAATATCTGTAGGTCTAAGTATACCACCAGCACCTGCTGCATGCTGAACAGATTCAATTTGTGGCTTGAGTATCGTGCACATGAGTGGAAGCAGATCCACTCCTATAATTCTGGTCAGTCATCACTACTAGTGTAACATGTTATTACATCCCAGTTGGGGATCCCGGTGGATGAATAAACCTTTTGCCAATATATATTACTGGCACGGTTCTAACCGGCACCCAGCGACGAACCGGAACCCAAAAAAGTACGGACATCGGCCGTAACGAAGAATCTGTTGTGGATATGTATCATTCCAAGGGCCAAAACGAATGATCCGTCGACGGCGTTCTCGTCTTGAGTTATTTTTCAAGACCGCCGTGCACTGGTTACTGTCAGTATTATACTTAATCATGAAGTTGTGCTGTAATACTTAGACCTCACACTCCTGACCCAGGGAGATTGCATACCTCTTAGAGTTTCCCCGGCGTATCTTACATGTACAACAAACATTTCGCGCACTCGTTCACGCCAATTCGGGACGAGCTTGTAGCAGCGCCCAGAGTCAGTGCATCACGATGGGTAGCTATCTCCGTGGAACCTAAACGCCGGTTCACCCATAAATGCAAGTTGTTCCGTTGTTTCGCCCAACTACCCACCCCACAATATTCTCCTCGAGATGGACACCATCGTCGCCGACATATGGTGCGAAGTGTTTGCTCTTGCATGCACAGACGACGGACGGGCAGGCAGGGCCCTGTCTCTCGTCTCTCGGGACATCCACCATCTATCTAAACCTCTCAAATACCAGTCCATCTCTGTCGTCGGGATAAGGCAGCTCGAAAAGTTACGCGCAGTCTTCTACCAGCTACCAGCTGCAGAACGGAGAGTCAAATCCCTATTCGTTGGGAATCTGGATGGGGACGGTGACGGCCGGAAGGATTGGCACGGGGAACTCAAGGAATCTTCGAGCAGCGTCGAACAGGCGCTGAATCAGTTGCTGAATCTCGTGTCATCCAGCTTGTTGGTTCTTCATATACATCGCATCGATGTGTATCGACCCTCTCTGTTTCCGGAAGCGGACTTGCCGGTGCTAGCAGAGCTGGTCCTACAAGGATCGTTCAGGCTGTCGCAGCCTCACGACCAAGTGCGCGCTCGTATGTTCCCGTCCCTCCGGAGATTGGAAATATGCCACCTTTCCTCGTGTGGGACGTCCCTGCGTCACGTCGTCGATGCAGCACCACATTTGATGCATATGCGCATCCCCCAGCGCTTCCTTTCCCTGATGGGCATCAAGGTAGCGCTGGAGATGATGCCGGCGTCACCAGAAGCTAGCCCCGAGGCGGTCTATCTACCAGGCAGTCTGCGAAACCTCGAGATAGAGCTTCCAACCTTCAATCCTTCACTAGGTTCTCCTTTCAGCGCAATCCGACAAGGGCAAGAATTGGCCACATGGAGGGCCCTTGGGAAGAGCGATGGAAGGGTATCTTTTGTGAGTGCGTTCGACGACGGTTGGACCGAGAATTACGAGCCAATTGAACTGGCAAAGGAGGAGTGGTTGATGACTGGTAAATAGAGGGTTAGGATGTACACGGCAGCATGAGTATTGAATGCACATTAGTCTCGAGAATTGTACATATATGGCTAATTCATTTGGGTACCGAAATGAACCATACATATAGCTAAAGGAGCCCTAGGCACTCTCCAAAGTCTTTTTGGTCACATCAGACCTGATGTCTTTCTCATTACGAGTCCTAAGTTTATTTAGGTAATCGTTCTTTACCAATCTTTCCTATCCACTTTTCTTCACATCATTCAGACAAAAAAGATTGACTCACTGTGGGATTACCGTTACTGTGGTTTTTTATGCAGGTGACCGTTCGTTAGTGTACGTTGAGGTTGCCAAGACCGGAAACCGACGTAATGACTGTGAGTCAGATTTCTGACCGTTTACTATTTGTTCATCTTGCTTACGGCGCCGCGTGAATGTCGGATTGTGAGTGATAGAATGGCTAAAGCGAGGGTGAAATGTAGGACAGGTGGGCATGTTTCAATCTGAAATGCAGGTGGATGAAGCGGGCTCTGGTTGAATGTAGTTACTTTAATGTAATAGCCATGTAGAACGGGCACTTATACCATACTATGCTTTTGTGGGGAGTCGAACCCCGGTCCTTGAAGAATTTTTCATCACCAATTGAAATAAAGTTCGCACCGTGGCTAGGAAGGTTTACAGAACTTATTGTACTTTATGGATTTTCTGTGCTGTGGGGCATAGGCTCCGATAGCTGCAGCGCAAACTGTCTATTATTCAAGTCCGTTTGATGGAAGGTAATGAATTTCAGGATCATATATGCCAATGTTCAGCACCTTCAAATTTCACGAGATTTCTGACGACGGATTGTATTGACACATCTGGCGGGTGGCTTGACTCAAAAAAGATGTCAGTGATGTTTGTTCCCCCCAACTCTAATTGAAATGCCTATGCTGTCTCAAGTCTTGGCCAAGGCGCAAATACAAGGAAGAGAAGAGCCATACAAGTTCAAGGTTGAACCCGTACACTGGGAAGACATCGACTTTAACACAAAGTTGGCGAGATGTTTCGATGGCTTTTTGTCGCGGGGGCGTTTTTTTTGTCCTGCCGCCATGAAGAACGTCGTGTGCAGGGTCATTCTCTCACTTATTTTGGCCTGATGGGTGATGACCCAATCTCTGGTGATTTTACTGCAGTTTCACAGGGAGGGATGGCCCCTCGGGCGGGCAAAGCCCCAGAATATTCTGACCGATGTATTTGAAATCACATGGTATATTGAAGGTGTCTAACAATATTTTATCGGTGTACAGGCGGAAAATGAAGCAACATGCTGGGCCGAGCAATAGGACCAAACAACATCCGCGGATTCATCCGTCATCCTCGGATTCATCCGCCGGATGATCAAGTTCTCTGCACGTGTATTGCTTCGTGTATCTCCACGTAAATTTTCTCTTCTTGCCACTTCCTCCTTACCCTCTTCATTGGATTGCAACCCAATGCTTCCGAGTCTCTCCCCGCGTCATCTGATCCACTTACCGCCACATCTCCAGGTAAATCGTCGTCGCGCAGAATGGACTTGCCTTTCTCAGATCCGCTTTTGAAAGGCATTGGCGACATCAGCTGCCAAGGGCTCTCATCTCGACCTCCATCGTCTGGTAGTCCTCACACCAGACGCACCAGACTTCCACCGGTTGCTCTTCCTCATCGCCTTCTACGCCAATCTTGATCTTGCGGAGATTCCAACCGGTAAGGCTCTCGACGCACTCGTCTTCACCCGATCGTCGGACGGGACTGCAGTGGGGAGGGCATGTATGTCCCTAACGGTCCTTCAACATGTCCCAACCCCTCCCCGCGAAGTCTTCTCCGAACTCTGGGCGCGCGCTTGGCCGTGGATGAATTTTCTACACGAGCACGGGAGCAAGTTTACGGATCTACGTGTACCGGACGAGGAGGATCTGTACACCCACTTGATGTGGTTAATCACACATGTACAGAAGAACTGGGACGTGAAACTCATCTCCTCGACAGACGGAGTGCGGACCCTCGTCGGGAGCACCTGGGTGATGTTTGTCAGGCTAGGGCATGCCGCCGGTCTGAGCGCCATTTGCGATTTTCTCTTCCATGACCGTAATGCTCGGGATCCGTATGTTGCGTGGCGGGACGGATTCGTTACTGGGACTGGCGGCCTTATTCATCTTGCATCCACGGTCGTTGGCCACATTAAACACATCGATGGGAATAGTCGTTCGCCACTCCCCGCGGCCCAAAGGTCCATGCTAGTGCATCTCATTCAATTCATCGGTGACACAGCTGAGTTCATCGTGGAGCTTTCTATTCCTGTCGGCCCGTACGAGGAAGCGCTTCTGGGGCATGGAATCGTCCCTGCGCTCACTCTTGCGAGCTCTTCACTGACCGTCGCAATGACCACGCAGGTTGTGGATCTAAATTTCCTGCGCAAGACCCTCGCTCTGTTGGATTACTGGTTTCTGCGCTGTCGGGATGACGGATGGGTCGCCTATGCTTTCATCGAGGGCCTCCTACGTGTCATTATATTGGCCGCGCCTCTCGTTAGCGCGGACATGGACCGGCATTTCGAGTTTTATCTCACCGCTGTGCTTCCTCCCCTCATGGTCAATCGCCGAGTCCTGTTGGCCATGTGCCCAGATTGGGTTGAACTCGAGAGCGCCATGGCTTCAAAGGCGTTCCGAACCTCTAGGATTTTCCCTCACTGGGAGAAATTCGCACCGCTCGCGTTCGACCGCCTTAGATTGTGGAAATATTTCAATTTGGGGACTTATCCAGTATCCAGAGCATGTGATAATGTGAAGGTTCGTCTCATTCCAACTTCTATACATAATTAATTTGGAGTCCACGCAACTAACGGGCACGCGCAGTGCGCACAGATCCAAGACAGACAAGAGTTCAAGTGATGCTCTTCGTGCGGTGAAATGCACTACTGTTCACCAGAGTGTCAGGTCATCGATTGGAAGGCCGGACATCGTCATACGTGCAAAATGTACCATTCCGTGCGGAAGGGTTCGTTCTCTGCATTGTTTACCGTTCGGCGCTCACCATCTTACTTCTGATCTACACAGCAGAGACACTTGTACGCAAGACACCGCCTTTCTGCGTGCTCTCATCCGATGGGATTACGAAGCTGCACGATTCGGTGTATACATGGACAAGGCTGGAATGCTCGCGCACGCCCCCGAAGAGCCGGTCTTCCTCGATTTCGATTACACCCGCGGGCTGGTTTCTATTACGATTACCCGGATGGCGCAGGAAAAGTACTTGAAGGAGAACCACCCCGAGTGGGACGACATTGTGGCTAGAGTTAAAGCCAGCAGTGGGAGAATGGATGTTCATCGCGTGCAGGTACAGCAAAAAGGACGGAGGCACGCGAGGTTGTTCCGCATGCGGTCCAACCATTCGCAAATTCACGACGGACTTGTAACGCTCGCTTCTACGATGGCTCCTCCGAATTCGAGGGATGATATTCCGGATGAAGTTGCTGCGGGGGTGCGGCGCCTCATGGAGATAGAGGTGGTCGTTGCTCACTGAGAAATCAACGAATTGATTTTTTGGGTCCTCATTCTCGCAGGTGCCCTTCGCCTGTCGATACAAATGCGATACTCATTTACCTGCTGTAGAAGTGTAGTCGATTTCCTTGAACATCTTTGGCGGCTTGAATCCCGGTCCAGATGCCATTAATCACGAGGATAGGACACGCAGTATATTTTCGCAAAAAAAAATATTATTATTCCCTTTGTGCTCTGTTCCGCAGACGCGAGAATTTACGGAAATACCGAAGGTCAGGCAGGATCTACCCAGTATTTTGAGAATTTGGGCACTGAGAGAGCGGCAGCGAGAAAAAACAAGAAAAAAGTTGCGGGCGACTTGACTTTATCTTGCGGGCGACGTAAGTATTTTGCAGGCGACGTCTATAAAGATCTTACGATTTCCCCGCAAGTTAGACGCCGTGATTATCGTTATCTCTTTTGCGGGGAAGACATCTAACCACTTATCTTTGGGGTGGTAAGTCCGAAATCACCGGTTTATCCTGCTTTCCGTAGGGGCGCAGGAATCGTCTGAAATCCTTATGCAAACACAACGTGTGGTGAATGGTAATTGTCGTTTCGGGACGGACAGCGATGGGATCCATGTAGCTGAGGGGGTCACAATGTGTCTCAGAAAGGGGTTAGAACACTGGCTTTTCGCATTATGTGAAAAAGTTAGATATAAGGGGTGTTACGGTGAGACGAAGCCTAATTTTGACACAAGAATGACCTAGTCGCATAATGACCGTCAGAGGTCGGAACAATAGCTCTACAGGCCGTGGACCGAGATTCTGCGCACAAACGAGCCCCGACGATAATACAGCTTTTACTCAGAGAACTCCCTGCCTGACAGCTGCGCGACGTATTCCACGCATATTACGCGAACATATCTTGTTATGAAGGTCCAAAACCTGTCTGCCAACCTGTCCTGAAGTTCGTAGAAGCTGTGAAAAAGCTCTCGGGGGCGTATTCGCGGCCAACCCATGATTTTACGTATGCACAGCTTTTTTGGGTTGCCTACGGGTCGTCGCGGATATATGATTCCAGTTTCTTTCTTTCTTTCATCTGCGGCATTTTGCCGCTGCCTTGTACACCGCCAAAGTGCCGAAACGTTCCCGGCAGCTGGCCGACTCAGGTTGTGAGCATGTGTGGCAAAAGGTGCACGCAGGTGGGAGTGATGTGGCTGCCAGCTGCAAGGTTCAGGTAGTCTCACAGCTGGCCTTGAGCTAGCCAGGCAGGTATCAACCATGTTCCTACACCAGCTGCTTTCAACGTACCAATAATATTCCGATTAATTTATACATGCCTAATAGGACAACTCGCGCTTCGCCAGCGCCGCCATCTGAAAAATTGTCATTCGGCGCTGCCGCTCTTTCCGCTGTTTAAGACTCAAAGTCCTTTCGTGATGATGGAAAAACTAGCATCGACCGCCTCAGCTTCATCGACTGCCTCAGCTTCAGTCAGCTTCCTCCGCTGCATTTAATTTGTCCCTTGCAAGTGATACCAAAATGATATGCCCCCCCAGCTTCATTCGTCGTCAATTCGTCGTGTTGATCCTTGTCCATGAGCTAGCGCCTTTTCGTAACAGGCCAGGATCAGGACCAGCCTGGAGCAGAAGGTGGTCGTTGAGCTGTTATTTTCCTGGTTCCGAGAGAATAAACGGCATGAGCCAAAGCATGAGCGCTGAAAGATTCAAGCTAATCGCCGAACAAGTCCGATCGGGGTCCAACGGTGACACGTGCACAAACAACGACAATGTTGGTCACTCGTCTTTCTTTCTTCCCTCTCCCATCCCCTCCTGCGTCTGCGAGGGTACCCTTTCTGCCCGGGAGTCGCATTTCTCAACAAGCCTCTAGCTCACTCTCCCCATCCACGCAACCTCAAGCCATAGATAGACATATCCTCCATCTCGTCAATGCACGCCGTCTTCAAGTATTCCTTTCAGCCTCCTCAATGACTTTCAAGCCCTTACAAGCGGATTTGCAACCGAGATGCTCAAGCACAGAATCTTCATCTCCTGGGTTTTTCTGCTCAAGTCATCATTCTCAATGTGGTCCGCCGTTTCACTGGTACCATCTCCTGCGCTCCGTTGTATTCTGGCCGTATGTGGGTACTTTTTTCTCCAGCCGAGCGAATGTCTGCACTTCTTCGTGGCCGTGTCATTTTCAACCCCAAGCGTTTGTCAAGCGACCTCGCTCCCTCAACTCCTCAGGTCCTAGATCAATTGCACTCTCAAGCGCAACCAAAGGTCCCAAGCATCTATTTATGTTTTTACTGGAAGATCAATCTCTCCTGGCTCTCCCGTCTACTTGCACTCCGTGCTACGTCGCGCTTTTGGTCATTTGTGGCTGTTTGCCTTCCTTTAGCGCGGTGTTCGCGCCTCTTTGCCGCACGCTACTAAATTTTCGAATCCTCCTTCAATCCACACTCTTCACGTATCTACTACCCGGCCATGTGTGTGTGCAAAGGTGTGTTATGACTGCATTTTGTGCAGTTTTCTGACCATCATTTTCACAACAGGCTTGCGAAGTCCACGGCGCTGGCTGTGTTTTTTCCTGCATCCAAGTACGTCTGCTTCGTCATCCTGTTCTACCGAACAGTGACCAGTGCGTTATTAGTTCCACCTTGCGTTCTTGAGCTGTTGCAGCTGCTCTCTATCAGTGCTGCAAGCCAGTACATTCCATATTTTCCGCTGAGTGAGTCTTGCTTGTATTATGTAGCTTTCAATGCAGTTTGATTGCAGCAATCCTGATGCGTCCTGAGCACAAATTAAGGGGAAGCATATCCGTGCCCGTATATCTCTATCTGTGCCTGCAGGTGGGTGCAACATTCCACCTCCAGCTGGTGGTCACACTGACCTGGCCACAGTCTGAGGCCATAGGCTCCTAAACCTGGAATCCACCTGACGACAACTGGTGGCCAGCTTAAATCGACATGTTGCAAACATGTCATGTACAGCTGGCGGCAGCGTGCCCGACAAATGGCGGTGTATCTGTTCAAACATGTTGTTCATTCACTATTTTGCAATACAACTCTATAGATGTGGATCTTTCATTGGCCGGGGCCAATGATCTTTCGGCGAGGGCACCTAGTAATATGCTACATATGACATCCCACCGTGTCCAGGCGTATATGGCGATTTGATGTATTACGAACTGCTAAGTAGTAGTGTGTCCGTGATGCATGAAGACCTCCAACTAGCAATGCGTTCTGATACATCAGGTTACGCCATCATCCATTTTGACAGCGCCCACCGCAATTTTGAAGGCGCATTTGGTGCTTGCCCGCTCGTCCTAATGCGGATGACACAAACACCCAAAGTGATCCCATCACGTCTCATCTTGTCTCCTTCCACGGTCACCTCTACGAAATCGCTCCCTCCGCCGCTTCTTACACCCAGACCTAGGGTTTGATTCATATATATCTAGGTTTCCATCTATCAAATCACTCTCCCACCCTACGTTTGTTCCCCGGGCTCTGCCTGTCCTGCTATGATGCTGCCGAGCCTCCTTCCCATTCGCGCCAATTTTCTTCTGCAACGGCGACAGTGCTTCGGAATGCTCCCAAATTCTACAAACCTGTATATCTTGGGCTGAGTTCTGTGGACAGACTCGTGGCTGTACACTCCGAGAGAAGCGGGGTGGCTATACACTTTTGAGTAGAGAATAAAATTAACTTGGAGGTAGGGTCAAAACGGCGGGGCAAAGCCTTAGGCCAATTTTGCCGACGTCACGTCGGCAAGCGGTCTCAAGCGGTGCTGATCCCCGTCGGCATGGGTCAGCCAATGTCAGGCATACTCTGCCGACGGGGCCACGGAACACAGTCATTATTGATTTTGAGCAGCCTCGCTCGAACACACCAAGAGATCCCACATTTACATAGACGAAACTTGGTCGTCGAATCTACCTACCAACGTCACACTTAAACTGTACCACATGCATACATTTTCATGGAGCAGCCTCACCATACTACGGTCTTCTTCACATCATATCTACATTGATGCTCCGCGCGACTTTTGCTCCCATATGAATCTCAATGCGAATGACAGCCATGTCAAAGACCGCTGGGCGCTGCTATATTTGTCAGCCAACTCGCGAGTCCACCGCCCATCATCACGGCGGAGGCCAACCTGGCTCTCAAGGTGCGCTTTTTTCACTTGCACGGGAACGGTGATGGAGGGGCAGACGGTCTTAGGCAGTTACTGGCACAGCGTGTGCGCCGCACTTGGCTCTCTCCAGACGCGCCATCGCTGACTACTTGATTCGACGAAGAGATGATTTACTCAGCGAGGCAGTGGGATGCGAGATGCAGGGAGAAGCGGGGGATGTGATGCGCGGCGGACGACGAGAACGGAAGGAGATGCCCCGGTGACGCAGGCGGGAAGTAGCGCTGCATGGGGGATTGCCACCATATTGGGGATTGCCACCATATTGGGGATCTGGAGAGAGTTCGTTGTATACACACCCAAAATTTAGCTCTATCAGCGCCAGCAGAGTCTCCTCTTCTGAAGCAGGCACATATATGTCGAGTTCGCAGGGAGCCACCTGAAAATTGCCAACGGAACCGACCCAGAAACGTACTACCAAGATCCTTCAGAAGCTGCTCAGGGCCTGCCACGAACATTGCCAAAACCTCGTGGATTCGACATTGCAAATATGTCCACGCGTCATCATAGTGGACACTGTTGCTCATACTCGTTACAATACGTACCATGACGGAATGTGCCGCCAACGGTAGGTAATTCGCCAATGCTGCAGCGATTTATTTGTTAATATTGAATGACACAAAGACAATTCGCTAACTGTCACTGACGGTGTGTTCCACCGGTGACCTGCAATCCTTCGTGCACTTCTCTGCCAATGCATGAAGCACACGATCACCCGCACGTTCTCGTTCCATGTGTCGAAATATCTCGGCCAAAATGCCTTCTCCTTCTAATAATCAGCACCACAGCGAAGTCGAATAACCGCCCTTGCCATGATATACACCTCAATGAAATCTCTTGTCCAGCCTTAGGTGCGAAAAAACCCAAGTGAAGCCCACGCGTTGACTATTTATACGGCCATATTACCAACCTCGCGCTACCACCTCCGATCGGCTATAAAAAGCATCTTTACCAATCCGGGCGTTTCGAGTCGTGACTCAGACCTGTCATTCTTGACATTGCCGCCTGAAAAGCGGCGCGCCGGGTTGCCGAGACCCACCATAGTGGTAATTCCCACCGCTAGTCAAAATTTATCACACTGACAAAGTCGTAAAAAGTCGCTCTGACCGATGACTAAGAACGAGTCTTAGTAAACTAAGGACTCGTAATGAGCAGGAAAGATGCGATCAAAAAGATGAATGATGGCGCATCTTCCTGTTCGGGATCCATACTTTAAAAAATCGGTGCTGAACTGTACAAGCACCTAAATACCCAGGAAAAAATATACAGTGCGTCAGATTCACCAAGTGAAGGTATTGGCCGGGACAGAATTGCGAGATTTTGAGTAATATCATTATATTGCATGATGTTTGAGACCAGGAGAAAAAAAATGGAAATTCCATTCTGGATAATACCTTCATCTCGCTGATATAAGTGTTTTTCGTCCCTACAGCTAATCGGTAGGTAGGCTATTTAAACTCAAACCGACCTCACAATCGATTTGCCACGATTTCGATCAAAATTGGCTTATATAATCCGCCACACCAAATCCGTCCTTTGCCGGTCCCCACTGACAGTCATCGCTTCTCTCACAGGGCAGATATGACAAAAACCCGTGACATAATGTGCAGAGAATGTGCTAAGATTATGACCATTAATCTTCACACAATTGTCAATGGAATGTGATGAAAATATGATGAAAATTTACACCACAATGCCTTGAATAATGTGTTGAAGACATGGTGTATATGTCTTTTACATTTTCAGGATGTTCTTCAACATTTTCTCAGCACAATATAAGGAGGAATATCTATAGCACTTGTATGAAAGCATGGAGTAACCATTATGAAATAGTTCTGCATATTCTGTAGCAGATTATGCTAGCAAGGTTTAAAATGTTATTTCTCCACATTCTTCAGTGGAATGGGATGAATGATCTTTAAAACAATCTCAGACACAAAAACGGGGATTATATTCTGAAGCTCATTTCTCATGTTTTCAAAACAAACTCTCCATTTCCTCTCTCATATACACAGCATGATATCTGCAAGAATGTTGGGAAAATGGGGCAGAGAAGGTGCTAAGCTTGTGGAAAGAAAGTTGAAAATCCCGACAACACATTCACCCGAATAATGATGCTGATAAATCTTTAAATATCCTCTGCCTAGAAACAGGTACAATATGTCCCGACCGTAATGCACACCACCTCGTCATTCAAGGTTACAGTTGCGATCGAACCAAACGCTCCGGATAGCTCTAGCCTACTCGGAACAGCATACGAGCTGGACCACATCGCCAAGCATGTTCCAGTGCAGTGGCTCAACCGTCTACGCAGTCCGAAAAGGTCCAAAGTGATGGAAAATTTACTCAATTCATCCATTATGCACTTTGCCTGCCACGGGGTACAAGATGCGCGCGATCCACTCGATAGTGGGCTCATGCTTGCCGACGGGCGGCTCAAGATCTCCGAGATTATGCAACGACACGGTGGCGATGGCAATGAGCGGATGAGGAAGGGCATGTCACTCGCGTTCCTGAGCGCTTGCGAAACGGCAAGAGGCGATGAAACCATACCGGATGAAGCAATGCATCTAGCTGCCTCGCTACTGTTTGCTGGATTTCGAGGCATCGTTGGAACGATGTGGTGGGTTTTCACCCTGTATTCTGTGCTTCCAGAACACGCTGACGTTGCACAGGACCATGAACGATCTGGATGGTCCCAAAGTTGCCGATGCGTTTTATGAACATCTGTTCACGCACGCATCTCCCGGGCCGGTTGTACCCGATCTCACCAAAGCGGCTGAAGCGCTTCACGTCGCGGTGTTAAAACTCAGAGGTAAATCAGGCGTAGGTTTCCTTCGTTGGGTGCCATTTGTGCATTACGGATTGTAGCCCTGGGAGTCAAGGCTAAGTAAGCAAGATTCTGAATATGGATTCATTCGAGTATATGCACCTATTCTAGGGTCTTGTATATAACGAATTCTGAGCATGTTATTTGGCCGTCATTGCCGTCGAAAAAAATGCAGGGGTGCCTTTTGATGCCTTTTAAATTTTGGTTTATGCCTTATTCATCCTTTGTGCATCCGTTTCCCCCTGCCGGACAATTACTGGAGGTCAACTGAAAGTCAAAAACACTGCAAGGATTACCTCTGGCCCCGGCGGCCCGAGGTCCGAATATAATTAAAAACTGGCCATTTGGACCAAACTAATTAAAAACCGGTTTATAAACAGCTCTTCATAAACCAGTATACATACAAGAATTAAATACAAGACCCTAACCTATTCTTCCCGCCGCTTCCTGAAACCCCTGCGGTGGAATTCGGCATCTCCGCCATCCAGTTCATTACGTCCGGTGAGCGCACGCCTCCACCTGCGCCTCGACAAGAGTTAAAATTTTGGTGTGACAAATTGGCATGCACCCGCGCAAATCGACATGTTTTGGCGTGGGCGTGGATTTTTGGCAAGTTTGTGGTGAGCCATCAATTCCACAGCCGTCAAATGGCATGCATGCCAGTTTGTTGGGCGTGCGTGCCAGTTTGTCGGCGACCGGCATTTCTCCATTCACGGCGGCGGAGACATTTTCTTCACCATATAACCCTCAAATACGCTTCCCCCAGAGCTATGATGTAAAAAAAAACCAAGATTATAGCAATATTTGTTGATATGCCGGGTTGTCAGAGTCGAAAATCTCGATACTTGAGGGGAATGCTCGCGTTGACTCCTTGCATGAGTTGGCATTTAGGACCCTGGGACGTACTACCATCCATACCTGCAAAAGTTTGGACAGTCATTCTCTTGGAGCCGGGTTTATAGCATTATTTGTTGCTGGCCTGACTTGTACGGCCGTGATGATCGAGGGGAACGCCTGTAATATCTGCTGGCATGAGTTGGCATTTGGGACCCTTGGATGTACTACAATTTCCATGCATTTCCGTCTGTAACTTTAGACACCAGTCAGTCGGCATTGTAACCGAGGATTGCCTAGTAGGGATGAGTCCTGAGTGTTAAATTATGATTTAATTAAGACCACCCGCAAAACCTCGCTTCAGGCCCTCCCTTTGCTCCTCTGTAGTACTCAATGCATATTCCAACTCGCCTGTCCAGGGTTTCCATTCCCAAGATCGCGGAATTTGCAATCATCTTTTTTTGGGGGGGAGATACATTATTATGGCGGGGTTGCCGGATATGCGAAGGACAACCGCCTCACTCACGTAGGCTTCTATGAATCTTTATTTACACAAATCCCAGCATCGCAGTGAAATGAATGATGAGGGACATTTCGCACTTGAGTTGGAGTTTGCAGTAACTATAGCACGATTGTTTAAACAATTTGCGTCTAGACGCAAATTGCTGTTTAAACGCATGTTTAATCTAAACACGTTTAACGCAAGCGGTGCACGGGACCGCGTTCAAACGGGACGGTTTAAACATGGTTTAAACCGACAAAAAGTGCATTTACACACCGTGATTTGAACCTGCGACCTCTAGCAAACAACTTTCTGAGGCCGCGCACACCTCAACCAGCTGGGCCAAGATATCCTTGCTCAGTATTTATTGGAGATGGCTTTTCTCTCGACCCCAAAGCATTTTTTTATCAGTGACAAGACTTGATTCTCGCTTCACCCTGCTTTCAAATATTCAAACCGGATTAAACTCTGACACGGAGGAAGAAATTCTGCAGTGGACAGCTGGCTATCGGCCGTTAAACATTGCAGCAAGTACAACCTTGTCAAATCAAATAGGGAGTTGAACCTCATTGATGTGGATGTTCCCCATGTCAGCTTGATGCGGATCCACACAATGTGCGGTTTTCCAGGCTAGCACATTTAAAGGCCTTCCTTGGCAAGATCCCTTGATTTGGGCAAAGCATCTTAGTGGGATAGTATGCACTTCTAATATCAACAATTCAACTTTGATATTCCCTACGTAAGCCCTCAACAATTTGTGTTCTTATGAGGAAGAGAAATCAAATGCCAGAGTGTGCTGCTACCAGACCACTTATCTGAGCTTTATTACAACCAGAACATGAGGGAACGGATTCATGTTAAACTTCGGAAGAACACAGTACGGAGAAAAGGAAGGGCTCAAATAGGATTGGCTTTCTAAGGATAGTTAGTTACAATTGATAATCCGAGCCTTCCCTCCATCGACTGGAGGCTGGTGGAATTGAACAACGGCTTGGTAGTACTATTTGGTAGCCTAGCGTTCACGATCAGGGTGCCTCTCTCCTCGTTCTGAAGAAATCTATGTAGCTTGGAAATTCATTAATCAGTGCTGCGTGCCAAAGATGAATACTTGCACGCCGTACACGCTAAACCTAAGGGATATTATCTCAATCCCAGCTGGAACAGGAGCAGCACTGAGCACGTTCACATTTGACCTGATGCACAAATTTGAGCGCACCTTGCGAGTCAACAAATTGCATATCTGCCATCCACTGACTTATTTTTGAACAATTGGGTCGGTGTGCCTTGATATGCGTGCGCGAGAGTCTTGGATGGTATTTAGTACCTCGAATCGTTCTGGCCCCTTGTTCATATATTAGCCTTTTCCGAATTTAAAAAATATTAGTCCCTTTGAGCTGAGGTATTGGAAATGGATTCAAAGTAGTATAACTATTGGTCTACCCTAAGTCGAACGGGACAATCCTATTAATTCGCCCACTCCTCGCCGAGAAGCTTGTGCAGGACAGCGCTGAGAGACCAGTATTCGGCTCCCTAATTTAGACTGCTTCAAGTCAGTTAGTCCAGTAAGAGACTGAAACCAATATGGACAGAAGAACTCAATAACTACTACATGCCATGGACCGTCTTTAGGAAATGCGGAAGTGGGCTGGGCTAGTAGCCGATATCCGCCTATTTAAACAAAAGATGCTGCCAGTAATGTGTTCGGTGAGAAAATAGAATTCCAACCTCAATGGGGACATGGGTTGAACGACCAGTTTTCCACGTATATGTGAGAAGCGGAAGAATCAGGTGCAAAATCCTCCGCACACTACCATGCCTTCCTTCCTTTATTTAAAGATGAGACAAATCATATATTTTTTCTCAGGGAAGAAGAAAAGATACCAAGACATGTATGGCTCACAGCGGAGGATAATGACATCCATGGATGGTGTAGATGCAGACTCACTTAGGATAGGCAGGGTAGATATGATACCAATGCTTGAATCTATATGACTTGCCACTAAACATAATACTGAGTGCTATGGACTTGATCCGATAGGCCTCTGAGTAAGTGAGCATCAACGGAAATAAAAAATGCAAAGGACATTGCCCGTGCTGAACTGGAATAGTGAGAGCCCCAAATTATGTTCGCTGGTTGTGCGGAAGTCGGACTTGACAAGTTTTGGGCTCAAAAAAAATCGGACTTAAGTAACTCATATTAGCGCATTTCCCCCTTCGCAATGGGTACGGGATCAACCTCAAATCACCTGTAACACACTCTGTTAACCAGTTACTTAATTAGAAAAAAATGGGGATGGCCAGTCTCATACTTTGGATCAATGTAGGCTGGCTGCCTTGAAGTGTGATTATTGTTCAACTTCATTTTGGAAATGAACTGCGTGGAAAAAACAAATATTTCTTCGTCCCATCTCAAATGAGGGCTCTTCCCATCAGTTCTGACCCCTCTCGCCGGAGAGGAGCAGGCGCACACCATGCACAACGTGTATGTGTTTCAAGAACCGATTTTTGGGTGGCCGTAGGAAAGCACAGTCAGAGCTGTGATAAATAAAACATATGTGTGTACTTCGAGTCAGGAATAAGCTCATTAGTGACTGTTCAATCCAGGAGCTAGTTGTCCGCATCAAAGTTCAATCCGGTCTAAGTATTTGAAAGCAAGGCGAAGCGAGAATCAAGTCTTGTCACTGATAAAAAAATGCTTTGGGGTCGAGAGAAAAGCCATCTCCAATAGATACTGAGTAAGGACATCTTGGCCCAGTTGGTTGAGGTGTGTGCGGCCTTAGAAAGCTGTTTGCCAGAGGTCGCAGGTTCAAATCACGGTGTGTAAATGCATTTTTTGTCGGTTTAAACCATGTTTAAACCGTCCCGTTTGAACGCGGTCCCGTGCACCGATTGCGTTAAACGTGTTTAGATTAAACACGCGTTTAAACAGCAATTTGCGTCTAGACGCAAATTGTTTAAACAATCGTGCTATAGATTCTTGAGTTTGGGCCGTGAGGCGGTGTCGGCGAACAAGCAGATCTCCCGGACTTACTAAAATTAGGGAGCCTGTACGTTAGGGCACACGCCAATATATATTTGCACCATCTAACGGTCCAGATGGTTCTTCTTACATTCCACGTGATCACTACACATCTTCGATCGCTTCCGTTCCGTTCCTTTTCCCAGGCACATCCCACACATATAAGTATCGGTTCCCAAAAGCGCCGTCTGCACAAAGAGCCCATCATGGCCGCGCACAGCCACAGCGAATCTCCCATCCAACTCGACCTCGCGCACTCGTGTTCGAATTCGTGGAAAAGGGGGACATGGACGGGCTCGCCTCTATCCTCTCGGACAACCTCACGCACCACCTGCTTCCGGCGTCAACGGAGCTCCCAGCGCCGATGGAGAGTCCATTCGACAAAACGAGACACCTCGATGTGTACCGGGGCATGAAAAGGACTATGGATTTTTATAATGTACCTATTCAATGATTATATTTTTATGTTGTCTGACAAACGTCATGGATCCCAGTTTCACCCCCCACAAGAAGTCATCCAGACCGCCGACTCCAACACTATCGTGATTCACGTGAGTTGCCCTGTTGAAATTTGCAGTATTTCTAAAGCCAATGCTTTGTTAAAACAAACAGAGGACAGGCAACGGTGTCACCAAGAAAGGATACGCGTATCACAACGAATATATATTCATCTTCAAGTTCGAAGGCGGGAAGATAGTGAGCATAAAGGAGTTCATTGACGTTAAGGCTTTTGAGGCAGTCGTAGCCGCGGCGAGTAGGCAGTGATTGTCCCGAGATTGGGTATTGTTTGTCCCTGACACTGGAGTTCCGGACGAAATGTTATCGGGGGTGTTCGGCAAACGCAAAACTCACGTCCTAAGCATCGTCCTTACGCGGAAAGACTGGTCAAGACTCAAGACGGGTCAATGTCGCGGGAAGTCTGAAAATAACAAACGGAAGTTTTTGAGACTGGGGGTCCAGATATCCCGCTACGTGCGGCGACGCGTGAGGTGGGCGGAGAAATATTTTGGAATGTTATTTCCACGTGGGCGCGACAAACAATGGCCGGCTCTCTTTTACGCAACTTTTGCGTCCTACTTACTCCGATGTCGTTTGCATACGCGCTGGCTCTCGTGCTCTCGCTTGTGGTGATCTGTGACTTCTCGACATGATCTCGGCGGATCTCCGTGTTGGCACGCTCGTCGCTGAGAAGCCAGCACCCTGCCAGTGACGAGCTCAAGACTCAAGAGTCAAGATGAGTTTTGATTACTAGGCATTGATTCTAATGAAATTCACCGCCCTGGTTCATCCTGATGAACATCTATTGCATCCTTCTGGTGAATCTCTCGGAAATCTCATTCCCCTGCGGCGCTAGGCCTGGTTTTTCTTCCACCCAAAAAAAGCTACAGTTGCACTATGTCATGTCTTGGGAGTGATTCCAACCCCCGCCCTCCATTTCCACAAGGTGGCTTATGGCATGGTGTAAGAACAAGCACCGTGCTCCAGGAAGGCTTCACTCTTGTCGTTGAGTTGGAATCTATACTGTTTTTTTTTTCCAGCATCACTCTGAGAATTGAGCTGTCTTCGGAATGAACACCGTGAGGACTGTGAGTTCCCAGTCCAGGAAGACTTCCCTCTACTCTTACCTGTATTCGTCCTCATTTTATTGTGACTTGGGGTGAAGAAAGAAATGTACAGGGAAGTGAAACCTTCGAGGGGATCTAACCCGCCATCCTGCTAGCTGTGGAATATGTGTGCGGACCGGACGAATATGAGGGTCACGAAGGCTTGATTCCCTTCCTATGAACCTGTATTTATCCTTATCCGTTCTCCAGCTGTATGGCAATCCTTTCTAGCTTGAGAGCAATGAACAAATGGATTTCCTCGCAATGCCTTCGAGGGGAATTGAACCCCTCCCCCCTTTCACTCCTTCTTCTGTTACGGTGTGAAAATGACCACCATGGTCTACAAAGGATTGATTCCTTCATGTGAACCTCTATTTATGCTCATCTTTTCTCTCGCTCTGCAGCTCAAAAAAGCCTTACAGCGGACTTCTCCATGCCTTCGGGGGATTCGAACCTCTCACAAACATTCTCACTACGTGTGAGAATGACCACCGTGTCCTACGAACGCGGCATGGATTCAATATGAACCTCGACTTACACCCACTCTTCTAGTTTGAGCAAAAAAGCAATTACTCAGCATTCTGCCACACTTTCAGAAGGAATCAAACCCCCGCTCGCATTCCTATCGGTAAACGAGCAGCAACTAGAACAATATGCGCACGACGGTCACAAAGGCTTGATTCATTTGCCCCGGACCTCCATTTATGCTGATCCGTCTTCTAGCGTCAGGGGAAAAGAAACTCTGGATATGGATCATGCCTTCGGGGCAGTCCGCTATAGTCCCGGAATAATATGCGCACAACCACCACCGGCGTCATGACGGCTTCAGCTTCCTCTCAAAAAGTCTTTATGCTCATTTTCTTTCCGCCTTTGCGGGGCAGGCAAAACGTTGCCAAACGAGCATTTCATGCCTCCAGGGAGAATCGAGCCCCCTCCCTCCTCTCTTACCGCCTCAAGCTCTGTCTATCACGGTGTGTGGATGACTACCATGGTCCATGAAGGATGAATTTCCTTCATATGAAACTCATTTTTCTTTTCTCTAGCTTCACCGTTCAAAATATAATCGTGGATGCCCCATGCCTTCGGGAGAATTGAACCCTTCGCTCCCCCTTTCACCCCTCCTCCCACGGTGTGAGGATGGCCACCATGGTCTACGAAGGCTTAACTTCCCTTGTATAAAACTCGCTTTATTCCAATCTTTTTTCTAGCTTCACACTTTTACACCCGTTGCAACCCCATTCTTTCTTATTTACCAAAGGATATTGTCTGAGTACGGACATCCGCCCAGGTTAAAAAGGCTCTATTCAGTTCTTTACCAGCCTTCGCAGTATGCTGTTTCCTTTGAGCTTCTTTTTTTTCCCCGCTTCGCATTGAAAAATATGTCACCGAGCTTTTACATGCCTTCGAGGGGAATCGAACCACTCCTTCTTCTGTCACAAACCACTCCTATGACTGTGTGAAGAATCGAAGATGACCACCGTGGTTCTTATTTTTCGGCCGAAATCGTGCCTTAATCTTACTGTTTCAGGTGGACTTGAATGCTGCCCGAAACTATTGTTTTCGGGCCTTAAATTATTAGTTTCACCCATGCTAAACCTGCAACTGAAATGTATAATTTAAGGTACCAATTCAGTTGTTGAGAAATTGTTACTTAAATTCAAAGATTCAGACTTCCTGAAGTTGTAACTTAATCTAGTGTATTCGGCTTCAATTTCAGACATCCTGAAAAAAATACTTAATGTTGTTTCTGAAATTACAAAATTCGGTTACATTTACAGGGCTCCTGAAATCTTGCATTTGGCGGTGTGCCTGACAAGCAATGTGATTGTGATGGACATGTGTGGTTCAAACTCCGATAAACGCTGTGCCGTGCCGCGGCCAATGTGGATGTGCTGCCGAATTAATATATCAGACGGAACTTTTCAAGTCCGCTAGGTGGGATCTCATACTCCGACCGATGCCGATGAGGCTTGGAGTGGCCGAAACAAGAGCTGAATCGTATTCATCTTCAGTCGTATTCATATCTTCGGGGCAGCCTCAAGCTCGTATCGTATTTTTGGCCAGCACTAGTCAGGAGGATGGGGAGGCTCCAGCCTCCAGGCGTGTAAACACCGCAAAAAAGGGAGCTGTCCGTCGCAAATGTTGTAAACACCAAAGGTACAAACAGTCCTGTTGGTGGCAGTGAGGACGGGGAGAGCTCAACCTCCTAGTTTATCCGATATCATCAAGATGGTAGGCGGTATGAGTCAGAGGTTATTACAATAAACGGTGATGGTATCATGACAAAACTGTGGCGTCAAACAGACCAAGAATATATATAAAACTTGTAGACACTTTGCCACTAGGTGCACGGCGCTGAGAGACGGCTGCTGCAGGTTGTCTGCAGGCAGGAACTTTCGAGCGGGCGGACTCCGGAGCGCCCACACCTTTTTTAGCCGATATACATCTCGCTTGCATCTCGCTGGTTTATAAACCAGGTTCGTAAACGTTTTTGATTCTTTAGGAATTATATATGCCGTATAATTTTCAATTAAATCTTGAATTGTTATCAGACGACATACTGTTTGCGGTGAATCTGAGATGCCTCACAGACGTGGTCTTAGAGAGCATCTAGTATATTTCAAAAAAAAAACAAGCCTTCATTGCACCACCCACACTGCGTCATCAAGGACTTTGATTTAAAATAGGATTCTGAAGGTTCCACATTGGCCCCATGCCTCCACCAAAAATGGTTACCCTCGAATATGAGGTTCCAAAAGTGGCAATAGTCCGCAGTATGGCCAGAATTGGGTCGTTTCGCAGATCGCCGCCAAAACTCTGCCACGTACACCCTCCCCCCACACTGGAAAACAATCCCTTGCCCCTGGCTCCCACCAAATCGAGCAACCCGCTATCTGTAGCTCATATATGTGGGTCCATGCTCCCAAAATCCCAGTTCAAGCACGCCAGTATTGGCCCCGCCACAGTCCAATATATATTCAAGTCTGAAAATCCCTCCAGTTCACCTTAATTGATCTGCAGCACAATGGCGAAAATTCGTAGTTACAATCCTTTGGCGTAGAATAATAGCCCTCATTATTCTGATCATACCGACCCCCGACATCACTTCCCCGACATCACTTCTTTTGGCCACTCCAAGCCTTCACAACAGGTTCAACAAGTCAAAGAAGCCTTTCTTGCGCCGTTGGAATTGAAACCACCAGATCATTCCGGTGACGTCACGCAGCTCGGCAAGAATTGTTTACGGTTCGGGTTTCTCAGCTACCTACCAACTGCACATAAGTACTGCCGCCAACTGCGGATCCTGCGGCTCCACTGCGTCCCAGCACTGCCTGGCTACTGCCGAACAGTTCTGCACTCACTACGCCAATACGCCCGCCGCCCCGCACTCTTGCCGGCAAGTGCCGAACACTAGGGGAAGCATGTGTTGAGGGCATCACTACAGGCAAATTTCCACAAAATTCCGCATTTAATCGAGCCACAACATCGTACTGTTTGAAATTTGCGAGCCACCCATTTAAATAACAATATACCTGATGCAGGCGAAGGACTGGATACGGCGCAATTTCCGTGTGGGTGGCAATCTCCATTCATCGTGCGTGTCGTTCAAGAAATTATGCATCGCCAGCTTCTCCGAGACACGTCTTCAATCGCGCCTCACAGGGTACCCTAGCCCCAAAAATAAACGGATGCCCCCCCCCCCCCCCCCCCCCCCCCCCATCCGAAGAATAAAATACGTAGGTATCCGAGCCCTGCTGACCTTATGAGATGCGAAATTGTCCAAAAATGGAACTGCCGCATGCGGCGGCTGATGCGCCATCAGAGAAAAACTGAAGAGGCCAGTATTTTTCATTTTTTATGTTCGTAATTGTCCGCATTTTTAGGGAGCGCTCCTCGAAACTTTTTATTGGCTGGGGGGGCAGCCAACACTGAGTCTATAGATAGGAACGAGGCGCCGGCGAGTGCAGTGAGCGTGTGCTCATGTGGAGGAGGAGGATATGAAGAGAAAGAACAAGAGAAACTTGGGCTGGAACGGGACGTCAAGCAATTGGTAATTGATATTCTGTCATGGTATACTCTTGCTTTTCAGGCATTTTGACTTTCGCGTCAAGTCGCACTTAATTTTCAGCCAGGATAGTCCAGGATCAAAAGCTTCTAGGCTCATTGGACCTACTTATTTCGATGAATTCGTCTGCACTACGCGTATTATTAATGTGCTGAGTCCAACGCCTATGTATTTTATTCTTCGGATGGGGGGGCTAGGTTGTCCATTCTTTCTTCACAATCTCCGCTTTCCGGTTCATAAGAGTGTCTGCACGATGCCCTATCAAAGCCTATCACTCTTCAGCGGAGGGTATGACCCGTCGCTGAATGCTATGATCGGCATTGCTGCTGTTGCATTGTCCGGGTATCTTCCGCGAACAGCTTACTTGAAATTTAACCCTCATTCTTACCACAGCCACATCCCAGCATCAACGGCCAACCGCTCACAAGCCCAAAGTCGCAAGGTATGGTGTGAAACTGTGACACTGCTACCGCCCTCTAATGATTTTGTATTACAAGAAAGTCCAGGTTTCATAATTCAAGTTTATTCTGCATGCGAATCTGTTGCCGCTCCCTTGGTCTCTCGGGTTTTCGGTTGGCCGAAATAAGGGAAAGAGGTGAAAAGTTGAAAAACACCTATGCACAAAAGCGCAGAATGCGTCATGTGCCTCTCAGATTTTGAAGACAGGCCTGACATGTTCTGATGAAAAGCGCCACTATTTTAGGAAAGACGCCAGAGGCGCATCAAGTTCGGCTTCTGGAAGGTCGTAGGGCTGTACCGTGTATTTTCTCCACAGCTTTTGCTGTCATATAATGGGACAGGAAAGTGCTATCTAGTTCTTCTCGTACTTCCTCTTTCACACCACAAGGCTATTATGACTTCAAACGGGTCGATCGCAGTGGCGACGCAGCGGTATGTCAAGACTGCCCACCGAGCGTCTTGTTGAACCTCTTTTCTCAGCGGCTCGCATTTTCTTCCGAATGCTACTGGATTCGAAATCGTGGGAGGACAATTTGTTCTTGGAGATATGCATAACCACCACATCGGCGTGAGTGCCGCCATACCTCTCGTCTCCCAACTAACTTGTGATCTCTAGCCAAGTCCCCGACCCAGTACTTCACTACCTTCGAACACCCTGGATGACGCCTTTTCGGACAGCGAGGTGTACTGTCGCCAGATGCTCCGTCAGAAGCGCGGATTTCCTCTTTATGAACCAGCGCCGCAAACAAACCTCCCGGTGGAGTACCAAAAATGCGGCGTTTCGATCGGCGATGTAGGCAGCATTACGCCAGAAGGAATATTTGATTTTTACTTCAACATCTTCCTTTCCGCCGAACATCCCGTCAATGCAAACGATACCCCAGCAGACTTTTCTCCGATGTCGCCGTATGGCTCCAAGGACGTTGTCCAGCTCCATTATGACCCAGGCGAGCATGTCTCAACCTCCACTATTCGAAGGCTGGATCTCGATGCTCCTTCTGAGTAAGTTGAAATATGTGCTGCCAGGCAACCACCTCACCTGGTATCATCTGCAGCGAATTTCCGGGAGGCGATTTCGTTTTCAGCTGTGATGGTTCACAAGGGGCCGTTCTTGCCCTCCCATACGGGGCCAGCCTCAAGAAGCTCCGAAACGTGGAGAGCGTGCGAGCATACGCAGCAAAACACGCTGGCCGCTGGTACAAATATATTAATGGCACGAGGGGTCGTGGACTTGCCAACGGGGAGCTTTATCTGGTTACTGGACACGAAAAAGCGTGGTCCTGGGGGATGGCATCATACTACGCCAACTGCGAGGAGTTCGAGCTCTCCTTCAAACCTACCGTCAGGGCCGATATTAACAAATACCGGTGCACTGCTCTTGCTACCCCACGACCTTCCACTAATGATTGTGGCTGAACCCAAAAGAGTTTAGTGAAATAAATTGGCTCGGCCCGGCATACTCCCACTATCCCCTGCTGCGTGGCGCGAACAAGTGCATCATCGACGACTATGACCAGATAGCCCATCAGTTTGAGCTGCTCTACCAGCTTGCGGCTAACGATCCCACAATTTTCCACCGCTTGGCACCCAATGCCGCCGCCAAGGTCATGCGCCACACCAGACCGGAAAGAGCCTAGCAAAATGTTCAACGAATAGAAATCAGCGGCCCTGGCATCTGGAAGCATTCCTCACTTGAAATTATTCTGAGACACTAAGAGCACCCGCAGCCGACCCAAAGATACTCTTATAAACGACGAGTCACCTCAGCAAATAACGCAAGATGTCCGACTCAACCAAATCCCCCACTTGTACTGGTGAACCCGACACCAATCTCTTTGACACTCCCAAACTCGCTGCTGTTGCCCAGGACAGTGAGGCACCTACTTCTACTAGCACTGATTCCGATAGCACTGGCAGCGTGCCCGACCTGGTTCCTGCCAGTGACGACGACTCTGACAGCAGCAGCGCTACGGGCAACAATGAAGAGATAAAGCCCCATCTCCCTTCCCCCAAAGCTGCCATCAACGGCATCATTAACCCGAACACACTCATGGGCCGCAATGTACGTTAACTGTTCCAGCCATATTTATTAAATCGCCTAATCTTCAATTTCCCACTGCTCCATCCCCAGGACACCTCCTCTGCCACCAACAACGGAGTGTATCGCGCCGTCGGCCCCTTCCACCGCGTAAATGTCGGTGTCCAGACCTTGGGCCCGGCCCCCAACTCCACCTGGCGCGGCCCTGCTCACCTCGTCAACCGCGCATTCCGCGACGCCTTTGGTGACCGCGGCATCCACCCTGGCTTTGTCCAAGGTGGTCCCACGGGCTTCCGCCGCGGCGGGGTTCCCTATCAGGCACCTGCCCCCGCTCCGAATGTGGGTCCGACCGGTCACCCGTTCAACATGGACACACTCAATGCCCTTGTCCTGCACCTTCAGCGCCTTGAGCGTTACCTCCAAACTTTTATTGATAATGTCGACGCGCATTATTTCCCAGGTCGTTTCTGATTGCCTATTAGTATGTCTATATATCTCTGCTTCTCTCTCCCGTGACTTCTCTACTCGTCTCATTTTACATACCTTGAAAGCCTTCTGATTGTATGTGTGACTCCCTACCTATGATTCACTATCGATTGCAGTACTACGATCCTGTTTTCCTCCATCTCCTACGTCCCTAGTAAACTTGTAAAATTGAATGCTCCGATTATTGAGTTTCAACCCTTGCCATTGTCTCCATTTGAGATTCTGTAACAGACGACGGTCTTTAATCGCACAAACTCACCCATGCCAGTACAACCTATCCTTTATCAGAGTGGCACCAAAGACCCTCCTGGCTCACGGGAGGGTTACGGGGATCTGGTGCATCCCTCTCGCATGTGCCTGCCGGCGGCGAGTTCAGAAGGCGAAACCAGCAGGAGTCTGGGCGACCAGGGGCCTAGCCCTGACTATCAGATGTGCGACCGCTCCTGTAGCGACTTAGTTGTAGTTGTTTTGGTCACTGCAGTGTCAAATAAAGAGCAGCTTTTGTGTGCTGCTAGCAATATACTTAGATCCTCCGAAACTGCGCCTCTGATGGCTGCAGAGACTACGGAGGCGGATTATTCGGAGGACCTATCTCAGAGATATATTGTGAGCAGTACAAAAAGGAAATTAGACTGGCTCACAGACGACGTGGCAGTTGAAGAAACTCGTGTGATTGACTCAATTGTCACTGACTTGGTGAGTAAACAGCCTGTTTTTCCACCTGATACAGATGTAGCCCCGTCGGACGAGATACCTGGATCATCCCAACCAAATGAAGATATCACTGACAACTGGGAAGTGATTAATGCCGACATTCGAAAACGGAACACTCCACCAGGGGTAGTGAAAGGGGCAAAGTCCACGCGCTCCGCAATAAATGTTGGATCGCTGAACATTGCAGGGCGAGAAAGCAATATATCGATGAATCACTCAAACGACAAGTTCAAATTTTTGAAACAGACAATCGATGAGAACCGGTTAGGAATTTTAGCGATGCAAGAAACCCATCTCGATAACATGGGTGCCGCAGAATTTCATGAACTATACCATGGCTGGTTCAAAATGCTACATTCCGCACACCCAGATAACCCCAATTCCACGGCTGGTGTCGCATTTATGCTCAACAAAAAATTTGTGGATGTTGACAATACCCAGATTTCCGAATTAGAACCTGGCCGAGCCCTGATGGTCAGTGTTCCCTGGCACAAGGGTCAGACACTCACCGTTTTGAACATTTATGCTCCCAACACACCACGGGAAAGACACGAGATGTGGGCTCGACTCTGGTCTAAACGGAAAGAGAACCCATGCCTCCCTCTCCCTAACATTGTCCTGGGTGACTGGAACTTTGTCGAGGATGCCAGAGACCGCTTATGCGGTGGAGAAATCTCAGTTCCTAGTAGCTTCAACAGACTAAAGTCTTTACTTGAGATAGAGGACGGGTGGAGGAATACGTTCCAGGATGAGCTCCGGTACACTTGTATCCAACACCGATTGAACCCAGTGACAGGATTAACACAGGTCTCACGCTCACGATTAGATCGAATATATGTGACGCACAGGATTTTCAATGCATGTAGAGGTTGGAAAATAGACCAAACCCCAGTCCGATCCGACCATGCGCTAGTGTCTGTACAGTTAGTTTGCAGGGCAGAAGAAATTCCTGGAAAAGGTCGCTTCAGCCTTCCCTTGTACCTGTTAAAGACCAGGAAATTTACAACAGAAATTCAGTGTCTGGGGAAAATCTTGACATCTGAAGCCGAAATAGTGGACAAAAGGAACCTACGTACGTGGAAAGCACAGTTACACCTCATAATCCACGACATGGAGATGACGCCTGAAGATCGCAATCTAGCTGCATATCTGCTGGACAAGAAAATTAATGACACTCTCAAAGAATGTGCTCAACAGAAGCAAGATTTGTCGCAGACCAGGTATGATGCTGAAGGTGAAACCCTACACAGCCGGTACTAGACAAGATCCGCAGTGGGCTACCATATGAAAGAAGTTATCCATGAACTTGCTAATCCCGACTCACCTGTGAACACTCCCCAATATGAATCGCGCCCGAAATTAATGGC
This sequence comes from Mycena rebaudengoi, assembly GCA_029282285.1. Lineage (NCBI taxonomy): Eukaryota > Fungi > Basidiomycota > Agaricomycetes > Agaricales > Mycenaceae > Mycena > Mycena rebaudengoi. The sequence continues at coordinate 428,344 of JARJCX010000068.1, forward strand.
TGAAATTGGACGGATTCACCATGATGGCATTCAAAATCAAGACAAGCCAGACAGCTATGCAAAAATTATGGCAACCTCACTGGTGCTCGAAAAGTGTGATGCACATCTAATGAAGGGTCAAACATGATTGCCTAGATGAAAATCTGCAGGCCTGCGAGTTGAGAACCGCGCTGAGACTATCAAAAAATGGTTCTTCGCCGGGGCTAGATGGACTTAAATACGAATTCTTCAAATGGTTAGAAATTGAATTCAACACCCACAAGGAAAATGCTTTCGACATAATGTTCATTCTTGAATGCCTCGCTACGGACATCGAGAAATATGGGATAGCTCCCGGAACTGACTTTAATGCCGGATGGATGTGCCCCATCTACAAAAAGGGTGATCGTGCACATATTGCGATCTATCGGCCAATTACACTCCTAAATGTGGACTACAAGCTTATAACAAAGAGTTACTCACTGAGACTAGCTGAGGTTGTACCAGGGATCATACACAGTGACCAAGCTGGATTCATGAAGGGCCGGAAAATCGAGGACCAAGTAAAGCAATTGAAATACTTGCTGAACTACGCAGAGGCGGTTGAAGAGAATGGAATTGTTGTGGGTCTCAATCAAGAAAAAGCTTATGATAAAGTGGACCACGAATACCTACTGACAGTACTTGAACGAATGCGCTTCCCGCAGAGATTCTGCTGCTTAATTAAGATCCTATATACAGATGCGAGGACACAAGTAATGGTCAATGGTGAACTGAGCCAACCGTTCGTCGTGAAGCGAGGCGTCCGACAAGGCGATCCTCTTTCTTGTCTCCTCTTCAACCTTGTTATTGAACCACTTGCTTGCTTGCTACGCAAATCTGACCTCAAAGCTATAAATGTACCCGGGACGAACCGCAAGATGCTGGTATCACTATTTGCCGACGATACCACCATTTATCTGTCCAACAAGGACTTTTGGACACTGCTCTGGAGCATCCTGGATCTATGGTGCACCGCATCAACCGCGAAATTTAACATGCGTAAAACAGTTCTCCTACCCTTTGGTTCTCCTGACTACAGGAATCAAGTGGTACTGGACAGAAAAATTAATATATACTCCCCAGAAATCCGCGAAGATCTTACCATTGTCCCTGACACGCAGACCTGCCGATTCCTTGGAGCATGGGTCGGTAATAATATAACATACCAAACACCATGGCCGGAGGTAATCGAAAAGATTTCCAGGGACCTGTCCCGCTGGAATGACAAGAAACCGACGCTAGAGGGCCGCAGACACATCATAAATATGTTCATAGGGGGGAGAACACAATACCTGACCCGCGTGCAAGGGATGCCTAAGGAAATTGAAGACAGACTAGTTAGAATACGAGACGACTTCCTCTGGCAAGGAAAAAAAGCACGCATAGCTCACGATACCATGGGCCTTCCTATAAACAACGGCAGGAAGCAGATCCTAGATATCCGAGCACGAAATGAGGCAATTGACCTTTGGAATCTCAAAGAATACCTCCGAGTCGGTGATGATCGAGCAAACTGGCCTTTCTTCGTTGAACACTGCGTGATCATTCGTTGGAATAAAAGTCAACCCGAGGGCAAACACGGCTCACTCTACAACATTTTCCTCCAAGATATTCACATCCCCTTGTGGAGGAACGAACCACTACCGTACGACATCCGTCGCATGATTCTTGCTGCAAAAAAGTTCCACCTAGAGTTTTCAGCACTAACAATTTCAAAGGAAATTCAGCTCCAAATGCCTATCTGGAATCATATTGCACTAATGCACCCAAAATTTGAGCTGATCCGCCGAAAGGAAGCTGTAAAATGCCTCCGGCAAAAGCACCGGGCACACAGCATCAGAGACATTGTAAACATCGCGGAACGTAAAACCACCCTACACAGACAGCCACATACACTGAACCCATCAGGGATCGGACGAAGGAACTGTGGATGTCCTCTCTGCCGACGAGACCGAATTGACTTCGGATGTGAGAATCCTGGAGAATGTGTTGAAGCCGCAAGAAAACTACTGGAATGTATCCCACCCAAATGGAACCCTCTGATAGCTTACAATGACAAGGGTGACCCCCCGAAGCTGACCGACACCGAGAAGGACTGGAATAGCCATGGTAAGGGAGAACAAGATATGCCGCTGTCCTTTGATCCGAACATCTGCTTGAGCGATCTTTCACATGGCTTCCGCATCTTCGCATTTGAGGAACATTTACTCAACCTCCCCGCGATACGTTACCAGACACCCAAGGACCAAGAAATGCCAAATGGGTTGTGAAGTATACCTCCATGCTAGAATAAAATATCCTGGCGAGGCGTGCGCACAGATGCATCTGATGCTTCGGGTCCACAAAAACGACCAGGTCACAACGGATACCTCTCTCCTTATCTCCTTCAGTGATAAAAATATATCACCATCGTTCACCACAGCAATGCTGGGCGGCATGCTGTATATAGCACAAGGACTCCCCAAAGAGGTTCCCCTCACAGTGCACTGCTCTTCCGACTCCCTCGGAAAATCCTTGTCTCAAATCGTGCGATGACCGAAAATGACCCCATAGACCCCAACTTCCAACTGGCAAAATCAGTCATCGCTGCCCTTCAAGAAAGATCTGGGAGAATTTTGTTCAAGAAGACAGATTTCAACCCTGCCACAAACCTGACCAACCTCACCCCTACACCTGTCGAATTGGATACAGAAACCGACCTTATGTTCTCAAACCCCGGATTCCTGTTAAAAGAAGGGAATCAGCGGATGTTCACCAAGCTGATTAGATCAATGAAAGAGAAGCCAGTATGCAAATCTACAATGTGTAATCTGGATCGCATTCGATGTTGTATAAAAGACGAGTTTGGCTATGATCCTACTTAAAATGCAATTTGGATGTCCCTTAGATCAAGCAATATTCTGCGATTGACACGCAATTTCTTATGGAAATGCATGCACAACATATTTCATGTTGGTTCTTTCTGGGACCATGTTCCAAATCTTGAGATTCTCGGACAATGCCCAGTGTGCGGAGTTCCAGAATCACTTGAACACATTCTTCTAGAATGTAGCGCAGCAGGCCAACAACAAATTTGGCAACTTGCAGAAAAAATCTGGAAACTTAGATATCCTTGCTGGCCCAAATTAAGTTGGGGCCTTCTGCTTGGTTGCGGCCTTGCTAGATTCAGATCTCCTAATCATTGCCAAGAACCGCTTCTTTACTATTCTTGTTTCAACATCGATGCATCTGATCTGAAAACTGAGAAATGAGAGAATTTTACAGACATTCACTATTGCAACAAATACTGAGATCCATAACCGTTGGGTATCACTTATGAACTCTACCCTCAAGCGAGACCAACTCCTCTCAAGTCAAGTTCGATTTGGATCCCTTGCAATAAAGAAACAGTTGGTACTCAACACCTGGAGCGGAGTGCTCCTTGACGAAGATTCCCTGCCGGACAACTGGATAAATACCAAGGGGGTTTTAGTGGGTATACAGCCGGCTACTCGAAAACATGGAGTAGGCTAGGGCCAGAGTCCCACACAAAGGCTTGAAACCTGTGCGTAACGGCATTTCCTCCTGGACAACTACCCGCTATATTGGATCAAAACCCAATTGAACAAGCGGATATCTTGGAATGCGCTGCAGACCGAGTAATATTATTTCAAACGCTCCAAAAAAAAATAAAAATAAAAATAAAATTTACCGCTGGAGCGGCACTCCAGGCCAGAAAAATCCTTCCCAAAAGAAAAGCCATAATCGCACACGGACGAATGACGCTCCTCTGAACCATACCACATTCATACATGGGTTGTCCATTTCGCTGGGGACAGGACTTTGGAGCAGATTGATTGGAACTGTGCCGGTAGAAACCTCTTCCATCGCGGATTTTCAAGCGCGATTTGGTGGTTCCTACGCGGCCGGTTCGCAAGGATCGTCGTTTTCGTGGTCTTGGAATTTCTTTGGGGCCAGCGGCACGACCGGAGGCAAACGTCATGCAGAACAAGAGGGAGGGGTAGTTTTATCTGAAGCTTCTCCCAAATCCAAGGTGCTCCTTTGCAGCATCGTCCAGAATTCACCGCTGATTCGTTGATAGCTCTGTAATCCAGCAAAACTGATCAACGAATACATTCTCCGCAAGGTACTTGTTGACACGCCGTTTTACTCTCCCGGATCTTTTATGAATATCCAGGCCCCGGACGCAACCGTTATTGTGTCGCATGACGATGACTGGTCAGATATCTTGGGAGATGTGTGTGTTCCCATGTCCTTATTCCTCACAAATTTCCTGACATGTTCGACGGTGGTAGGACTCCAATATCGCTTGCCCTGCAGATTTCCTCCAAAGGATTGATGACCAGTTTGCCATCGTGGAAAAAGAGGGTGAGCGTTGAAAGTTTGCTTCATTCAGTGTTCTTCATCTCAGCCCGCAGGTGCAACGTTTCTTGTATCAAAGTCATCACATTCAGGAAGTTCTCCGGCCCTTCCGACTCTGAAAACCGAAATGGACAGTATTCCCAGCAGCTCTGGGTCGCAAATGATTACGGGAAGCACTCGCGTGGCAAAGATGGAGGCGATCCAGGCGGCGAATAACGAGCCCACCTTCCCCGATGCACACCCTGATGCCAAGGGCCAGACCAAGGATGTTGTTAACGATAGCACGAGTGACTCGGCCGTAGAGACTACTGAAGCCCCGGTGAAGCGGAGACTCCTTCGTCCCAGGGCCAGCGGTAGTAGAAGGGCTGTCCCGGCCGCCGCGGGTGAGTGGTCCTCGTCGACCCCCGCGCGGAAGCGCGGCCGTCCGCCCAAGGTACGCTCTCGCCCCTTGTCACGCGTCGCGTCGCACGCTCATCCCATTATTGTAGGAAAAGAAGGACGATGATGAGAAGGACGCCGAAGACGACGGAGACGAAGAGCCCACTCCGAAGCGGAAGCGCCGCCGTCCCCCAAAACCTGCCGCCGCCGCAGACCCAAACGCGGAGCCCAAGAAAAGGGGTCGAGCACCCAAGAAGCGTGGCTGAAGAGGCCTAATTAGGCTCCTGCGAGCGCTCCCAACGCTCTGCCGATGATGTTTCCAACCTCCGCGCGCACCCCCGTCCTTCGCCTCCTATGATTCTCTTTCTCTTCAAAACTTCTTGAATCGGAAAGAAGGTTTAATTCCTTCATTTCGGCAGGTATTGCAGTTTAGTTTAGGATGCGTTACTAAATTTCAATCAAAATAGCATTAGTAGTCAACCAGTAGTTGCGCTCGAGGAAAGCAGCGTCTATCTGCTCTGTTGTGGGTTTCAAACCCACAGGTCTGAAGTTCAACACAAAGTAGCCGGAACACAGGAATCATTGGGCGAGTAATAGTCCACGCGGCGGTGGGAGTTCCTCTGAGGAAGAATGCTTGACGTTGGGAATTCGGGAAGGGTGAAGAAACCACTAGCAGGTTCAAATTTGGTTCAATTTCACCTTTTCCGACGGGGCATGGTGACAGCGAGATTCAGGCCTGTTGCTGCCTTATTGCCCTGCAATAAAAGAAGAGGTGCCGCAAAACCTATAGGAACGAGATCAGGTTGATGCAACAATAATTTTCAAGAGGAGACAGTAACATAACAGGCCGCTAGTCACTCCCTATTGAGGCGGTCGGGTTGGCGCTCAGAATTTCTGCTGATTGCCTCTACAATTTCGACCTCTGAGGGGCTGATTTACTCGATTTCCGACCAAGATTTGGGAGTCAAATGCGTTTTTCTCCCGTCAGCGCAGAAATTCGCTCTTCAGCCTTTTTTTTGCACTGACTCACGCTTCACGCGCGCCCTAAAATCTTCTCGCACTGTCCAGTACAGTCCAAGGTTCCAAAAAAAAATTACCCCCCGATTCTCGAAGGACATGAGTGTTGTAGTATTGATCCGCACCATTCAGCCTACAATGTTTGGCTCGGGTACAAGGTCCCGCACATTTACATATATACAAGGCCCTTTAGTGTAACTGTCCCTTTCGTCGCTTTTCTTCCTACGACGAGTGAGTTCTTGTATATTCCAGTTGTACACGCCAACTCCGTTCATCCTGGGTTGCCACTTAACCAAAAAAAATGACTGACCTACAAAGAGGTACGGCCCGGGGGTAAACACTAGTTGAAGCATCTGGCTATGAGAGACTAAGACTGACCAGTTTTTCCCAAAAGAAACTCTCGCGCGAAGCGCGATTTACTCTATTGCGACGGGGTTCGGTGGCTCACCCGTTTGAAGGTTGTTTCACTCTATAAACTGGACAGAAGTAAGACCTTTTTGGGTCGTTGATTTACTCTATGGTAGATCACCTCATTGGATAATGACCGGGGGCAAACAGAACACAATATTAGAATTTGTCCTTGTTCCAGGAAATGCGCGGTGAAGGACGACGGAGACGAAGAGCCCACCCCCAAGCGGAAACGTGGCCGTCCCCCCAAACCTGCCGTCACCGGAGTCCCCAACGCGGAGCCCAAGAAGAGGGGCCGGGCACCCAAGAAGCCCGTTGAAATGCCCGCGGCTGAAGAGGCCTAATTCGCCTCCTGCGAGCATTCTCAATTCTCTTCCATGATGTTTCTTGCACTCCAGCCTTTGCAATTCTCTTTCTCTTCAAAACTTCTTGAGGTTTTTGTTCATTCATTTCGGCGGCTTTATAGTTTAGTTCAGGATGCATTAGTGTTTACACGGTGAAAAGGCGGGTAGGAACGAGGACGGGTTGATTCACAAATTTTCTGCAGCAGATAGTTTTCGATTTTCCGCCCTCGTGTTTCCTTTTAAGGCATTCCCGCTTTGGGAACGGCACACCCGGCCAACGAGTATTTCGATCTCCGCCGGTCAAGAGTTGTCACACCGGGTAAAGTCAGTGGCAGCGAGCTTGGCAGTGCTCTGCAAAATTGCTGAATCCAGAAATGAAAAGGCATATCCTGATAGAGCGTAAGAGAATTATGTATGAATTTATAATGCTAGATACATGAAGTTTAAATATAACTGGGATACAGCTACACTATAACGAGCCTTATGGGGGCATCAAATAGGGAGCTTGGTGAGAGGGAAGAGGGGTAGAAGAACAGGGGCATGAAGCACTCACGATGACTCGCGCTCCGTCGCGTTTGTTGTGTGAAATATAGCTGCGCATGCACCATGACCGGACAGTGGCACGCGCCGCCGGATGCATGTTCAGCAGTGTTGGTGCAGCGGAGAGTAGAAAGCGGGAGGGCGATTTCGCTGTGAAACAGGTGCAAGGAGAGCTTCAGTGGAATGCATTGCAACGGTGACAAACGCGTCGCGAGACGCATCGCCGGAAAGGTTGGCCGCATCGGCCCAAGAGCTGGCGACCCCAGTGGTTCAAGGAGGCCGCCGTGGATATGGGTTAACACGGAAGATAGAACGTGTCGGCGACGGGAGTGGGGGCGACCGACGAGCCGGTGACGTTGGTGGCATGGTGGGCAGAGGAGAGGATTGAATGGTGTGACCTGTAACACGTCGGGGTTTGAAACTTTCCTGCCGTGCCAACGCGCGCGAATCAAAACTTCCTAATAAGGAGATGCTTAGTCACGAGTACGAGGGCGGAAAGTCAAAGACTGCAGCAGATCGTATTGGTATTTGTCCCTCTTTGGTTCCCAATCTGTTGACGCGCTCCTCACGTGATCAAAAGAACTTTTTTTACCAATAGGTACCATCAACCTCGACTTCGTGCCGGTGGCCTCGGTCTCTCTACTTAGATCTCTCTTTCGACCTTACTGCTGGAGTCAATGCCAGACTGGACCTTGAAAAACCATAAAATCCGTCAACACATTACAAGCTGGCAACAGACGAGGTTTTCTGGGCATTATGCTTACGACCATGAACACGCCGCTATATCACAACATCGACTGGAAGGCGGAATGAGGCGAAGTGGGTGAATTTCCTTGAACCTGAAACTTGGTTCCTGGGAGGCTCCGAACACATTTTTCACGCCCACTGTACATGCCTCCCCTTGGCCCCTCCGCGGGTATTTTTGGCCGGCGGAGCCACCAGATGACGCAATGCGAATCAGCCATTGGGTGGCTCCAATGGCTGCGTCGCAAAGTGGCTAATATTGGGGACCGGCAATGTAACCGACTTTGATGTCCTTCTTTAAAAATTCGTTGATGCAGCCTTAGCCATCCATGTTATGGCCTCGAGTGAAGTGAGAAACATGTTTGCATTTGTCGTCTCCGTGTATTGTCCGGGACAGTTTTTTTTTTTTGCTCCCTCTTGATCCCTTCTGAATTTATTTCTTCGTTTCACCTCAAATTCCCTGCCAAATGAGGTAACTCATAGTAATGTCCCTGAGCAAAAAAAAAAAATCTGTCCCGGACAATACACGGAGACACAGTCCTTATACCATTTCCAATTTTTTTCAAAATTATATAGTAAGTGGCCAAACCTGGGCCGACGTTTTGGACAGAACAAACAAGGAACAAACAGACATCACTTTGGTGGCGGTTGCCGGTCCCCACTAATATTGAAAGATCCGTTGATTTTTGGCCCAATTCTCAGATCATTTTCATATCCGCAGGGGTGAAATACGCCGCTTTAAAATATGTACCAATCTCCTTAGGCGCGCTAAATCTTTGGGCTAATTCTTTCCAAAAAAAAACATACTTCAGGTGTAGGTCCAAGCTGGTGATTACACCCGCATTTTGCGGATAAACTCCCTATCAGGAGGCTTTAATGACTGATTTGTGGTTTTTTTGTCCCTAAACTAAACATCCCGATTAGGAAGGTAAATCAAGCGGCGGTAGGACCTACAACTCTTCGCAATGGAAGTTTTGGATGTGGGATTCAAATGTTCCCCATGCACGGCTTTTGATTGGTACTAGTCCGAGAATTTTCCCACATTTTTCGACCCAAATATAATACTAAATCACACCGGCTTCAAATTAGATGGCAGTTCTCCTTGAGACTGAATTTCAGCGCGATGTTTGTAGAATTGTAGCGAATGTGGAAATTATTGTAGTCGATGTGAACTTGGTCCGAGCGTCAATGAATCTCAGTGGAAATTCCCCGCAGCCTCAAATAATCCCCCGCTGCAACATGCACAGGACCCAGAGATGATCATGAAATCTACAACCAACTGGGACTATCGGAAATGCCACCGCAGCTAAATTGAGCTCATTGTGTATATACTTGCACGAGGCAGAAATACGTCTCAGGTCTCACTTCCAGGTATTTCATTTGGCATTTTGGAATGCAGCTGAATATAAACTCCCAGCGCCCATCGCAAATGGGCTAAAGATCCTTCCCAGATCGACCCAGAACGGGCCTATCGTCGACTCGGAACACACGAAACGTACCGAATGATTTTGTCACGGCGGGCCAGAACTGGCTTCAAACAACTCAGAATAGTATATACTGTATCTGGAAAGAAATGTACCCTGAATGAACTTGCAACTTGAACGGCATGTGTGTAACCGAATATAATTTTTTGACGAATCCGAAATCAATTGAAGTGAATGAGCGTGAATGAATAAATCGCACCAAACTTCCCCGCTGCAACAATTAATTTCGGTCTACAGTTCTAGGTATTCAGAACCGGGGGGACGGACCCCGGCGGTACTAATCGGGCTCTGCGTAGCGGGCCGGATCGGGCTGCAAAATTTTTGCGCAAGCCGTTTCTGCTGCTACTGATGGGGGCCATATCGAGACGAGTTTTTCCAGGGGAGGTGGAGTGACGGGAGTCAAAATGACCGTCGGAGGGGTGGCTATAATAGTTCCCAAGTGGGGTATATAAAAATCCGATGTATAACACCAACTGCGCAAGCCCGAATTCAAAGGTCGGGTTTGTTGGAGAATAACCTAGGAAAGAAATGGAGAAATGGAGAAACGACGCCGCACCCACTATCCAGCGCGCTGCTTGATTCCGCGCAGAAGTCCGGCCTGCGCACATACGGGTCGGCTAGTCAGAATAAAGCGAAAATACGTGTCGCGGCGGGGTGCAAAAGTACGACCCGCGCGCGGTCGATGGGGCTCACACAGACGTCGTACCTATCAGTACGCCAATAATTTCAGCGAGTATACGTAAAATGGAAAATTACTTTGAGTCCAAAAGATGAATAGAAGAAATAATTGGAAAGATGAATGATGAACGAAGAACAGTCGCGCCAATAAAAGACGTCTAAACCTACAGACGGTAAGCATAGAAGCGAAAGAAATAAAGAGACGGCGGCGCACCCACCCAACGCAACTGGTCGGTCTCCATCTTCGCGCCGAGGGGGGGAAGACTTACGTGCACGGGGTGTGAGTTGGCATGGAGTAAAACGCGGACAATGCAAGATAGCCGCACCGCAGAATTTGAATGCAGGACGACGCGCAGTCAGACTGTCACAGAACGCACCGAGCGTGGAATGTCCTTGTCACCACACCAAGAACCCCAAATCGGGGTGCGAAGTCCACCCAAGAAAAAAGAGTAGTCCCCCCCAAAAAAAACGGGCAGAAAAAGATGGGTAGAAGGAAACACGCTGTCCTCGCTAGCACACCCAAGAAAAGTAGTACTAAACCTCGTGCAGATGCGCAGACTCAACCAACACGCAGACCCCACCTGAAACCTCGCGCACGGTCAAGCCGATACCTGGCATGCAAGCGTCCAGACTAACAGACAATATGCATGGAGTGCTGTCTTGGCATGCATGAGCGCATTCAAGGGTTTTCCGCTATAAATCAGGATGTTGCATATGCTGGCCAATGCATGGATGCCAACAGTTGTAGGGTATCCAATGCTTCCTACCATAGAATAGGCTGTTTGATAATACTCGAAGGCACCCGCCAAATCGGACTTTCTAAACTGGAAGTGGAGTCCTAGATCACGGTACCATCGGGCTGGGGAGATATTAGTTAGATGAACACAATGACAGTGACTATTTCTTACCCTGTTCCAGCAGAGCTTTTGATTTGAAATGCTGAGTGCCTCGGGTGATGTCGTTATTGAGATCCAGCGCAGGCAAATACTCAGAAGTGCTCAGTAGCTCAATAAGATATTCCCCGAAAATTGGATGGCCTTTCCAGTGCAGCATTTGCCCAGAAAGCTGCAGCAAAAGCAGTGAATATGTGTTGTGTGCTCGTCCATAGAATCCATTGAGAAACAGGATGCTCCTCAGATTCTGGATAAAATCAGGCCCCTGTGGTTCAAGTGCATCATAGAAAACCATGTTGAAATTGCCTAAATTTCATGAAATTTGAGGGTATATATCTGCAACATTCAGATCCCTGAATTGGTTCCAAAGATCAAGGATTTGATGGAAGTGTTGCCATAGCTTCAGCTTCAATGCAGTTTCGGGCAGATGCATAATCAAGATATGTTCTTGGATTGGAACCAGAACTTTGAGATGTTGATCCTGGCCAACAAATGCAAGGGTTGTTTGAATCAGGGTGGCCATGCAGGCCAGAATGTCAGGAATTGGCAGTTTGGCCTGCACTAAATCGGCATCTGCAAGGCCATCTGGGAGCAAGGCCAGAATGCTGAGCAACTCCTGGGCAGCTGAGGTCATCTGGGAGTTGGTATATGACAACATGATGGGGATGTCCAGGTTCGATCTCTGGTCATACCCTTCAGAAAGCATCCGGGTACTTTCTGATTTCCAACAAGAAAGTGCCTCGGCACATCCTTCAGAACCAGCAACGCTTGCAATGAGGCTGACTGCCAGTGGAAGATTCCTTGTCAGTTCAAGCAGTTTGTTTATGCTGGCATCATCATGGCCTTCATATTTTTAAACCTATTCTACATGTATTCCTCAGAAAATTTTTGATTTGAGGTTGAGGCAGTGCTTAAAAAATGTGTTCTGAACAATACATGTAGAATTAATTATCATGATTTTTCACTATGTCAGAGTTTGACGGGATGATTTTATATGAGGTACATCCATCACCACTCGGATTTTTGGCAGTGCATCCCGATTGGGGCAGCACGGTGATGCCATCAAATTACCGTCGCATTGTGAGTGGCCACTCTCATGCAACCTGCGATGTGTTTAAACCATATGCGGCCTATTTCCGGCTGAAAATCAGGGGGAAAATGAAGATCCATCCACTCCTGAGACCATTTATCCCTCACTCCAGATCTTCCAAATATATAAAATATGCTACTCATGCCATATCTCGAATATATAGATATGTTGGGAGTCGTGGATTTCGAATTATTAACTTGCATGAAACTTTGATTTGCCTTCACCACACAATTCAGACAACACTTAATCACAATTGATGTGGGTGCAATAAAATAAATAAATAGCAGGCTACATGCTGGACAAGAGGCTATGATCTGGACAAGGCATGCTGTGCACACTAAGAACAGGTGGGTATGTATTTGTCCAAATAGGAAAAAAAAAGATTGAAACCAAAACCTGACTATCCGAGATCCCAACTGCAATTCAAACCAAGACTCCCTGAATCCCCTTGTTCCCAATTTCGCTTGCTTGAGCCAATTTGTCCGCTTCCTCCTCCTCCTCAGTGATGTATGCCTCCTCCGGTACACTAACCTCCACATGCAATTCTGAAAGTCGCTGAAGCTGTTCCTCATACTCAGCCAAAATGGCGGAGTCAACCTCTGCTAGCTTCACATCAATCTTGACTATATCCTTCATCTGGGAAGACCTTTTGAACAGGGGTCTGGCTGTCTTCCACAATTCAACCGCCTTCATGACCTCTCCACAATTATGTAGGATATCAGCAATTCGAACCATACAGTCTGCCCTCCAGCGATGGACATCCATGAAGCTGAATCCATTGAGAGCAACCTTGAATAGACTGAGTGCAGTTTCATCATCACCTTGGGCAGCAAAAATCTGGCCAAGGCATCGGAATGCTTGCATTGTCTGGCACTTGTCCTTGCACTTTAAAGCCAGTCCAAGGAAGATCCCGGTCCATTGCAGCGTAGTTTGGATGTCATTCATACCGGTGGAAAGATCTCCAAGCCTTTCTGAACCATAGAGTGCCAGATCTATTGCGATGTCCTGGGATGATGCAAAACATTTTTCAAACATTGCACTCGCAGTTTCAGGAGCCCCATCATGACGGCAGAGTTCAGCAACTACATAATCAGCTATGAGACTTGTATATCTGCCAATATACCCATACAATGCCTTCAAATGAGACTGAGCCATGGCTAGATTTTGGTGAATTATTTTGGAGTCAGCACCAGTAGCAATATCAATGAAAGCGATGTTCAAGTTTGCCACGATGGCTTGATATGAAGTTGGCTGGCAGCTGGATGCAATGGCAACTTGCAGGTTACGAGATTGCAGATACTCGGATTTTACAAGGTGTATCTCAGCCTGGTGATTTGTGATGGAAATATTCAATGCATTTTGTTGTTGACCAATAGTAGCCAGGATGTGTCTGGTTTTTTGCAGAAGACATTGAGCATGCCCATAGTTTGCCAATAGTGTGTGACAGTTTCCTTGAAGCCAGAGAGACCATGCTTGTGAATAGATGTCCCCAATGTGCTCAGCATATCTATGTGACTCTTTGGCATGAGTGAGTGCACTCAAGGGTTGTCCAGCAACAATCAGGATGTGGCATATGCTGTTCAAAGCCTGGAGGCCAACAGTGGTGGAGTATCCAATACTTTCTGCCAGAGAATAGGCTCTTTGATAATACTTGAGGGCTCCCACAAAATCTGACTTTGCCCCCCAGAAGTACATTCCCAAAGCACGGTACCATCGGGCTGGGGAGATATTGGTTATATGAACACAACAGCAGTGACCATGTCTTACCCTGTTCCAGCGGAGCTTTTAATTTGAAATGCTGATTACCTAGGATGATGTCACTGTTGAGATCCAGATCAGGCAAATATTGAGAAGATTCGAGTAGCTGAACAAGATATTCTCCAAATATTGGGTGCTCTTTCCAATGGGGCATTTTCTCCGCAAGCCGGAGCAGAAGGGGTAAATGTGCCTCCCGAACCCGACCATAGAAATGATTAAAGAACAGAATGCTCTCAAAATTCCGGACAATATCTGGTCCCTCTGGTTCGAGCCCATCATTGAGAACAGTGTTCAAGTTGCCCAAATTCCGAGAAATTTGAGGGTGTATATCTGCTACATTGAGATTCTTGAACTGGTTCCAAAGATCGAGAATTTGATGGAAGTGTTGCCTTAGCTTCAGCTTCAATGCAGTTTTGGGAGGATGTGTACTCAGGGTATGTTCTCGGATTGGAACCAGAACTTTGAGATGTTGATCCTGGCCAACAAAGGCAAGGGCCGTTTGAATCAGAGTGGCCTTGCAGGCCAAAATATTGGGGATTGGGAGTTCAGCCTGTACCAAATCAACATCTGCAAGACCATCTGGGAGCAAGGCCAGAATGCTGAGCAACTCCTGGGCACCCGGGGCCATCCGGGAGCTGGTATATGACAACATGATGGAGATGTCCAGGCTTGATCTCTGGTCATACCCATCTGAAAGCATCCTAGTACTCTCCAATTTCCAACGTGAAAGTGCCTGTGCACATCCTTCAGAACCAGCAACACTTGCAATGAGATTGATTGCCAGAGGAAGATTCCCTGTCAGTCCAATGAGTTCTTTGATACTGGCATCATCATGACCTTCATCAGCAACTTCAATGAATGTCTGCCGGGCAGCCACATTGGAAAGTGGTTCAAGAGGGGCCAAAAAGGGGCGGGTCCATTTGACTTTGCTTGGTCGCTCTGCACCTCTCAGGGTGATCTACAGCAGGTTCAAGGTATTGTTTAATAAACCCAGAATTATCACTCACGATGAGACCCAAGTGGGGGACATCAGTCAGGAGAGATAGGAACTCTTCAACTTCAGAGCGAGATGAAAGGCTTTCCCAAGGGGTCTCCAGATTATCGAGGACTAGAAGGGAAGGAGGAGCATGGGAAAAGTAATGGGCAATCTTTTTTGACATGTTTGAGCCCTTCTCCAGCCCAATGTGAGCTGCAATTGTCACTGCCAACTCAGTGCAAGTGGGGCTTGAGTGGCATGGAATAAAGTATCGACATGAATACTTGGCTTCCACTTGTGGATTATGGAGGGCTGCTGTGGCAAGGCTGGTCTTTCCCATACCACCTGTACCCAGGATGGCAACATGGGCAGAACTCTGGAGGAGTACATTGACCACATCCTTCAGCTCTGATTCACGGCCATGGAAGATTTTAGGAGATGACGGGAGCAGACTAAATGATCCTGAACTAATGTAAAAATCAGCCACTGTGGATTATTACACCCCTCAATAACAGACCTATTGCCGGAACTTGAAAGAGTCCCAATCACCTGAATAGGAAACATAAGCTGGGAAAGCGGAGTCTGATTTGAAATTACAACTAACAGAGGAGCGATCCGAACTGCTAAGGTCTGGATCCGCATTGAGAAGTTCCATAAGCTCATTGTGCTGCTGTTTTGCATCCTTTTTCACATTCCCTATCTGAGAGAGTGTTGAGGCCCGAGATCTGACCTGAATGAATTTCAGTATTGAGATCACAAATGCATCGGGATTCAATGGCATCAGATGTACCCTGAATATTCCAATGGCCTTGTTGAGTTCCTCCTTACACATTTCCAATTTCCCGGAATTATCAGGCTGCTTGAACAGTTGCTTGATCATTCCCATTTTATGTTGTGCTTTCAGACAAGTGAAGATCTTCTGAAGTGTTCTGCCAGAATGTCTCACTGTGGGCCATCCAGAAAAATGCAATGACAACATACTCGGTGAATTTTGCAATGTCATACAAGAGTGCCATTGGAAGCACCCCTTTAATTTCCGACGTGGAGCACAGGCTTGTGATAGCACAAAGGATCTCGTGGATTTGTTCAACTATTATCATCCACTCATCCCTGTTGAACCTGACAGTCTATATTTATCTTCATGAGCAAGTTATTTTTTACTAACCCTAGGTCAGACTTACCTCGACACATTTCAGAATTGACAAAGTCAACGCTGTAGCTGAGGATAAGAAGGGAATCTGGAATGATCCCGCAATCTGGTCAACAGTGTTAGCTGCCACTGTTGTATACTGGATTAGATTCTTGAGATGTGTGGGCACTTTCATGGGTTGGGATCACGTAGTACAAAGCCAAAACTCTGTTCCTCTTATCTATCCTACGGATGATGCTGTACAGCACGTTCAAGATTGCTATCAACAGATACACCAGTCTATGTTTATATATATTTTGATGTGTGCTTCGTATAGACACTATTCTTCTACCGGCATCCTTAGCATCATGTGTACAGGTTTGCGGATCTGTTCATGTTCCGCACCGAAAATAGACCATATGTTTCACGTGTAGCTAAAAGGAAAGGTGAGAATACTACTTGAATTCCGGTGAACTTCCATTCCACCGTTACATACATCAGCATCTCAACCCGAGTTGACAAGGGAGCAAAGATAAAAGACAACAGAGCTATGTGGCCATCCGCGGATGATCAGCAACAGCTGTTCAAGATTGCTATCAACAGATACACCAGTCTATGTTTATATATATTTTGATGTGTGCTTCGTATAGACACTATTCTTCTACCGGCATCCTTAGCATCATGTGTACAGGTATGCGGATCTGTTCATGTTCCGCACCGAAAATAGACCATATGTTTCACGTGTAGCTAAAAAGAAAGGTGAGAATACTACTTGAATCCCGGTGAACTTCCATTCCACCATTACATACATCAGCATCTCAACCCGAGTTGACAAGGGAGCAAAGATAAAAGACAACAGAGCTATGTGGTCATCCGCGGATGATCAGCAATATCTGTCGCCTGAGCTTCTTAAGAAAGATGGGGTCGCAGCAGAAGGATTCAGCCGTAACGGTCAATGATCAGTTTCGACTGCATTATCTGATGATTGTTTCAATGACCGGGGAGGTTAGGAGGCATATTTGATAGCTTTCTGTATTGGTAGATAGATAGTAGATGCACATTGAAAGGGCACTTAGACGATAGAAGGACCGTGCAGATGAGATGCATGGGCATTCTGAGGAGCAGAAAAAGAGGTGGAACGCGACAAAGGAAGCCACATCCAAATGTGTAAACCTCTGGTGTCTCCCACATTGCCAGCGGAACCGAGTGCGTTGGGGCCCGTGCCTCAGGTAATTGTGTTCTACAAAGAACCATGCGTTCCGGCAACGCGTGGGGCGATCAGAAGGGTCTGAGAAAAAGAATCACAGGTGGGATACTCGTTATTAATGGGTTTTAATATCTTTGATGTTGGAAATCCACTGGATGGGACGAAAAATAACCGTATACGGCGAAGAGACGCGGGAATAATGTTCCGGCACAAAATATTGAAATACCCGGAGCACACAGCTCAGATCGCGCAATCATTCGCGCGTAATATTGGCAAAATAAATACTTCTGTCCTACAACCTCATCCCCGAGTTAGCGCCGGTGGGTATGGCGAGAAAGGGAAACACGGGGGTAATAAATGTCGTGGTACCCTCGCATCCATTCGATACCCCACGACGCGAAGAGCTGGGCCACTACGAGCAGGAAGGCGGGTGAACGTCAAAGAAAAAATTAGAAGTCGCACAGCCCGTCGCCCATTTTTGGCGTCACCGCGAGCAGCTGCCACTTGAGTTTTGCACAGCTAAAAAATAAAAAATAAAACCTCGCCCTATGTCCGCCCACTAACTAACGAAAACAAGAAACCAAAATAACAAAAAGGAAGAAAAACGAAAAAAAGAAAACACGCCCCAAAGCCTTCAAGTGCGTCACCAACGCACCAGTCCCGAACAGCCGAGAGGGGACCCGCATCCCATCGTCCCGAGAGCTGGGTGTCTTTCCGTGCGCGAATACGCACGTTATATCTACCAGCGAGCCAAGAATGTAATGAATACGAACGTGGGCGCGGGAAATTAATTTAATTGGAAAGGAGAAACGAAGTCAATCAATGCGCAAACACAAGTCAAAAGTCGCGGATGGTTAAAATGGTACAAATGTACCGATATCCAAATACGCGCAACCCAACAAGCGATACGCATAGCCAGGAAAAAGTGAAATGAAGAAACCGGGGGGGAAGCACAAGCCCACCCACCATGAAAACAAAAGGCCACGCCGAGAAGATCCCAGAAAAAAGAGAGAGAACGAAACAGCGCACACATGCAACCTAACTGCTTGATTTCAGCGCAGAGGCCCACCTACGTGACGCGAATCGGCGGGCGGATCTGTTATCCCATTAATAATCATGAATGGATATGCACAAAACGAAGAATATTTGATTTAATTGAAAACGAAGAAAGGAAGAATTAACGGGAAAGAAGAATAGGAATAAAGGAATGAATAGTCGCGCCGAGGGACAGACAGCAATAGTTGCACCGAGGTGCAGCCAGTCAAACGTCGAGCACGGCGAAGATTATACGTCGACATCCAGACGTGCAGTGCAACCCAACAAGGGATGTGCAAAAAAAGCGAAAGAAGGAAAGAAAGGAATGGAGAAAGAACCCACATACCCATCTCGCAGCTGCTAGATCTCCGCGAATATCTCCGCCTGCGTCGAAGAGGGGCAGGACCTGTGGCCGCGGTGTTAGTTAGAAGGGGAAAAACACACCGAGGAGGACGACGTACGATAGACGCGGTTGTCTCATCTTGGAGCGCCGCGGAACAAGCCCGCTGATCGCGACTTGCCCCATGCACAAATCGCACCCCACATCGGTGCACGCAACACCTTCACGGAACCAACGCACCGAATCGAACCCCGGCTGCCATTACTTACTCCCAACATCCACTCCCTGCCGAGTTCAATACAACTCCCGCTGGCCCACGGGCTGCGGCGTGCGTGCTGCAGTAGATGTAGTTACCACAGGCCGCACCCAGGAAAGTACCGGTTGTACAGTGCAAGTGTGCGTTGCGCTTGCTCGGGATCCTGCTCAAACTCGTTGATGATTCTCCAAAAGAACTCTTCGTAGTTGAAGTTGCCGTCCATCTTGTTCCATTCCTGGGCAGAGGAGAGAGCGAAGCGGACCTGTAATAGAATAGTTAGCACATATATATAAGGGTGAGGGACATACATTACCTGACAAGCGATGTAAGCAATCATACGTATGGTGAAAGTCGTCGCACCCATGATGGCCGCGTTCGATGCCTTGCCTTTGTGATATCCATCGCCCTCCAGTGCCGACGCGGGGCCCATGAAGATCGCTTTAGATGACTAGAGAATGTGAGTAGAGAGCTAAATCTATATGGAGGATCTCACCCGTAGCATAACAGGGCCAGTACAAAACGTGTCGAGCGCTGAGGTGTCGTCGGCCTGACCGAATGGGAACAGAAACCGAGGAAGTTGGTCGCCTTTGAGATCCCTTGTGCCAGAAGCGATGGCGTCGTAGGTACTACCAAAGAGTCAATAGAATACACAGAGTAAAAGAGGAACAGGCATACCTTTGATTAGCGTCGTATTCAAGCGGACACAAGAGCTCTGCAGTGGTGGGGTGATTGAAGCCGCGAGGCGTCTTTGAGGCACCAGAGATAGCGGGGGTGAGCGCGGTCTTTGGGTCCAGGGTGAGCCAAGCGAGAATACGAGTCTTGAGGGTACCGGTGTCGTCGGAGCGGGCACTTTCCATGCCCTCGGTGATCTAAAGACGCGTCAGGGCAGTCGTCACAAGTCTGAATAACATACCTGACGAGCAATGGCCTTGATCAAGTTGGCATCCTTGGCATTTTCCAGCAACAGCTCGTGGAATCCGGGAAAAGATTGCCAAATGGACCGCCACGACTCATTACGGCGTTTCCATCCGAGCCTGAGGAATAGGTTAGAGGAGAACAAAACAGTAGTGAATATCTACGCGCGTTTCCTCCGGCTCGTCCCCTTCGAGCGCAGCGTCATCGGCGAGACGGCGAGAGATGGTGTGGTAGATGTTGTCGAAGGGTCCGATATAGCGCATAGTTACCCGCCCTACGCCCTCGTAGCTTTGAGAAGGAAAGGAGGTTCCGGCCCTCTTGGATTTCTTGGCAGCGGGCGCGTCGTTTTCGAGCTCATCGTCGGAGGGAGTGTCATCGCTGAAAGAGAGTTAGGCGTGACAAACTAACAGTGAACAACAAGTGCACATACCGCTTCTTCTTGTTTCGTCGCCTCTTCTTGGATGAAAACCCGGCTACAATCTTCTTGAGGCTTTCGAGCTCAGCAAGGGCCTTCTGGTGTTCAAGACTCGGGATCTGCGTCGCATCAGCGGCATTGCTTGTACTTGTACTGGGGTTAGACTGGACTGGTGCGGCTGGTGTGTTAGTCGCGTCGCCCAAAGGACTGGTCGACATTGAAGAGGCTACTGCGAGAGGTCAGTTCCAGTGGGAGAGGTAAGGTACATCCAACTTACTGGGGCAGACTACCGGGGCAGATTGTTATGGGAGGGAGCAAGTGATCTGGATTGCGTTCTCGCTTGGCCCCGTCTTTTATTATACAAATTCACAATCCGAACCACCACTTATCGCCATCACGTGTGCGTAGCACCAGTATCCATCAAGCCGTCGCGAGCACATGATTGGGCTAGACTTAATCCGTCACTTCAACCAAGTCGGACTTCGCTCTCTCTGCCATGCCCTACTTGTTCCTCACCAAACGCACAGGAGACCTTGGAGAGCCAGGCCAGCCTTGGGAGGTAAGAGACTGTATTTACTCTGAAGGTTTCTCATTGCATTTGGTTCCGTGTTTCAGACCGGGGCACGCGGACGCTGGCATCATAGCGAGCCCGCACCCGGGCGCCGCTTGCTGCCTTTTCCTAACAGCCCTCTCGATAATAACAAGCAGCCCGCGGTGAGCATTAATGGAGCAAATACAAGTACTTTCTCGTATTATCTGCGAGCAAACTAACATTCTCTTTATAGGAAGACAACGACTCGGAAGTTCCTGAGGGCGTGGGAATTCCGGAACTTGGCCATCTATATCGTCCATACCTCGCAATCTCTCAAGTACTTCGAGAGACGCGTATTGGCTTCATACTCACCGACGAGGTCGGGCTCACATCCCTGCATTCCATTCAAACACTCATTTAATCATTCACAGGGCGGTGTGATGTATCAGAAATATAGTCGCTTCTGGATTCGTCCGCGCAGTCAGCTGCCGGACATCGAGCAAGCAAGCCCCGAATTCGTCAGAAAGGAGTGGAACAGTAAGTCTTGCACCCCAGCGCCTGCGTGGATCGAAGACGACAATTTTCTGGCCTCTTGGGCCGTTGAAACCCTTCAATCTTGTGTCCGTATCGCTGCCCATTGTGCCAAGAAGGACTCTAACTCGGAAATCGTGCGGGCTTTTGTTGGGCGGAAGTAAATTAGCTGATACTTATCTCTCAGGCAACCGATCTTCGGAACTGGGCGCACCGCATGACTGTAAATGCACGTTGTCTTGCTTTTCCTGCGCAGCACTGATACTTTATACAGCCGGATGTATTTGAGCAAGAAGGTGGCACTTCTAGTCGCTCAGACGACCTGTGGCCGCTTTCCACGCCCACGAAATGCCGAAAGCGCACGTTGGAGTCTACGCGTACCCGTGCACAGCGCGTCGGTATGCAACGTACTAAATGGCATCTTTGAAATACAATATAGTTTGATGGCGCTCCACTGGCAATTTGTCAAATAAGTCTCGCTTTTTACCCTCTCCTCCACGTTCATGACTTGCCCGATATGCGTTTAATCTTCTGGTGGCTCTTGATACTTATGGTCAAGGTCTTCTGCGTTGCGCCATGCACCCGCTGGTTCACGGACACTCGCGAACTCCATATCCACCAAAGCAGCTGCGCACATGTCAAAGCCGCTGATGCTGCATCTGCTGCATTGGCGCAATCCGCTCCGGATGCTCTCAGCTCCTACAAGGAGAAGATGCAGCGCAAGAAACGGAAACGCGAAGAAGAAGCCGCCGCCGCGCAACCTGTAGCCGGCCCCAGCTTCGATATCATGGACACAACGCCGAGCACGGTATTATTATTATTATTCTCTTAACAATTCACTCAATATTCCTGTAGACGTTCGATGATCCTATGGATTTCCGGCCTCCTTCACCCCCTCCTCCCGCTCCCTCTCCCGTCCTCACCGCTGCAGGACGACCAATACGGGCAAAGCGCAAAACATGGAAGCTTTTACAGCAGCTGCCCGAACCACCTCTCGTAATTGTAGATGCGGCGCCTCCCGATCCGCTCCCTGAAGCTGCCCCTCCCGAACCGTTATCAACTTGGGTCTGGCGATCGATCCGGACCTCTGCGAACAGCTTTGGTCTCTTCCGCGAATATCCGTCGGTCCCCACGTACAACCCAGACGAATGCGTGGCACTGGGAGATCTCTCGGATGTTCCCGGCACGCGCCGCTCTAATACCTCGACATTGCCACCGTCAGCCAAGACACCATTTCCTCCTTCGAGCTTGACAGCCCCCACGGCTCCTGCCACGCTTGATTCCCCACTCGATCCCCAACCACCGTATACCGGCCCATTCCGCAACAGCAGTGTTTATGGCTTGATGGATTGGCTTTGGACCGGGTCGGCTTCGAAATCGATCCAAGAAATGAATAAGCTGGTCGATTTCTTGAAGTCCTCAAAGTTCTCGCAAGCCGATATCCAGGATTTCGACGTGCAGCGCGAAACGGCGGCTTTTGACGTGCTTCTCGAGTCCCCTGACGCCGACAATCCCGCGGCTGCTAGGGATGGATGGCGGCAGGTTTCTGTTGACATTTCTGTTCCTGATGGACTCCCACACGCTTCCGAAGCTGAGGCGCCGGTTTTCACGGTGCCTGGCCTCCATTATCGACCGCTAGTGGAGGTTATCAAGTCCGCTATTCGCGACGCTGGTGCCCGCTGCTTTCATTACACTCCGTTCAGGCAGTTTTGGGCAGGAGCACCGGATCAGCCACCCCAGCGCATTTACGACGAAATCTACTCATCGGAGGCGATGGCCGAGGCTCACACCACACTTCATAAACAGCCCCGCGAGCCCGGCTGCATGCTCGAGCGAGTCATTCTCAGTCTGATGTTCTGGTCCGATTCGACTCATCTCGCGAGCTTCGGGGATGCGTCATTATGGCCGTTGTATATGTTCTTCGGAAATCAGTCCAAATGGCTTCGCGTGAAGCCTCGTTCCGACCTGTGTCATCACGTCGCCTATTTCCCCAAGGTATAGGCCCCTCAACCCAATTTTTCTCTACATATACTCACGTGAAATTTCACAGCTGCCCGACTCCTTCACCGACTGGTTTCAGAAGCTGACCGAGAAATCACCTCCTCCTGATGTGTTAACTCACTGTAGACGCGAGCTCATGCATGCTATCTGGCGCCTCATCCTTGATGATGAATTCCTTGAGGCGTATGAGCATGGGATTGTCATCAAATGCGAGGATGGCATTTTCCGCCGATTTTATCCGCATATTTTTACCTACTCCGCAGATTACCCAGAGAAGTACGGCCATTTTTCTTTAAATAATTATTGTGGCACGCACTTACGTCCATTCTTGCCACAGGATCCTCCTCGCCACGGTGAGGAACTTGGGGAAGAATCCGTGTCCGCGTTGCTTCTTGCCGAAGGAGGAAATACCAAATCTGGGCACTGTTCGCGATGACAAAAAACGCAAAACACTGGCGCGTACCGATGACCCTATTCGCCGTGGACGAATTGAGCGTGTCCGCACTTGGATTTACCAGTTGGGTTACGCTGTCAAGTCGGCCGCTGTGGAGCGATACCTGCAACCTTGGTCCTGGACACCGACTTCAGTTCGTACTATTTCTTGTCCGTGCTGATGTTCCTCTTAATACATCCTTTTTCGCAGAATGCATTCTCCGATCGCTTGTCCAAATTCAATTTCAATCCCTTCGCGATGCTGGTACCGGATTTTATGCATGAATTTGAGCTCGGTGTATTTAAATCCTTCTTTATACACGTTCTTCGCATCCTCAATGGAAATATGGCAATCGTCGAGCTGGACAGACGGTAGTTATTTCTGTTTCCCATACGGAGCTACTTGAGCTCATCGAACACAGATTTAGACTTATACCCACTTTTGGCCAATCAACGATCCGCCGGTTTACCTCCAACACTTCTGCACTGAAGAAAATGGCCGCGTGGAATTATCAAGCGATACTTGTCGTCAGTCGCTGCCGCTGTAGTTATCCGCTTGCTGATGCACGACTTATTGCAGTGCGCAATCCCTGTTGTCGAAGGCCTTCTCCCGGAGCCGTACAACACGGAAATTCTCGCGCTTTTTTTCACGTTCGCAGAGTGGCACAGTCTGGCGAAGATGAAAATGCACACAGATTCTTCGGTTAGCCTACTGGGAGTGGCCACGACAGAGATTGGGCGGCTTCTACGTCGATTCAAGAACGTCATCTGTCCAAACTTCAACACCCACGAGCTTCCATCCGAGGAAGCGGCGCGTGGCCGGCGGCAAGCCAAGCAGGCCGCGACTGGCAAGGGGAAGGGAAAGGGGAAATGTAAACGCAAAGCTCCTGCTGCCGCTGCAGCACCCGCCGGCCCGAAGAAGAAGAAGGAATTCAGTCTGCTAACCTACAAACTCCACGCCCTCGGTGATTACGTGGCCTCGATCCTTTGGTTTGGCACCACCGACTCGTATTCGACTCAACCGGTATGTTCTCGCTAGATGGCCCGTCAATTATGGACTGATTTAAATTTAAATTTAGGGAGAGCTCGAACATCGGCGCGTGAAACGGTTTTACGCGCGAACCAACAAGAACCGTGCCGTTAGACAAATGACTCAGCTTGAACGCCGTGAGTCTTCCCTTCGTCGTATCAAAATACGAGCTGCGGTACATTCGCGCCTCTTCGGTCAGAGCAGAGCGACGCCGGACTTTCAGGGCCACAAGAAAAAATTCCTTAAAAAGCAGAAGACCTTCGTCCCTTTTGCGGAATCTGAAGCGCTTCCCTACACGCCGCCTGAGCAGCATCATCACATCTCTGCGTCCCGCAACACCTCACACCACATTGCGTCTTGGCTAAACGAGCAGGGCGATGATCCCGCTACTCGGGTGTGCTATATTTATCCTATTTCGCCCAGTCGCACTCTGATAATGCCTACAGGACTTTTTACCTAGGCTGCGCGAGCATCTTCTGAGCCGTATAACCCATCCTGAGTGGTCTGGGGATGGTAACGAATTTACGCCGCTCGAACAGTCAAAGCTACTGTTTCGCAATGATCGAATATATCGTCACAAAATCCTGCGCATCAACTATACTACCTATGACGTACGGCGCGGCCAAGATTCCTTGAATCCCCGAACCCATTCCGACATTATGACGCTCGCTCCTGAGGGCGCTTCCCACCCGTTCGCCTATTCCCAGGTGATTGGTGTCTTTCACGCGGATGTGGTCCACAACGTTGCAGGCGCAGCTTCGACGCCTCAGCGCATGGAATTTCTTTGGGTCCGGCACTATCGCGTGGATCCCACTTGGCGTGGCGGCTTCAAGCGTAGACGCCTCCATCGCGTCGAATTTCTTCCTGATACGGATCCCCTCGCTTTCGGCTTCATCAACCCCGATGAGGTTATTCGCGGTGCGCATGTTATCCCCGCATTTGCACATGGAACTACCAGTGATCTGCTGGCTCCCGATTCCATTGGCCGTTTACCTCGAGAAGGATTGAGAGATGACGAGGACTGGCGGTATTATTACCTGAATTTGTACGTTCTTTGTCTTCTTTTCTTAATCTTACCAAGCGTAACAAAAATTGCAGCTTCGTCGACAGGGACATGTTTATGCGCTACGTAGGCGGCGGAGTTGGCCACTATCGCGTGGACATACCTACCGACGAGGACGACATTGATACAGCGGGACAGCGTGACGAAGAGCCTGAGCTTGACGAGTTCCCAGTGGCTCTGGCCGGCATTCGCCTCGAGGTCCCGCCGGTCACTCCACCTGTGGGCCCGGAGAGCACGGTGGTGGTTGCCGATGCCGACGAGGAAAATTCTGACTCCGCCTCCTCTTCGTCGGAAGAGTCGGAGCCGGACGATGGTGCGGATGGTGGCGAGGCTGGAGACGGTGATGAGGCACTTCCCCTGGGTGATGAGGACGACGACTACGACATGGGGCCAGAGGACGGCGAGGGAAGCGACGATGACGAAGTAGAGGAGGGATATGCGCCGCTCTAGATATATTGTTATGCTATATTTAATGCGCCGTCTGCCATTTTTATTTAATTTGTTTCTAATGCAATCCGAGGAAAGAACTGCCTTCTGCAGCCTTGCAATGGCAATATCTGGCATTATGAACGCCTTGCATCCTCACGAAAGGCGCAGACATTGCCTGATATAGCCTTGCCAACCCAATAAGGCAAGACATTCCACATCAGGCCATAACAGATATTTCCGGATTTGCTGATGGTTGGGCGTAGGCGGAACCAACGCATTCCCGGACCTTCACCGGAAGCACAAATGGGTCGCACCGAGGCGGAGCGACTCGCGCAGCCCTTGCCCTGGATTGAATACGTGCGTCGCAGTGTTTGGATACTGTGTGCTGCGTTGATACCATTTATTCAGCCTCGCAAACCACGGCTACCTTCCGCACAACGGCCGGAATATCACGATCCCGATGATCATGGACGCCGTGCTCGGTAGGTTGTTGGGTGGCACGTTTGCGATGGTTCACTGAAACCATGTTAATCAGAGGCATTCAACGTGCATTGGGACACGATTCTGCTCGCTGCGAAGTTTTCTCTCTTCTCGGGTGAAGACGCGTCTTCCTTCCAGGCGATGCGTCTCGATGCGCTGTCATTGTGCGTTCCCCGATATATGATTTCTATTTTAGTTACTCATTCACCCACGCTCAGACACAACCTCGTCGAGCACGACGCTTCCATCTCGCGGAACGACTTCGGTTTGGGCGATCACATCAAGTTCAACGAGTCGGTCTACTCAGTCCTTGCGAACTCGAACCCGGGCAAGGACTACTACGAGCCCTTCTCCTCGGGCCAAGTGCAGCGCGACCGGCTGGCAGACTCGAGGGCACGGAACCCGAACCTCGTCAACACTGGGAAAGAGTTCCAGCTCCGCAGCCGCGAGACTGCGCTCTACCTGAGCATTTTCGGTAGTGGCCTCGACGGACTCGCGCCGAAGAAGTGCGTCGTGTTCACAATTCACAAGTCTGAGTCCTATCTGATCTCACCTTACCGTAGATTCGTCGACGTTTTCATCCGTGAGGAGCGCCTCCCCATTGCTGAGGGGTGGAAGAAGTCCACGACGCTCATCACCGCCGCCGGGCTGGGAAGGATCATCCAAAATGCCTCCGAGTGGACTCGGACCCAGTCCTGCGAGCCGCTCATTTTGGGTCCCAGTGTCACTCTTTAAGCATTACTAACTACAGCCGGTTTACTCCCGGTTTCACTTTCTTTTTTTGCCACCATTAATAACGCAAGTCTTATAATTGAATCGTGGCCCTATTAATTAAGCCATCTCCAGTATTACATATATGTAAATTACTGCAGTTGTGTCAGTGCGTCTAAAGTCCGCAGATCTATAAGTATAGTAAAGGCTGAACGCAAGTACCCTACTCGTGAAAAATACCAATCTGTAACTGCGCTCATGTATGCGGCTCGGTTTTAACAGGCTGCAGGGTTCGTTATAGAGAGTAATTTCTTGCAGCCATTAATGTTCACATTATCTTCACGCAAATATTCAGTAAATAATGCTTCGCGTCAGTACTAGTCCTTAGAATAGCTCCGAGCTGCAGTAGTGCGCCTTCAAACCTGTCGAGCGAGGGAGACCAATTTTGGTATTTCCATAACCACGTCTTGTTGGGCCTCAGGCAACCATCCAGTATACGTGAGAAGAAGATACCTTTGAAGATGCGACGCGATGAGATGGAAGCGCATAACTGGCTTGATTAGGCACGAGGGCCATGCGAAGGTGTAACGGCCGCACGAGGAGAAATTGAAGGGCACGGATGAATGACGAAGATGAACGTGGAATTAAAATTAAAGGAGGTCAAGGGAGGAACATCAGCTACTGACATTGACGAGCCGTGTCCCAGATGGTCGTCGTGTTACTCTGCGGTAGCGGTGGATTCCTAGGAACGAGACGGCGTCTGTATTTCCCTATTATCAGGGGTTGGCGTGAACCGCACGGAGTGATTCATCCGGAGTGGCATTCGCAGGGTCTTTTGACGATGTGTGTAGCTGAATTTGATTAGATAGTAAAGCCAACGAACCTCAACCGCGCAAAGGCATGGCGGATCGGCAATTATTTAATAGAGAGAAGACCTCGCGGATTTAACTCAGCCGCAGAGGAGGCATAGTACAGACACGTGAGTGCCGGACGGAATTGCGGGAATGCGCACAGCAATGAACGCCGTAGAGATATCAATGCAGGAGTAGCACTGCAAAATTGTTGCTGAAATCAGGCGGCATTCGGGAAGAGGATATGGGGTGAAGAATAGCAAGGAGGAACGGGCACGAATGAAGTGACGCACAATACACCTTGTACCCCCCCGACTCCATATGATGGAATACTCGGATGAATTCGGCAGCTGGATGTGGAAATGGATAGTGAGCAGAACGGCAACAACAGCCTACGAGGACGAGCTTTTCGTGCGCGGACTACACGTGGGAAGCGGAGCAGGGACAAGATGTGGAAGAAGCTTTGATCGTCGTAGTTGAACAGACGAGAACTCGTCCAGGGAGATCCAGCGGCGCAAAATTCGATTAGCAGCAGTAGGCTAAGAAGCACGGGAGTGACCCACCGAACGGAGAACGATGGCGGTGGAATGAGATCAGAAGTAAACGTAGCCGATAGTCGTGGCACGCGGCAGAGAAGGGTGGGTACGTGATGCGGGCAAGGTTGGATGGCGCTGCCTGAAGGTGCAGATATGGACTCGCTGCGAGCTACAGGGAATGAAAATTCTTAGCGGATGAGGCGTAGGATTGAAATGAAAAATGACACCGAATAAGAGAAATTAGAAGTTAGAGGTTAGAATGCTGACGCGGATGTGGTAGAGATTTGGGAGAAGTCCGGCCGTGCCGTGCGCCAGTCATTTTTCAAATCCTGGAATCCAATGGAAATGACAAATGGAGGAAAGAATGGGCTGGCTTCGGTTGCAAGTGGCACGGAACGAACTCGAAAGAAGGGTGAAAGCGCAATTACCGAAACCTGGGAGATGAGCTCCTGGACAGTCGTGCAGCCGCACCAGATGAGGAATGGCTGGCTCAACAGATACGGACTGCTCGTGCCACGAGCAAAGATGGCGGCGGGGGAGAAAGACAAACACTGGGCTCGCACCGCCACTGATGGGCAAACACGTCACATCACATCATCGGTCTCTTCACCACAACCACGACCACGTCGTCGCCACGAATGCTGTTATCTGAAACTTTTCTACTCTGCTCAACGATGCTAGCCTGCCTCTCATGATTTTGCCTGGTCCTGCGCCTGGCGCGATTGTACCCTCGCCCCTTCTTAACAGCTTGTCCTCTACACTACCGTGACGTCCTGCTGCTGTACCTCACCTTTGTTCTGGACTATTGGCCTCGTTCCTTCCACTGCTGCGCTGCCTTCGTCAGTCCTAACGCCTCATCTCTGTCTTCGTGAGTCTCTACATCCTCCATCCTCTCGTCTTTCCGTCCTCCAATCACGCCTTCGTCGCCGTTATCTCTTTCCGTCACCCGCGTCTCATTCCCTTTCCTCCCGCTCTCCTCCACCCACTTTCATTCCTTCCTTCCTCCCATCTCCTCCATCTTCACTCCCTCGCACTTGCCCATCTTCCTTATTTCGCGTTGTCCGATCTTCTTCCTCATGCCTTCCCTCCCCGTACTGCTACTAACCACCGCCTACGCAAGAAGCGGAATTCCTTAACGCGTATGCCATCAATGCCGACGAAGCGCGCGAGCCCGAAGCGCACGTACACTTGCAATGCGGTTCGATCCGTCTTCATCTCCCGGAGTGCCATTTCTGCGCGCGTTTGCTGCGCATGCGATGCGCGGCGCGGTCGAGGGATCTTACTTCCCACGTCGCTGGTGCCGGACGGGTCCCTCGCCCCTCCGAGATCTTGTACTTTGTAACTCCCATCGTGCGCCTAGCGCATGCCGGTCCCCCGCAGCCAGTGCTATTCACGCACGCCGGGCACGCGTCGATCTATCGCGATATTCGTGTTTGTGGCGTGTCTGCACAGCTCCTTTGTGGTGGGCGTTCGTTCGTTCCCTCGCGTCCCTGGCAGGGTGGCGTTCGTCGGCGCGTGTCGCGCATCTTTCTTTCTGTTATCAGTTTCGTTTCGTTTATTCTCTCTATTTCCCGTTGTGTGCACCCTCCTCCGCCTTGCGCGCAGGAGGACGGTACCCCGCAGGGACGCCTTATGTGTAGGTGTGGACTGAGCAGGGAGCTCTTCATTGTTTATTTTTTCACTTTTATCTCGCATTTTGCTTATTCATATTGAATCTTCTGTTTCATCCATCTTCAATATGTTCACTCCTTTTTTATACCATCTTGCGTCGTCCGTCTGCCACGCCGCGGCGGCAATCGCGATATCGAACGCCCCTTCGTTGTACGTGGCCTGGTGGCCTGGGAGTCTGGTCGGACACGCTACACCATCATACGGAGCGGGTCTTTATCGCATCTTATCCATATTGAGTCTTATCCACGTTCCCATCATGCATGCTTCCATCCAAATATGGCACCCCTCTCCCCCTCGATGTGAGTGGACGGACTTGCCGCGCCGTCCTGCTGGCGGAAACTGTTTTTTTTCGCCTCTTCCTTTGCCCCAGGTGGAGTTTTTTGGCGGCAAACCCCAAAGCGCACTACGGATTTCGTCGCAGGAAGAACGGAAAGTACGTGGCGCACCAAATCCAGGGCAACAGCGACGAGCTTTTCTTGCAGATACGTCAGGAGACGATGGAGAGGCGGGAGTTGGCGAGCATAGCGTTGATGGAGAAGCTGCTGGTCATGTCAATAAAGCCGTCGGGTGCCGATTTATACACGGTCGGGAATACGTTCCCCAGCCGGAGAAGGAATGCGAGGTGGATCTGGATGAATGCCACGGGGCCCTGAAGGCCAGTCGCGGCACCGGGCGCTTTTTCAGGAGTGGGTTCGCCCGCGGAACCGAAGCTGGGCGTGACGTTCGGTGCGCCTCGGTATTATCTTATCTCCGGGGGCGAATTCATCCATCCCGTTAAGTATAGAACCACCCTCACCGGCATTGAGTGTCGTATTCTCTAGTGTCCGTGTGTACTGTAGTAGTTACCCCGCTCAGGATTACCTTAAATTTAGCTAAATATAGTGCTTCTTCTCCGCAGTCTCACCTCGTCGCCAAGTGATTTACATGCGGATATATTGGGTGTCCTTAAGTGCTCCTCAAGGTTTGCCCAAGGCTTTAGCGGACCTCCTGAAAGGCCCACCGGCCACTACGTTCCCTGGCGATTCATTTCACCTCCTCCGCCTTCCATAATTAGTAACAGGTCTTTATTGCACAATTGTCGGGCCTCAGAGATAAAGAATTCCCCTTCATAAATAAAATCCCCCTTGTCCTATAGGGATTCCCGGAACTGTTTGAACACAATATCTTATGGTAGGGAATAAATTTTTTACACTGTGATGTTTTGAGCTACACAACGGCTTCGAGCAACTACATCTGAACTTTCAACGAAGCAGGATGCTACCCCTATCGTGAAAAATCAGCTGATGAACATAAATTTATGCCGAGTCTAAGCCCACTTTAATGGTGTTAACGTTGCTTTGCAGCCATCACTGATTGTCAAAATTATGGGTGAAACACGAGCGAGTGGTCGGGTCTGCCTGCCCCGGACAGGCACCGCTACTGTCAAAGATCAAGGCAGCAGCTGGCTAGAAGGAAGGAGTGAGTCAAAATCAAACCAAGTGGAGAATGGAGCATTAGCTCACGTTGTAGCAACATGTTGGCAGTGGCGGACCGGCGAGGTACCTTGAGGGTGTAAGCATTCAGGTGTGGATCATGGGCAGAACACTGACTGGCAGCAGACATCGACGTTGGGTGTTAGCGGAGTGGTGAGGATGAGACGTCGCCCTATATTATCGAAGAGGGGGCATTGCACGCAGAATTGCCCGCGGACAGTGAAAGCAAGCACGAATGCCGCGAGGAGAGTGGGTACGAGGTGTGGCATTGTTCGTGATAAGAAAGCGTCAAGTAAGGCAGACTTTATATGCAGGTAGTGGGAGTCTTTAGGCGAGTCGAAGTAAGTGTTTGTCTCACCTGTTCGTCGGTTGACATGACATTGTACCTGCCAGCGAATCTTGATTCTACATGAACCGACTTTTAACATGGGAAAATTTTCGGGCAGCCTGCAGTTCGAACTCAGCACCGGTAAAATTACTACCACGATCGTGTGAGTGAGTCAAGGCTTCTGGTCCCTGGATAATGGCACCGCCCCACCACTGGCAGATCCTCACACAGAGTCCATGTCTGCCCGACGAAAGTTGGACAGAGTGAACCAATCGACACCTGTCGGTGTGTCGGCACTGGCACCAGCTTTCAGCAGATGCAAGTAATTGTAGACCACAAACGGATTCTCGGCGGTGATAGGGAGGCAAGCTAACTGGACGTATGAAATCAAGTCTATCCCGTGCTAGCGGGAAGAAAAATGGAGAACGTGGTGGGTGAAGGGGTTGGAATTGCATGGACTCGTAACCAGTCTGTATACAATTGCCAAAAAGTATAAACTGAAGTGCTCACCACAATTTTCGGTATTTGGTTACAGACTGGTTACGAGTCTAGAACTTGCGATCAGTATAAATCCAAGGAACATTTGAAAAAGAATTTCGCCGCCGGAATCAGAGCAAATTCGAGAGGATTAGATGGTTCCCGGTGAATGTGTGAATTTTTCAGCGTTCACAGACCTCGTTGAGTGGAAGTGTCGAGGTTCAGGAAATCCGAGACGTGGCGGGTGGAACAGGGTTGGCACTATGCTAGCAATCATTGGACTCAGATCATGATAATGTCAAAAGTTGCCTAAAGCGGTCGGAAATTTATTTGCTAGTCCCTGTTGCCATACGCTTGAAACCCGTCCGCCGCGGCTCGTAAGGACAACATCCCACCCCGTCGGTAACGGATTGTGGACAACGTCGTAAACCGCGCGATTCACGATATCGTCGGCCCAGCGCAGTTTTACGAACTTTTACGAACTTGAGCCAATTCTTCGGTTGATGCTTGCGAGTCGCGACTCGCTCACCACCGCTTCACTGGCAGGGCCTCGGCTCAATGTTCGATTCATGCTCCGAAGGGATTAGTCTGAGGTGAATTAAAATTCCCTCCTCTTCTACGGCTGATACTGCCTGTGCCTTATGTTGTCTCCTTGGTCGAATCTTGAAATCCTTTTTGTTGTCGCGCACCAAGGTTAATCCCCATCGTAAAATCATTTTGCAGTCCACTGGTTTCCGCGAAATTCTTCAAACTGCTTGTATATTTGTAAGGGATTCTGGCGGGGCGGATACGGCCGACATAAGAGCTTGACACCGTGAGGCAACGCTCACCCCACGACTGACGCGATATGGCGGGAATAGCCCGGTGGACCATTGGTGTAGCACGGGTACAAACGCGCAAGGATGCCACATAGATATACTGTAAGTACCGCAATGACATGCACTGCATTGAGCGCGCAGCGGATAGCACCTCCACGGGGATAAAATCCCAGCAATATTCCTCTCTTTCCTGCCCCGACTTCCGTCATGGTCGGCGCCCAGAGGAGTCTTCCGCAGTATTATTTCAGGACACGTGGTGCGCGGATCTACTCTCCCGCGCTACCGCGCTTCTTTCAGTATCGGCGTGGGATACGCTGCGCAGCCAACGTCGGGTGTAGTAGGGCGTAGTTTCAAAAAAGACACAATGCGTGGTCGATCACGCATCGCCACCCACCACTCACAAACGGCGAAGCCGCGATTGGCTTGCTATTAGGTGAATGTGGAGCAGCATCACACGTTCCATATCCGGTTACGCATGGGCGCTAGGAGCGAGGTCTCTCAATCCCGGGAAGGCGCCTTGTTTGGGAACGCCAGATTGAGTGGATGGATCGATGTATCAAAGAATTTGTTAAATTCGCATGCGGGCAATGGATTATGGCGGACGGCTCTCATTGACAACTCTTGAAGAATGAAATTCCATGGGCGGCATGGCATCAGGCCTTCGCGAAAGGTTGGATCGGGAGCTAGGGAACGCATTGTGTGAACGGTCAGCATCAATTACGCAGTGTACATTTTACTTACACGCCCGGATCCCTTTTTGGGGTACTTTCGCTGCAAACCTAGGTCTGGCCCTGCGATTACAAAACCCAGGTGGACACAGTGGCAACCCCACATCAACTACAGTCCCTCCTTTGACTGACCAGCGATGCGTTTTAATATCCCTCTCGTTACCCTTGCTGTGGCGCTTTTTGGCGTAGGCGGAACCAATGCATTCCCGGACCTCCAGCAGAAGCATAAATGGGTCGCGCCTACGTCGACCGACTCGCGCAGCCCTTGCCCTGGATTGAATACGTACGTCCCGGTGTTTAGATACTACGCTCTGCATTTATTCTATTTTTTCAGCCTCGCGAACCACGGCTACCTTCCGCACAACGGCCGGAATATCACGATCCCGATGATCATGGACGCCGTCCTTGGTACGTTGCTAGATCGAAAATGTGGGGTGGATCACTGAATCCATGTTATTCAGAGGCATTCAACGTGCATTGGGACACGATTCTGCTCGCTGCGAAATTTGGTCTCTTCGCTAGTGAGGACGCATCTTCCTTCCAAGCGATGCGTCTCGATGCGCTGTCACTGTGCGTTCCCTAATATACGATTTCTACTTTAGACACTCATTCAACCACGCTCAGACACAACCTTGTCGAACACGACGCTTCTATCTCGCGGATCGACTTCGGTTTGGGTGACCACATCAAGTTCAACGAGTCTGTCTACTCAGTCCTCGCGAACTCGAACCCGGGCAAGGACTATTACGAGCCCTTCTCCTCAGGCCAAGTGCAGCGCGACCGCCTCGCAGACTCGATGGCGCGGAACCCAAACCTCGTCAACACCAGGAAAGAGTTCAAACTCCGCAGCCGCGAGACCTCGCTCTACCTCAGCATTTTCGGTAGTGGCCTTGACGGACTTGCGCCGAAGAAGTGCGTCGTATTGACAGTTCACAAGTCTAAGTCCAATCTAATCTCGCTGTTCCTAGTTTCGTCAACGTTTTCTTCCGTGAGGAGCGCCTCCCCATTGCTGAGGGGTGGAAGAAGTCCACGACGCTCATCACCGCCGACGGGCTGACTCCCATTGGAAGGATCATCCAAAATGCCTCCGAGTGGACTCAGACCCAGTCCTGCGAGCCACTCATTTTGGGCCCCAGTACCACTCTTTGAGCATTAAGTACAGCTTGTCTGCTTCCGGTTTCACTTCTTTTTTTTCGCCATTAATGATTGAATCGTCGGCTGAATTAGGTTATCTACAGTATTACATATGTAAATTAAAGTCCACGGGTCTATATAGTATCTGCAAAGACTGAACGGCAGAAACCTACTCGTGAAAAATACCAATTCGAACTGCGCTCATGTATGCTCCTGACTCCGGCTAGATTCGAACAGGCCGCAAGGTTCGTTTCAGAGAGTAATTTCTTGCAGCCATTAATGTTCACATTATCCTCACGGAATATTCAAGTAAAAGTAATAATAATGATTCGCGTCAGTACTAGTCCTTAGAATAGTCTCGAGTGAGGGATAAGAAGGACGAGCAGTTTTGGAATTTTCCAATACCTGGCGGCTGGATTCGTCGTTATGCGGGCCGATGTGAGTGAAACCGGTATCACGCGGGATACGGATGTAAATAGCACGCGCAGTCGTAGCACGTGTGAGAGAAGAGCAGTGTTGGTGTTACACAAATGCAACACAAATATCAAGTAAACGAAAGTATTAGGATCAAGAACCCTTATACAATCAGTCAACACGGGGGACTTTCACCAAAAGAAGCCTTTAAACGGGATTCGTATCTCCGTTTAACGTGCACTTGGGATAATTCACCAAGTACTTAGGACCACTATTCTAACGGTAATGTAAGCTCTAGTAGTCGTTACACTAGCGCTAGACAGTAAAAGTAGTAGATAGTTTAGTGAGCACTTGGCTTCACTGAAGATCACACAGAGTAGTGAGTTCACTTGGTAGTTGTATTGGTAAAGATGTAAGATGTCTCACAAGAGGGAGACATTCCCCTTATATACTACTTGGGTGAGTCATATCTATATGACTCACAAATGCGGTACTCAGAGCCTTGCACAGCTTATGCGGGTGCGAGGATTTGAGCTGTGAACCGTGATAAAAATAGATCAAATGTCAATCAAGAATCAGATCGCAGCACGAAATGATTTACTGAGCGCGGAAATAAATACATGGAGGCTCGAAATAAATATAGTAGGCCAGGAAGATAAATAAACAAAAGAATAAATAGAAGTTCCAATATCCATCACAGCCGATCTGGCATCGCCCGGAATTGATGACTCATCTCTTGCGTTCATGCTCTTGCTCTCGTCTTCACCGCTTGTGCCTGGATCCCGGCGACGCAACAGTCCTTGGTTTAGTATTTGGTATCACGAGAGACCACGCCAGCGTCCCTAGATATCGCCGAGCCCTTACGCAGTGGGCTCATCCCGACACTCTAAATCTCTGGCGCTCTCTGTTTTCGCTCCACTCCGTTGGCGCTCGCGATCCATCGTCATCAGGGACGAGCCCCATCCCCACACCTCACCACGGCTACAGCCGCTTCCTCTGCGCCGTTTTGTAACCTACTCGTAACGCGATCCTGCGGAGCCCATACTCATCGACGACGGCACCATCTTCCACCTATGTCCCTTCGTCCGGCTACCCGCTTTTTTTCTATATTCGCACGACTGCAACTGCGCCCAATCGTTTACGCCGTCCCGGCGGTTCCTGCCAATACCGAATCCAACTTCTTCGCATACTAGTTTCCCTCGCGTGGAGATGCGTACGCCAGCACGGCCACGTAGGCGGCTGACGCGTTGTCCGACATTCCGCGCGGCAAGCATGTCATCCGCCGACGAGCCATCTTACGCCAGTTCAGTTTCGATTTTAGTTGATTCTTCACCCGCAGTCCTATCATTCCTCGTGCCCTCCGTTAATTTCTACCACTCGACAACTCGGGCTACTATGGAGAATCTGATCTTCACACATCCAGGCCGCGATTGCACGAAACTCTGCGCTTCTCTGGGGCGAATATCTCCAGCCTTCTCATGTCCCACTTATTTGCGTGGTCGATTGTGCTCGGGATTCTTCCGCAGTCGATGTTTTCCGGCTTTCATAAATGGTATTCGCCGATTTTCAGTTGGAGCTGCTCCGTGGATGCACTCTGTTTCAAGCTATCTGTGATTTCAAACCGTCTGGCTACCGTAGCTTGCCTGATCGGAGCGCCGTCCAGATCGGGTATCCATGTGTCTCAGCTTATCCAGAAAAAAAAAACTAATTCAATTTGAATCATCCGCCGCCTCACTGTCATTTTTACAAACTTGGCTTGTGGGCCAATGCTTCACATGGCAGTATGAGTCCAGTCCCGGGGGGTCTATGGTGCTTTGCATCCCAGAAAGTGAGATATTTATTATATTTCAGGCAACACTCATTAGATTCTCCTGTGATAAAATGGGCCCCAGAATAATCCAACCTATTGGGCGAGTATACTAAGTTAATGTGATGAGGTAGTGTTGAACCTGTTTTGATCCCATCAAACATAATGTTTAAATTCAGCAGGGCAATAATCCCAGTTTTCAAGATTCACTTCAAATTCAGTTAAGTAAGGGTAGATGTAGTGTGTACCGTTCGTAGCAGTAAAACGACGCACATAGTGTCCTGCGTACACTCAATCTGAGTTCTTCGAGCTCCCCGTGGGTTCCCGGCGTATCCGACGCCTTGCGACATTCCCAAGAGTCTCCGCCCACCTATGAGGGTAGTGCCATTGGTGCGAATGAGGCGACTGGCTGACCGACCGGCGGGAAACGTAGGGTGCGAAAAGACTATGTTCAGGAGGGTACACTGGATGCACATCCAACCACAACAAAGCCTGATGAGCCGTGCGACAGGCAAGCCACTCAAAACACGTAGCTATTCTGGATCATTTGGTGCGGAGACTCCGGAGAGGCCTGAATTTCGAAAGCAGAACCGCGCAAGCTAAGGGTGCGATGACAAGTGAGGCGTATGTGTAATAACGACGTACATATGTTCGATTCCCGGGTGCTAGGCGGAACACGACGCGGGGCCCTGGCTCGCGCTGATTTGCGGCCGTGTGAGGTTGACGCCTAGCAATGTCGGCGACCCAAATTTGGATCTTGTGGAAAATAATGTTTGCATGTGCTATACCCAGTGGAAAAATTTGATCCTCATACCCACATGTTGCCCCATTTTGGGTACTCAAATGAACTATGCATATAGCTCAGATGATTTTTGCAGATTTTTCTGGGGGGGTGCCTCCGGTTACCTCCGGGATCCATTGGCCGGGGCCGGTAAGGGGAATATTAATGTAGAAGCCTTTTGGAAAATAGCATGTAAAGGCCTGGCCTCTTTCTAATGAGGGGGGGTACTTAAATATTGCAAGTTTATACTCCAAATGGTCCCAGGAACCAGGGAAACACATGGGTATGGAGTACAGATTTTTACAGCCAGCATAGCAAAGGCAAGAATTGTTTGTTACAAGCTCCAAAAAGTGGGCGCCGATATTGCTAGGATAAATCGGTGCAGAAGGGGCAGAAATGAGCAGCACGAAGAAAAGGAAGAGGAAAAAGGGCAGCAAAACGAAAGAAAGAAAGGGAAGCCGAGTAAAAAATTCAACTGGTCATCCCTTTTATGCTCTAATCGCACTGGTGACACGGTTCAAAATCTCAGGATCCTATTCCACCACGGTCATCTCTCGCCGTTCACTTTGAATGCCACATCATCGGCGCTGTTTGCGATCTGCATTTGGACGAATTGTTCTGGGGATGAGGAAAAAAAACAGGCCTCGTCGATCAATGGGTGCGCAGAAGTTCAGGTGCCATGTATTGGTGGTAAAAAATGAGATGGTCAGTGGAAATAAAGAACAGGGAAGGTGGGGAGGTTCTGACTGGACGTCCCGTTTTGCCTCCTGTTTGCGAGGTTGCCTGCAAAAGTCGGCAAAAAACAGCGCTGGAGTCATCCAGAGTCATTCCTTCTGGAGATCTGCGGAGCTTAGGAATATCACCATCCACGTGTGTTTTAACCCACACCTTCGCTTCTCCCTCATGCGGATGCGCTCTCGGTGTGTATATTGAGCACCCAATCTGACATTCGCGGCGTTCAGAAAATTAAGCACGGTTTCAAAATAATACATACCAGGTGACGCAAAAAAATACTTTGAGAGCGGCGCGAGATAGGTGCCTGTTGCGCCCTAATACTGACTGCAGACATGATCATGAAGAAAACACTAGTAGGTTGCTGTCGGAGCCTGATGTTCACGTTCCGTGGCTGATCCAGCCACTGGTGGCTGTGTGGGGCTGTGCTCAACAGCCATGAATATCAGGTGCCGATGGCAACCTACGATGGCGCTGCACCATATACTGAATAAAAAGAAAGACCCACTATTCCGTGGATATTTGATCAAATCACTAGCCCCCGATTTTCCTACGGGGGTGTCCCCAAGATTTTCGGCCATATAAGGGACCCTCCCCAGGCTTTAACGGGCTTTTGGGCGGGTTTGGCCGTAGCTGACCCAAAACAAAGCCAAATGGTGTCGGGCGACAATCAAAGATGATCTCCCGAATTTTCCGGATGTGCTCCAGGGGGTGTCCCTAGTCTTGGCCAACCTCGACCAAACAGGGACCCCTGTTTGGGGAATTATCTCTATAGGCTGTTTATTTTGGCACCAAAGGCGCAACGGACTCGCTGCCATGCGCATGCAGTGGCCCAAACCCAAATAAATGTTTGTAAACAGAAAGGGTTGGAGCCTTATCATGCTCAGGTATGGGCCATACAAACCTCGCAAATGTCACGTGCATTGATCCGATGTCCAGATTTGGGCAATTTTCGAAAACAATTGTCCCAAAAAACTAGTACTTAACCTACAGGGCCCTACTAAGCGAGCAGTATGTGCCGGCACATCTGCCATGGTGGAAGAAGGGGGGTAAGAAAATGGTGCTCCAGGGCATCCAGCTGATGACTGTGGCGAGCTATATATTCCGGGAAGCCGCCGAAACGTGCACGTGTGGGATATTTTTGGTAGACTCATGTGGTGGTGGGCTTGGTCGTGCTTGGCAGCAGCCTCCGTAGATTAGTCAGTACCTCGTGTCTTAGCCACCGACACTATCTAGCTTGCTAGCTCCCAGCTATATTGGAGTAGTACACTCCACCAGGATAGTGCTGCGCAGTGCCGAGATTTGCGTATCGTCCTGAGGCTCATTCAGAAAGATCGAATCAGAGTTCAATTCAATTTGAATCCTTCTCACGAGTCGCGAGCTGCCCATGATGCTTGTGTGGCACTATGAGATCAAAGCTGGTGGTGCGCACACTAGTAGTGCGGAGCGCACTACCGAGAACAATAGGCACAGATGGCCCATTCCTTGCATGGAGATAGTGTCTTTGGGGTGGTGTGCGAAGTATACGGCAGACAACAGGGAGAGAGATGGTGGTGAGGCGGCGAAGGATGTGTGTAAGATATGCAGCGACTTGGGATGGTGTAAAGGCGTCGGTCTCAAACGTCGGTTCCCATGGCATACAGAGGAAACAAATGATCACCACTGATTTTCCAACCTGGGTGCTAGGTCTCGACCGATATTCCACCGGACTGAGCTACACCCTAGACTCTATAAAATTAATCATTCTTAGGGGACCTAAGTGCTAGGACATATTTTGTGGCAATCAAAACGATTCCAAATATGAATGTATTGACTGTAAATTTGTTTCGCTCTCAGTGCGTGGATGAACCAAACGGAACAAAGGCGCCCTGATTATTCCAAAAATGACTGGTCCTGACTCCTAGGATGAGGTTACTCCTGGGATTTGAGACGGCCATTCCAATTACTTAGGTGAGCGCAGGAAAAGTCTTGCAGAAACGGGGGGAAAGAGGGCGTTGTTCAGCACTCTGTTTATAAGGTTACTAGCTGAAAAGAAATCCTACACGGTAGTAGCCGAAATAATGCGTGGTACAAATACATTTTCCTTCACCCTCATGCGCTTGTCACCACATACGTCGTACCCTTAGTCGTGGCTAGAGGCCCCGTGTATGGCACCCCATCCACCAACACCTCCCTCGCGTTTCCCACCCTCAGCGCCAAACTCCCCCCACTCCTACTCGTAACGTTCGCATTCAGTAACGCGCCATCTTCCCACTCAATATCCACCTCAAAGTTCCCCCTTGCCAACAATCCCGTCACCGACCCCATCGGCACAGCATCCGCCGGCAAGGCCGGCAACAGGTGCACCACACCCGCATGACTCTGCAAAAGCATCTCCGTTACGCCGCTAACGAACCCAAAGTTCCCATCGATCTGGAAAACATCCGTACTGCCTGACAGTGTATTGTACAGGCTGTACGGCGGTGGGAACAGAGCGAACCACCGGCCGAGCTGCGTCCACGCGTCTGCACCGCGGAAGGCCCTCGCATACTGGGCGATGAGCCAGGTGCGGCTCCAGCCGGTGCTCCCCGAGCCACTTGACACGCGCCGGTCGAGCAGCACCTGTGCTGCCTCGAAGAGTGTACTGTTGATGAGGGGAGAAAAGGCACGGCCCGGCATGAGTGCCCAAAGAGGCGAGAGATGTCTGTGCCCAGGGTCTGGTTCGGTGTATTCCACCCGCCATTCGAGGATCTGTCCCAGCGAGCCGATCTGCTGCGGCTTTATGGTGGGAAGGAATGCCCGCGCGGCCGCGACGGTGGGGTCCGAATCGGGGATCCCGAGCACGGAGGCGGCTTCCAGCAAGCCCTGGAAGATTTCCGTCATGAGCTGGCCATCCATGGCCGGCGCAATGTCGACGGATTCACCCGCACCGGGCACGCTCTCGTTCCGTGGCACCGTGAAGCTGTTCTCCGGGCTGAGGGACGGCCCCGTGACGTTATACCCGTCGTTTTCAAAGGCGTAGCACTCGTAGAAGGACGTGACCTCCCTGAGGAACGGGTAGGCGACGTCCTGTAGGAAGTTTTTGTCTTGCGTGAAGCGGTAGTGGTCGATTGCGTGCCAGGCAAACCACGCAGCCCCGAAGGGCCACATCGCGCTTGCGGTGAAGTTGTCGGTCGGCGCAGGGTCGCCCCATAAATCCAGGTTGTGATGGAACACTGTTCCCGGACAGCCGTACATCCTCTCCGCCGCAGACTGCCCCCGGGGTGTCGCCACACCGATCAAATCGAACAGCGGCAACTCTGTCTCGAGCATATTTGTAGGCCCCGATGGCCAATAGTTCATCTCAATGTTGATATTGATAGTGTGCTTGCTCCCAAATGGCGCAGAGGTCGAGTTGTTCCAGATGCCCTGGAGGTTGGCGGGCAACGCGACCGTGCCGTCGTTGCTGGGCCGGGAGGATGCCGCGAGCAGGTATCGGCCAAAGTTGAAGACGAGGGTGCTCAGCTGCACGTCCTCCGAGGTCTTTCGCGCGATTGCGAGACGCTGGTCCGTCGGGAGAGCTGCCCAGCCGTTGGGCGAAGTGCCCAGATCCAGCGTCACACGGCCCAAGAGAGAGGTGGTGTCCACAATTGCGGCGGATTTAACCGCGTTGTAGCCCAGTGCAACGGCTGCGTTGATCTTGCGCTGCATCTCTGCCTCCCATGCTGCCTCGCTGGCGTAGCGGTAGCTCGTTTCGGCATCAAAGAACATGTCGACCGTAGATGCCTTGGTGATGATGAGGTTTGTCCCCGAAACCGAGACCGCGGCCCTCGAGTCTGGAACAAAGCGCGCCTGTCCAGTCCACAAGATGGGGTCGACCGATTGTCCGCTCGATCCCCTAAGGGCTAGAGTGTTCCTGCGTTGCGCCGCAGACGCTGTTACGGAAAGAATCTTAATCAAGCCCGTCATGGAGATGTTCATATTCAACTCCCCGCCTGCACTGGCATTGAAACGCGCTGCCAACACACCCGATGGATAGCTCGCGATATACTCCCGCCTGTCACCTCGTCAGCGTTGCGCTACAGCCTCTTGTGTCAAATGAATATTCCGTTCCACTCACGTATAGGTCACTCCCCCGAAAACATACTGCACCCCCGCCGTCCCCTCCCGCGTATCCAGCCACCGCACATAATCCGTCATTTCCTCCTCCCCGTCCGCATGCCCGAAATCGATCTCGATGTTTCCGAAATAGCTGAAAGCGCGGGGCGAGGTGATGTTTGAAAGCATGCGCTCGTACGCAAGTTCTCTCCCCTTCGACAGGTTTCCCACGAGCAGCATCTCACGGACCACAGGCTCCGTCGCGAGGGCCGTCGGGGCGATGCGGTCCTGGAACGGCCCCGTCCAGATCGAGTTCTCGTTGATACCGAGCACTTCGGATGCGCCGCCGTAGATGGAGGCCGCGACGCGCCCGTTGCCGATGGGGAAGGAGGACTGGAGGGTGGGAAAGAACCCGGGGAAGGTGAACCAGACGTGCCAGCTGCCGTCGAAGGTGAGGAAGGCGTGAGTGGGGCGGACAGCAAGCGCAAGGAAGAGGAATGGGAACTTCATCGGTTTGGGAGAGGTTGGATGGTCAGGACGAGGTCAAGACGAGACAGAAGTGAGGTTTATATCCAGGGAAGTTGTTGGACCCCAACG
Organism: Mycena rebaudengoi; assembly: GCA_029282285.1. Classification (NCBI taxonomy): domain Eukaryota; kingdom Fungi; phylum Basidiomycota; class Agaricomycetes; order Agaricales; family Mycenaceae; genus Mycena; species Mycena rebaudengoi. The sequence continues at coordinate 471,945 of JARJCX010000068.1, forward strand.
CGAGAAGAACAAATGTATATCCTGTCCATGACTGCATGACGCCATCGCCCAAGCGGGAACAGTCCCACGAATAATTGAAAGTCACCTTTTTGCATTGCAGATGACGCCGCCGCAATCGGCGTGATAAAAGAAACTTCGCGTAGGCCAACGGTAAGGTGGGCACACACACCATTGCCAACTCCATGAAATACCTGTGCGTTGACCCACACCGAAAATCCAAGTGAGCAGATGGGAACGGAAGTATGGCAGCTGAGCCGCACTAAGTCACAGAGAAGCAGAAGATCCGGGACGAACCACCATAGAAGATTCTCGAAGCCTGAAGGAATGATCTTAAGAAACTTGGGCGGGCCGACGGGTTTACGAAGAAGCGAGTAAAAACCCAAAACATTCCACTGCAACAAAACATAGACGAAAGCCCATGTTAATTAGAAGAGAGCTCCCGCCAGCCAATTAAATGGGAAATAACTGCTAATCGCAGTAGTAATCACTCCGACTTCGTCTGCCAGATTGGACTCAGGATGGAACGGTGTGGGAGATAAGACCGGTATCACGACAAGACAGAGACAATGGGCATGGAATTCAAGCATTGTGAATCACGAAAGAGATTCGACATCAAGTCGCCTGTTCTGATCAAGCAAACATCTCGTGCGTTTTGAATCGCAGCAAATCTTGTTGTGTGTGGAGGTTGGAATACCGAAAGTGGGACAAGGTTCCAGAGACATCCCGCATTCGAGGAGAGCGATTTCTCGTCTTTGAGCAGACAACTTGAGCATGTAAGAATTGAATGAGGATCTTCCGCATCCACGACCCTGACGCTTACGCTAAGAGCCTAAATTGCGAAGCACTACTCCGATCCTTCCCAAGGCGCCACTTTGGAGGTCATAACGTGGGCAGCATCCATAGGGCGGGTGAGACCACTCCACTTCCTCTGGGTACAAAGACCAACGGAGACCAAGAGGCAGGCGGCAATCAGGAGCGCGTGTGCCGGGGAGGGCGGATTGTCGATGAGATGGAAGATTTGCAAATTGACAGACTGCGCTGCCGCACCCACTGCTGAGGCGGCGACGGCAACACCGATCGTCGAGAGCACCTCGGATTTACTGAAAAGCAAGCAACGGGTCGTACCCATCCTCGTCACTTAGTTACTTCGCTTAGGAACGAGAAAGTCCGTCACTTTGATGGGAATGCGTGAAAGCTCGTCACATTACCTACTTTCTGTGAAAGTTCGTCGTTTTGACTCGGCACGTTCAAGAACACAGAACCTCGGCCATCATTGTTCCTTCAGCGCAAGCCGGGCGTGTTTTTTATATATAGATACCTTACCCTAACACTAACTATTAACCCTAACTAGTTAACCCGAACCCGAACGTCTAACCCGAACCACTAACCTGAACCGCTAACCACTAACCCTAACTAGCTAACCCGAACGTAACCGGCCGAGCTCGGCACACTGCTGATTGTGTGATGTGTCAACAAGCATGTGTTACGTTGATCCTTGGAAAGTGACGAACATTCGCAAAAATTGGCGTGAACTGATGAACTTTCACAGAATTCCATCAAACTCACTAACTTTCACAGAATTACATAAGCGAAGTAACTAAGTGACGAAGATGGCGTGGACTCGCAACCAACGACGTTGGCCGACGGAGGTACTTAGGCTGCTAGAACAAAATTCCTTCCATGAAGTCAAAGAAACATAGTATAAGACTCATCCTACAAGATGCATTAGCTTTGCTAGTTTTTGTGAGAGAGTAGTTGTTCCAAGTAAATTTGGGTTATTTCGACATCTCCTCGTTTTCCAGCAAAAATTTCTTATATGTGTGACTTCCCAGACACATTAGGCATACTTTCTAGTAAATTCATGGAGCAGATAAGCCTGAGGTGATGTGGTTATTAACTGGGGGCTTTTACAAGGGAAATTGCCCAAATCTGGACGTCGGATCAATGCACGTGACACTTGCGAGGTTTGTATGGCCCATACCTTCCCAACATCAGCCATCGAAAAACACACTTGCCAACTCTCGCGCTGCGCCGGAACTAGGACTGAGTTGCGTGAGCATTACAACTTGTCTTGCGGAGAATCAAGCCTTGAGTCCAAAACATAAGTAAGCCCTTCCGAGTCCATTCAATACGTACGGTATCTTTGAGCTTCGATGCGATTGCACATCCCTTTCGTATGCCAAAAAAACTTTCTTTCAAGATCCCAAATGCAGAAGATTCGAACCCCCAGCTTCCAACTCACATTGAGCACTGCCTCAACTTTGCTACCTACGGCGGGTGATGTGGTGATTCATCCACCAGGGCGATTTTTTCTTACTTGTGAACCTGGCCATGCTCTCATCCATTTCCGTTACGAAAGGCATATGTTAAATAAAGATCCCTCGGCTCAAAACCTAAAGCACCTCCTCGAGCAGCCAAAAACGAACGGCATTCGGGCCGGGCACGCGGATCAGATCCGTCGGGTCCTGGTGCGCCCCAGCAGCGATCGCGTTTCTCTTGAAGCTGCTCAACATAACACTATACTTGCTCCACACTGCCGTCCAGCGACGCGCCCACACACTCAAGATCCTGCGTTGGAGAAAGGTCAGTGCCCTTCCCTTCCAATCAGCCACGCCGTTCTAATGCAATGATTTGAACAGTTTTCTGTTCACCTACCAGATCTCACCTGGTTAATATGTACAACTTTGGCCCTGTCTTTTTTTTGTCATTCTTTACTGACAGTTTTTTATACAGGTCCTTGGACGCAATGCTTGAATGCGCCAAGATTCTGTCATCATTCAAGGTAAGCTTTCATATTATACCCCGCTTGCCAAACCCGGAATTCCATAGGTCTCTCATTCAACACGCTCTTATTCCACGGTATCCATATTTGTTCTTCATCCTCATCCACCCCCCCAATTACCTATTTCCCAGCTATGTCTTGATGCTAGGGTACTGAGGTAAATCTCTTATTCACCCAACACTGCCTTATAACAGCCCACCTTTTGAATCTAGTCCCAGCCTCAACCTAACTATCTTATCCGACAACCTGGGGCGAGGTTGTCGTTCCCGGAGGCCGTTCTGGCCTCGATGCACGTTTTTTGGTGGAGGATCCCCCCGGATCGGCGGCCATGCACCGTTTTGGTTGCTGTGAGGTCGAAATCGGGCGCAACTTGGCTTTTTGGGGCCAACCTGGACTTTTCCTGGAATTGGGCAGGATCCGCATTTCTTTAGGGGGCCTGCTGTGCAAAAGAAAGCGGGTCCACCCCGAAATGGGGCAAATGAGGTTTTTTTGTGTACTCAACCCGAAATTGGAACCCTAAGCCACCTTTTTTTGTACCCTAAGGCCAAATCACAACCCTAAGCATTCCTAGTGTACCCTAAGGCCCAATTGGAACCCTAAGCGTTCTTAGTGTACCCTAAGGCCAAACCGATCCGGGGGGATCCTCCAACAAAAAACGTACATCGAGGCCAGAACGGCCTCCGGGAATGACAACCTGGCCCCAGGTTGTCGGATTAGATAGTTATAGTGTTGGTGCAGGGTAGGGTGCGGAAGCGCGAACTCGGGCTATCAGTGCTTTCGACGGGCCGCGGGAGAGCGATGGGACAAGGGGTGGTGGATCGGGTGCATGCGCAGGGGAGGAGTGAAGCGTCGGCGAGTGCAGTGAGTGTGCGCTGATGTGGAGGAGGATAGGCATGAGTGTGAAGATAAGGAACGAAGGAGACTTGGGATGAGATGGGACGGTAAGTGTATTGGTAATTTATATTCTGTCAGGACTTCTTACCCTTTCTTTTCAGGCGTTTTGAATCTCCTCAACGCTAGCCTCGCGTAGCTCATCGCACACCCTTGACCTCGGTGTATTGCCACGCACTCCATCCCGTTCATCGGCGATCGCGAAAGATGTGGGTGTTTTGCTACTGCTTGTCTCCCGACGCATGCGTTGATACAGTCCCAGGCCGCGCGAAGTAATGCCAATGCGCGCCCGTCGCCGTCTCGCCACCAGCCTGGCTCGCAGTAACGGCGCCAGTGGGAAGCTGCTCGACGCCGCTGGCTGCAGCGCGCTAGAACGCCGCATGAGCCATGGGGGCTATTCCGGAGCGCAGCAGCTTCCCGCGGGGCCATGAGGTTTTGACGCGGGAAGTGCCGCGCCTGACGCGCATTGACGCGCACTGACGCGGCACCCCATCAGATGCTTCGGGAGTATGCTAATACATTTAGAAATGTCACTGCTATAATCTACATTGCCCAGAATGATATTCTGGCTCATTAAGTAGGAAAATTCCCCACATCTAAAGAAAAATCAGACACAAGTGGGGTGAAATGTGAGGTAAACATTGGTTTAACAACTTGAAGCTCATGAGAATGTTTTGCTGTGGGACTTAGAACCAATTTTAAACATAATTCAAACTGCAGTCAATGTGAATTCAATAAAAGTTGTATTGAGTGCGCGTCAATATGTTGTTGCCGCCTGGTTGCTGCGCGTCCACATTAAATTCCCGCGCGTCAATGATTCGGCCCGCACGTCAGTGATGCCATCAGCGCGTCCACATCAATTCCCTGCGCGTCAACATCACATTCCTGTGCGTCAATTGTGGAGTGTCAGTACTTAACTTATACTGCAAGAGTTCTTAAATGTGTGCATATTCTTTGAAAAATAAACTTGAATTTGGCTATCTTCTTCTGCCAACAGGGATCGGCACATCAATGTCAATGTCTCATCCTCCTCTCAGTCGAGTCAATTCTAAGTCTCACTGTTATTCATTAGGGTACAACAGAGACAGATGAAATTTATAACCCGCCATGATGTTTACCTTGTTTATTGGGTAGTTGAATCTCGTGGTCTTCAATAATTGTTATCAATTTGTCGCCCCGGACATGGGACAAGCTTTGGACATGGTAGGAGATCTAATACTCCCAAATTCGTCTCCCAGGCCACAACTCTCTCGCGCTGCACAAGTACAAGCACGGGCTGGATACCTCGGCTTAGTTTGGGACATTGTCACTGGACATGCAATTACCAAATTTTCGCAGAACATTGGGGATGGTTTGTGTTGCCTGTGTTTCCCTTCTGCGTCAGGTCATTCTCCCGAGTTTATGTGACGGACACCAGTGACATGTAATGACTCATAACAGCGCGGTATACCTGAGTGTTCAGAACTTGGTAAAAAAAATGTGCTTGTTTGATGCGGCGATGTGGAGGCGTCATCGTGTCAAACCTATGCAAGTACACACCACTGCCGCGTCGCTTTAGGCAATAGTTGACACATCTGAGGCTCTTTTCCAGTGGAATTCAATTTCCATTGTTTCCCCACAACCTTGCACCAAAAATATATTTCAATTCCATACCACAATTTTCAAAGGCACTCCCAATGGTACCGAATCCGCCGTCCAATAGTCGTCATATAGCCTTGAATTGTGGTGGTTTTGCAGCACCTTGGAAAATAAATATCTTCATGGCGTACAGAAAAACATGACCCAGGACTTTGGGGCATTTTGAGCGCGAGCTGAGACCACCACGACGTGGCGACGAAGGCTTCCCTTAAATTGAGCAACATGTTATATGTCCAAATCTTTCTCTTCTTTCATCCAATTGTCATGAACCTGAATTCACGGCACACCGACGGGAATGTGACACTAGAGAGGCAGTGGAACTCACAACTTGAATCCCAAGGACCATGAGTCTTTTAAACACCTCGAGTGGTCGAGCCAAGATACATATATGGAACAGCTGGACACCAGGATCACAATGCAATGAAGGTTAATGCATCCTTCAGCTAATATTTGGCCTTAAATTGACCCATCGGTTCGGCAGCACTAGCTTCATCTCATCTCTTCTCTCGGGATACAGCAGCATATTCGAGTTTTTTTTTTAGACCTATGGACGATCTGAAAGAATTTACACTGGAAATGAGAGTCTTCGGTGTCCTTACTGCGTGAAGCCGCATCGCACCAAGCCCAGCCTACCGACCCCAGGCCCACCTCCCTGATTGTTGCTGCGTTCCATCGCTTTCAGAGTTGACTTTCCATTCATGCAGAACACATTATTGAACCTGGATCAATTAATCAGATGTTGGGGTCGTCAATTGCTTCGATAGTTCGGAACTGCACCAAATAATACTCCCAACTGTCTTGCTGTTCAGGTTCAAAATGTTGATGCTATGAGACCTCAATATTGAATGCACATTTTAAACAAGTGTGCCGCCCTTGCATACATATATAAATGTGCGCGTCAGGTCAACTTTCCCGCGCGTCAATACTTCGGCCATCATTTCGGCATGTCACGGGAAATTCCACGAGCGCGTCACTGCGCGTCAGTCGCGTCACTCGCGCGTCAAAACCTCTGTGCCCCTTCCCATGCAGCGCCGATTCCGACTCCCTGATCCATCCGAGACACCGCCCGTCTGGCTACCGCACAGTGCAGCGGATGCAGGTGCAGACACAGAAGCAGATGGCACTTCCTTCGCCGTGGGACGCCGCCGTTGCTCGCTCCGCCGTACGGCAGGCTCCGTCCGGCTTCGAGTTTTTCTGAGCTTTTCTTGGGTCCGTCCGTCCGTCCGTCCGTCCGTCCGACTGAGTAAGTACGTCTCTAGGCCCCCCCACCATCTACACTTCACCGCGCGCTGGACAACAGATCTTGAGAACCCTTACCTACTCGGCGCTCATTGTCGATGTCGGCGCTAGACGCCTTATACTGCTCCCATGCTCAGCACTCAACACTAGTATGCCAATTTTTTGATCCTGGAACATCCTGCCTAGATTTTATCTAGGTCGTCTCAGAGGTTCGAGTTGTGGTCTCCAGCCTTCGTAGCAGGTTATGGGTATTTTTATGCCGCCTATTCTACAGCATCTTAGCTCCGATGCCGAACTTCCGAGCGCTAAATGAAAATTTCCCTGTCAATCAGCATACTGCTGTGTGATTCATATTCAAGTGAAGCCTTGAATTCGGGGGGTTTGGTGCCGAATTAACAGATGCATGACACACCACGGGAGTGAGGTTCGCTGATGTTGGTGTCGGGAGGAGTCCATTTGCACCGAGGTTCTGCATGAGTTATCCTCCCGCGCAGGATAGGCGCTGATAGAAGCGCGGCATGTAATCTGCGCCGCCAATTTGAGGGAAGCTTTTCTACAAATATGGGAGGACCAATCCTGATGTGAAGATCCGACATCAATTGTCCCATGCCTTAACAGCACCTTGCACCCACGTTGGGGACATCTGACATATATAAGATAGACGTCCTGGCCCTCAAGCTTCTCAAGCCTTCTCCTCACAACCATGTCCGATCTGAAAACAGTGTGAGTAACCCGACCGCCTGTCGAGACTTTTGATTCAATTCATGCCCTTTAATTAGCATTCAGCTTCACAGTAAGCACCTGCCTGTGTTGAGCTGTTAAACCATATTCAGTCTTTTCTCGCAGGTATCCATGTCACGTCCTTGTCTAACCCACAAAATGATCTTCCGGGTGACTTGAAAATGTTTGCACAGGTCATCATTGAGGACAATATTTTCCAGCAAACCTTGCCGGTGGTGTCGGAGCATGATCAATTGAGTTGGAAATTTGATTTGGGATGTAAAATGTGTGTTAGGGTTTTGCACTATAGACTTGGGATTCACTGTACCTTCCTCTCACAGCCCACCCCATGCTCCCACATTCTCAGTGGCAGTCTTGCGCCAAAGTGAAACTGAGGGAACACGGCTTGTAGGCCACGTTAAAATTGGGCGAGGCGAAGTCCTTGAGTCTGCAGAATCAAATAGGTGTAGGTGCAGTGCCCCTTACTCTAAGTACAACCACTGAGGATTGCAATGCAGCCTTCCAGATTCAGCTCAACAAAGTGAACATTGATGATCCCTCTCTCAAATTCAGTGCTGTTTTCTCGGTTGCCGAGGTGCCGTACCAGGAGGAGCAATTTGGTGATCCTGACGATCTCAACCAGGCAGTGTTGAAGCTTGAAGCTGCTGTTGCTCTCACTCCAGATGGCCACCCAGACAAGCCATCACAGCTGAATAGCCTTGGGAATTCACTCCTCCATCGCTTTGAGCGACTTGGTGATCTCCATGATCTCAATGAGGCTGTATCAAAATTTGAAGCTGCTGTTGCTCTCACTCCGGATGGCCACCCAGATAAGCCTTCAAGGCTGAACAGCCTCGGAAATTCACTCCTCCGACGCTTTGAGCGACTCGGTGATCTCCATGATCTCAACCAGGCTGTGTTAAAGCTTGAAGCTGCTGTTGCTCTCACTCCGGATGGCCACCCAGACAAGCCTTCACAGCTGAACGGCCTCGGAAATTCACTCCTCCGTCGCTTTGAGCGACGCGGTGATCTCCATGATCTCAACCACGCTGTGCTGAAGCTTGAGGCTGCTGTTGCTCTCACTCCAGATGGCCACCCAGATAAGCCCTCACGGCTGAACAGCCTCGGAAATTCACTCCTCCGTCGCCTTGAGCAACTCGGTGATCTCCATGATCTCAGCCAGGCTGTGTTGAAGCTTGAAGCTGCTGTTGCTCTCACTCCAGATGGCCACCCAGACAAGCCCTCACGGCTGAACAGCCTCGGAAATTCACTCCTCCGTCGTTTTGAGCGACTCGGTGATCCTGACGATCTCAGCCAGGCTGTGTTGAAGCTTGAAGCTGCTGTTGCTCTCACTCTGGATGGCCACCCAGACAAGCCTTCATGGCTGAACAGCCTCGGAAATTCACTCCTCCGTCGCTTTGAGCGACTCAGTGATCTCCATGATCTCAACCAGGCTGTATTGAAGCTTGAAGCTGCTGTTGCTCTCACTCCAGATGGCCACCCAGACAAGCCTTCATGGCTGAACAGCCTTGGAAATTCGCTTCTCCGTCGCTTTGAGCGACTTGGTAATCTCCATGATCTCAGTGAGGCTGTATTAAAGCTTGAAGCTGCTGTTGCTCTCACTCCGGATGGCCACCCAGACAAGCCTTCACGGCTGAATAGCCTTGGAAATTCACTCATCTGTCGCTTTGAGCAACTTGGTGATCTTGACGATCTCAACCAGTCTGTATTGGAATTTGAAGTTGCAGTTGCTCTCACTCTGGATGGACACCCAGATAAGCCTTCATGGGTGAATAACCTTGAGAATTCACTGCGCATTCGCTTTGAACGACTTGGTATCTGAATGATCTCAATCAATCTGTACATCAGAAAAACACTCCTTTTTGAATTTGTGTAAATTTAGCATAGTTGTTAGAATGGACCCAAATTTGGACAAATCAGCCAAGTTCGCCAAATTGTGTATGCATTTGGTGCTTCAGCCAGGTTAGGGTAGGAACTCACCTTAACCTTGGAAGTGAAAAATAGTAAACTGTGGATACTATTGAGAATGGAACCATATTCAAGGTAGGAAGTATCAGCTTACTGCTTGGTGAATCCTAGTTTCATTCATAATATTACTAGCACATGAGAGTATGTCCCACCAATTCTGAATACGGCCAGTCCCAGTTATGTAAATTAACAAGTTTTATTCACTGAGGCACCGTGAAGCCGGGGAGCATCTCTGAGTGACACATTGAGGTGAATCACGGACCTGGTGATCGAAGTCTTAGCCGAGACTGGTCTTAAGCTTAATGTGTTGATGCGACGCGACGCGGAGGTAGGCGGAGGTTGATGTCCTGTATTTTAAATTCATTCCCCCTAATCTCTGCTAAGCCTATGCCAGTCATTCATGTCCAGCCCAGGAATCCGGAAACAAATCACTGAAACTATATTAGACACTTGTTTTATTGGGAAAAAGTGACAGAACTTGTACTGGCATGCGAAGCATTGGTCACAAGCTAAGTCCCCGTTCCATTCGGGGCTGAATATATTGCTCAAAGAAAAGATAGCCCAAAGACTTGGTGGTGTACACCGTACACCTACGAGAAATCCAGTATTTACTTCGTCCTCTGTGGGAGGTGCCCGTTCAAATCGAGGCTCGGTCATTATGTTGTATTAAATAGTCTTTTTCTCTTGTTCGCCGGCAGGATATTTTATGCACTTTGAACGAGGTCTGGCTCCGTACTATAGCCGTTGCTCCAAAAATGTTGCTGAACCTCCTATTTAACAGAAATTAACCTCGAGCTGGAAAGTAATATGTACTCGGTTGAATCAAGGTTTAATCGTACCTACTCACTGACTTCAAACCCAGAGATCGCCCGCATAAAACCCTCGTACAAAGGAGAGGGTAAAGACCTGGTGGTGTATGTTGCACACCTACTTGAAATGAAATGGCCGAGCTTTTCATCGTAGTAGGCCCTCGTTCGACTCGAGGCTGGTTCGTAGGGATAGGATTTGGATTCTTTTTCTTCCTTACCTGTAGGTGCCACCAGGCGATATTTTATGAACATTCGACGGCAGTACGTCGGTAGGTGTTATTATTATAATGAATTGGCCACTCCTCGCTCCCGAAACCTCAACCGTTTCCTATGAGCAGGCCGCACGCGCTGTAATAATTGTGTACGGCAGTCTAGGTGCGCTACTAGTAGGTGGTGTGAAGTCAGTGTTCAACAAAATGGGCATCCTATGAATGATGCTGAACTCTTATTTATCAGCCAAGAATTATTTCGTTTGAAAGTAATGTGCACGCGGTTAAATCTCCTTGTTTACTGACTTAGACATTATCCGCATATATCAACCGCGCAAAAGGGAGCTTCGTACACCCAATACAACTTGCAAAGAACCTGGAGAGTGTGTGAGGCCCCCGTCTAAGTCGGGGTTGGGTCATGGCCAGTCAAAATTTCTTTTCTTTTCTTGTCTGTTGTCAACTTGCAGGTGCCGCCCATGATATCAAATATCGACATTGGCCGTATAAAATCCTGACAAAAAGATGGGGTAAAGACCCAGTGGTGTACGCCGCATGCCCGCAAGAAATAGAGGATCATCCGCGTCCGGCTCTGTGGGAGGTCCCCGTTCGATCCGGGGCTAGGTCATACTTCGAGTGCGCAAAGCTTTTCGATTTTTTTTGGCTCGGCGGGGATGTATTTTAAAACTTTCAAAGCTCAAAGCCAGGATGGCTGAGATTTGAAAGTAATTGTAGTGGCCGCGAGACCGGACGGCATTTAAAACTGCCCAACGAGAATTTAATTCAATATTGAACTTGTTTCAAGGAGCTTGAAATTTAAAGGCGGGTCCGTAATAAGTAAATTTAAATTTCATACATACGTAGTGGAGAGCATATTCAATGGCTTTTGTGTTGTTGAGTTGAATCGGGCCGAACAGAGCCGGAGACCAACGTGACCAAACGATTGCACCGCCTCCTCGCTTAGAATTATAATAAATGAACGGGCGAGCAACCAGCCAGCTGGAAGCAGACGCTCCCCCCACCCCGGGGACAGTCCAGGACGACAATATGCATTAGAGCCGTAGTTTTTTGGCCAAACGTGCGCAGGTCGCGGGGTAATCCTAGCATGTCGCGGCGTCGCCCAAGATAAACCGAGGGACGCAGCAGAACTGTGGGAGGGAGGTCAGTATCAGGAATAGAGCGGCGGCGGAGGCAATAAAAGCACACGAGCCGCAGCGATATTAGTCCTGAACAGGCCTACCGAAGCGTCTTGTCCTAGGTTTTCCTCGTCGCCGTCCCCTTCCCCAAACTCGGCGAATCCTCCATATCGGCGGTACGCCCTCCGAGCTAGTGTGTATGACGTTCGCCCCCTCCCACCACCCGATCCCTCGGCTGCTAGTCCCATCGCTCTCCCGCCCATCGCTTGAATCCGCGCTCCCGTACCCCGCACCAGCACTGGGCTGAAGACGCAGCAGTGCTAAGGATCTGACTTAAAGGTCAGTCCAGATCGATCTATAGATTTTCAAGTCAGTAACGCTTGAATCAAGTCAGAACACACCTTGACTCGACTCCAATCGAAACAAAACTTCGAATATCGAGTGGGCGAAGGTATTAGCAATGACTTTAACGTTCAGTCAGTCAATTGTAATCAAGAGTGAAGGGAACGCACCTCGACAAGAACAAGCATGGTTTCAGCCTTGAGAGTGAAAAGCGAAGTTGATGGCTTTCGCGGCTCAAGTCAGTAAATGGAAGTATTAGGAGGAAAAAGGAACGCACCTCGACTGGATCAGGGCAAGTGTTGGACGATCGAGAGAGCGAGCATCCAAGACTTGAATCTAAGGACGTGTATTTGCGTGTAGTCAGTAAATAATGTGGTTTGACAAATTAACGGGACGTACCGGCAATCCTCCTAGCAGATCACCGAGCCAACATGGCGTACGTGGTAAATCCACGATGATAACGATGGCGTGGATCAGCGGCGGGGGGAAGTCGGAAGAATCTATAGCACGTTTGTTTAAACAAATTGCGTCTAGACGCAAATTGCCGTTTAAACAGGTGTTTAATCTAAACAGGTTTAACGGCGCAGTGCGGGCATCACGGCCGTTCAACCCGTGGTTTAAACAGTGTTTAAACGGGTCAAAAAGGCATTTTGCACCGCGGTTCGAACTTGTGCCTCAAGCACCTGCATACATAAGCAGGGCAACGGAGCAACAAGTATCTGACTGGGCCAACTGGGGATGATGTTCTAAGAATGTAAAGCTTTTTTTATTATGCCCCAGAGGCCCAGTACATAGTTTAGTTTAACTGGACTCAAGGCACACTTGAACACCATACAGGGGATAGTTTAAACACAATGTGAGACTACATCGAAGCAAAGAGGAATTGGAAGTTTAAGATATATTTCTGAAGAAGTGAGTAGTTGGGCTTCGAGTATTTGTTTCTTACCACATTAAACAATGAATAATATTTCTTCCTTCGAGGGTACCTGCTAGTAACCTCTGTGTCCTACATTACAATTGGCTCATTAGCTATCTCTTAAACTAAATGCACAAGTGCCTTAGAGCACAAACAGTAGGCAGTTCAAACCGGTATGTTTCCGATGGAGTTTCCACTAGTTGAGCTGCTTGGTCAGTTCAAAAGGCTTACATGGTCCCTGAAAGAACCACTTGTAATCACACATCTATGCAATGTGAAGCATAGGACCCTGCTACACCTGATATAAATGTACGGAATTTGGGAAATTACTGAGTCAGACGGCCTGCATTTTAAGTTAGCTGGGGAATCTCAACTTTGTGAAGTGGCTGTTTACATTCAAGTGGACTTCTACTATAACATTTAGCAGCGACCATGGCGGGTTCTTAAAGCCTCACCCGCCATATGGAAGTTTGTGAGTGAAAGAACACCCATGTTCAATCAAAATCCGGTATGAAGTGCCGAGCCAGCTCATGGAAGCGTACTTTTGGACCTCGAAGCACCAAGGAAAAAAGTTAAACAAGTGGATCTGACTAACCGTCAGTCTGGGAGAGGAAACAAAATCCACAGACATGTTTGAGCGGTGAATCGACACAGTTTTGCACAGTACAGGAACTAGTTTCTGCACACTGAAAACATGGGAAAGGAGGTAAGAATAACTGTAGGCCTAGGCAGAGAAAAAAAAAAGAATGATGTTGTCAGAATGATCGGACAAGGTGAGTTGAACCCCGTCGCACAGTACCTTCATGATGAAGGCGGCAGCCCTGTAGCATCCGATTCTTTCAGCTCTTCACCTCTATATAACCTGATATGCGGCAAGGGGCAGTGTGTCGACAAGCCACACCATTTTCTGGAGGAGTGCGTCCGCACCACAGCAAATAAGTAGTTCGCATGCCTCTGAAGTTTTCATTTGAAAATATATATGTCAGTAGGATTTTGGCGATATGATCAAGCAGATTCTAGTACCGTGTGTGGAGTTGGGCCCCATTTTGCCACAGGAGTATTTAATCCCTGGAAAAAATAACGGCAGCACCTGAGCCCTGTGCCCCACATCCAATCTATGGCTTAAGTTGCTCAAGCATGTCATTGAATTTAAATGCAATGGCTTTATGAATTACACAAGGATCCCAAGTTCATTCAGTTGAATAATCGCCAATACAAACCATTGTTACCTTAAAGGGGACTAGTTTAACGTCCTGAGATATTCATGTGTCTGGAGAATAGTCTCCAGGAATGCAGTATAAGCCTTTGCGAAGAATTTTAAGGTCATAGCATGCATAACCGGCAAAAACGGAGAGTAGACCCTAATGGTTGGGCAAATGATGCAACAGCCATTGAAAATGGATCGAATGAAATTTAAACAGCAAGACTTAGATTCTAGGATATCGGAAAAAAATGTGAATTGGGGAAAAGATGTCGAATCGTGGCCAGTTCATAAGAAGCCCAACAAAATCTTGCACCTCGTTGGATTGAACTGCGAGGTTAGCATTAAAAAATGTCAAAGTCAGAATTATATTTGGTGGGTCAATGCTAAATTTAATCTGTTTATGAATATGAGTGTGAAGCTGCCAAGCCAATTGACTGGACACAATCTTACCTCTAATCACATATTGATAATAGTTATAGAAATGAGCCGAAGGACAGCAGTTTTGAGGAACAACCTCAGTTGTTTACTATTGCAAAGCATGCCTATGTCTAATATAAGACTGAGGTACAAGTCCACAACGGGCCATATATGCAATGTGAGGGATAAACAAGTATTCAAAATAGTAATAAGAAGCTTGAAGGAAGAAAAAGTATTCATTGTCTGACATGGTATAAAACAAATACTCGAAGCCCGACTAGTCACTTCGTCGGAAATATATCTTAAGCTTCCAATTCCTCTTTGCTTCGATGTAGTCTCACATCTATGTAAGAATCGACCACGGTTGACTCTCGATAAAGCTGATTGGCTGAGAGAGCTCCAATGACACCAGGAACTCCGCAAACGGACACCCACAACAAAGCTCACCGCCACTCCACTTCTTTTTCTCAGCCCCCAACGTCAGCTCCACCCCGTGCCACTGTAGTCTAGGCCGCATATAATGTTCCGTTCAATATCTATATCTATATAAGAAACCGGCAAGTCGAACATTTGAACGTCTCGCTGTGCACTGCACTATGTCTGAGGCAATTGTAATATGTTGAGAACCCTCCCAACTGCATACTTTGGAAATGAATATTTGCAATGAACAAAAACCCCAAGAAACGGGATTGGAGCTGGGGTGGAGCATCGCAACACGGATATTTATACCAAAGCTCAAGCTCACGTATCAACCAAGTACACACATGCTGCGACCGCTGTTGCCTGGAAACTGTTCACCGAACCATACACCATCATTGTTGGAAAGTCCGTACACTGACAGTCGGAAATTTAAAGGTGGAAAAGTCTGACTAAGATTGACAGTTTGGAGTGCAGGTTCCGTAACTCGCTTTCAAGCCTCCAGATTCGGTATCACTTTTTCCAAAGTTATCTAAGGCAAGATGCTGTTATTTCGCTGTACATGGGATAGAACCTTGATTTGGAGTCAGGGAAGCTCACCAAAACAGATGGGCAAGTGAGTTACGCGAGATTATAGGACCGACTCCAACTGCCTGTTGAATACAAAATATATTTCGCAGGTTAACACCAATTCGCATCGGTCTATTGCCAAGCGCGCATGGAAACAGCGTGATCTAGCCACCAAAATACGGCCCCGTGAAAGGGGACAGGGTAATAAAGCAAGTGCGCGATGCAAAGCACAGAAATATCGGAGAGAAATTGAACCTGTAAAGCGCCGATTCGTAAATGATCCAGACTGCGGTGAGTGAGCAGGAACCTGAGCATTGTCTGGAGGATTTATGCTGTCTCAAGATTCAACCGGTGCACTTGCCGATGTGATAAATGTTCATGAATCAGACTTCCTTCGACGGTGTAGGGATGTTCTGAGTTACCGGGAACGAATGCTGGGGTTTAAGGAATACTATCGGTTCCTTGGAATAGCGCGGAAGATCGACAATGAGTCAAGGCGCACAAATAAATAACATATGTATGTCTCCCAAGAGAAAATCAAGCCAATTGACCAGTCCATAAGGCCGCAAGGAGTCAACCGAAGGTTGACGACGAGCGGTGTCTTCAATAATTATATCCGTGGCATAGCATGGGTAACTGCTAGTTGTGTTTAAACTATCCCCTGTATGGTGTTTAAGTGTGCCTTGAGTCCAGTTAAACTGAACTATGTACTGGGCCTCTGGCCCATAATAAAAAAGCTTTACATTCTTAGAACATCATTCCCAGTTGGCTCAGTTGGATACTTGTTGCTCCGTTGTCCTGCTTATGTATGCAGGTGCTTGAGGCACATGTTCGAACCCCGGTGCAAAATGCCTTTTTGATCCGTTTAAACACTGTTTAAACCGCGGGTTGAACGGCCGTGATGCCCGCACTGCGCCGTTAAACCTGTTTAGATTAAACACCTGTTTAAACGGCAATTTGCGTCTAGACACAATTTGTTTAAACAAACGTGCTATGGTTACTGAAGTCGGCGGCAGCTGTTTGGAATGAGCACGAGTGGTGGTAGCGTGAAGAGAGAGCGAGGGCTGTTGACAGCAGTCAGACGAGGGGCACAACGAGTACCGAGTTCCCGCAGACGGCGCGAGGCGTGTGGGCAGCGAAAGCTGCAGTGACGAAAACTTGGCGAGATGGTCTGGAATAATATCAACATCAGACATGGTAAGAATAGGTCGAGGGCATACGCAGCGCACCATGTAAGTCCTTGAGCATCGGCATCGAGGCCATTGAGCCAGCGAGTCGGCTGCGGCTATTGTGAGGGCGATTGTGCGACAGTGACAACAACGGGAAAGCATTGAGCGAGAAGGAATGCGAGGGAGAACGACCCACCCGGTTTGACCATTTAATGAATGCCGTCGCAGTCGCTGGCGATGAGGGCGACAAATGGCGGCGGAGTCAGTTCGGGTCGAGTCGAGTCAAGAGTGGCGAGGGTCGAGGGTCGAATGTTGTCCAGCGAAGAGTGGCAGGGACGGGGCCAGTAACTAAGAGAGTGAGTGGCCTCTGACTTCAGTGTTACGCTGCTCCTGCATCAATGTCGCAGGGACGTCTGAGACACCGTACTCCTCGTCCGGATTGACGTCCAACGCGGGCATGAACTTGTCGCAGTCGTCAAGGTCATCTGTGCAACAGATGGGACAAGAGGGGCCGCCCGAGAAGTCATCGTTGTCCGAGGCCACCGCACGGTTTTAGAGCGTAGTTTGAGCGCTCATTAGCATAGCGCATACTGAGCTTACGAAGAACTCGAATCAACGTACCATTAACGCTGCTACCTCCACCACCTGGAGGTGATCGTGACGATGAGAATAGAGGGACTCGAAATAAAAGAAGGCAACAATACCTCACGCAAAGATGATATCGTATTCAGTCGGATAGGGGTGCATGGTAGGTTCGTATCCAATCGGTCCACTGTACCTTCATAATACCTGCCAGCGAAATGGGTTATAAGGCCAAGCGTAGCTCGGTTTACCTGAGGCCCACTGCTCATTCCAGCGTCATCGAGGAGTTCTGGTTAGAGTAATGTGGAGGTATATGCTTTAGGAAGCAGATCCTATGCATGGGGAAGTAGAAGAACGAGAACGAGTCGCACCTCAAGGAGACGAAAGTACAACAATGAGGGAAGTGAAAGGGTATTTGTCGGTAGTAGAATGTGCTATGTAGTCGGGAGTGGAAGGTGACGAGAGAAAACCACAGAATTGGGCTCAATGCACCAGGACTGAGGATCTCAGCTGACTCACTGAAGCGTCAAAGGTGTCGCTACTGACCGTTCAGAAATCCCAGAGCCTTGCTGGTCAGGTAATCGCGGAGCGTCGTCCTCGTTCTAATACCGGCGGTCGGCTTCGAGGAAAGCTATGATGTCGGAAAACTTCAGAGCCTACACGAAAGGTGACATGGTGGCAGAAAGCAAGCGCGATGCAGCGGCCCGCGATCCGGGGCTCCAAACACCCGCCAACAATATGACTCTGATCGCATGCTATTGTTCTAGAGGTCTGTCTTTGTTTCGCCTCAAATGGAGATCTGGTCCCAGAAGCCAGTAAGAAACGAAACAAGTATTAGAAATGCGTGAAGAAAAAGTACCTTCAACTAAATGGTCTCGTGGAAAACTGAGCGAAGGATGTCAGCAGCCAATGAGACAAGTATTAAAAATGCGGTATAATAATTCTGAATGAAGCAGTCAGTAAACAACGCAGTAAGCGGTGAAAAAAATTGTACCTTGAACTGGACGGGCATGTTGAAGTGGTGAACTCAGAGTTTCAGCATGAAGATCTTGATAAAGAGGTCAGTCTGAGTGAGCAACAGATTAGGAACATGCAACTTGAATAGCATAGTCTCAGGATGTTAAAGGAGCTTGGTATAAAGTTCTGATTCAACCGTTAGCATTATGGGACATACCACCACGCGGAGATGGTGCCTAGCGAGCGGTTTTGAGGGCTGTAAGAGCGGTGCCGCGGTCCCAGGGATACATGATGGAAGTGGGGCAAGTCATTCGGGCTCAACTGGAGCAAAACTGGGACGAACTGGTGCGGGGGCAAGCAGATTAGTCGGAAAAATGCGAAAAATGCGAAAAAGAGTGGATATAACGTATTTGAGGGAGCCGCACCATCCCGAAAGCGGCCCGTTACCTCCAGTACACGCATCCCACGACATCTGACCCAGGATAACGACCAACGACGGCAAAACGGGCGGCTGCGACGCTGGCGACAACTGCGCTCGTGTAGCACGCAATTGGCGGAACGGCGGATGATGCAGGTCCAAAATTTCGACGTAGACCACGTTTGAGGGCATCGTCCAAGGGAGTCGACGGGTTGGTACGGAGTCTAGCCCAGCCAGGAGCACATAAGAGGAGCTGAAAGCTGGCGGTGACGAAAAAGCGCGCAGGAAGCGCAGTTCTTGAGGGAGAGCGAAGTGGGAAGAGGGGAGATGGAGGGGATGTACCCTAGAGTGCATTTGTGGTCGTTGGAAGATGACTGCGAGAGAAACGAGGCGTTTCGAGACGATACCGCACGCGGAGGTTGATATGTGATCGCCAGAGGACGTGGGCTGGGCCGGAATTTGGAGGTCAAACAGTCAAGAAAGAAAAGTACGAGCAGTATCTGAGTGACTGGGGCTCCATTGACGGTGGGAGCGGAGGGGATGGACCGCGTTGCGTCGTCGATGGTGGTGTCGCAGGAAACAGCCAGTAAACATGCGCATACAAGCGGGCCGACGTAATGCCGGCCGGACGGACGTGGAAAGATGCATTCGGGAGCGCACAAAGATACCAGTGGGGGCGGGATGCAACGTGTATGAGTGGGTGGGGCCGGTATGCTAGGCGAGCGGAGTGGCAGGAGCCGGAGTGCGTGGGCCCGGGGTGCGCGGCGAGAGGTGCACGCTGACGTCGGGAGGCGGGGGGTGCGGCGGGTGCGGACGGATCGGTGGTGTTGAGGTGCCGCGAGTAACAGATTAGCCGTCAGCGCATGTGCGCGCGGTACTACGGGCAGTCGGTCCGGGCAGCGCCACGCGGTCTAAGCAGCGGGATTGGTGTGTTCGGTTGTGCAGTGGCGGCGCCGAATGGGCAGTTGGCCGGGCAGGCCGCAGTGCGGTGGGGCAGTTGATGTGTGAGGGGGCGCAGTCGCGGGGGGTCGGGCCGGTAGGTGGCCAACTGCGAAGGCAATGAGAAAGTGTGAGCAGTGGCCGAAAAAGCCGAGCGAGAAAGTAATTCTTGGTGTGCCGAAATGCTTGACGTCACCGGAATGATCCGGTTGTTTCAACTCCAACGGCCAGAAAAGGTGATTTTGACTTGTTCGGCGTGCGGCCAAACTGCGGAGTATTGCTACTTTTGGAAGGGTATATCGGGTATATCCAAAATTTGGTGGAGGCATAGGGGGGAGGTTTAATGTTCAGAATCCGAAAAGAACAAATTTTTATTTGCGATTCTTGATACTGCAGTAGGGTGGAGACTTGTTTTTTTTTTGAAATATACTAGCAGATTTGGGCTTGAAATTTTTGAAAGGTTTTTTTTTGGGTGGCTATTCTGCTCCCGCATCGTTGCGGGAGCAGATTTGGGTTTGAAATTTTTGAAAGGTTTTTTTTTTGGGTGGCTATTCTGCTCCCGCAACGATGCGGGAGCAGATTTGGGTTTGAAATTTTTGCAAGGTTTTTTTTTTGGGTGGCTATTCTGCTCCCGCATCATTGCGGGAGCAAATTTGGGCTTGAAATTTTTGAAGGGTTTTTTTTGGGGGTGGCTATTCTGCTCCCGCATCGTTGCGGGAGCAGATTTGGGTTTGAAATTTTTGAAAGGTTTTTTTTTGGGTGGCTATGCTGCTCCCGCATCGTTGCGGGAGCAAATTTGACGATGCGGGAGGAGATTTGGTTTGATTGAATTAGAATTTACTTTTTTTGCAGGGGGTGATTTTCTCATAATGAGAGCTGAGCTGGAGGGCAGAATAATACTAGCTTCCTCATCCAACTCCGATCTACGGCGGACTTGAGGCCGACCTCGCGCGCCCTCCTGTTTAGGGCTGTGCGCCGTGCCCGTCGCGCCGGTTCGACGGGTTCCGTGCGACGGGTAGCCGACCCGTTCCGTGGGGCCCCAGAAATATTTTTCGACAAGACGACAACGGGACGGTTTGAGAGGGCGACGGCCGTGACGGCAAACTCCGGGTGCATACAGTTTAAGTCATGAAATGGGAGGTTTATCGGCTCAAAAGCATGAGAATAGCCACGCAAGTTCATTTGAAGTGAGATGAATCATATATTATGGTGAGGGTAGCCAGGAAAACGGTGCTCGAAGTGGCGTTGGCCGGCAATCAACGGCAGCAATCAGCTCGCATATCACCTTCCTCTGCGCGTACCTTTCGCATCAACGCGTTTTGGACGCTTTCAACACCTTCAGACTCTAAACAGACAAGTGCCCAAGCGATCACTAATGTCTCCGTCGAGCATTTTCATCCATACGGCATGAGAAAACTAACAATATCGAGTTGTAAAGCAAGTATTTTCCCAAAGCAATACTCAACAGGTCCCCTGACGCTTGTGCGGAGCTGCGAGCGACTACGACAACATCGCAAAAAGAAAAATGTTTTCCTACAAGAGGCCGTCGCCTCCTGGCCGTCCCGTTCCATAGAGAGTCTTTGAACCTCGACGACGGGACGGGTTTACCCGTCGCCTAATCGTCGAAACGACGGCCGTGCCCGTCGACGAGACGGCACACAGCCCTACTCCTGTTTTTCAAATCTCGATCATCTGTTATCTCCTTTCTGTCAATCTAATCGTTCCTCTCCCTTCCTTCCTCTCATCTTGTGAATAAGACGGAATGTTGCACACATTACTGGCTGATTTCTTGAATGGTCACTGTGGAACCCAGATCCCGTGAAATTCACGGGTATTTTCATGTCCAAAGCGAGAGATTTTTGCACCAAAAAACTTTGAATTTCAGATTTAAAAAGCGAATTCACAGGGATAATGAGGTGGAAATTTTCACGTACAAAACTGGGCATTTCACAGTCATATTTCACTACTTCTGACTGTGAATTTCTCCCCGAGAATCAGCGGAATTCACCAACAAAAAACCTGAAGAAATAAAAGGAATTTGTACCCTAGGACACTCCCCACATTACACCCATTTCTAGAAAACATGTATAATTAGTTCGCGACTGGGTGACTTCCCGTAAGCTTTTTTTATTCTGGGGGATTATTTTCGCACTTTCCGCCGTGATGCCGAGCAATCTGTCAGGACCCCATCACCCCAAAGTGGCAAAATATATTCTACCATCACTCGAATATCCTCAAATATAGACGAGGGGTCCTACCCCCCCTAATAGATTATTTGAGGTCGAGATTATCCGTTTGGGACAGAAATGATTGATGGTCATTCCTGTCACAAACTCTCCGGCTCCCCCAGTCAGCGCCTAACCACTTCAAACACACATCCAGCTCAATATATCGAGCTTGACAACATGGGCAACTGTCCTCTATCCTCATTCGCACTTTCTGGCCTTGAAAATAACTCAAATAAATATTTTTACATCAAGGAGGCTTGATGAAGCCTGTCGACAGAGAGGCAAAGGCTCGAACAACTCTCCTCGCTTAATGTATGAGACAAAACTCCTGCATTCAACTCCCTACCAAAGAGAGAGATTTGCCTCAATCTGGCCTACTAAATATATTATTTGCTTGTGGGAAACACACAGAGTGTGAATAAACACGATTATTCTGTCCATCAATCCCATCACTGGCACCCCGAAAAATGGTGCCCGAATATTTAAATCTTACGGGAAGTCACCCACTATTGAACAAGTGAAAACATATTGAAAATCTAAGTTGAAACAACATATATAGACCATGAACAACTGGATGCCCATTTGGTACGGGTCAACAGAGTTATGTAGCGTGCTCCAGTTGCGGGATGGGCACCGTGGATATATATTTCATCCATTTCAAGGTGAAATCAGTTTTCACGTACTGCCTCAGAAATTTTATTTTAGATTCATGATATACGTGAAACTGCTTTTCGCTCAAAAACTGGGTGAAATGTGAAATTCACGGACTTTTGGTTCCACTGTGAGTTGCAATATAAGCAGTGAAATAAGCGAAGCTGTCGGAGTTGCGTATGCCAGAAATTCCTGGGATCTTGGAGTTCAGCGGACAAGCCATTGATGCGCTCATCATGAATAATTTGATATCCATGGATTTATTCAAATGTAAACTGCGTCTTAAGCTAGCTCCCATGCGACCCTGGCCTTACAAAAAAATAATCCTATCACCATAATTCAAAAGGTGACCCAGTGAATATCCATTTTTCAAGTTTGCTGCACTCCCTACCTATTTTTAAATAATAAAACGAAATCGATCAAGAATATGGATTATACTTCCAGGGGGCCACACTTTCCAATCATCTCAAGTCAACCAACAAAAAAAAAAAGGAAGTACGAGTTGCATGCCGGGCGCCGCCACGGCCCTTTACCCCAAGTGATGACTACAGCCTGACATGCCGATCAAGAACATCCCACAGCAATTGATCGCCGAGTCGGTGGGCCTCCAAATTTGGCAAGCAACATCGTCATAGCTTGTATTCCATCCCCCAACCACAAAATTGAATAGTTATACCCACCCTGCCCTTGTATTGAGCAAGTGGCCCACTAGCTAGTTCGGCCCACTAGGCAGTCGGAGATAGTATAACAAATATCCTTGCACAATATATGCTTCAGACACAAACTTTCAATTTTATGATTCAAATTGCATTGGTCAGTTTCCTGTTGCCCATTCCGTTCTAATAAATTAAGGGCTTACACATGTCTACAAGAGAGGTTAAACACCGTCCTGATCATTTCAAGTGCGGGAATATGTTGAAACGAGTGGTTTTACGGAAGGGCTCTCCGGCATCGGTGATGGTAGGTAGGTAGGTAGCATTACACGGCACGGTCCAACTCATGAACGCCGGTTCCCAGGAATTATCCCAGTGTACAGGCACTAGTACACTATCGTCCCTGGACCTCCCTGCACCCTGCTAATTAAAGCTCGCGGTCGCTATGTTTCCACACGCCGCGGTAAAACTAGAGGAATACAAAGAAGCAAAAGTTAGTACGGGTGAATTAGCCCTCACTCAGACGATACACGGGGACGGCGTAATAAGTTTGGAGACCCCATTTTGAGGGGTTCTTATTGGAAACCAGGTTTCCAAATAGAATTATCCAGATATTCCTGCCAAATTTACGGTTTTCTGATTCAAATTGTGTTGGTCAGTTTTGTATGCTGCTCAGAGTGTAAAAATATTCAGATCCCAAATTTTGTAGGCTGGTCCCCAAAACATTCACTTTCACCCATATTTATGGCATATTTGAAAAGTTTGCGCACGTATTTAAAAGTGGCAGCATCCCGGATTCCCATATTTATACCACTCGATATCTGATTTGACCGTGACACTCGGCCCAATTGCATATCAATGGAGGTAACAGCATCCTAACTACTATAACCTGGGCCCCATATGGATTGTCTGTCGCCTTCGGCGATGACGAGACATCCCCGCGAAATGTTTATGGCGGGAATCAGGAGAGGCGGCGTTGCGTCGGTCGTCGTTGTATGAAAATGGCGCCGCGGATGGGAAACTGCTTGTAAGTCCTCCTCCATTTAGCCCCTTTTCCCTCCTTTTTCTTTGTAACAGTACAGTGACTTTGTTCTTCTTCCATTTTTCTGCAGCGCTTCTGTATACCGATCTTGGTGACCCGTACATCTGTGATGACCATTCATTTAATGTTTGCCCCCAACGTTTCCCGCGAGGCTATTTTTACGCCATAAATTTGCTATTCCAAGAACTTCACTGTATCATTTACTCTCCACCAGAAGAACTACTGCTACACGGCAGCCCACCCCGCCTCATACGCATCGTGGCTGTGTGCGGGTGTATAGCGGAGGCCTACTCCTTCCCCCGGTCTTTCAACCAACGCACTCAATATTTTATTTCATCTTTATTCTGTCCTTATCCACCAGACTACTTTGTTCACTGAATATTCCTTGCACTTTCCTGTTGTTGCATTTTTTTCACCGTAGGTTGACCTCAGTGGTGCATTTGTTAGCGTCATTTGCCTTATTCAGGCTGCTTAAAAATCGGGTTTCTAATCAAAGAAACCCTCATGTCGTCACTCAGCAACTTGGATGTTAGTAATAAGGTTGAGTAGAATTCTTCCTATCCGTCTACTCGAACCAATCGAGCTGTGCAGACTAAAGAAAATATCAAAAATACCTGAGGCACATTTCGAATGAAATATTGCATTTTTCCATGGCTGTGAAATTAAAGGGATTATTGTTCGACAAATAGATGAAAATCACATGGAAAGCCAGCCGCGGTGTTTCACAGAATCGGTGTACTTCAGCAATATGTGCATCATAGTCTTCGATTTCATCCATCCCCCAAACTCTTTCAGGTACTGAATGCAGCCTTCCGAAGTATCAAATCGGCGCAGACATAACCAGTGAATCACCTGAAATATAAAGCCCATATCTTGATTCAGAAAAAATCTGCTGATTGATCAACATTGCTAACGCTAATAGGTCTTTCAGGATTCGATATCAGCCTCACCTACCGAAACTCAGCTGACTCAAACAAATGCTTCACCAGTTGTAGCGAGGGATTAAGAAGTATTTGTTGAAATCTGCGCTATTGGACAACAGTCAAGTTTAGTCCAAATGGAAGTGACTTGGTGTGTTTCCCGCCACACCAAAACTGTTCAGCTGAGCGTCTTAACATCATTCAAGAGGTGGGCGGAAAGCCTCAAAAATACAGCACCCTATTTTATGCAATTCAGACCCTTTAAAACCTCTTATGCGGTCTCCGAAGGCCTCCGGTGCCCAACTCGTTGATCGTATGGGGTACATTATCGGCCACTGTCCACTCGAACTCGTCATTCGTTATCAACAGGAACCATGTAACAGCAAGCATGATCTAATGACCAGTATTATTCAGTAACACGTCGCAGACGCTCACTTAATCTACCACTGAATCCTCCGCCGACATTATGTGATTGACTATCGATGCGAGTCATTCCGAAAGCACTGCTTGTTTGGCATGCAACAAGTAGTGAAATTGATGTATTATCAAGTCAGGAATAAAGCCACGGCAAACACATACAACCCGACACGTTCTGAAAGGGGACCTAGATGGACTATCAATTTATCCTCCTTCTTATCCCAACTTAAATGACCAAAGAGCAAGAATAGTTAACCAATGACTCAGATAGGTTACGCGGTTTGCTTGTGAGCGTCATCCACAACATGTAATAAAATCTTGGCAACAAAGTTAACGCCTTAAGCAAATAACCCAGAATGAGCCAAAATAAACCAAGAGAATGCTAATCCCACCTCTACTAAAAGTTTTGAGTCTGAACATTGTCGGAAAAAGTGGTACACCCATGAATCAGAGACACTATAAACGTAATGCGCAGCCGAGTTCGAGTCCCGGATGGATCATGGGGTGAAGTATTTTTTTATCCCAACATGCGTTCAGTAATATTACGGCTCTGTAATGGTTCGGGCGAGATGAAAATTGGAGCCGGGAGGGGTATTCCCTCATTTTCAACGCTGGACGAGAAATTGAGCAGGGAGACACTTCGCAATTGCGTTAACCTGTTTATAATTGTCTGCATAGATTAAATGAATTGAATTGAGTCAAGGAGTAGTCGTGAGGACGAAGGTGGATCTTTTCCTCACTTTCTTTATTTTATTGCGTCCACGACATTTGAATTAATAAAGGGATAAATGCATATATGTAAAAGCGGTGGAGGGGAGGCTCGCTTTTATTAATCAATGTTTGTGACAGGTATGTTCTGAAGCAATGCACTCCTCCGGGGGTGCATCTGTTTTTTGTCCCTGAATGCACGCATATTCTCAGAATGCAGCCATGTAACTTCGATCCCACATCAGCAAATCCGTAAATATTTGGTATTTGATATGACCTCTTGTGCCTTGTCTCCGCATCGCGTGTCCATCCATCTTTGGCAAGCCCGACACCTGTGTCTTTGGTTTCTTTTGTCCTTTTTGGTTTAATCAATTCAGGTTTGCCGTTCTGACAAAGCCGTGCGGTGCCGGACACGCCGGTCACATACTGGATCGAACAAACAAGCCAAACGCCCTTCGGCTTACTGCAGAGTTACTGAGGGGTCTGGACCTCCTGAATTGCCCGAGCGAGGTGTATATATAAGGGATGAGGAAATAAAAGAGGAAACAATCAAGGGCGCATTTTACCAGCCATGGACTCTTACTACGATAAAAAACACAGCAATTGATAAAAACACAGTGACTGGATTTTGGCCCACCTTTTGTTGCATGCTGATCATACATTTAATTTTTTTAAATCCCAAGGGGAACAGAACTTTCTGTATATCTTGGGTAGGGAAGTTTTTCGGAGGCCTCTGCGCCTACCCGACAAGTGCGCGGCGGCTCCGCCGCTGCGGCAAATATTTGATCTTGGCTTCGCCAAGTCGACGCCGTCTCCCCATCATGCGATGCTGATCCTGGCTCGGTGCTATTGTTTTAGCGGAGACTGAGTCAGGGGTGTCTCAGCTCGCAAAAAATTCCTTGTGCTTTACTGGCTGAACCTTTACCATCAAGCACAAGGTAAGCGCTCCACGCTATCCAGCATTTATTGAGGTCGCTAATACTCTTTGCGTGTTCACCAGAATTGCTGTTCATCTGAGGCGTCGCCCGTGAATTAACGAAGCAATTTCTGGTATCAGTAAGCGGCGCCGTGATTTACTGAGCACACAACACTAAAAATTATTCATGCATCAGGCTAATTCTTCGCCGACTTCGTGCATCCTATTTATTTTGTCACCCACCCTCCACTCCCTCTTTCTTTTGCTCATCAGTAGTTGAACGGTCTTTATTTAACATTTATATTGTTAGCATGCTAGTAGCCTCCATCTCTGACCTAATTTATTCGGGGCCCTCTTTGGCGGGCTCACAGTTCTGCTATCTATGGTGTGTCTGGAAACGCAGCAGAGGCTTTAGTTCAAATCCGATCAGCCACTTGCCCATCTCACCTTACAGGTGTATGCCTGTCACGGAACAAAATAGGATTCTTTTCCTGTCGGCCTTCCCCTAAATATCCAAATATGTGTTCGTACACAACCTGGATTCAGTACTTCCTACTCACTGGTTCTTTTCTCTATGTCGGATCATTGCCATGGGGCCTTTCCGAACCACTTCCCATACCTAAGTGGCCGCAAGGACTGAACTGAAGGATGATTCACAAAAAGTACAGCAAGCACTTGGGTTGTTGAAGAAGTCAGAGTTCTTCACTACTAATGGAGTTTAAAATTTAGAAGGAACCATGATGGGCCGACCATAAGGCAGCATGCCATCACTTTTGCGCCACTGCTTTCCGCTCCGCCATGACGGATAACAATAAAATTTGAGAGGCTTGTGGTGGTTAGAATTTTCTATGTACTGTAGATTTTGAATTTAAAGGGATCAAGCCTTATACCTTGCCTTAAAAATCAATTTTAGAACAAAAGAAAAAATCCGCAACGACGCGCATTTGGAATATACCCCGAAG
Source organism: Mycena rebaudengoi (assembly GCA_029282285.1). Classification (NCBI taxonomy): domain Eukaryota; kingdom Fungi; phylum Basidiomycota; class Agaricomycetes; order Agaricales; family Mycenaceae; genus Mycena; species Mycena rebaudengoi. The sequence goes on from JARJCX010000068.1 coordinate 499,783, forward strand.
CCCAACCACTTCTTGCCCCCCTGCTTGGCTCTACAACTTCACATTCATCCTCTCTATGGTCCGAGGACTAATGAGGTCCGTGGATGCTATACGGGAACCTATCTTAACCTCACAAACAGATCATTTCAATGTCGAAGGCCGGACATAATAATACTCCACAAAAAAAATCTGGATGAAACACAAGTGTCTCAAAATCTTGCTTCAAATAATATTGTCATTTTCAATTCCCCTCACAGTAGGGGTGCTCAATTTTTAGCTCGTGGGCCGTCCCATGGAATTATTTGTTCTGGACAAATATAATTGAAACTCCGCCATTCCAAAGGCTCATTACAATATGGATGCAGTGGTTCTGATCGCATATATTCGCGCCTAAATTCATTGAGAACTTTATGGAGCACTTTAGCAACAAATTTGAACCGATTGGACATGTAGGAGCAGGTTTGGAGCAATGAACAGTCCTTTGTCCGTATAGTTGGATGGATTCACCCCCAAATACCGTTCAGTAAAATGTTCATTAATACGCCGCGTACTATCCGTTTGCTTTATATAATTTAATATAATATACTTCAATGTTTGTAAAGTCGGAGCATGATGAGAGACAATCAACTGAAAAAAAAAGTACTCGTTCATGCCGGGCAGAGCCACGGCCCTTTACCCCAAGTAATTTGATCTTCGGCGTCCAAAAAAGGGTACCGGATCAGTTGTTGATGATCGATGATCAGTGGCACTGCAGACCGTTTCTGCACCTCGCCGCCGCGCGCCAACTTCCTGAACGCTTGAGCGGCAGTGCTGGTTCTCTCGGGCTTTGCGCCGCCTGACATCGAGAGCTGCACGACCACACCGCCCCACAATTCGGCAAGCCCCCCTCCACTGTCGCCCACCCCGCCATCGTGCGACACATGTCGAGCCACCAGCGCACGCAGGGTACAGCCCGGGCGTCGGAGCGGGACGGGCGCGCGGCAGGAGGAACGGAATCGCAGTGGTGGGAAGCCGCGCCTACGGACGGTGTGGCTCCCGTAGGCGACGCTGCCGCGATCCCTGGCGATCGCAAGTGCGCATTCGGCGAAACGTGTGGGCTTTTGTCGGGGAGGAGGTCGGAAAGGGTGCGTGTCGTGTTTGTCTGTCTCCTTCCATTCCTCCTTCTTTCCATCACTCCCGGGTCCCTTTGTCTTCATTCACAAACGCTGGCTCTTCCCTGCGTTGCAAGCCCGGCCAAAACATCCAACGCCAAGACGTGCTATGTCGTCGAGACGCTCCTCATCCCGAACCAGCACGGTACGAGCGATGCGTGTCGGTGTCTTCTCTTGGTGGAGGGGCGCTTGCGTGGGCTACAGCGGGTGGGCAGTTCGGTGCGGAGACGATTAGCGCACGCATGCTCATCGTCGGCGACTGGCCGTGACGGTATCGAGGAAGGTGGTGGGGATGGTGCATGGTTCGGACAGTCGTCGGGAGCCGATAGAGCGTGTACATGCCCCCTGCGCGGGTCCGCATACTTCTCGCTGGCGCGGATGGACGTGGACGTGGACGTGTTGGCTCAACGAATACGCCCAAAGGCGGAGAACATGTATGGTGTGACCGGGATGATGTGCGCCGGGTCGGGCGCAATGGCGGAGAGCTTTGGTGCCGCTGGCAGGTACACTGGGAGCGAGTGTGGGTGCGCATGCGCGTCGTGGACGTGCATATGGATGCTAGGGGATGATGGCTGCAGCGCAACGGTCGAGGAAATGCCTCGGGGCTTTGCAAGACTGGTAGACGAGATCGGATCCCACATTCGTTTTCGAGTTCATGCACCACGGCGGCGTGGCCTCTCCGATTAGGTGCCGAACCCCGCACATCTACGCCCTATCTCTTCCTTGGTGCTGCCTAATAGACGCCCGCATTGGCGCCTAGCACCTGCCCTCGCTTTCTTCGCATCGTACTCTCTCCCAATCGCGGATGCGCTGACAATTCTCGTTCAGGTCCACGCCCATCCGTCGCAATCGTGCTCCATGTGCTCCGTAGACCTGCACACGCACGCGAGCTTTCAATGTATGCTCCCCGAGTCGTTCGCGGTGGTCCAGTCAGAACCCAAGTGCGTGATAGTTTTTGGCTCATATTGTGTCCATTTCTCCGCAGACGTCGCTTGTAGAAGGAATTTTCGCATGCCTACACATGTGTATTTATCCTGCAATATATCCTGCTGTACTTGATTGACGATCTTGTCATCCAGATGAAATGAAGGCGTCATTACAATGCGTTTGAAGCGTGATTCGGCTAACCCGAGACAATTAACACGGATAAGAGTCGGGATAGAATTCATGGCTTCAGCTAAATTCCCAATACTTCCATGCAGTCTCTGGAGTGTAACGCATGTTATGCTGGAGCTGAGTCCCTTGGCTACAACCTTTTTGTGGGCGTTGACAGATGCTACCAGATACAATCCAAAACGACATCTGTGATAGGTATTGGTGATACGACACACCTTCATTTGGAATCGTTCTGAAATCGTTTAACGGTATAAAAGGAACGCCACCCCCGCTCTTTGTGTCCTGCCCCATGATGTGTCCAGTGGATCTGTTATACGTACGGCTCGGATGGAGTCCCGCAATCTAATTCGATATTCGTGCCGCTTCTACAGACTCTCTTGTTCTTCAAGAAGACTTTCCTCAAGTCGCGTCGAGCATGTACTCCATGACTCGATCAAGTCCAAGCGTTCCAGGAAACACAGGTTCGCTCCTCATTCATAACTATTTCTCTATCCTTATTTCAGTTGCACTCGTCTATTACTGCCATAGCCTCGCGCCCGGTTTTTTCTCGCATCATTGGTGCATCGCATTCTATTCTGGTCCTCAGAGACAGCACCCGATCCCTGGGCTTCTCCCGTGTTCGATTGGCCCGAATTGTGTACCTGTGGGCCTGCTGAAGTAGAGTATGTAGTGCGGCGCCATCGACCGGATCCTTCCTAGTTCTCGTCTTCCAAACGTATCTTGTGGGGTTTGAGCGAAGGATAACGGAGAATAGCTGCGAGTAAATCTCATCCTTGCTTGCCCAACGCCTCTTCGCTGACGTGATCGGAGTGGAGATTTATGGTTCTGTACCCGTGCTGTCTGAGATTGTGCCTGGGCTAGGGGAGCCATATATGGTTCAACATACTTGTTGTGGCACACATCCCCACCATCCCGGTATGTGTATTCTTGTCAGTGATCGTGCGGTGTATCGGCACCCAAGTCTTGGGTGCCGAGGCGGGTACAACCACCCACACAAGAGATGTGTCTGCCATGCGTGCGGAATTCAAATGCGTGGGACATTGTGTACGGAGACCCTCGAGGGGCAGGAGGACCTGCTTAGTGAAAACCCATCTGCAGTGCCTGAACAATGTTGCGTACAGTCCTTCCGCGCTCGAATCGGACAGTCATCCTGATCTCGGCCCTCACACATTGATGCCACTGGCACAAGAAGCTCGCCGGTACGGCAGGAGCATCTTTCAGGCGGGATATTCTAAGAGGCCTTCTCTTTTTCGAACCTCTACGAGCTCACTACCTATCAAACGGCCGCTGTGATATCATCCGCACGAGTTTCTGGGCTCAGAATTCCTCAAGTGAAGCAAACTGTATTGGCACAGTGAAACAATGGTCTTACCGGGACGGCAGAACTTGTTTCATCCAGGCAATTTCCGACACAGCCTCTGTGCTTCAAATTGCCGCCGGGAGGAGATCCTATATCTGAGTAGTTGCCATTAATAGATTGGAATGCATACGTGCATGCTCCTGGAATTGTTTGTTTATTCTGTATTGTAGATGGGTGCTGGGAATTCATGGTCCGTAGCTCATTCCAGCCACATTGAAATTGAGAAAGAGAAGTATCGCGGCAGACAAAGTGCAATAAGCCGAGACGAGACTTGCTCCCCAAAAAGATGGAAGCCACCCAACAATACCAACCCAGCTAGCTCCTATTGGCTATCGCACATAAGGCTCCCCGCGCGTGGCGGCCGACCAATGTTGGCCCTGAAGCTGTTCAGAAGACGGGTCGTGACAGTTACCCGGTGTTCTATTCAGAGAAACGGGGGCCGCCTGGATCAGCCAGCGTTCGGAAACTGAGTACGTTGAGGCAAAGTCTGGCCTGGCAAGGTACCGTAGCTATTAATATACACATACCTAGACGCAGACAGATATACCCTCTTTTGGTGCACCGCGAATAGAGAACTGCATGTAAAAGTTTCGGTGCAAAACAACGTGGTATCCTCCCTCGGCACCTATCTAAAGATCTTGAAGACGAAAGCGGAACCCAGACTTGATTCACTGGCGAGGTACACCATGTCGAATCCGCGGTAGCAGTAGCAGGTAGCTCTTCCTGAGGCAGATAAATTTAACTTCGCTTCGCCGACTTCTGGTTACGAGAACAGTTTGTTAGTCGAGGTGACGAGCTTTCCCAGATATTCGTCGAAATGACGAACTTTCGCACTTTCCCGAGTAATATGCTGCATACGACACCCCCCCGTGTCGTAGTATGCTTAGCCTGCCCCGAAGCTTGATTTGAGCATGATAAACCCCAACTACGACATGGGGGATGTCGTATCAAGTATATTACTAGGGCGCCTCCGGGCAACGAGGCGAAAAACGACCGTTTTGGCCGTGGGCCGTAACGGCTTCAAAACAAGTCCAAACGTTGTGGTTGACCAATCAAAGTTGATCCCCCGATTTTTCCGGCCCCCCCCACGTAGGTGCCACCAGGCGCCTCCGGCGCCGGATAATTCCGCCGGCGGAATTATGGGACGATATCTATAGCATAAACTCGGAAACAGGATTTCGGTGCCTGATATTTGTCGTGGCCAGGAAAATGAGATAATGAAGATTCTCACTGGGCCGCTCCTCACCAATCTTTGGTTGGCTCGTTGTGGCAAGCCTGAGGTCCCACAGGCAGCATAACTGGGGGTTAAAATTATTAATGTCTTTCGAGGCATTGCGTGATGCGAACAAAGCGAGATGATAAGTATTATCAATCAAAATATCCATAAAAATAACAGAATGTGCACTCGCTGAAACTCGGAAAACGAAGCAATAAGGATATGAACACAACCACAACCCGCCACTCATTACAAGCCTTCAGTTGGCTGGTCAAGGGGCCGTCTTACGCACCAGAAAGATGGGATCATATACAGCCTGGTTACCTCGTTGGAGGTCCTACCTCTTGAGCAGAATCAATTATTTTTTTAGTCTCTTCACTCAAACACACTGTGCACCTCAATTGCACCTGGAACATACACCAATCCTGGGTTGAATATAACCGAAAATATGACCGATTCTGTTATTTGAATGTTCAATTGAATCATGTCACTGAGAGTCAATTGTACATTTCTGAAAGGTACTTGATTGAACCATTTCAATCATCGTCAAATGAGTATCATTATGTTCAATCAACCTTATATTTGGACATGTTCAATCATACACAATCTATTCAAGCAGTTTCTCCAACAAAAAGATTGTGATAGCTCGTCAAATTCATTTAGCAACGATGACTGCGTTCCCTAATATCGCAAAAATCCGATTTGCCATATAGCCCAAGATAGCCCCATTCTGAACCTTATAGGCCAAGCCGGTAAGATTACAGGGCTTACAAATAAAAATAGGTACTTATAAGGTACTTATAACCCCGCATAGGTACTTATAACCCCTGTAATCTTGCCGACTTGGCCTATAAGGTTCAGAATGGGGCTATCTTGGGCTATATGGAAAATCGGATTTTTGCGACAAAGGTTTATCCGGATATCCAATGTTCCTAAAAACCTACGGAATTTCATGTTCAGTACCTGAGGATACCGGGCCAAAGATGTACTAATATCGCTTGAGAGACCTTGAGAGTATGCGCCAATCACGCCTGCGCGACTGCCGAGACGGAAACCCGAAGCTGTCCAGTCCATGTTGCCATAGTGGTTGACTTCAACTCCCGTTGAGCACACGCGCGAGCGGAGGACGCTCAAATCGAATCCATACATGACCAGATATGCCCCATGGATTACTCGTTTCAATCTGGTCGGGACTGGACTCGCAATGAAAGAATAACCCCCTTTCAGTGAGGATCAACGCAAACTATGATGCACGTAAGGAAGTGAGTGCAGTGTGAATTAACTCCGATCGCGGAGAACGAGGTCTCCAGCTTGGCACGGTTAGAGGATCACGCTGTTGGGTAGCCAGAAAGTCGAGCGTTAGAATTGTTGAATTCGGAGAATATTTAGTCCCTCAGAACGCGATTGCTTCTCTACTCCATAATATACCTTCAACTCAATGAGAAAAATAGTTTGAGGCACCAGGATTTTCTGAATCCTTCCGCTTGACTGCATTCTTGAGTCTATTTCCCTTTGATCGAAAGCAGTGGGTACTTTATTCAACACCTCAGTTGAGCCCTCAAGTGAGCAGGTCTGATGACGGGCCGTTAAAAGATTGTTGAACAATGGGAAGGACTACCGCAGCCCAAGAGAATTCACTAATAGCAACATGAAATGGGGAGTTACTGTGGGAAGGCTATATGTTATCAGTCACTTCGAATGTACAGGACCGAGCCTGGCCGTACAAATGAGCATGTAGACGGGGTATTATGATTGAACCTGGGAGTATGTTTCCACGAACCCCGATACGGATCCTCCACAGCCTCTTCGTCCCCGCTACGCGCCCCCTTTGTCTGTGACTGCAACAGCGACGCGCGGATTTCACCTTCTTGTGGCGTCACGACTTCAAAACTCTCCACACTACTAACACTACGGCCCAGGCCAACGCGGACCGCGATAATCGCGGGTGCGATTCCCTGTTCAATACAAGTGAAACCTTGAATCGGGATGAATCCCTGGATTTTACAAACCACTAATTGTCCCAGTATGGCCCCCGTGGTCCACTATCACATATATTAGATCAGATAAAATCGGGAGGTTGATCTCACATATACTTGATCCAACGTAAACCCGATGGTGGCGAACGCAATTGCGCCGACGCAGTAAATGGCACCCGACTCCAAGCTTTCTGACCGTGAGGCGGACAAATAAAAACGAAATGAAAGCCAGTACGTACATCATGGCACATGCGGTGTGGTATTTGCTGATCACCGTTCGTCCCAATAGCGTCCGAGCTGTTCGTCCTATCCACCAGATTCGACCGGCTATAATCGCGAAGTCAGTTGCGTGTACGCTTGTGTGGGAGATAATTTCAGACCAGTTAAAACCATTAAGATCACGGTGGTACAAATGGACAGCAGAATTGAGATTTTGAACAATTTAAACGAGAATTCGGCCACAACCAAGTTTGCGGAGCGAAGAGCATTTGGAGTATGTAGTGGCCAGAAGGCATTGGTATAGCCCACACCTGGCAGCTGACTGAGATCGATATCTAGATCATCAGCGATGAAACTCACCCGCGACAGCGAGAGTCAGAACTATGGGGAAGATGATGATTTTCCGTTGAAAATTCCAGATTGCGTAGCAGCGTAATATCTGTGACAATTTCAGAATTTGTAGAAGGCCTAAATTCTCTAGAAACGGACAAAAATTGTATCTGCTATAATACTTCAACCGATTCAGCACGACTCTCGAAGTACCGGGACTGTGACGCACTTGCTCGTAACATACACCGCATTTGTTGCAATCGCAACTGAAGAATAATCCTTGAAGGTCTGATTAAATAAGGTCTCGGAGTTTCCGATGCTTCTTGATTCCAGTCGGTTGTACAGTGTGCTGGTGGCGATTTGGAGTATACAGTGCGCGGTGCAGAAGATGAATAGTAAAATCGTCGCAACTGTTAAGCCGCGATTCTTTGCGATTCCGCGCGAGCGGAGGACGTTCAAGTACAATCCAAACATGACCACATATGCCCCTGAAATTATTCATTTCAGTCCAGTTAATCACAACGAGTTGAGCTTACCATAAAGAAATACCTCAGCCTACAAGCGCCAGCGTAAGTAACTTGGAGATCAGCTTGCACGAAGTGAACGCACTGTGAGTATGTTTGAGCTGACTCCAATCGCAGAGAACGAGGTCTGTAGCTGGGAGAACGTCGCAGTGGAAACGGGGTCATATGCTTTCAATGTACTGGAGACCGGGGCGAAGGATAACATCATGTAGGGGGAACTTGAAGATACAGTGTGGGTAGGATTGAATATGGGGAGTGCAACCTGTGTCACAGACACGGGATTCGTCGGTGTCGATGTTGCTATCAACGAGGTGGATGTGGAAAGAGTTAGCAGTGGTAGTAATGAACTTAAGTGGTTGAACGTGGGAAGTGCGATAGTCAGTGCGTCCCGTGGCCGGATCCACCGGGCTGGTGGACCTGGGCTGACGTCAGTGGACCTGTGCCGACCCGGCTCCGCAGAGTCCGTGGAGCCGGGAAGCTGCCCGGCCAGCACAGGTCGGCACAGGGTCAGCACAGTTTGTGAACTCGGTGGAGCCGGCCATGAAACACAGTGAGTGCTGGCGGTGACTCGGACCCCAGTGGGACTGGGGTGGTCATACGTGGGGAGTGCGACAGTGCTGGTGGGGGATCCCGTCTGAGGGGTAGGTAGCGAGGGATCGGCAACCGTGGTCGGTGAAGGATCAGAAACCGTGGTTGGCGAAGCATCAGAAACCGTGGTTGACACCACTCCGGTTGCGGGTTTAGGGGGTGTAATTTCGTATCGGGGCAAAATAAAGCCAGGGCTTCCAAGCGGCCGCGAGACACTCTTCGAAGTAGGTGACATCTCCAACATGAAGGATGGGAGGAAGGGTCCCGGCCAGGTAACCGGGATTCCCTGCATAAGTTGCGGGCAATTATAGAAACAACAGCAACCGTCAGCAGGATCATCAAGATGAGAAGGAGGATCTCTACCCGTGTCCAGTCTTGTATAAAGATCAACAGGACAAGGATTCTAGGGTTCTTTGCGTCCGCAGAACGTGCCTCTCGTTGCTGAGTAGGTGACAGAGTCTTGGTCGCGGTTTCGAGCCTAAAATAGGTGCATAAAGGTCGGTTATCACCGGTCACTTTTCATGCATGCGTGAGACTTAGCAACGAAGGCTGTTCATCTTGAATCTGCTAGTCTCGTTCCCGACGTTATAGGGCAGTATGCTCGCTGCGCTCGCAGGCGCGGGGCGCCAGCGGTCCTCCGGACCGGTCGGAAAGATCCGAGGCAGATTTTTTGATGAAATTTGATCGCAGAGCACTGCCCTATATCGTCTGGTGCAGCTCGTATAGAAACCATGCGAATGAGTCACGCTTCCATCCAACTTCCTTTCCCTTCCTCACCGCACACTTATATTAGCCTAAATCATGTACCAATGGATTCTCCTGCATATTCCCTTCATTTTGGTCCCCCCATATACTTGTCTTGGTCCTCTAATGAACTCATAGTTGCAAATAGCTCACCATCACATATTTTCAGCATTGAGTCCAGAGTATGGCTCAGAAAATTATTTTTGTGAGCACAATATTATTTGAATGGTATTTCACTCATCTTCCGATAGTTTCTAAGTCCATGCAGCCTTGAAACTCCCCTCTTTCAATAAGTGACCAAAATGCTCACTTGTTGAGATTGGCCCAAATATACTTCTTTCCCTCCGTTTTTTCCACCCAAGGGTATTATAAATGAATTCTAAGTGGATTTAATCTGAAATCCATGCATCCATGGCTCAGTGGGCCCCAGTTTCTCAAAAAGTCGAAGGTAATAGGGGGCGTGACCAATGTGACAAAATGCCTCAATCGCATGGTTGCTATACGAGTTGCACCAGATCTTAGGGTGGCAGTTCCGCACATCTTTTTCATCATTTGATCTGCCTCAAATTTGGAACTCCGCCACCCGGAGATCTGGAGCCGAGATTATGAATCTGCCAGGTCTTGCGTTGCAGTTTGAGATATTTGCATTTTCGAGAATCCTCCCATGGTTGGGGGAAACGAAAGAGGCCGAACTTTAGAATATCGGTTGTGAGATGAGCTTGTGGCAAAATACTGACAAGATCTTACATTGATAAATAGCCGACATAGTAAGGTATATCTAAGGAAGTGAAATCAGCATGAGACCCTCCGTTCGTAAGATGAGCGCCAACAAGAATCTACAAGTTCAGGTTCGCCACTGGCAGAGGCAGCGGATTAGGATACATTGCACCCTCACGGCCCGATGCTGCTCTTGTGTGCAACCACGGTACGAGCGCCGGCAGCTGCACACACGTATCAAGTTCCCTTCCCGTCGGATCTCCACCAAGTCGCACTATTACGGGCAACGCAAACCATCAAGAACACAGGGATAAATATATATATGGGCACGGAACCCGAAACCCGACATAAGTAAAAAGAAAAGCACTTCAAGCAGCGGGCTGGGAAACAGTCGGGAAACGGAAAGCGTTCGGAAGCGGGCACAAGAAATTACACAGTACACACAGGAACTAGGCCGGAGGCCCCACACGGTCACGCACCTCCAACACAGCGTTGACACAGCGACTGAGAAGCTCTGAGAAGATGGGCTTGCGGTGCGACGTGGCAGGACACGTCATGATCCGGCAATCATTGTGGCCTCCTCAGCGAACGGAGGAAGACGGAACGCCAAAGCTGTGCTACATGTTGGCTCTGTTTATCCGGCTACGTGTCATTTTTTCGTCCCAAACCATCAACACGACCCGCTGCATGGGCTCCCCACCACACCCTCGCGCACGACTCACGCAAGTAAGGTGGCATTCCTTTTGATGCTGAGCGAGCGTGCGTATCCTGGCGACGATCGATGCGCACGATCTGCAGACGCGGCTCTCCGTGCACCCCCGCCATCCCGCCCGCCGCCGGCTTCCTCCTTCACGCGCTGACGCCTTACACACATCGCAGAAGGCGCACTTCGTCACGGACACGTCGACCCTCTTCCATTTCCGGTGCGCGACGCCGAATGCGCTCTGCGCAGAGTTCTCTGCGCACTGGAACCTCGACGGGTACGAGGCCGCTGCGGGTGCATATATGTATCTTGATGGTGTGAGTTTCTAGTTACCTTCCTCTCACCATCCGCTCCTCCTCGCCCTTTCCTCCTTATTATCCCGTGCGCGGCTCCCGCACTTTCTGCTCGTTCATGATCTACCCCTCTTTGTTCCTCCATCGCATCCTTCGACGTGTGTGACTTCACTCCTCTTTCTTATCCACCGATGATCCTCTCTTTTCATTCGCGCTAGCACCGTTCTTTCCCCTCCACCACCCGCTTCGCGCTTCCCTTCATAATCCTAGCCCTCGTCGTCCATCCTTCTTCGCCTCTTCCCCCTGTTCCTTTGCGCACGCCCACCGTACTTTCCCTCCACCGCTGACTGCATCTTGGTGCTTGCGCCTTCACCCCGCTCCCTCTTATTTGCGCGCCACACGCACCACTCTTCCGTCCACCTACCCCCCACTCCGCCTTGTTCTTTCCCTCTGTTCTCCTCCCCTCTCCTCTTCGGTTTCTATTTACTAGCACGTATGACGCTAACACCCTCTCTTCACAGACCCCAACCCGCGGCGAGCCGTGCTCCTTTCGGGACGACTGGCCTTCCACCACTTCTATCCAACACCACCTCTCCCTCTGCCATCACCATCTGCGACCGCGACATGCATCAAGTGCTTTTCCACCACATGAGCATCCCGATGCTGCGCACGAAGGCGCGCCTGAAGCCAAGGCGCAGCACTACCAGGATTACGACGCGCGGTTCTGCCCTCAAGCACCACTGTACCACCAGTCCCTTCTCGGCGACTCCGCTGCTCACGCCGGCCAGGGAAAGTGGGCAGTTATTTCGTGGGCGAGTGGCAATCTTAGGCTTGTCTTTTCTTTATTTTTTCGATTGTGGGGATGCGGAATTGTGGGGGTTCTCTCTTGCGTGTTTCGATGCGAGAGGTTCTGTGGAGCGGACATTTCCCTGCATGGGAGGGATGTCGTTTTGCGAGGCTGATGCGGAGGTCCTGTGTCGTGGTCCCGCGCTTGCCTGGGGATGCATGAACGGTGCCCCAGCCTTCTTTGACGCGCTCTGACCACTGCATGGGCGCCCTGTCTGGGCTTTGTACCCTCGCCCTCCAAGTTTCGTGCAACATGCTCCGTGTACTGCACTTCATGTGGAGCTCGCAGATATCGGCGATCTCGCTGGAACTCTGATCCTGCTATGAGTGGGCGGAGGAGTGGCACTTTGGCTGTCTTACGAAAAGGCGAGATATGCATTCCTGCTTCCGGGGGTTTCGTTTCTCCAGCCTCACCCGTGCGCACTGGATACTCCGCCGTACCTTGTGACAATTATTTTCTCGACTTTTCTTTTATGGCAGTTATTTTTTGCTGGGACCTGTCGAGGGTTTTTTTCCGTTGTCCTCTTCACTGACCTCTTTTTCCTTTTCCAGCAATCTCTTCACCCGATCTCCACCAAGCCAAATCTGTCCCCATCCCCGTCGACGGAGCGCCATCGGCGTCGCTGCCGGATGCCGTCTCATTTTCCACCCGCAGATCATTCTCATCTGGCGGCGGTGCATTTCCACCACCAGGCGGGCACTTTCCAGCCGGAGGTGCAGGGTCCTCCCACACAGGCAGCGGGGTTTGAAAGCACGGGGAGGGAGATTTCCCTTCTCCCCGCCTCGTGCCCGTTGTGCATTTGCTCTTCACCGTTTCTTTCTATTCTCCCCTCCTGATATCTCTCCTCCCGTATCGGGTGACAGTGCGCAAGATTAGGATGTTCCGTAGCATCTTGCAGCTTTTCGGTGGAGGGAGCGGAAGATGGAGACGACACGCCAGTAGCTTTGAGCAAAGCACATGGCGTCCTGGCTGCACGCGCTCGTTCGAGTGTCTCGACGCACGCGTGGAGGAGGATCGAGAGTGGACTGGCACATCAGCCGAGGATGATGTGCGGGTGGTTGAAGGGGTGCAAGCGTTGTTGGAGTTGAATGTAACGGAGATTCATCAACTGACCACGTGGTAGTGTGGATTCATTTGTGCATCGAATGTCCTTGCTAATATCGCTTGGATTTGCTAAATTCGGGCCCATATTTTCACCCAAGCGAGTTTCGATATGAGGCGTGAACTCATCTGGAAACTCGTAAACACTGCACCAAAATTTTGTCCGGCAGGGAAAGTGAAAACTCGGGATGTGTGAAAGCACCGTCCATCGTTGCAGACTGATAAAATGATATCTCAGAAAAATACATTGATATGCTGAAGAAATTGAGTAGTCTCCTTAGTCGGACAAAATAATTATCCGTTCTCTTAACGAAATCTCTCGAATGTCATTGTACATGTTTGTGCAACATCCCCATTTGTGTATCCCCATTCTGGCTCCTCCTCCCTGGTCCTTCGTTCCCAACATTTTCGACTCACACGAGCTCGCAGCAGGGCCTACAGCTATTCCCCATTTACAACACACAGCTCCGTTTATTCCATCCTCCTGCAGCTAGCACCGAACGGGACCAAACCTCATGACACAGCATTATTTTGCCGCAACGCGCAATCTCTCGCATCTGGGTGTTCTCTCATTTCCGCTTCCTCTCCCCGCTCTTTGCCTTTATCTCCATTCATAATGCTTCTCCTGTGGTTTAAGGGTGGTTCTTGTCCGCTGACTCTCCCGATTTGGATCCATCCCAAAAAACGACAGACGGGTCGCTGCCTCATGTTGAACCACGCCGCGGCACTGTGCATTTCTCGCTCTGCCTTCATTTTTCCCAGCCTTATATATCCCAATCCGGCTTCATCTGCATTTTCAGCTACTGCGATATCCAAAGATCCGGTTCTTCTTTACCGCAGCATGCGCAGCTTGATGTATATAAGTCGACGACAGCTATTGATCCTTCGCTTTCACTCTCTTCCCCCACTCTCGCCTCTTCTTCACTTCCAGCATTACAAAAATCAGTACATCCTCGAGCCTTTATGAATGGCTTCGCTCATGGTCTCGCATACTTAGATCCACAGACAAGTCGCGATCAAGAACCGGCCCCGTATTCGAACGGCGTCTTGCAATGCATGGTCAGCCATTTCCTTCTGGAATCGGGTGTGTGTTTTGCACTTCACGATTCAATTCATCGTGCTAATCGACTCGAAGCCAGTCAGTGCCGATCAGGAATTCGACAGTAAGCACTCTTTGACTCTTGCTGCTACCGCTTCAAAATTGCTCATTACAGTGTCCCAGCGTCACCCTGAAAATATGCCCAACCTCGCAATGGAGTTATATTGATAAACCCCTTCGGCATGCACCGGCACAGTGCATATAACAACCTGACCGCTGATCATTCCATCCTCCAAATCTCCAAATGTGAGGTTTCCTACTGCTCTTTCATGCCAGTTCTCAGCCAATACATCTCACACTCCAGCGCAGATCATCCAGGCTGCTGTTCAGTACATACTGTTTGTTTTTGTCGGCCGTTCGAAAGCAAGCAAATAATACATAACCACCTTCTTCCTCAGTGGTACACCCACCCAACTAACTACAAGCAGTTAACTCGGGCTCCAGACTAGCTCAACGACGATCTCTGTCTCGCAATAATCATGGAAGCATTGAATAAATTTAATATCATTGAACATCTGAATAAGAACTTCTATTGTTTTCTCTCTCATCTATTGGAAAAAACAACTGCTGTGGATCTCCCATTCTGTACCTCAGAGGCTTCCAACTCCATACTCTGGCGATCTCAGTCAGGTCTGAATCGCAGTAAACCTCTACCATCTATTTCCGGAGGCTGCTTCATTTGTCGCAGCATGCATCTCAGATCAACCATTTAAGGCATATGATATCAGCCGACGCTCTGGGAGCTCCGGGATCGCAATCTGGGACCCAAAAATATTACGAAATCTGCTGCGAGATCTGTGACTCAGATACACAGTCCAGGCCGCATGGGTCAAAGCACGTAGGGCAGTGTACAATTAAACTCTCCTGTACTACCGCTCTACGCTCAGTTCCTAAGCAATTTGCAAATCGGCACAGCCATGTTTTCAATCACGCTCAATGCCGGAGCGGAGCGAAGGTGTTTCTTGTTTTTTGTATCGATATATGTATAAGTTTCCGCAACCACCTTTGTTCATCGGACCTGATCTGAGGACTTTAGAAGGCGTTCGGCAGCGCGAGGAATATTAATTAGATCCGAGGGCAGCTCTGCATCCAACGTTCATGCAAGCTTAGATAGTGTTACACCAGCACAGTAGAGTGAATATCGTCAAGATGACGATGGGGCTTCCACGAGAAGGGAAGCCTTCCGTATATGAAAATGAATAATAAAAAATTCCACTCTCTCTCGAACTTAAATATATAACTATTTCTTCCTCATCGATCCCACGGTTGAACTGGTTTTGACGGGAGGGGTATGACAGGAACTTCATTGATTCCATGGAGGCCATCGAAACCCTGGCCATTTTGACTCTTGATCTCCATTTAAGCTCAGCGTCACCCTGTTTAATTCGCCACACACGGCGTTTCTAGTGGGGGAGGGAGGGATTGACGCCGTACGAGGATGGTGCGAAGTCATGCCGGATTGCGGCCGGTTCGACGGATGCAGGAAAGAGACTAATTTGAAGATGAACGGAGTATTTAGATGGGGGGAGACAAGGGCGGAAAAGCGGCGAGTGAAAAACAACATACGGCGTAGAGAGAGGACATATAACGGCGCTGTAGATTCGCCCCACTCCACCGCCGAGATGTCGAACATCGGGGGCGGAAGTGCGCTAGACCCCCTTAGGATATGGAAACTGATCGAGGGGGCGCAATATAAACATAATAATGCGCAAGAACACCCACATGAACGTGATCCATACTGCCCAGATTCACTGCACTCCGTAAATGACAGTGGCGGAGCGAGCAATTAACTGGAAGAGGAGAATATTAGCGTTGGGTGTTGTAGACGCATGATAGTGATAGCAGGGACTAAAAAGAGACGTATGCCTCATATACCCGTATCCCACGGCGCAATAGCTACTTCATAGTTTCGGCCCCGAGATTTAGAACCGTCGTGGCTAATGAGTCAGGGAAATACGCTGGACAGCCTGGCGATATACATTTCAACTCTTAAGAAATACGAAGAGGAATATAGCACCGGTGTGGATCCTTCCCCTTAGCGTTTCTAAGCTCCAACCATCCCTGCATATTCGCCGTCCTGTCAGGAGAGGCGCGTCGGAGGATAAGGAGAATTTCTACGGCGGAGAGTCAGAAATAAATGCACAGGATGACAGAAAGTGCAACGAAGTAGAAGAATGGAATGTATAAGATGCACAGGGTGATTCGCGTGGAGAGGAACCACAAAAGCACGACGGCAGATAAGGGCTGGACGTCCATCTCGGTGTGCCGGATTCGAAGTTCCAAACGAGAAGGATATGGAATGGGGAAGGACAGTTCGATTGAAGGAGGGGATGAGAGAAGACAGAGCAAACACGAGAAGATATAGGTGTGCACTCGGTATTTCTCAGACGCCCACCAACTGCGCATATTCCCCGACTCGCCGGCGTGCTGGTGAGGTGAGCACGACGAGAGGTGTTATTCCTGAAGAGAGCGTCAGTAATGTGGGAGAGGATGTCGGACAGCACACAAGGGGGTGCCAGCGCCGAGTTTTGGAAGAGTTGCGCTGTGGCGATTCAAAGATAAATGCACGACTCGACCCGCACGGATGCAGCTCGCGACAAGCAAGAACATAATATATTCCAAATAAAATGGAATACGGGAATGAGACTGTGGTATGACGAGGGGATCGAACGGAAAGTACGCACCACAGTGTTTCTCGTCTGAGCATGGCTGCCGTGGTCCGCGTAGGCCGAGAACAGTGCGGCAATGGCTGCCGGGATACTGCGTAAGCGAAGGTGTGAGGAAGAAAGCGCGAGCAAGATGAAGTGCGGGTGGGCGAAAGCGATGGGAGTAAGACATCGGAATATAAAGAGGTTAATGCAAGGAGGCTATACGACGCAGGGATCGATGGAAACGGGATGAGAAAGGGACGAGGAGGAATAACCAAAGTGGTGGATGCGGTGGATGCATATGTGAGGCGCAGGGGGAGAAGGAAGAAGATTATGAATGAGAAAGTGGCGGTAGGGTAGGAGTGGAAAGACGAGACGGAAGCCGCGGGAGTAATAAGCCGGGGGGGCGCATAGACCTACCGACACAATCTTTCGCCCCTGATCCAGCGGCTCAGCGGAGCGGTGTTGTCTAGTGCAGCCCGCGCGCGCATTGTAGGAGGTGGGCAGTGGACGAACAGCCTACATAGTGTTACAGTCACTAAGGGCACAACGATGTGCAAGGGGAGTAAAAGGGCGTGAAAACTCACCTTGGTACGTCTGACCCAGCTTGCCTGCCCGCTTCGAAATGCCTGACACGGTTCGAAACCACAGCGCAGGGCCAAATTATCGTGCTGATGATGATGATGATGATGATGATGATTATTCATTTTGTCACTACATATGGCCCTAAGGGCTACGGCAGCGGAGGTACTAAGGGGGATAGGAACGGGTTAAACTACGGGAATGAAGAGGTGTCTGTTTAAATGAGTACAATAGAGGGAGAGAGAGATAACATAAGGGAAAAGATATTATTAAGGTATGTTTCGACGGTGATGAGTGAAAAAAACGTA
Source organism: Mycena rebaudengoi (assembly GCA_029282285.1). Lineage (NCBI taxonomy): Eukaryota > Fungi > Basidiomycota > Agaricomycetes > Agaricales > Mycenaceae > Mycena > Mycena rebaudengoi. Next base: position 517,284 of record JARJCX010000068.1, read on the forward strand.
GGTTGGCGAGTGGGACGCGATGGGGAGGAGAATCGTTGTGGAATTGCAGTTATGAATTATGATGATATAAAGTAAGTAACGAGAGAGCAAGAAAAATTAAGTTGAAATAAGAGTATAGTGGTGACATACTTTTAGGATCCATTGAGCCGACCAGTAAGCTCGAGGAACTTGGCCATCGGGTTGATGAGCAGATTGTCGTTGAGGAGGGTGGAGAGATGAAGGGCGCCAAAGGACCCAGCTTCCATCGATGCGTGGTACAAGGGCGGACGAAGGTGCTCCCAGGCTGGGCAGGCCAGGAGGAAATGCGAGCGGGTCTCGAACGGGGCGCCGCAGGCGTCACAGGCAGGGGAGGCAATGAAGCCTGACTTGGCACGATGGGCATTGAGGAAGGAAAAATCAGAACGAAGTTGGGCGAAGGAGGAGATGATCCGGCGAGGTATGGTTAGGGAGGAGTAGAGGACGGAGAGAGAAGAGCGCGGAGGGGTACAATCCACAGCGCGGAGCCCCTTCCCCGTCTTGCCGTGCGCCCAGAGATCGGCCCACTGCTCCAAGACCTGCAGGTGCACAAGGCGGCGAATGGTAGTGAGAGAGAGGAAATTGGAGGGGTCAGGATCGAGCTCCGTCGAGTCCTTAGCTGCCTTATCCGCCTCCTCATTCCCGAACGTCCCAATGTGAGCCGGGGTCCAGAAATTGATGATGCAAAGGTGGGGGGAGGACGAGAGGGCCGTGCTGAAGAGTCGGTGAGGATTCGTTAACTTGAAGCCCTAATGAAGCCGTGTCGGCACTGGTCAGGCTCCGCTGGTGGCGAGAACCGGTTAGAGCCAGAAGCGCCAGTGTGTGCGAAGGGGTGTGTAGCGACACACGAGCAGAATTTGCTTGGAGTCCGCGCGCCAGCGCAGCGCGTCGAGACCACCAGGTGGTGAGAAGAAAGCTCCGATACTCGGGCCGAATCGGATTGCACAAACATCAGCGCGAACACGGAGAGCTTTCTCTTCTTGCCACCACCTGCGCATCTTTGGAACTTCCGTCTCGTCCTCCCAGGCAATCACACCGGCGCTCTTTAATGCCTCAAGACTATTCTTAACTCGTTCTTTGCGGCACTTCTCTGGACCGCGCCTGAAGCCCCGCGCGACTTATTTATTTATTCAACTCCCACTGCTTCCCGCGCAAACTCCCGCTGCCTGAAGAGAATATGAGCATTGCAGTTTCGATGGCGCCACACGGCGCACCCATGGCCGCGAAATTACTTTTTGGCCACAGGCTTCTGCCGTGCAACGACGACCCACTCAAATTCAATATACCCACGGTTCTGTTACCGCGAAGTTTTCTCGCTCAAGTTCTGCGGTGCCTTCCCCTGATTTTCTCCTCGGGTCGCCTCGTCCCCTTCCGAATATCCTCATTGACGACTGGTCCGTTCGGCTTCGATTCTTTCATTCGAGTTGAATAAAGACGCTCATAGTTAGAACAGCGCAGCTCTCGCTCAGTCGGACATATCTACTCTGGTTTCCCAATGATCTCTAATATAACTATCTTTCCATACGCCCAGTACTCTCGCGAAGATTCTCTCCCCCCCTGACTGTCGCTGCTCACGCACATTCTTTTCTCTAGTCTCCACTCTCTGGCCATCAACGCTCAAGAATCCTGGTGTCGCATATGTCCGGTGTTCTGACTCCGGATGGGTCAATTCCGCCCTCAATAAAATTCAAGTGGAGTGTTGTCTGGCAACCCCGCCATTCCAAGGGTGATGGTAAATCAGTCGCAGATCGATCGAATTCGGTCAACTTCCGGATGAAAACCCTGGGCAAATTTAGGCTGTTTCCGGCTAATTTCAAGCCCTTGGAATGACCGATTTTTCCATGGGGGCGGCTTGCATATCTTCCGCCCCCAAAATGGTGAGCCATACAGCCACTGGACCTCACCCAAATCTCACCAGTCAGCTGTCCTCTGGAACGAGGCTCAGCGCAGCGAAATATAGCTACAGTTTGACATGAACATCAATGTTGGAGGGGTAGGTAGGTAGAATTACCCAGTGTTCAGAAGCTGGACCATGCTGTGTTCACGGCACATCCCGCTCAGTAACACCGGTTTCTAGGACGGGAGTTGACGATGGTGACTGTCGTCAGATCTGATCCCGTCCATGTTCGACGTTCTGTGGGAAGACAGATTCGAAACGTATTAAAGAACGACTGCGGGCAAGCTGGGGGCTGTACAGCTGCTTCAGACATGATCCTCTCAACCATCCTTTTCAATCCTCATGCAAGAGTTTACAATCTACGCTTCCTGCTGCTCGCAGCTATCGCGTCCACCGCACTCCATGCATACAACCGTGTACACTGGCGCCATAACGAAAACTCGATCCCACTGTGGCTCTCGATGTTTTTTTCCCTCTTCGTACCCGTACACCACCTATACTTATGTTCCCATGGATGCCCCCCCATCTATTGACCTCGGCAGATCACAAGGGCCTGGGTATCACCATGACCAGAAAATCAGGAGATCATTTCTCATGGGGGGGGCAAACGTCTAGTGTCCATCTGGGATGGCTACAGGCAAAATGATGGGTGGGGTGAAAGTGAGCTGAAGTGGGTGAAATTTGCTTACTTCAGCTTTGGTTTGATCTGGCCTAGTAGGTTGCCATCGGAGCCTGATATTCAGGTTGTTGAGCAGAGCCACCCACAGCCACTGCCCACAGCCACGGAACGTGAATATCAGGCTCTGATGGCAACCTACTAGGATGGGATCAATCCGGCTTCTGATGCGTAACTTTCCTGTCCTCTAAAAGTCCCTTTTCAAAGCCGTACGGTCCTACTGGGGGAGATAGTTTCCGTCCGCTCCACACGAAGGAATGCGCGGTAGAGACTGCCCAACGTGCCTCACAGAATTCGCAAATTCTTTTGTGGAAGAGTCGGTGTCTGACAGTGTTGTCAAGGACAAGATTTGGAGGGACAAGAGGACAAGAAAACGTGTCCGGACAAGAGTCGGACCGGTCGATCAACGGGAGGTTTTCCTCGTTCCCTCCTCCGTCTCCCGCGTTTGGAATACTCTGGGATGCCGATGCAAAATTCTCCGTCCCCATTACAAGGGCTCAGTATGCTTCCGCCTTTTTCTCCGGATGACTCCTTCCCTCCCTTCTCCTCCTTTGCGCCCTCGTCCTCACCGTCTACCTCGGCCTTTGTGCATTCGCCCTCGCCGACTATTTCATCCTTTGCCACATCCCCTTCTCCTTCCCTTCTTGTTTTGAGCCCGGCTCTTAAACGCCGTAGAACTTCGTTACAGACTCAGCAGTCATCTGGCTGGAACGCAGCGAATCAAGCTGAATTTGGGGAAGATTTGTGCAAGCTCTTCGTAACTTGCGGATGGTCCTGGAACGATGCGAACAACCCCGAGTTCAAGCTCTTTTTCGATAAATACCTACCTTTTGCGAACATTCCCGACCGCCGTGTTCTTTCTGGCCCCATCTTGACAGGGGAAGCCAACAAGGTCATCGTCGCGACACGTCAGAAGATCGAGGGGGAAATGGCCACATATGTCGAAGACGGGTGGAAGAACGTCGCTCATACGCACGTAGATACTTCGGTGCTCTGCGTCGAAACACAGGTGTGCACATTTTAAATCTGCAGCTCTTGCGGCCGCTCCAATTATATGCTAGCCGTATCTCTTGAAAACGCACGACATGACCGGGCACCCCAAAACCGGTGACGAGCTTTTTGAGATCATGAAAAGCGACTTCAAGTATGCCGAGGAGACCTACGGCGTCGAGATTATCGCTGTGTGTACCGATGACTTTGAGATCATGAAAAGCGACTTCAAGTATGCCGAGGAGACCTACGGCGTCGAGATTATCGCTGTGTGTACCGATGACGGGCCCGATGGCAAGAAGGCACGACGTCTTATCAAGGCCTGGAGATGCTCCATCGCTGTATTTGAGTGCTGGGCTCATCAGAGCAGTTTTATGACGGGAAATTATCTCGCCATTAAGGCGCCCTGGATGAAGGACGCAAAAGAGGCTCTCGAGGTCGTCAAGTGGTTCAATAACCACGGGAAGGCACTCGATCTTCTTCGCGCGCAGCAAAGCATGATTCTTTGCCGCCGTCCTTCGCCTTCTTCTCCCTGTGGTGACACGCTGGACGATCCATTACTGCTGCCTCCGTCGTGTCAAGAGACTCGAGCGCGCATTCAAGGCATGTGTTGTGACGCACGAGGAGGTACTTCGGGTATGCGCTGGGCGGAAAGAGGAGCAGATTACTGCAGCTGAGTCTGTTATTGCGACGTGCAACCGACCAAGCTTCTGGGTCAATATCGGACGGTAAGGGAGCTATTTTTATTGCGTGCTCACGATGCTCATATATATTTCAGCATCGTCGAACATCTCGAGCCGCTTGCGATCGCCGCGAATGTCCTACAAGCCCCCGACTGCAGGCTTGATACGGTCCTTCTCACACTCGCCAACCTCTTTCGAATTTTCAACAATCTGGCAACGGAAGATGCTATCGTGAAAAAGACCATGCATGCCAGTCTCGAACGGCGGTGGGGTAAAACAGACCAAGAGCTCATGATTCTAGCCGTATTTTTCAACCCATACCTCCGTGCGCGCTCCTTCAAACGCGACGTGCTTCCTGCGAACAAAATATTTCATCTCGTACGACGTGCCTTCCAACGTTTGCTTGGTCAAGACGCCGCTGGGGATATAGAATTTCTTGACGCATTTCGGGAATACTACAATGAATCTGGCGACTTCACTAGCGACTCAATGTGGCTAGAGGGTTACGCGGACTACTACAAAAAAGCGGTCAGTTGTTCTCTTGTTCTCTTACTCTCAGCTGATTTTATTCCGCAGAAAAAAACGGTCGACTTGGTGGGGATATGGAAATCGTTCGAGGGCGAAAGCCGCACCGGGCGCAGTGGATTCGTGAAGCTCGCGATCCGCATACTCTCCATCCTACCCAACTCGGCGGGTGCCGAACGTGTTTTCAGCGTGTTTGGTCTTACGCACATGAAGCACCGCAACCGCCTCGAGCCGCAAAAAGTGCACGATGCGACAACAGTTCGGATGGACCGTCAGAAGGCTCACATTGCCGCTGGTCTAACGATTGCACGCAAAGCGAGGCGTTTTAGTCTTGCCGATGACGAACCACAAGTTTCTGTCACAGAAGCCATAGATTTTGACACGATGGCTGATAATCTGATCAGCCTTATAAATGAAGACGACACGAACGAAGATCTCGAGATCACCCCACAAGCGTCATCCACCCATCCAAACCCGCCTCCTACCGCTGCCGACACCGTCACAAGTGCTACCACGCACATTCCTGCATATAAAAGGATCAAACTGGCGGATCTTTTCAACTATCCCAGCAAAGACTCTCCAGCGGCAGCTTTCGAGTTCTTCTGGCAAGGCGGGCGCGGTGGTGTGGATGCTGAGGAGGAGGAATTGGCCAATGAGGCAAGTGAGGCCGCGCCATCTGTGGGGGCGGCAGGTGTGGCAGAAGCAATGCAGACATAAAATATTGATTTTTTGTACCATTATTGGGCGGCGAAAATGTGTTCTGGAGACGAATTTGTCTGCAATATCTGCCAGAATTTCTTCAGCTGCCTTGTAGAGGCTACCATGATGTTGCGAGGCCGACGGAAATAGGTATGTACTTAATTATGTGTCTGCAGCATATATCAGACTTAATTTGATGGAATCCGAGCAGATTACCATTCCCAGAACATTTTCCTAATGCTATTTTATCTATTGCCATGCAGCATTCACCGCGAACGAGGCGAATATCAGCAAGGAACTCAATGGATCCCGATTAGGAAATGTTTTGATCGGAGGTTTGTGATCGACCGGTGTCTCCTCGACCTGTGTCCGGACATGCTTGTCCGACCGGGTCCGACCGGGACAATGACAACACGGTCACCGTGTCTGAGTCTGAGAATAATAGCTTTCAGGAAGTCTCACTGCGCCGTCCAGGCCGCTCTTCTTCTAGTAATGTAGGCCCGCCATTTCCAAAGGGCATTGCAATATTCGGTTCCGATTCTCCCCTACCCCTAACTGGCTTTTGGTAATTATATTTTTTGATAGGCTGCGACACCCAGCACGTTCCGGTAAGCGATCCTGCAGGATCTGCAACGCGATACACTCTCCTTCGATGATCCGAGTATGGCGGCCCAAGCGACCCTACCTCTTTCTCCGCATAGAAGGAAATTCCCTAGTAAATTCATTTCTTTGCAATTGGCGGAGTATTAGCAGACGAAGCTTTTGGATTGCTTCGGTGCAAAGTTTGATGATGCTTTCTGGATCGTGACTAACACTTGGTTCATTGGATGTAGTCGTCGGGGCCAACAAAATGTTTCATTCCTGGGTTCGACTTTGTTTCTTTCCCACAACTCTCGACAACTACCAACAATTTCTGTCGGTATTCTGTCGATGTGTAGGTGAGGAACGGAACATTTCATGGCCCGGTAACCCCCACTCAAGATCCAAAAGTCCGTCCTCAGATATTAGCTTCCAATATTCGGAATGTCAGTGACATTTCAAGACTTGAACTCGCATGTATTCTGTCGCTGATGATTTGGATTTCGGGTTTGAGATGGTGTCTCAAATGCAAGCTGAACAGTTTTCGAACAGTACAGACATGGTTGATCCACCTCATGAATCAAAACTCAACTGTGCGAGTTGTTCCAGGATTCCTACGAATCAGCGCGAGCAATTCTACGTACCACGCTAAGTTAATTTGACGTAAAGCGCGACCTGGGAATATACTTGATACGACACCCCCTGTGTCGTAGTTAGGGTCTAGCATGCTCAAATCAAGTGCTTCGGGGATGGCTAAGCATACTACAATAAGGGATACGGGGGGGTGTCGTATGTAGCATATTACTAGATTAATAGCCAGTGTCTTCACCATTTTGGGAAGAGCGCACCGCATCAAACGGTCAAAGCGACGCATCTCAAGGTACATCGGGAATCTTTGAGGTGGTGGATGTATTGAGACTTTGGATGATATTAGTTATAATAATAGGCACATAAGTTCAGCTAGTGCCTCTCGGAAAATATCCACTGATCGGGTGCGGTACACGCGTCTGTTAAGTTACAAGCTGTTTCTTTTATTTTAACAAGACGTGCCTGCGCTACGCTCCGGCCTTCGGACTTACCGGCCTTCGGATTTACTCAAATATTGTTGATATGACAGGATGAAATTTCATTATTATGTAAGTAGAGTAGGAAGAGTAAATGAGAACAGAAAAGAGGAATGAAACGGCTGAGGTTTGAAGAGTCTTTTGAATGGCTGGGTATCGAAAGAGTTAACCTGATCGGCGTGGATAATTTAGATAATGTTCGAAAAATCCAGAAATGTCATTCATACTTTGCTTCGCTCCGGCATCGGGGGGAGGGGCTTATTTCCGGAGCTTTCAGCAGGGGGTTCGAAGAATGGAGAAGAATTTGAAGGGCATCATCCCTCACGTGGCTAAAGGAGCGCAGGCTGAGTTGTGAATTGTCTATATTCAGCAGTGTATGCATAATCAGACGGCGAGCGAATACGAAGACGGAAAACCTCGCACGTTGCGAGCGGCGCAACGACGCTGCTAACGACCCGGGGAGGCGCACGCGCAGCGCCAATGTGCGCGTCGAGGCGGCTTCAGATTCCCGAAACTGTAGGCGCTAGCTGGCACTCACCCGAGCCGTTAGGTGGTGAAAACTTGTGGATGAACTGCATCATAGAATCATGTTAGATTAAGCCAGAAAAATGAGGTGTAATTGAATAACGGACTGTGTGACTGGTAATGGGAACTTCTGATCCTGCGAGCAATAGTAGACCCGTCTCCGGCGCATTTTCAACACAGACAGATAGAAGAAATGCCTCCTGAGTTTTGTTTCTATTGGAGCAAAGATCACAAAGTTTGCTGTTGGAATGTACATCGGTCGACGCAGAGCAACAAAGGGAGATCAAAAGCAAGGTTTTGAAATGATTTTAATGAGAGGTTGGGTCTCGTCTTCGAGCGCGGATTCGTGCTTGTGCATTTGAAGAGAAGTGGGTGAGGCTTTGGTCGCTTGCGGCAGAAAGAATTGCATGCCAAGGAAGAATTAAGCGAACGGGGAAATGAGAAGAGGATCCCAGAATCTAGAAAGCCAGTCATTTTATCCTGTTGGAAGCCACGCAAGAATACGTGGCCGCAGTATCCGCCTGGCTGCGGCATTGCGGAAGGCGTCATTTAACTGCGGCACATTGGGTCTTGTGTTCACATCATGAGGCTTGCCAGGTCTATTCACGGAGCTCCGTGGCTGTAAATGGAACATAGCTGTTGGAACACTGCGCCATCATGGGAGTCAAGAAAGCTGTTAACGAAGGGCCAGAGAGGAGGAACAGGAATGGGGATACACAAATGGGGATGCTGCCAAAACATGTACAATCTGATTCGAGAGTAATCGTTAAGAGAACGGATAATCCCCGTGGCCCATAAGTACTAATGCCTGGTTTCTGGGCAGACGCGGTGAACAAAATTCACGGCAAAAAATCTGACGGCATGGATATCTGTACCGGTCGTGAATGCCGCACACACGTTGTGAATAAGAATGATCTAGAAGGGTGTTACAAGGCGATTGAGGGTTCAACTCTTTGCCGGTGCAATAGCATGTTCCCCGCCGCGTTTCTTTCCAGTCTTAACTGCATGGGAACAGCGAAGAGGAACGACACAACCCAGAAAGAATTTAGTCACTTGGGCAGAGAAACTTTCAGACCCTTTTCTTTGAGATTCTAGTGCGAGGTAACTCTAACACGGTAGAAGTCGACTAGATTCCACACGCGGACGTTCTATAATCCCGCAATCAAGCCCCGGTCTCTCGAATCGCCGGTCCCAAATTTGCCGAGCGCTACTGATGTGTCTACGCATCCAGATGTGGAGTTATTCATAATTCCACCCACATTCCTAACCCGTTTCATCGGGGAAAAGTAGGGGATATGTGTAAATATTACAGCCATTAGCTGGCAAAATTTGAGCCCAGTTGGAGTCCTGTAGCGCACAAAAAGAGATGAAGGGAAGATTTTTGCGACATTTCTCACAGGCAAAAACGCCTGCCATATCCGATTCCACATCTGGTTCTAACATCGGAAGGTTGATATCTCTATTGCATGCGATTATAGCCGTGGACACATCGGGGGTTAAATTAGTATGTTGAGCGCGGACAATTGGGTGTGAGGTAAAGTGCCATTGAAGGGATTGATACTGGACAAAAATGTTCACAAGTTCGGGTACTATGTCTCTACATATAGATACGGATCGTCACGGTGCACGCCTGTCAAGCCTGTCAAGCTGTCATCAGAGTTTCCAATCGACCGATATATCAAGCTCGAGATAAGTAGACGTCGAGTGCGGGTACAGGTTAATACACTCGTCCCGTTTATCAACTCATTCATCGGTCCGTCCGTTCTCCGCAACCCGTCCCCCACGCCCTCCACGGAGCCACTCAATCATGCATAACCCCGTCCGCACGACGACGAAGAGGGAGAGGGCAAGGAAGGAGGTCACGATGTCGGAGCCTCGACAAGCACCGGAGGCACCGATACCGCGTGCGCGAGCGGCTTGGGGATCCGGGCGGCAGGAAAGGAAGTAAGTAAATCAGTGTAGATTGATGGGTTTTTCTGCGAGAGAGAGGTAGCATTTGGGACCTGTTCTGGTAGGGGAGGGGTGTAAGGTACTATCTAAAACAATCTGAAGGAAGACTGAATTTAGTGTATACGATCAATGGAAGGGGAGTTTTAGACTCGTCACCAGTCTGTAACCGATATCCAAAAAATGTGGCAAGCACTTTGGTGGTTACAGACTGGTACAACTCGGGAAACCGAATTAGGCTCTCATCGGAGTTTAAATTTTTGCTGAGGCCCTTGTTCTTTCTTGCACTTTGACCTCTTATCAAATTCAAATTATCAAGAACCTTCCTATTCTAGAAATGAACACATTTGCTTCCTCAGATTTTTATTTATTCAAATTATTGCAGGTGGAAGAGCCGAAAAGGCTATCAAGTTTGAAGCAGAATTGATCAGTTTTGTTGGTTCGCCTATCGGCTGATCGCGGCACCTGCCAAAAGTTCAAACTCCGCAGACAGCTCAATGCCCGTCAACGAGTTGTACCAGTCTGTAACCGCCAAAAGTGCTCGCCACATTTTTTGGATATCGGTTACAGACTGGTTACGAGTCTAGGGGAGTTTGATCCCTGACTAAGTACAGTTAATGAGCCCCGAAAAAAAAAAGATGGAATGATGGTAGAAAAGGGGGAAAAAAAGGAGTGGAAGGCGGCACCAAAAGTTATTCACTTCGCAATGGCGAACCGATTCCCCCCCCTCATTGAAACCCACGTCACGCTTCAAGGAGACAAAACGGGAGATATTTGGATGAGTTGTCCAGTGCCGCACGGGCAGGGCTTCACAGGCGAGTACTACAGTCGGATCGTACCATCCGAGAACGTTGACTGCTCATGCGGCACGCCAACGCAGACACATGGACGCTTATTACGCGAGTGCCCGCAGTACGCGGACCAACGACACCTCGAAGCCGTCTCGAGGGACATCTCCGTGCCCGAGATATTGGGTACAGGAGAGGGCGCTGCCACCCTAGCCAAATTCCTTGAGGAGTCGGGTGATTTCACGAAGAGCATCAGGAAAATCTCAATTGCTATGGCGTCTATAGTTTTTATGCAGGTCTATGTGACCGCTCATAGAAATTTGGCTTTTTCTGATGGACCGGCAAGCCAGGGCGAGAGACGACCACACATAGGAACGAGACGTCCTGGACTCCTTCCCAACCCACCCGGCCAACCCCCCCCCACACACACACCACGCTCCTACCACGTCTGTTCGATTATTTTATTTTATTCTATTTATGCTATGGGTTATGGACTATGCTTTATGGACCGCCGAACGACGACGCCCCGTCCGCAACCTGGCTCCTGGGTCACCCACCGTCCGCCCCAAACTTACACCCACCCACTATAAATTAACCGCTTACTTTACGACACCCATCTCATTACTGCCCCCGGGCACTGCGTCTTAGTTAGTGTACTTCAAGTGTACTTGTTGCGGTATCCAAAAAAAAAAATCAGTCACGAGCCACTTTACGCAGCCGCCTTGCGGACACCCGTTATTTTATAAGGAGAGTAAATTATTCTGGGATAATCTTTGGAAGGGGTGGCATCTCCACCGGGACCATTTGGTAGTGGAAAAGAACTTCAATTGATTGGAGTATCCTATTTAAGGTGGGACAAGTGATCTTACAGCAACTGTAATTTTGGGCTATAGTTACCGGTAATTCTTAGATGTCTACTTGACAGCAATCATGCCTCGAGCTTCCCATCTCTTCATACCACCATCGCATCCGGGCCACAAAACGGCATCCCGGCATCAGATGGGGTCTGAACTTATCCCATCGTCAATTTGGTTGGCTGCTGTGAATTGTGGCGTGGGCTTGAGTCGTCTCCGGCAACATGCGCCTTCTAGGCTGGTACTGGTTTCACTCGGCCGCATTCCGCCCCAGTCAGTATGCACCCGAGCGCCGGGCAAGACATAAAGAGCTGAGGTGGAGTGAGGGTCTCCATCGCTATCCTTCCCAATGTCAACGTCCTTCGTGCTCGCTCATAGTCTAACTGAAGGGGTGCTGGAGCTCACTCTTTACGGGGCGTTCGTTGGTCTCTTCTCCACTGTTGTCTATCTATTCTCGACCAGAGGGCTAATCTCGAGAAAAAGCCTGACCTTCTTCATTTTCGTGGCATTGGTCGGTCTGTTTCTGTCAGTTACTGCGGTGCGTAGAGTGTGTTGGGGTATGCTTGCGTCGTAAAACAAATTCATTTTCAGCATTGGATTAATGGGATACGCGCGCTATATCGGGCTTTTATATTTCTCGGAGGTGGTTTTCCAGCTGAGGTATTCTACCTCACGCTATCGTCGGCCACGTCACTGGTGCATTACAGTCTAGTGGTGGTCACGACTGTGATCACCGACTCGTTAATGGTAAAAAAGTTTGGCGTACCCCGATTCGCTCAACTCACCCTTCTCAAAAGATTCATCGTCTTTATACTGTTTGGTCTTGCGACCGTCGTGTCATAATATTTCCGCTTCTCGTGCTCGCCAGTCAAATAGGTGTGTGAAGCCTAAGTAGTTGACCGTCTCCTCATGCCTCCTCATGCTTGATTGACAGTGAGCGGAATTCACATCCTTTCTGACCTTTCGCGGGAGACAATATTCAATTTCTTCGTCCTTTCGAACGCTTGGGGAACAAGCTATCTCGTATCTTCGCTGGTGTGCGTCCTCGCCATCTGTTCTGTTAGACATACACCAACTAAAATATACATCCAGGATCAGCGTCTATAGCACGGGTAGGCAGGATGCCCTTTCGAGCGTGAAGGCACTCTAACGACACCAGGAATGATCATTTTTAAGATCACAAAAGTGTCCCGTTCAATCCGATCTATCACAGGAAGCACCAGTGCCGGAAGACGTTTGAGGGTATGCTCTTTTTTACACTGTTTGAGATGGAAATTTAGACGTTGACACAGAAGGTGCTGGTGATCATGGTTGAGAGCGCCGTGCTACAGACGTAAAGTCTCATTTTCTTCCCCCATGTTGGCAACTGTTGAGACCTTCTCAGGACAATGACTGTTGGGATCCTGGTAGCTTTCCAGATCGGTCTGCTGGTGCAAGCGGTACTCATCGCGCTAACACCCGTGATTTTCGGCATCTCAGTCCTTCTGATCCACCTACGTGTTGGCCTAGGATGGACGAACGACTCGAATTTGGCAGGATCCGGGTTGACGGAGAACAGTCTCAAACTGAGCAGAGTCTCGATGCGACGAGGAACTCGCGAATACGATTTGGAGCTTGGGAAAGTAACCTCGTCTTCTTGAAAAATTTCTGCCGGTAGACAAACGTCGGGCCGGACCGTGTAGCTTCTTAATTAAGCATCGATCATGTGAGCAACTGTAGTTTTGCTTTATGTTGGGATCTTCCGGTCGTCACGGAAGTCCGTATGAGTTATGATCCCAGTCCTACCGCTCCGATGGACAGATGGTGGACAGATGGGAGAGTACTCAGCTCGACGAATTACGACATAATGAATGTAGATCAGATGTAACAAAGATATGCCGGAGAGAACCTAAGTGCCATATCTGGAAACCCAGCCAATGTCGCAGCCTCCTTTGTAGTACACAGCAGAAGCATATTTAAATTTTAATTCGTTCATGCCAAGTATCTAACACTGTGTCCAATAAAATTAAGTACCATTTTCACCAGTTGTGTCTCAGGCTGCTGAAGCTGAAAGTATCGGTGAGTGAGTGCAGAGTAAATGGGAACGCATGAAAAGAATCGCAGATGTGTCTGGAGTCAATGCGTGGCTTTCTAGACAGTCTAGTAAGGAGAAAGTGCTCTTCATGGCACTGTTCGAAGCTCATAAGCCGGAGTCAGTTTGGAGTCAGTGTTCTTGAAAAGAGAAAAGGAACCCACCGCGGCGCCGCGTCTACTCACGGGACTTTCCGACACGTCAAGTCCAGAAATATGAAGCGTGGGCTAGACGAAGAAGTAAAGATGGGTGAGGGCATACCAAAGAATCTTAGAATTGGATCGAGAGTTTGGGTATGGTCCTGTGCGGCCGCCAACGTGAGTGAGAATAGGCTGTGCCGTCATCCGGTATCATGTATGCCAGCACATACGGCATTGTTTGCATTGAGCTCACGGCGCGAGGAAACTAAGCCGATTCGAAAGAGAGCAGGGAATGTCGCAAGTAGGTGGAAAAGTCGTGCAGGACCGCGAGAGCATGATGGCCTGCCCTGTCGGGGAATTGAGGATATACAACAAATGCAAGAAAGAGAGGGGACAGACAGGTAAGTGAATGAGAAGAGGATCTTACTTGACATCGTTGAGCAGGTGTGCTGAGGGCGCGACGTGCGCCTGCATCGTTCATAGCGGGATCTAGATCAGCTGTACCGAAAAGTGAGTACATGCAAATTTATTTGAGTTACACTCACCATACCAATTAAACCCAGGAGCGGAAGAATACTGAGATAAACACAACATCATGAAATCATCAACGCAGTCCAAAAAGTTTAAGAAATCACCATTTACCAGTTCATTTACCAGTTGAACCGAGAGCAAAGAACGACGGATATTGTGACAAATACAACATCAGTAAATCATCAATGCATCCAAGAAGTAGAGCGGCCTAACCGTGCCGCTAGGTTGAAGCGCGCTCAAGCTGTTGAGTGCTAGCAGCATTGCTTTGAGTCTAGATGAGCGTTCATAGAGCCAAGAACAGTACAAAGGATTACAGAATCATCGCTGAGGATCCCGCCTGACCACTCACTTGTGTTTAAGAGTCGCTTTTTAGCTTGAATGGTCGACTTTGGAATTACGGCCTGCGAGCAAAGATGAGCCCGGAACTTAAATCATCTTGTCACACAGCGTGAAAGCTGTTTAAAACTGAAGGGCAAAGAGTGTCACGATTTGATGCCAATCTTATCGTTCCAACATCTATCTTAGCGCCCGTAGACAAGATAGAGCATGGACACATCGAAGAAGTCGACGACTCCAGGCCGAACCAGGAAGACTGGGAAAACGCCGGCTAGACAGCACAATAATGCGCGCATTATGCATGAAACACTCGAGGACAATAAGACATGTTGCTTCGGGTCGTTTTACATGTACGTTACACATTTATTTAATTTAGCATGACAGTTCTTCTAAGGTAGAGGACAGCCAAACGCAGTTGACCCACGTGATCTGGTGTGACATGACCATATTGGGACGAGCTGAAACAAAACACGCATTTATTAATTCATGGTGGGTATTGAGAAAAATCCGGCTCAGTAGTTGTCTGTAGATATGTATTCTACTTTCCATTGAGACCGACTTTGGGCACAACCGGCCAATTTGAGAGACAAGTTCCCAAAATACTTATTCGGCGCGTCATTAATTGGCGTGTCGCGCCGCGTAGCAAAGTTTATTTGAGACATAGGCCCTGGATACCTTTCAGCAGTACTCGCTTCGTCTTTTCCCTCATGCCTCCCCAGAAGAAGTCGATACGAGACCAGCTCGAGACCATGCGAAGATTTGTGATCCGGGCTCATCGCTTTGCAGATGCGTATCGACATGGTTTAGATGGTGCACAGGCTGCCTGGGCTGCTAGAAGGTACAAAGGACATCGTATTCTTCCTCCTGATTTTAGAAAGGAGATGGAGGCGGCTGGAATCCGCCGAGGAGGGAACCCAAATGCAGGTTTGTAGCATAATTCACTGTATTTTGATAACTAGTCTCTCAATTCTACCTCATATTTCACGAAGAAAATTCACAGTACTCTCAGAATGTATTCACACAACTCTACTGAAGCCGATTTTCGATAATGCTTACTCTACTGCCATAAAACAGGCATCAGTTGAATGGTGTCCCAAAAAGGAGATGTGACCGTCACCTCACGTGGGTCAACTGCGTTTGGCTGTCCTCTACCTTACGATCGCACATGCTTCGATTGCTACACATGTTTTACTCTTGTTTCGTATATATTTAACCTCGTAGTTCACATGGTTCAAGAACAGTATAAGTAGTAGTAGTTTTACGCTTGTATTTCCTTAGTCCTTTATTCAATTCTCTTCTCGAAGCAAAAACCGCACTACCAAAACCACTACCTTCATTGTAGTTCGATGCGAGGCTTTGATTGTGACAGTTGTTAGAGCAACAATAATGTGTTGAATTCATGAGTCCACTGTAATTGATAGGGATTGGCCAAATTGTGCAATGATTGGCTGAAAACATGTAATGATTGGCTGGAAACACAACTCAGGCTATAACCCTGGGAGCCAAAACCCTATGGCCATCAAAAGTGGCTGGCTGAGGAGGGAACCACAAATTCCATGTGGACTGCACGAGAATTCAGTTGCGCGCTGTCAAGCGTTACGAGTGCATTGCGACGGAATACAATTTATCCGCGCAAGTAATCGGTCAATCAGTGGAGTATCGACTGTCTACACTCATATTTGTTCTCGAGACTGTGTCTTCATGCATACCCATGTATACCTCTTGTTCCGATTTACAGACCACCTCTAGAGCCGTCAACTCACGAAAAAGCTATGGAAAGTTGATTCAACTGTGAGGTTTGGAACCCATCAATATTATTTGGCCGTGATCTAAGTGAATTGATAGATGCCCCTGTAGATCCCGATCATTGCCACAATGCTGGTAATGCCACGAGGACTCTTTCGCAACTGCAGCCCCACTCTCCCCCCACTCTGTAGGGAGTTGGTGGTATTATCAGGTGCCATTATGTCACTGCATCGATACAGGAGGAAGTCTGAGCCCATACAGTCGAGCTGGTGATACGGCGGCTGTCTGACAGGTAGTAAGCTCGTAGAAGTTCGAAATACGAATTCACTGGGAATTGCCCGTATGAAAGATGTTCTTGCGCTACCGGCGAGCTTCTTGCGCCAGCGGCATCAATGTATGAGGGCCGAGATCGGGACGACTGTCCGATTCGAGCGCGGAAGGACTGTACCCAACATTGGTTAGGTACTGCAGACGGGTTTTCACCCAGCTGGTCCTCTTACCCCTCGAGTGTCTCCGTACATAATGTAGCACGCGTTTGAATTCTCCACGCATCGCAGAAACATCTCTTGTGTGGGCGGTTGAACCCGCCTTGACACCTATGTAAGACCTGGGTGCCGATACACCCCACAATCACTGACACATACCGTGATGGTGGTGATGTGTGCCACAACGAGTATGTAGAATCAGATATGGTTCCCCTAAACCCAGGTACGATCGAAGACCGCACGGGTACAGTACCAGAATTCTTCTACTCCGATCGGAGAGCAAGGATGAGATTGGCTATTCTCCGTTATCCTTTTCTCGGACCTTCCGGATACGTTTAGATACTTTGAGATTGCGGGACTCCATCCGCGCAGTACGTATAACAGATCCGGTGGACACATCACGGGGCAAGACACAAACAGCGGGGGTGGCGTTCGTTTTATGCCATTAGAAGATTTCGGAACGATTCCAAATGAACGTCGTAGTAAAGCGAATACCTATCACAGATATCGTTTCGGATTGTGCCTCCCAGCAGTACAGCCTCAGCAACATCAGTTCGCTGTTGTTCTGTCAATGCACACAAAAAGATGGTAACCAAGGGACTCGGCTCCGGCATAACATGCGTTCCACTCCAGAGCCTGTATGGAAGTATTGGGAGTCGATGCGGCTCTGAGCCTATCGCTGAAGCTATGAATGAGTCTTATCCGAGTTTATTGTCTCGGGTTAAATGAACGACGCCTGAAACACATTGGAATGACACGTTCAATTTATCTAGATCACAAGATCGTCAATCAAGTACAGCAGGATATATTGCAGGATAAATACACAGGTGTAGGTCTGTGGAGAATCCCTCTATAGGCAACATCCGATGGTACAAAAGGCATCCCTGCGGGACATCTATCACAAAACCACAATCACTAGCGCAGCATCACGCATCTGCTTAAGTATCTTGTCGGCGTCCTGGACGGTCGGCACATAAGTATCAGGCAAAGGAAGAAGAAAAACTCAAGACTACGCACAGTATGTATCGGAAGGTCTGGATGCGGATGGTGCACTGGAGCACAGTTTGCAACCCCGGCGGGTCGGCGAGACGGAGGATACAGAAGCTGTGGGAGGTGGACATCAGGAAAATGCTCCTTTACTAATGAGGTCTGATTCGCAAAAATCCCGACTAATTTTGCCAAATAAGTGATGAAAGTTTCATTAGTTTTCTAGTGACGTTGAAAATAAATTAGTCCTAAATTAGCACTCATAACGAAGAAGTTACCGCACATTCGTGGATTTTTTCGATGAAATAGTTGGGCCATACTCTCATATTGGCATTGATTTGGGGACTGGTTTTGCGCGAAAGCGGCTTGCATTAAACAGATAACTAATGTAACTAAGATTGTAGGTATGTACAGCTGTATGGCGAGTCTGAAATATACGGTGGGCTACGATAACAGTAGTAGCCTTCTAAAAGGTAATTATATCCAGGTAACATTAACTGCGGAACCGCGCCGGAGAAGAAAGATGATTGATGAAATATTATTAGTCGGAGTCGGGGACCTCAATCAGGTTGATGAGAGTAGCGGAGCTGCCGGCCTCGGGCTGGGTCGCCTTGCCATCACTACCAACAACAGGAAATCAGGGAGGAAAAATGCAAACAGCATGAAACTAACGTTACAGCGGTGAAGAGACCATGTAGAACCTTGTGCAGCGCAACGGGGGCAGCGAGACGGGTATCCGAGAGTGTCTTCATGTGGTTCCGGTAGGTATCTTCATATGCTCCTTCAGTGAATGCGATGGTTTGACGTTCGCCGGTGGCGCGATATTCCATCAGCGTCGCATAAATCTGAATCGATATCAGTATCAGATTGATATATCTTGACATGGGAATATCATACAGCAGTTCCAGCCAGAGCCACCATCGGATCGGGCAGCTCCAGGTCGTCCGGATGCTTCTTGCTGGTGGAGATAAACAGATCCATGTTGGTGGCCCGGAAGTTGCGGTTGAAAACGGCCTCCTTGATCACCGCCCGCATCGCCGGGTGGTGAAACGGCTTCTCTGTTTGCAAGCGTTGCTGCTGAATGTGAGTACGTGACAAACACATAATTTTAATGCGCACCGTCAACGGATCTGTCGGGAAGATGTAGCGATGGTCCTTCAGGAGCTTCTCGACAAGCTCCTTAGTCTTTGCCGGGCTCAAGCCCGCAAATTGGTAATGGCCGGGAGCTATATTGGTAGAGACACGTTTGACATCACCGCGCAGGATGTTGATTCTGTCCATAAGCTGCACGGAAAAGGTTAGCAGTATCCATTCATCGGCAAAGTATCACAAACAATATCGGCGAAAGCGGTGGCGTATTTGGTGTCAGTCTCGAGGCGTTGCTTGATGTGCACAGCTTCGCTGCCATGCTGAGTAGCAGCCGTAATAAGGAACGTCCTCGTAAATCCAGAGCGCGAGAGGATAGTTGGGTATGATTCAGTAAAGAGGAGCGAAGTCTTGGAGTTGCGGATGCCAATGCGAAGGACAGCCTGCATAGCCTCGGACTGGCTGTTGAGAAGAATATCCTTCTTACCCGGGGCTGGGTAGATGATCCGCGCGGAAGAGTGCCAGCTCTCCTCGGTACGCACCGCTCCAGCGTCCGAGGCGGCGCTAAGCGTGGCGTCCTTCTTCTCAACCTTGATGTCAGTGCCAGTGCCTGCGGGGCGCACTTGAGGCTTCTGTGCCATGATATTGTCAGTAATAAGTTTGCAAAAATGACACGGGCTTGCCTCGAGATCAGCCTTCTTTTGTGCGGCAGCCGAAACCTTGTGCAATTTCTTACGGGGCAGGTTAGTTAAACTGGTAAAGAAGCATCACAAAGCCACCTTTTTCGCAGGCGCGCTCGGCTTTGCAGGCACATCAGCATCGTCGTCGTCCTCCTCGCTATCCGGAACGTGGAGGTCTTGTCCCGATGACCACGACGCCATCGATGAACGGCGACTGCGAGGCTCAAGAGGGATGGATACGAGCGCATCTGCAATGGCTTCGTCCAAACCATGATCCCTGGAGCGCGCTGCAGCATCCGGGACATATCGACGCGGAGCATCTGGCATCGAGTCCTCCGAATCGGAAGCTTCGACCCTTGGGCGGGAGGGCATGAGCGTGCGGCGTGCTGGTTTGACCTGGAATCCGTGAGCCACCAACTTGCGCTATATAAACACCGTTACCTCGGAGATATATCCAGTATCTGACTCCTCACTGGCGCCCTTCATCTACAGCGTGGATCAGTGGAATCCAGAACAGGGAGAGCATTAGCTTCACCTCGACATCCATTGGATCATAGGGAGATTCTTCGCCGTCAGATTCGATGACCTTCTTGGTGAAAATGCGAGGTACCTGTGTCGTTTGTAAGTAATAAATGGAAAGATGTACAGTGAACGAGCCGACTTCTGCTACAAACTCCTCCTCATTCGCATATTCGAAGTCTCCTACATCTGAGTCGCTACCTTCATCCTTGACTTCGTCTTGTTCCGAGTCGGAAGCTTCCTCGGATGCAGATTCCGCCACAATCTTGGCTGGAACCACAGCGACTGCCTTTGAAGTTGTCTTTGCTTTGACTGTACAAGCCACACCAGCGTGAGTACAGGAGAGTACAGGTATAAGAAAGTGGACACCTACCCGATGCAGAGGTTACGACCTTCACGGCCTTCTTGGCAATATTCTTGACCTTGGTGATGGCCTTCGACTTGACTGGAAAGGTAAGGTTAGTGAAGTCGATATGCGCTGACGCACTTAAAAGGATGTCCGAGGCTGAAAGAGAGTGACTTACGAAGCTTGATGGACACGGTGTCCGACTCCGAGTCGGTGTGAATGTGGACGATGGGAGCGACATGTTCTGTCAAGATCATGTGAGTGACGGCGATCAAAGAGTTAACGTTTGCTAAACTTGGACTTACTTCTCTTTGTCTTAACTCGTTTCGCTTTTGGGCCTGCACCGGACTCTTCGGCTTCGCTCTCATCTGGGGCGAGTTCAAACAAGGCGGATACTGGTCAGGATACTGGGACTCACGAGCGGGATCAGCCTCTCGCGCTTTTTTGGGCTTTTCTGAGACTTGGGCTGTCGACGAGGATCTCTTGCGCGAGCCTGGCTGGTCAACTTTCCATACTGTGGTTGGAACATTAGGCAGAGTATATGAATGAAGTTATAGGGATCTGAGCTCACTGGCATTCTTTTTGGCGTCAATCTTGGCTTGACGACCGCCGGCGGCTTCTGAGAACCAGGAATCAATATATTGATGTTATGAGCCCAAGGAAGAACGAAGGACTGAC
Organism: Mycena rebaudengoi; assembly: GCA_029282285.1. Taxonomy (NCBI): domain Eukaryota; kingdom Fungi; phylum Basidiomycota; class Agaricomycetes; order Agaricales; family Mycenaceae; genus Mycena; species Mycena rebaudengoi. The sequence continues at coordinate 538,131 of JARJCX010000068.1, forward strand.
TAGCTTTGGCCTCGAATGCTTTTTGCTCTTGACGAGCTTTTTCTTCGCGCTCTGCAACAGTGATTTGCCGCTTCTGCGCTCGAGTGAGGACGACAGTATCTGGGATATCTGGGGGGAGTTGGGTCATATCTGCGACTTGGGTAAAGAGAGTGGCTATTCGAAGGAGTGTAGAGATGAGTTTAAAGGTAAAGGATAAAGTGGGACGATGTGGTGGGAGTGAAAAAAAGAGGTGCGCATGTTTGCCTGCGCATTTTGGACTAGACTGATGTGGAACTCAAACAGCGAGCTGCGACCAGGTGTACGCGCGTCTCCCGGGCTTGGCTCTCCGTGTCCGCAGCACGCACATGTGTGATAGCATCATATTTTTCCGGTACCAATTGACTTTGCACGCAATCGAATTATATTCAAAGTCCCTCTAACGGATTCCCAATGGTCCGCTGTCCAGGCTGCAATACAGAGTGCAAAGGTGGCAAGGGATTAACCCTCCACCTCAGACTGACAACCAATGAAGCCTGCCATGCGATTTTTTCGGCTGCTGAGACGCACATTGGGCCACTCATTCCTGCGGCGCATCTTCAGCAGCCTCTACAGGCAGATGACTCGGACATAGAGCAGTTCGGCGAGGCCCACAAGTACGGGCTGCCCGTCAATGACGGCGCGTTTCATGGGGATTTCTTTGGCGACGATTACATGGAGGAGGACTTTGGCTACAAATCGGATGAGGGGGAATCACCGGAGGACTCTGACCCAGAAAACTCGGATAACGACGATCCCACTGCGCATGAGCATCAGGCTGCGTCTCGCGCCGGGCTAGAGGATGGGTACGAACGTCCTCGCCCATTGCCATCTGCTTCTCAGCAGGAGGAAGATGTCGCAATGCCTGCTCCTGTGCAGAATGCAGCCCCGACTCAGCAAGCACGGAAAGCCGCAGCGGATCGATTCCACCATAAACCCATCGTTCAGAAATACGGTGGCTTGGCTGGGCACCCCATTCCATCTGAGAATTCTCAACGCACCGAAGACACATATAGATCCTCCCTCGACAACTCTACCGATACAAATCCTTACGCGCCCTTCAAGTCCAAGATGGATTGGGAAGTTGCTAAATGGGCTAAGTTGCGTGGTTCGGGATCTACAGCATTTACGGATCTCCTTCACATCGATGGGGTACGTTTTTCTCGTGAATTCTTCTAATTTCTGCCATTAACCTCTTCTGCAGGTTCGCGACTCTCTTGATCTTTCTTACGGTACATCACCTCAACTGAATAAAATCATCGATGAAAAGCTCCCTGGTCGTCCGAAATTCACGCGGTCTGAAGTTGTTGTAAACAACGAGGTGTTCTACCTCTATTCACGGGATATTATCGAATGTGTTCGCGCGCTCTGGGGCGATACAGATTTTGCCCCGTATCTTTTTGTCGCACCAGAGAAACATTATATTGACAAGGATAAAACAATCCGAATGTATCACAATATGCATACTGGCAAGTGGTGGTGGAGCACGCAGGTGATTAACCTCCAGCATGAGCGCATCACAGTGTTAATTAATTTACAGGAAGCTGTTGAGCGCGAGAATCCCGGCGCGACGATTATTCCTATCATCATTTCGTCAGATAAAACCCAGCTCACCGTATTCGGCAACAAGACCGCATATCCTGTCTACATGACCATCGGAAACATTCCGAAGGAAATTCGGCGCAAGCCGTCTCGCCGTGGGTACATATTACTTGGATACCTGCCGACCTCCCGCATGAAAAACGTCAAGAATAAGGCAGCTCGGAGGCGTATCCTCGGCAATGTATTCCACGCCTGCATGGCGCATATTTTAGCGCCGCTTAAAACTGCAGGTGCCGATGGTATACCGGTGACCAGTGGTGATGGAGTGACTCGCCGCGGTCATCCAATTTACGCCACGTTTGTCGGTGATTATCCGGAACAGGTCCTCGTCACAGCCGTGAAGACTGGAGAGTGCCCGACGTGCGAGGTTCCCCGCGACAAGCTGGGCGCAGATTCCGAGTTTCCTCTCCGGAAGCTCGAAGAAATTCTCGACGCGTTGGACACGCTTGATCAGGGACCCGCCGTTTACGCTCAGGCATGCGCCGCGGCGGGAATCAAGCCTATTTATCATCCTTTCTGGGAAGGCTTGCCGTACACGAATATATTTCAGGCGATCAGCCCAGATATTCTCCATCAACTCTACCAGGGCATCGTCAAGCACCTCATCGCATGGCTGATAGAGTGCTGTGGTGAGGCGGAAATAGATGCCCGGTGCCGCCGTCTTCCACCTAACCACAACATCCGCCTCTTCATGGGTGGTATCACCAATCTTTCACGTGTTACTGGGAAGGAGCACGACCAGATTTCGCGCTTCCTTCTTAGTCTCGTCATCGACGTCAAATTGCCGAATTACCATTCGACCTCCAAACTGGTGGCTGCCGTTCGCGGTATTCTTGACTTCGTTTATCTCGCCCAGTATCCCATGCACACCTCGGAAACTCTGGCGCATCTCGAGAATGCCCTCCAACGCTTCCACGACAACAAGTCTATCTTCGTCGATCTCGGCATCCGTGACGAGTTTAATCTTCCCAAACTCCACTCCTGCCGCCACTACATCATGTATATAAAGTTATTTGGAACGACAGACAACTACAACACCGAGTACACCGAACGGCTCCATATAGATCTCGCCAAGGATGCGTACCGTTCCACAAATTTCAAGGACGAGTTCCCGCAAATGACACTCTGGCTCGAGCGCAAAGAAAAAATCTATCGCCACGAGAAGTACATTCAATGGCGTCTTGACGGCTGCCCCTCTCCTCCTATCATTGAATCCTTACCGCCTGGACTCGTATACGAGCGGCAGCTCAAGATGACAAAGCACCCGACACTCAAGGCCGTGCGGATGACTCGACTAGTGTCTGATTACGGCGCTGCATTGTTCCGTGATGCTCTAGCACGCTTCGTTGTCCGTCTTAATCATCCCGAGCTTTCGTCTGCGCAGGTCGAGGCCAACTCTCAGGACCTTGGTTTTTCCTTCAACTCCGTTCCTGTTTACCACCGCATTAAATTTACCACGCAAGATCCTTACTCCGCTCTAGATCCAGAGAGCACGGTTGTTGATTCCATCCATGTTCAGCCGGCCAAGATACTAAAAAACGGCGAGAAACTTCCTCCTCGCTTTGACACCGCACTTGTGAATGACGGCTCTGGAAAGATCACGGGTGTAGCTGGTTCGTTTATTTTGTAATGCCTGCACACCATATTTAATATTTCTCAGGATACCGCGTAGCACAAATTCGAGTTGTCTTCTCACTTCATACCCGCCACATTCATTCTCTATTCCCCCCCGGCATAATCCCTCCGAAACATTTAGCCTATGTTGAATGGTTTTCCCCCTTCACACACCCGGAACCGGATCACTTGATGTACAAAGTGAACCGTTCGACAAAGGGCGGAGATAGGTTAGCAAGCATCATTCCTGTGGCTAATATTCGACGTAGTGTCCATCTTCTGCCGAAATTTGGCCTGGTTGCACCCGCTGACTGGAAGTCTAGCAATGTGTTGGAAAAATGCCCGAACTTCTTTGTTAATTCCATGACCGACCGCCATATATATGCCACACTGTTCTAATTTACCTCTAGCCTGTTATTGTTTATATCAATTTCAGTTTTCGCGCAGGGAAAAAGTGCGAGGAAATTCAAAATTAGAACGGGCGCTAATTCAACGAGAGCTCGATGAGTAAGCGCCCGAGCCTGACCACTGTTTTTGAAATTAAAAATAAAGGCAGCACTAGGGTTCGAACTGAGAGCCACCAGTTAGTGGTTGGCGGAAAGACCGCACAAGGTTCCAACTAGACAAAACCAACCATAAGGGGAGGTGCAATTGAAAGGTAAACTGTCAACCACTACGTACTTAGAAACTGGGCTCCATGCCGACTTCTAAAATGTTGAACACCATCATTTAGGTCCGTTTGCCCCTTTTTTCGCCACTTTACCCAGAATTCGGCAAATTAAGCCTAAACATCGGGGAGGACCAAAATTAGCCATAAATTAGTAAAGGAGGTTTTTTCCTGATGGAAGACCAGCGACGAGTATTATGAAAGAGAGTCCTGAACGAATGTCCGCGCATGAAGGGAGAAGGGGACACAAAATGAGCCAAAAACTATCACGCACTTGGGGGTTCTGACTTTAGAGCACAAACCACCGCGAACAACTCGGGGAGCATACACTGGAAGCTCGCGTGCGTGAGCAGGTCCATGGAGCACGATTGCGAAGGATGGGCGTAGACCTAAACAAGAATCGGTCAGCGCATCTGCGATTGGGAGAGAGCACGACGAGAAGAAAGCAAAGGCCGCCGATGGGCGCCAAGGCGGGCCTCTACCGGGCAGCACCAAAGAAGAGATAGGGCCTAGATGTGTGGGGGTCGACACCTAATGGGATCGCAGTGAGGTCACGCCGTGGCGCATGAACGAATGTGGAATCTGATATCGTCTCCCAGCCTTGCAAAGCACCGAAGCATCTCCTCGACCATTGCGTCGCATCTACTCCCCCGCACCCTCACCGACTCGCGATATACTCGCCAGCAACATCCAAGCTCTCCGCCATAAGCATAATCTCCGCGCTCGACCCGACCCACATCATCCCTGCCACACCACACTTCCGCTATCCCTTTGGGCGCATTCGTTGCATTCCACGCCCACGTTCCGCGCCTGCGAGAGGTATACGCACCCGCGCTGGAGGCATCCACACGCTCCATCGGCTCCCGACGGCTGTCCGAACCGCACTATCCCATCACCTTCCTCGACATCACGCCCAGTCGCCAAAGAGAGCATGCGCGGGCGGATGGTCTCCGCACCAAACTGCCCACCCGACGTAGCCCACGCATGCGCCCCCATCCCCAAGAAAAGACACCAACACGTATCGCGCGTAGCGTGCTGATTCGGGATGAGGACCGTCTCGACATAGCAGTGAGTCAGCGTTTGCGAATGAAGGCAAGGGGAGCCGGGAGTGATGGAAGGGGGGGGAAATGGAAGAAGAAATACAGAAACGACACGCACCCTTAACGACCTCCTTCCCAAAACCTCAAACATCCGTATTCGCACTCACGATCGCCAGGAACCGGTGCAGCTTCGCCCGCGGGAGAAACACCGTCCGAAGGCGCGGCTTTCCACCAGTGCCCTTCCGTTCCTCCTCGCGCGCGCTTATACCGTTCCGACGTCCGCGCTGCAGCTGCGGCGGCGCGTGCATGCTGTATCCCACCGTGGTCGTAGGAGGTCCAGTTGCCGTCGCGCGACCTGTGCCGAAGGCCGCGCTTGCGCTTGCGTTCGCCTGTCCCGGCTGCTGACTGCAGGCCGCGGCGCCGCCGCCCACGATTTCAACGGAGAGAGAGAAGGAGAAGAGAGGTAGGAGAGAGAAGCAGTGTGGCGCATGTGACGGCATCCAATAGTTACCGAAAAAGGTAGGTAGGTAGGTAGGTAGCATTACACGGCACGGTCCAACTCATGAACGCCGGTTCCCAGGAATTATCCCAGTGTACAGGCACTAGTACACTATCGTCCCTGGACCTCCCTGCACCCTGCTAATTAAAGCTCGCGGTCGCTATGTTTCCACACGCCGCGGTAAAACTAGAGGAATACAAAGAAGCAAAAGTTAGTACGGGTGAATCAGCCTTCACTCAAACGATACACGGGGACGGCGTAATAATTTTGGAGGACATCGTAAGCAAATTTAGCAACCAACGCAATGGTAGATCTAGGATAGATGATGGCTTTCAGGAACTCCGTGTTGGACAGTTCAGCCATCTGATGTCGTAGGTTAGGTAAATCATTGAAGAGTTTGCCGAGAAATTGTTCGCGGAGATCTATGAGCGCGTCCGAAAAGACACAGGTGATCAAAGCATGCTCGGGGGTTTCCACTTCGGTTTTACAAAATCTACAGACACGTTCTGCGCGGGGTACTTTGGGTAATGCGTGTTCGACGTAGCGCAATATCTCCACAGCTAATAGGTGAGTTGAAAAGCTTAAATCCACCGCGAAAAATACATAGAGGCTCGAGCTAAATAATACCAACGGGGACATAATGAATCAAGGTAGTTAAGGATAGACACGGGTCGCGGGTACATCCGCGGGTTTGTACCCGCGGGTGAGGGCAGGTACGGGTACGGGTCGTGATTTCAGACCCACGCTCAACCCGCGTACCCGACCCGTGTACCCGCGGGTTTTTGCACTTATACCATTTGTCCTTCAGTCTGCAGTAGTTTCCTTCAAATTTTCATGCTGTATAATAGCACCTCACCCCAACTCCGAGCGGGAGTATTTCCACATCAAGAAGTTCGGCAAAACAGCAATTTCAACTGTTGAGAAGCAGCTTCGCACCGGGTTCAACCTCTATCAAGAGCACACAGCAGAGAACAAACCCAAATCCAATCACATTGTTCATTAGTCTACAATTTTCTGCACCGTGCTGGACATGAAAATGTTATTTATGCTGGAAATTTCGCGGGTATACCCGACGGGTTTGAGGACCCGCGGGTGCGTTGAAGACCCGCGGGTAACCCGTACGGGTTTTAGACCCGACCCGTACGCGGGTGCGGTTTTTGCGGGTCCGGGTACGGGTAAGCTCGAACGTACCCGCGGGTGTACCCGTGTCCATCCTTAAAGGTAGTTCCATCATAGAGGACCAACGAATGAATTCGTGTTCAACCAAGTCGATAAGGAGTCTCTCCAGGCATTCTAAAAGCTGGCCCTCATCCAGCTTCGATTTGCTGGAGCTATCATTCTCGAACGTCAATGGTCGTTACCACCTTCCGAAGCCCTTGATGGAAGCTAACTCCAAAGTTAAAACACCTTCCGAGACTCTTCACAGAAACTACAAATTCAAAACCAACTCGCACGTCTCGATTCTATGTTTTCAGCTTTTATTCAACCATTCGGGAAGAAATTTTTGGCCAGGATTTATATTTCTAAAAAGACGGCATGCGCCTCGTGTCCGCTGCTATCTCCCACCCAATATGCGGCTCCAATTGTGAGATCAACTTCGCCTCCCGGCACCATTCCCTCTCGTCAGCACCCACTGCCACCCACCAATCGCAATGGATGATTATACAGAGTTTTCGTTCCAAATTTACTCCCGCCATTCTTATACCCTTTGAGAAACTGATGTTTTCGTACTTTGAGTCCTGTCTCCCCTCGGCTATCATGCCTTCTGTTTCAGCCTCTCCGCCCGGGTTCGAGATCGTGCAGCTGTGAGTATATTTTGTTAGGTTGGTTGGCCTGGGAGTTCACGGCATTTTCTTCAGGGCAGGTCCAATAGTGAGCTTTCTTGAGCACTTTAGCAAGCCGCTCAACTGGACACAGATCATCGCATATCTAGCCGACTGGGCGCTCTTCGCTGCTCTGACTGTTCAGCTATGTGAGCTATTTCATCATCATCTCCAGCGAATCCCAACGCAATGGACTACATATAGACCTCTATTATCAGGCATTTCCAAATGACAGGCTATCTTACAAGTGCCTCGTTTATGGCGTATACTCCATCCAGCTTGTGCAAATAATCCTGTCGACTATGGATGCCTTCAAAAAGTTCGGAACCCACTATAGCGACGTTTCAGCCTTGACCCAAGTAGATTTCGCGTGGTTCACGGTCCCCTTCACCATAGCATTAGGTATCGTTTCACCTACATCACTCTTCGATACTGAAATGTTTCCTAGATTCTATCATTGTCCAATCATTCTATGCGTTCCGTATTTTCATATTATCTAAATCGAAGATAATCCCTGCCCACATCGTGGTGGTAAGTCTATACCGCGTCATCGTTTCCTCGAGAAGTTCAAGTACAGTTCCAGTGGGTTTATCAATGCAGGACTTATCTTCAAAGGTGTGTAATATCCTCAGTGCATGCGATTCGCAGTGTTAATTGCATCCCAGCCGGAAATCTGACAACGCTGACTGGACGGGGAATTCCAACGACCTTTGGGGTATGCACCAGGATCTCGGAGACGACACCTCCGCTGAATACCTTTTTAGGTGGCGCTCATTGGCTCTGCTCTGATTGATATCATTATTGCCGTTTGTATGACTTATTATGCGAGTCCTCATTCGCTTTGATTTGATGAATGCTGTCTTAACTGGGCTCCAGCTAACGAAAAAAGACACTGGGTTCCGCCGAACGCACGCCTTGATTTCCAAGTTGGTTCGTTTATCCATCGAGACAGGATCTCTGACCGGTATTTTGCATCGTTCGTAAACTGCTTTGCACTGGACTGAATCTTCCGCAGCCTTGATAGCACTGTCGGCAGTCATCCTCTTCTTTGCCTTTCCCCGTGGAGTCTACTACACGACCCTAAACAATATCATGCCAATGTTGTACGCCAACACCATGTTCGCGGTCCTCAATTCGCGTTTCAACATCGTGGGCGGCCGGTCGACCGAGACGTCTTCAATGGATCTCCTATCCATTCCGACTTTTCTACAGAACATCGGAACCATGTCTTGCGCCACCGCCCACCGTGGGCCGGTGGTTTCAGTTGATAGGCAGGTTTTCTTGGACCGAGAAATGTCGTCAGATGTTCCTATGGAAATGAAGGCCGTGCATAACTAAACGTATGTCTTGCGTTCCACTCCACGATCAGGTGTGCAGAAAATTGGACAGGTTTCTGACCAGGGTGGCGCGTAAAAATATCTGCGAATCAAGATGGCGTACATCCACACCCCTGTATTGTAGCTACGAGCCTTATTCCATTTTTCTTCATACGCATGTGGGTGGTTCATTTGGGTACCCAAATGAACTACGCATATAGCTAAGCTCGCAAAGCGGCGCGACTGCGGTTGTCGCCATGGTTCTCACGGAGAAACGCGTACCTTTTGAATTCATCACTATCGATATGAAGGGGAAGCAAAGCCAGACGCCCGAGTTTTTAGAGAAACAGCCCTTCGGCCAGGTCCCAGCCATTGTAACTTCATTCTTTTTTCCCAAATTATGACACCCGTTCTGATCCTCATAATTGCGAAAGGACGACGACGGCTTCATCCTGTATGAAAGCCGCGCCATCTGCCGGTATATTTTGGACAAGTACCCGACTCATGGGCCGCAGCTTATACCCACTGGATTCAAGTCCAAGGCCCTCTTCGAGCAAGCCGCATCTATCGAATTTGCCAACTTTGATCCCATTGTCAAAAAAATCCTTGTCGCAACGTTCGGACATGCGTCAGTCTCCGATAATAACTTAATATAGCTATTGACCATTGCTTTGTAGTGCGAGAGGCATCACCGCAGATCCAGCAGCTGCGACCGCCCACTAGCAAACTCGACGTTTACGAAACCATCCTCGAGAAACAGAAGTACCTTGCAGGCGACGTAAATCCACCGCTTTTGGCCACTCTAGTTTGCTCACGAACTTTATCAGGAACTCACACTGGCGGATCTATGCCACCTCGGATATGGGACGGCACTTGTATACGCTCAGTGCAATCTCATGACGACCAAAGGCCTAAACGTTTTACGGTACTTAGGTCCCTCGATTCCGCTCTTGAGTCAAGTCTGACCACCGTTTCTTTCCGCTCTTGTGCAGGTGGTGGAATAATCTTCTGTCTAGGCCGTCTTGGGTGGGACTGAAGGGCGGAATTAAGAGTACTGTTTGATTCGGGTTGTGCGACATGTTAAATTTCCCCTGGCGCTGTATAGAACCTTAGGTAGTTCATCGTTGTGTGCCAAAGTATCTTTCCCTTGACGCAAGTTGCCAATCTAGTGGAGGGAATTTATGTCTCGACTGGGAAAATGGATTTCCGTCAAGCAATTCGTTGCACCTTCCATGCTTTTTCGTGTGAGCTCCGGTACTTTAATTTGAGGCGTGCTTGCTGTCAAATTTTCCACTGAGCCGCTACATGCTTAACAATTACGCCTGACGGAAAAAATACATTAATATTAAGCTTGGAGACTGGATATTCTACGGGCAGCTTCCCAACCTACATATTGGGTTAAGCAATCAACTCAGAACAATGGATCACTCAATCAGCGACTGTTCAACAACTCCTCGAGATACGCCGCAACAACGCCGTCCTCGCCAAGTAATCCCCGCCAGGGGTGAGAGACGTCGTTCTCGGACACTTCGAATTTTTTCAGGACAGATTTGACGCCGCAGCGCTCAGCGCATGCGAGATAACACGCCATTAAGGCGAAGTCCTCACGTGCGAGGTGCCCGTGAGGAGTGAGAACTAAGACGCGGCGGCGCGCGTTCACTGCGGTGGGCTGAGACCGCACAAATGCGAGGACGGCGGCTATCTGTCGGTGCTGCAGCCCGACCGGTGCAGAATCTGGCGGTGGCATGTTTTATCATGAATAAGAAAGTTGAAGAATCGGAAGTGAACACATACCCGAAGTTTCCTGCTCGTCCTCACATACCATTACTGGAGAAATGGTCGCGGAGTCCGGTAGGACGACGAGTGGGATGCTGGCCATGGGGGACAAGGTGAGGGCGACGTCCTTCAATCGTGGCGCGACTATAAAGATATCGGGATTATCGGGCCATGGCTTCCAGCCATCGATAGTGAGTCTCTCCAGTAGTGGAAGCCTTCCGCGCATGGAGGAAAGAAATTGGAGGAACGAGAGGTCAAGCTGAAGGCTGACTCGCCACCACCGGCGGGAATGATGGCCGAGAAGTTGCAGTACCCATTGACACTCCTCTCGCTGAGGATTGCCTGAGGCATAAAGTGTAATTCGCAACGAAAAACTACCCCCCCGTAGCAGAGAGACTTCGAGGAGGTCCCACAAGGTATCTCATCGTGCCGGGAGGCAGGCCCAGAGGTCCAAATCCACCACAATTCTGGACCACAACATGGGGGTATTCATAATGACGCTGTTCCAGTGCGAGCAAACCTGCGACAGGTACCGGAGATCCTGCTTCCCAAGACGAGAGAGCTCTTCCTGAGGTGTTGTGTCCTCGGACATTGGGGAGGCCTCGGAAGCCATGGCGAAAATTTGGACCAATAATTCATTGGGCACACGTCGAATCGGTGCGAATAGGCTTCCGCATCCTGCGGCGTAATAGATGAGGGAATTGCGGTCATGAATGAAGTTGTGAAGTTGTTCCTGGAGACGAGCCACTTGTTCGTTGTATCGGGAGAGCTCAAGTGGCATGGATGTCGTGAAATCGCGAAAATGGGGAATATCAGACACTGGAGCTGGGAGGTTGGAACGGAGCAGTTCCTTAAGATGCTTTGTTTGGGATGTACCAGGGAGAAAGGGGGATGGTCTGAAGCTGCAGGACTTGCAGGATTGGGAGGCGTGGACTGCGGTCGACATGGCGGATGAGGACAAATATCAACAGAGTGACGTGACGTACGGGTCACGTCTTTGGCATCTGTTGTCAAGTGACGCGAATGACAACGCTAAACCAAACAAGGCGTCGCTGGTGGGGAGTCCATATCGTTCAAGGAAGAACAAGGTAAAAATTCGCAACTCCCATGAAATTCTCGTGCATGTTGAGGGTGCCTATCTAACAGTCTCAATTTAGAATTTAAAACAGAACACACTACTAAATAAAACTACTGCGAGCTCGATATCTCTGAGGGCCTTCTATTATGTTTGACTGGGGAGATTTGAGATACACTAAGTTTAACCATTTCATACCCTTAGTGCATCGCGACAAGTCAAACATTGTAATTTCCGTTGGAGCAACCGAGAAGAATTTGGGCATGCTCATATGGAACAATCTCACGTTCAGTTATCAATTGTGTACAGTGAGATACCTGCATTGAAGTCCTTGGATATACTAGAGCTCCTCTCCTCCTTTCAGGATCCGCTATTATCCTTCTCATCATATCCGCCCAACTAGGCCCGTTTTTGCCATGGATTACTGGAAAGAAAACGTCATTTTCAGTATGACTGATTAGACGAAGAATAATTATAAACCACCCATCGAGACTGTTTCTAACAGTCTCAAGCTTCGGTTCCGGAACTCGGGAAATACACAAAGTTTCCATACTACCATTTCTAATCGTTTTTATGGGTAAACAAGCCCAAGGGAAAATATGTAATGCCCGCTCACCATCCTCAGCTCTTGTGTGGTTTAGTAGTGGTTTGGTGAACATCCAGTGCTGCCACCTTAAAGTCTGGCACAGATGGAATTAAACACAGATTCCCGGTTGAATTCCGAAATCTGGTAAACGCGGAATCGGAGGCGGTTGATTGTATCTGCCAAGACTCCCGGCAACGCTGAAGCAAACAACGCGTCGCGAGAATATCCCGACACATTCACCGCTTGCATAAATTGCGCGTGTAATTGAATCGAGTTCACTATGCGGCTGGACTGCGATGGGGAAGAAAAATAATCAACGGCTACTTAGGAACTGCTCGGAATTTAAGTGGTGAAGATGTAGTTACTTACAGGAGGAGAAACGCAGTAAAATCGCCTAAGTACCGCCTTGCGCCAACAGGCGCGAACTCGTCTTTGGTGCGCATGAGGATCCCCTATCGGTCGCCATGCTTAATATTAATATTAAAGATTTCAGACAAGGAACGACTATTTTCCCCAAGCCCGCAAGCCCAGGACACGGCGAGCGGCGCAAAGGCTGGCAAAGGCCGTTCCTGAACTGCTTTTACAGAATGTTAGAACACCGCCCCCCACTGCCACTGTTATTAAATCAAATATTTGGCTCCGCTATGAAACCGGCTGGCATGGCCCAGACCGGCTTCAAACGCCGCGACGGGCGTGCGCTTCGGTGCATTTTCGTGCGTAACAGGGCTGTACACCTGCCATCATTTGAAATCCATGGCACGTTAAATAAGTAGCGACCGCAATTAAGGACCCTCCTCTCCTGCCAATATATACCTGATGCCGAGGGTCCCACCGACCCCGGACGAGCGCCCAGGAACTGCGTGGTACGTCGTCCTCGGAACCTTCCTGGGCATCGTAGTGCTCTCGCTCGGCATCTTTACGGTATTTTTCATCCGACGACGACGGGGCGCATCCCAGGCAGCAACAGCAACCCCGAATGAAAAATACGAGAGCCGCAGCAGGGGACAGAGCATGGATCGCCTGCTGGACAGCGAGCCACCGCCAACCCACCGGCACACAGCCAGCGCGAGCGACGACACCTCTGCGCCATACGCGTCGCTGACGACGACCCCGCTCCTATCCGCCGGGCAGCCTAGCCCACGTCCCACCATCCCGCGCATCACCATCCCCCAAGCTCGGACAACACCCTTGCGGAATCGGCGGAGGCCTTCGCAGCCTGCATGCCCTCCGCCACATCGGCCTCAGGCTACTCGCAGTCGAGCGCAACATCCTCTGGCTGCATCATTTCCCCCTCCCGCTCGGCGGTCAGCCTGAGCCCGACGCAGTCGTCCTGCGCGCGCTCCAGCGCACGCCCGACCCCGTCCAGCACGTCAACGCAAAGCACGCCTCCGTGCACATCGTACGCATGCTCCCCACCGTCGCGAGCGCCCCGGCTGTCCCCCCACTACCGGACACTTACCACTACCAGCGCACACCAAAGCTGTCGACGACCTCGCAAATATCGGCCGACGGCCAGGCGTTTGCGGCCACACTGCCCGTGTACGGACATCATCGCCTCAGCTCTGTTGGGGAGAAAGCGATGGCGTGGCCGGAGACGCCGGGGGGGGCATGCATATGGGCTCGATCGCGTGAATGAGTCGGAGTAACCACCGCCGGAACTTTTTTGTAGCCTATATCCGGGAGAGGAACGCGGATGCTGTATTGATAGCTGCACGGTTTGTTGAATAATGAAAGGGGATAAGCATTTTTATATTAGTTGACACAAATAAAGGCTGCTCCACAAAACTGCGGATCCAGGCAGTAATCCTGGCAACCCGCTCGCGTTGGTATCACCCTATCCAGGAAAAGAGACGGGGCTGCTTCAAAGTCCGCTATATCTATGTCGTGACTCGAGGCCATGGCCCTGGGAACTGTCCTTCGGATGTGTGGGGTCCGAACAAGATTCGGGCTCGAACAGAATGGAAATAGAACTTGAAAAAACCATTGATTGACAGGGAGTGAGGGCATTTGTCCAACATTTTCGGACATACGCGGAAAAGAACCCGCGGGCGAGAGATATCCTCTCGCGGTCACTCTTGTTGGGTAGAGCGCGTTGTTAACCCGGTATTAACCCGGTTTTGAGAGTGAGAAATGGAATTAGCCTATTGCGATGAGCGGACTCCGGAACGCCAAGGTAAACGCGCTTGCAGTATTCGTTCGGTATTCCCCCAATTCAAGCTTATCATACGCGGGAATTTACAGCTGTTCAGTGCGCAACAAGAAAGCAGTAGAGGACCCGCCCGACATTCACCAGTATGAATCCGACTCCACGGTCGCCTGGCCATACGACGGGAGAATAAACGAATCTGGATTTTCCTTGAACGCGTATCTCACTGTGATGGAAAAAAAATACCACAAACGCGTTATTATAATTTGATTCCATTCACAAAAATAAAACTTTAACCACTTACAGATACGATGCTCCCCCGCATCGAATACGTGCCCAAAATACGTCTCCGAGTGCGCAGCCTCGGCAGGCCAACAGTGATCGTGGTCGTCGTCCTCGTCATCTTCATCTTCGTCATCGTCCTCCTCGTCGGACATTGGATCATCATCGCCGTCAGTATCCTCATCCCGCGGTATTTTGGCGCGCCGATACCCATGATTGTAGCCATTCCGATCCACGTAGCCGCAGCTGGTGGTAGCATAGAGCACATTGCGCTCATCGTCCCACGTCAGCCCCACAACCTCGTTATTCCCCGTCGCGAGCTCATACACCATCTTCGCGGCGCGCACGTCCCACAGGCGTATCACCTCCTCCTTCCCCGCGCCCGTGAAAATTGCTGCGGAGAGCGCAATCAATAAGCACCCGGTGCATGGGAGGAATTTAATAAGCATTTAAGTACTTACTCGGCACACCGTCCGGATCCACCAGCAACGCGGCGCTGCAAATGTCGCTGCTGGCCGCGCCCGCGGATACGGTGAGAACAGGTAAGTTGGTGCGGCGCGTGTCGAACAGCCGCGCATAGCCGTCGCTGGCTGCGGTGACAAACGTATGGGGGTCCCCCGTGCTCGCGGACAACGCGTAGATTTCGCCGCCGTGTCCCAAGAAGCGCTCCACCGTCTTCCCGCCGTGCTCAAGATCGACCGAGACGCACGAGTAGTCGCGCGTTTTGCTGGGGTCAGATGCGCACAGCATCGTGGAAGGGAGGCTGGGATGCGCGTGCCATCGAGAGGGCCTGAGCTTGGCGTCCGCGAATTTGAGACTGCTGGACGGCGCGCTGCCCGAAGAATCCTCGATCTCGTCGTCCTCGTCGCGACAAGTATCGCTCGTATCAAAGCGCTTGCCGATGCGCTTACTCCCGTCGGGACCGTGCGTTTTCAGTTCAGAAAGATTCCAGATGGCGGCGGAGCCGGTACCCGCGCGGATGAAGCGCTCGGAGGCGAGAACGGCGAGGGGGCCGTGATGCTTGGACGTTCGGAGCGTGTGCGTCGCAAGAGGCTCTTTATACACTCCCCCAGTCTGCGCATCCGCCCACGCGTAGGATTTGACGCGCTCCGAGTCCGCGAGGAATATGAGCTTGCGGTTTGCGTCGATCGTTGACGAGAAGGCGATTTCCGAGAGCCCCACTTGGAGGTGGTAAGCCTTGAGGGGGAAGTCGTCATCGGCGGCGGCGGCGTCAGGAAGGAAGTAGGTTAGGAACGGCGTGCGGTCTTTCCAGCCTCCCATCGTAGACACAGCGATGCAATCGCCCGCGCTGGCAAGAGATACAGGCGAACCAAACGAATCACTAGATATTTCGCACCGCGCGCCGTATATGATTTCTGCCAGGGGAAATGTAGCGGCAGGAAGGGCCGGGGTGCCGTAAAAGCGCGCAAGGCGGCTGCTAGATGCGTGCGGTTTGTAGGTTTCCTGCCACGCTTCCGGAAGGCGCAGATCCAACGGACTGGCGTCGTCGCCGCCTTTGTTCTTCACGAATTGTTCCAGGATCGCGATGATCCCTTTCATGCGATAGGCTAGGAAAATATCGATACATATCGGTTTTATACGAGTTAATAAATGCACTTACAGATAACATTTCGATCTTCTAGACCGTCAAGCACGGGGCGGTCCTCCGAGTGCGCGTAAGATGGCAAGAAGTCGATATCCAACTTTCCGTACGCCAGGTCGATCATGTCGTTTATAGTCCCCGAGACGCGCTCGAGGACGTCGAGGAAGCCCGGATGGTCGCGATCCGCAGATTGGGCAATGGCACAGGCCTCGGAAAGCATGCTCAAGAAGGGTTTGTGTCTATTATGCGCATCGTCCTCGATCACTTTGGGGTCATCGCTGAACGCCTGGATACGGGCATCCAGTTTGTCGCACGCTTCTATGGCGCTTGCCTGGGCCATGAGAGCTGTGAAGACTGAGGTGGTCGAAGGCAAGAGGAAAATTGGTCTTGTCACAGCACGTGGAAGGTCACCGAGGGACGTGACGATTAAGGATGGACACGGGTACAGTCTTTAACCGGGAAGCGAAATATACCGTGAAGCGAAACACCACGTGTTTTGCATGTTCGACAGCTCTCAGAGGGCCACATTTTTTTAGGAGCATTGTATACTATCTAAAACTCATGTTCATCAAAGGAATTGAGAAGGGAGATATTCCAGAGCACAAAAAACCGGATGTTTTGGAGCATTGTTTGGCCCAGTTTTCTCACCATTTGAGCAGTTGCCGCTTCCCAGCTCTTGCACATAAATTTCATTGTCAAGGCATATATCGGGGGTTTTGAGGGCCACAAATTGCGAATATGGCCATCCCATGTCATCAAAATCATTTCCTGAAGCAAAATTCGTGACTTTGTAGTGTTTCGCTTCCTAGTGAATCCATCAAAATTGATGGTTCCACTAAATCCGGCTCGTTCTCCACCATTTTTGCACCAATTAACTCAAATCTTCTTATATTAATGTAGCCACAGAGTTTATACATTGATTAGAAAAAGAAAACGGGTAGAAATGAGTCTCCATCATAGAGTAATTCACGATTTTGCCCGATCGTTTCGCTTCCCGGTTAAGGACTGTACACCCGCGGGTACGTTCGAGCTTACCCGTACCCGGACCCGCAAAAACCGTACCCGCGTACGGGTCGGGTCTAAAACCCGTACGGGTTACCCGCGGGTCTTCAACGCACCCGCGGGTCCTCAAACCCGTCGGGTATACCCGCGAAATTTCCAGCATAAATAACATTTTCATGTCCAGCACGGTGCAGAAAATTGTAGACTAATGAACAATGTGATTGGATTTGGGTTTGTTCTCTGCTGTGTGCTCTTGATAGAGGTTGAACCCGGTGCGAAGCTGCTTCTCAACAGTTGAAATTGCTGTTTTGCCGAACTTCTTGATGTGGAAATACTCCCGCTCGGAGTTGGGGTGAGGTGCTATTATACAGCATGAAAATTTGAAGGAAACAACTGCAGACTGAAGGACAAATGGTATAAGTGCAAAAACCCGCGGGTACACGGGTCGGGTACGCGGGTTGAGCGCGGGTCTGAAATCACGACCCGTACCCGTACCCGCCCTCACCCGCGGGTACAAACCCGCGGATGTACCCGCGACCCGTGTCTATCCTTAGTGACGATGCCTGAAAAAAAATTGAAATTGGCCTAGTGGGCGGATGTAAGTGGTTAGAAAGCTTTGTGCAGTTCCCACATTTTCAGGGCGTTCCAAAATTCAAAGCACTGTCAGAGTGGGAAACGAGGATGCATTTGATATGTATGACTTCCGACAAATTAAAAAAATTACACCTCAGCGGGCTGTGAATGAACCGCGCGCGCTAGCCTTTCACGCCGCGGGGAGCAGGCGCGCGCGAAGTGGCCCTGAGAAATATATCAGTTGGTGTGTGCGAGCGAGCAGAGGAATCAGAGGAGGAGAGCGAAATATGTTGGGAGGAAGTGAAAGGAACGAATACGGAAAGGAGCTGGATGGAGGTGTGAAGAATGGCGGTGGCGGAAGGGAAGGAACAGATATCTATGGAAGAGGCAGGAAAAAGGAAAGAGGCCATGTAATAAACCACTCGAATCGGGGAGGTTGACGAAAAGATAGATATGGAAGAGACACGTAGATGAGCGAGTATGGGTGAGTGCGTCTTTAGGACGGCAATGAAACGAAAGGGTGAGACGATAGCGAAGGATTGATAAAGGAGGGACGTAGAAGCAAGCAAGGGAGAGTGAACCATAAGAAAGTGGGAAACTGGAATGAACGACGAGGAACAGCAAAATTGGATGAACGAATGGAAGCGCGAAGAAATTCCGCAATGTCCCAGTAAAACGAGCGTAAACTGACCCCGCCTCCACACTTGAAACAAATCGTGGCTTTTGGACAATCGGAGGCGATGTGCCCGAATTGGTTGCAATTGAAGCTGTTGTCGCATCAAGTAAGTGAGTAGGTATATCGGACTCCCCGTCATTGGCATATTGCAGAAAAATGGGAAGAGAACGCACCACTTGGTTTTTTCTAATTCGGCAGGACACGCTTTTGAGGAATGCTCGGTCGATCGACAATAGCGGCACATTTGCGGTTCCATACACTGAGCCCCGATATGCCCCGGGAGCCCGCAGTTGTAGCTTGGGAGGGTCGATGAGCATTAATTAGCTGGCGGCTGAGGAATAGGGAACGCGGACCATATGATTTCCTCAGGGCACTCATTACTCCGGTGTCCGGGCACCTTGCATCTGTGTCTGCATTCCCTCGGTAAGCGGAAATGTAGTATACACCGGGAGTCGTACCAAATTTCTATTGCCCTCGCTTCAGGGCAAATGGCTTTGAGTTCAATTTTACCGAAGTCATTAGTACTCGTATATGGTGGTTACACAGTGGAGCTGAGGAACAGCTCTACTTATGTCAAGAGGAAGCCATTACTCGCAGCCTACTCCGCGAGTTCCTCCACTTTGCGCCAATTTCCAAAAAAAAAAAAAGCATAATTACCCAGAGTCTCTCGAGAGTCCAGAAGTAGAAGGAATCGGAGAAAATAGGGTTTCTTCCACCAACATGACACTATGGCGAATCAAAATCCTCGAATCCTTCGCTTTGAACATCAACTCCCGGGATCAATGTGGACGGATCATCTCGTTCCGGCGTGGTCCGAGATTAGATAGGGGTCTCTCTGGTTGACTTTTCCCCAACCGCAGGTTGCAAGCAGTTGAAATCTGCTCTGTTTCTGTATTTTTTTGACAGCTTGACGCAGACTCGGCAATTCTTTGCGGATTCCCTTGTAGATAGATATTAATTTTTTTTATAACCCGCGTATTGAATGGTTTATAATCGTAATGTGACGCCCAAGTTGCTGTTGCATGAAAGAAAATGCACAGATTCTCGATAGCTATGGGATTTCCGCATCCCATTTGTGTTTTTGAATTTACAGAAATATTAATGATGTCCAGAAGCCATCCAAATTAAAACCAATATTGTACAAGACAGAACTCCAATAACATCGCGACTAGACCAGGGGAACTTTGAGCGTCATCAACGCGCGATTTGCCCGGGAAAAGACATTGGCCTTCGAGGTCGACACAGGCGGCGCACTATCGACTGGGATCCCCAACGCGCTGACGATGGTCGGCTTCGGCCTCGTCACAGGATCATTAAAGCGCCACGGCAGGGAAATATCGACATCTTGGTCTCCCGTATTCGACCGCTGAACGCGCAGCACCAGTGTGTCATTTGTGACCTTGCCCACGACGAGAATAACGCCCTGCGTCCCAGCTAACGCAAGCTGCGCCGCTGCGGGCATCACCGGTTTGAGCTGGCTCAGGTCGAGTGGAACGGCGTGTGCGCATAGAGCGCGGTGCGCAGCGGGTACCCCGTATTCGCGAGTGAGGACTGGACGTCGAGCGCATAATGCTGTGAATGCACCCCGTTGTCCGTCCCACTCGCCGCGCGATCCGTCCCGGGCGTGTTGCGCAGCAAGACACCATGCAGCGTCGTCCCATTAATCGTCCACGCAGGCATACCATTGTGATACACCGCAGCGACAGCGGTGCTGTTCTGGCGCGTCGTCGCGAGCTGCGCAAAGTCGTGGCTCGCGCGAAATGTCGGCCCAGACCACGATTTCTGCGGCTCGCGGTCCTCCCAGAACGACGCAGTTCCGTACTCCAGCACCGTACCACGCGAACCATCCGCGGCCTGCATCGGGAACGACGCCATCACCGTCCAGCCCTCATTCTGCGGCGCAGCGCCAGTCGTATTGATTCGCACAAGCGACTCGCCGCGGATGAGCTCGTACTGCGTCGCGTACGAATTCCCGAAAAGGTCCTTGAACGTGGCGTTGAAGCGCCAGCGGATCGGCCCATTTTCCACCAGCTGCGCTGTGCCAGTAGAATTCACGCTCGAGTTGAACGCGAAAATACCCATATCGCAGTTCTGCATATATTCCATGCCAAACCGAGAGATATTCCCACTGTCCGCCCATAGCCCAATGCGATTTTCTGGCGCTCCAGGCTGGACGTACGACGCGTTGTGAATCGTGAGGTTCGCGATAGCCTATCCAAAGTCCCGCGCAAGTGTGAGATTAACCGCGTCGTTCCCGAACAGAAAGGTCGCATTATTGATTCCCTGCGGTAGGAATGGGGGTTTGGGAGGACCGCCCACGGATTGCAGACGAATAACCTTATACACCATAGAAAGCATCCCAGGAACCTGGAACAGCAGTTTTCCGTCCCAACTGCGCTGTATCAGCCCTAATTTACCGTCCACGACGACCTGATATTCAATAGTCCCCCTACTCGGGTCGTCCAGCTCCACGATTGCCGTGTCAGGCAAATTCTGGCCGAGTTGGTTGAAAACCACCACCGGCACGATGTTTTGCTCAAAGTTCCACCCGGCGACGATGGAGAGCTGCGCCATGGCTGTCTGCATGGCATCCCTTGCGAGCGCGACGGTCTGGTTCGACATCGCCAGCTGGCTTTTCGAGTCCAACACCCCTCCAACAGGCGGATTGGGATTGGGGGGGCACGATGGATTACCACACGAGCCGCCATTATAATGCACGGTGTCACACGCAGTTCCAGTAACAAAGTCGTGGTGTGCCGTGCGCACGAGCAGCTCCCATCCAGCGTCGATCTTCGCCTGCAGCTCCGCCTCCATCTGCGCAGTCGTCCCATTAAATATCACCAAAATCGACTGCAGAACCTCCGCGCCGATGAGCAGCTGCGCAGCCGCGTAGTGGTCGAACTTGAGCTGCGGGCGGCTCGCAAAATAGCCGGTATAATAATTCTCGGCGAAAAGCGTGAAATTCGTGAGCGGCGTGGGCGAATTCAGCAGCGTATCGTAGTATTCTGCGAATGTGGCCAGTTGGCCCACCACGGTAGAGTTGACGCTCGGCACGCCCGTCCAGTTGTACAGCTCAGACGCGCTGCCGCCCGGCACAGAGCTATTTGGAAACTGCCAGTCGCCGCCCTGCGTCGCGAAGAGCGTCTCGCCAGGCCACACGCAATCCGCGCAGTCGCCCACGAATTCCAGCATCCCATTCTGCACGTTCAACCGGTCGTAGTTCGTCACGCCATAGTAGGTGTTCGGCATGAAATGTGTGAGGACGCGCGCGCCGTCTTTTCCGGGCCAGTAGAAGCTCAGGCCGTTTTTGCGCACATCTGCAGCAGCGGGCTGCTGTGGGGGACAGAGCGGGGGCTGTGGAGAGCCGGGTACGCGAGACAGCGCGACAGCTTTCGTTCCGAGCGCGTCGGCGAGCACAGGAAGTTGCGGCGAGTGCCCGAAGTCGTCTGGAATCCAAATGACCGGGAAGACGTTGTCCTCGAGGCCCTGCGACTTGAGATACTCCTGCCCGACGAGGTAGTTGCGTATGAACACCTCGCTGTGTGTTACTTGGTTGTCAGGCGAGACGATACCTCCGCCAAGGAGGCAGAAGCGGTCGTCCTGGAAGACATTGGCCTGTGGGGGATTGTCATCAAGGTACTGGCGCAGGAACGCCACTTCCGCGTAGGAGAAACGAAAGTCTTTCGCGTTGGTGTCGCCACTCTGAAGGATAGTGGCGACGCTCTCCAGGATTCCGCTCACACCAAAATCGTTCCAAGAGCAAGTATAATAGCCCCCGAACGTCTGCTGCCAGTCCCAATCATTGTGCGTGGTGGGGCAAACCATCATGGTGGGGGGCTCCACGGCGGCGGAAAACGATGTCGACAAGTCCATTGTAAACTACTCGAAAATATCTTCAAAACGAAGATTAATATTAGGATGACTGGCTCTCACATTACAGTTCCTGGGATCTTGCGTGGGATAATCAACAATGTGCTGTAGAAGAGATGCGGGGCGCTGTAGGGTAGATATGTCAGCGTCAGCGGCATGCGATGGGCACCCTAAATACACTGACCGATTCGAGAGATTTGTGTTTCTCCCAGTGAGGAAGAGTCGAGACGCGGCCGTTCAAGTTGGCGCTTATATCCACTTGCTAGTCCAAATTTAAACAGGCACACGCGACTGACACCGCTAACAAAGCAGGGCCTAAGGCTGTCCAGGGCCTTAAATGTCTACGACTCGAGCCGTCCATTCTGCATTCGAGGCAAGGCGAGCGAGCTAATTGGAAGAAGTGGATTCAGTTTTGTCGCGGGCAGCGTCTGAAGGAAAATGAGAGACGCAGAGAAGGAGAAATGCGGAGCTTGGAACCTGTCAGTCCTGATTCGAGTCAAGATCAGGGTAACACGTCCTGTGTCTTGGTGGATATTCGGAACTATGAGGTAGCAATTGAATTCGCCTAAGGGATTGGAACGGCCGAAGATACGCAATCCAGGAACTTAGAGCGACCCCCAGGGGCGAGTGACAAAGGTGCTGGCTGCATCCTTATGATCATTGATGGCCCTCAAGATCCGTGCCACTGGGAGTGCTACAATGAAATATGAAGCTCGAGAGAGCCGAAGGATAGCATGGCCACCAGCATCCGTGTCACTTGAGGTTCTGCAGGGAAAGCGAAGCGAAAGATGGAGGTTGGGAGAGAGCCGGGATGATGTGGTGTGTAGGCCATTGCTTACGCATGGCAGTGCGAGTCCTGTCCGTTTCTTTAAAACTCCGATCAGATGATCAATGTCGGAAAATAGATTAGATTGATAAAGTAGTTAGCTACACGTGCTCGGCATATATCGCGGTGCACAAGCTGGAGGAACCTCTCTTCCTCAGGTTTGTGGGTGAAATGTCTTGGACAAAAGGGCCGCCAACATAGGTCCTCCTCGTTGTGATACCGTCATGAAAAAGTTTTACCCGCGGCATCTACCGATATTGAGGTGAAATGTCCCATTTCGGGAGTAGTTTGTTCAAAATACACCACGCCGCGTAGACGTAACTTTTTTTGGCCCGCTAAGGTGTTGAATGTCAATTCTGGATCTAGAACAAGGCAGTCAGCGTTGACAGTCACGAACAAAATGGGAGGGATATCGAAGATTGTCGTGATTAGGCTTGTACGTCTATTTACGCCGTTTGAACGACAATGTGAGCAACAACCGGAGGGTTTGGAGAAGTTGTGTTCCAGCCATTTGGACAATGGGAAGCCTGCGGGATGTGGTTCATGATGGGCGCGCACATGGTATACGTGCACTACCTGGCTAAGAACACATGGTAGAGTTGAGTGGCAGAGCGTGCAGGAAGCGATGGCGCTGGCGTAAGTGATTCTATTTGACAGAGCCATATACAACACATCCAGTTGAAGTCCTCTTCGTCCAATTGGAAAGGATTCGGGTGCTTGATGATGAAGGAGACGTCTCACTGAATCCCGGGCCAACTCGGGACTGTTCGGGGACTGCTGCAGCGTTAAGAGCCACACTCCGAGTATAGGATGCATGGTGGTGAGTCGATGAGCCCAGAGAACAGGTTTTTCGCGAAGTAAGAAGGTTAGAGGCACAAATAGACTGTCGTAAGCGCAGCTGAAATTCAAGCTGTCCCATATGAGGCCAACCGGATTGTCGGCCGTATCGTTTTGCGTGGCAGTAGAAAATCTCGAGCTAAGCTTATCTATTGAGTAAAAGTCCACCAACTCTTGACCAGTGTCATGAGCGAACTGTTCAGCCCCCAGATCGTTTATTGTGTCCTTATGGATGTTGTAAGCAGTGATGATCGCCACATTACGGAATTCCTTGGTATTGAGGCGAGGTAAATCTGTTCTTTCTCCCGCGATTCTGGACCTCAAGGATTCCAGGTCATTTCTATCGCATGCTCCGAACGTACATATTTGCCTAGCTGTTCTGGCCCTCAAAACAGTGGCTGTTTCATGTGCTCAGCCACCGGTAGCTGTGTTCATGTCATAGCCACCGTTGTGGCCGTCAGAACGGCTCCGAAAATATATAGTGTTAGGGCATTGATTTCAGGTTAGGGCCTATGATTAATTTCACTGTGCAGAGGGAGGCAGTATACGTACTCTGCGTACGCTATCGCTAAGAAAGAGCGAAAATCATCAGGAGAGTCCCCCTTGACAGCGTATCGGGGCGTCAGTTGATGGAATATCGAGACTCTGTACGTACTCTACCGCGCCGCCGCCTTTTCTTGAGGTTTTATGCGTTTGCGCAGGTCTTCGCGCCGGGATACATCACACTCAACACGGCAAAGTTCCTGGACAATAAATGGGCTGACATTGGCAACTTGAGAGATTACCTGGGGCATCTGGACGTGTCGGCTCACCCTGGACCGCCAAGTTCTGATGTGGTCCGCGTCAAAATTGAAGCTCCCGTCCCGTCGGTGAAACTACATCCCATTAAATTAGAACCGCAGGCCCTCAGCGTTCCCGGTATCCTAGATACTGTCAAGACGCGCACTTTGCACGAGGATGGCCGCGAGGTTTTTGAGCTTCTTTCGGACTCGGATTCGGAATTAGAGCTTGATGCTCACGGTTCGGACCTGGAGGTTTTGGAAGTACTTCGGCTAGTTCGTGTTCCTCCAGCACGACACTGTTCCCCAGTGAGCTCCCTTTCATGATATTGTTCAGGGAGATTCGGCTGATCATTTTTTAACAGCCGCTGATCCTATGGATTTTGACTCTGACTCCGAGGAACCCGACGCAATTACTGGTACGGCGGTATCTCCGCGCTGTTCGAGTCCTATTGAGTTATTGGGTGTGCTGGTTCTGGCTCACTTTGACAACGCTAACCGAACGTTTAGATGCCGATGATATTGATGCGAATTCCAATGTCCAGCATCACTGGACAAACACTCTGACCGGAATTGGATTAGCGCCGGTTGAGGCATTAGAAAGGTAAGCGATTTCGAGATTTAATGTATCCGAACTCATCATCCACAGTCGGCGCGTCGTCGACACCAACTTCTGCCAGGAGGTCCAGATGACTTTGCAGACCGGTATTCTCGCAAACCCCAACAACGAAGGGTCGCACCGCATGGCTCGCAACTCTCAGCGTCAATCCACTACTGCATGTAAAGCTCTTCAGTCTCGCACGGCCGTCGACGAGTCCAGGAAGATACAAAATCAGATTGATGCTGAGATCGAAAGTCGCCGCGCTTCCACCGCACGGACCAAAACTCTCCAAGTGGAACTCAAAGCGGCGAAGAGTAAGGCCTAACTATCTGATCCGACAACCTGGGGCCAGGTTGTCTTCTTTATGGCCGCTGCTGCTTTAAAGCAACAAAATGTTTTCGCCAATCTTGTGGAATGTGTTTTTTTTTTGTGTTTCTGGTCTGAATCAGCTCCAACCTGGCTTTTTGCGTCCAACCTGGCTTTTTTCTTGAATGGGCCTGATTTCGCACATTTTTTTTTGCTTTTCTTTCTTTCCGTCTGAATTGGATCCAACCTGGCCTCTAACCTTTTTTTCATTACTCTAGCTACCTTTTTACTACCCTAACCTCTTTCTCTAACTGCTTTTTTGGACTTCAACCTCTTTTGCTGCTCTAACCCATTTTTTCTGTACCCTAAGCTCTTTTTGCCGCCCTAACCCATTTTTTCTGTACCCTAAGCCCTTTTTGCCACCCTAACCCTATTTTTTTTGTACTCTAAGCCCTTTTTGCCACCCTAACCCATTCTTTTGCACCCTAAGCCCTATTTGCCACCCTAACCCTCTTTTTTTGTACCCAAACCCTCAAATCTCTCCCAACCTGGCTTTTTTGGTTCCAACCTGTTTTTTTTTTGTCGAATTGGGTAGCTGGGCTCCATTTTGCACTGTTTCTTTCTTTAACAGGTCTGTCAGACTACAGAAAATGATGAGGCTTCAAATTGCTCCCAATCTGGCTGAAATCGCTACTGAAATAGTGATTTTACTCTTTCCTCAGCTTTCTTTACCAGAAGCACTGTGTTAAAGAAAAAAATCTCGGCATTACCCAGGCGTTTTTACAACCTGCTATTCATTTTCTTTAACATAAGGCTTGTCTTATAGAAACTCATTATGTATGAATTGCGTTAATACATGAGGTGGCTGTGCTTGCCCTTTTATGGTAAATGCAAAAGGCATTCAAGGTGGGGATTGAACCCGCAACCTCCTGCTTTCCCCACTTCTGAAAAAGAAGCATCATTAACCACTGGACCAAGCAACCACTATATGTAACAACTTTTGGTCCACCTGAGGTAACTAATTAATCTTGTCCCAATGTTACCCAAGCTGCCCACCTAATAATCCCCCTAAACTACACTAGTTAGACATGGTATCCCGGGTGCTTTGCCTTGCCTAATGAGGGCTATTTTGTGTTAGCCAGGGCTCACTGCAATAAACCCTGCAATACCTCATAAAAAAACTTCAATACCTTCAATACCATACACCAGGGACTTGTAGCCATGTGTAAGGCCGTCGTTGGCACATCCTGTGCCATCAATCAGTGCTGTCATCATGCTGCCATCATCTAGCTGTGCGACGCCGCCACCATTGCCGCCACAAGTCAAGATAAAATATGGATAAAATACACGTAAATAAGAGGGGAAATAAATGCCACCAAACGGTACCAACGTGCCCCATGCCCGCCTGCCCACCCACCCACCTGCCATCACCCGCCCATCGCGCCGCCCTCCCGCCACCAGATGTCCGAATAAAAAAATGAAAAAAATATGCAATAAAAAGAGAGAAAAAAACACCACTGAACAGTACCAACGCGCCCGCCTGTCCACCATTGTGTCCACCACCAGCACCACAAGAAGTCCGAATGAAAAGAAGGAATAAAAGGGGAACAGAATCACTGATCCCACGGTCAACAAACACCAAATATAGATAGCCCGCACAATCCCCCTAATCGCTGTCATCGCTGTCAAAGCCGTTGTCGCCGGCACAAATTCCGGGGGGGCCAGTATGTCGGATACCTAGTGGCAACTTCTTGTCCAGCTGCTTTGCCTGGACCAACGGCTCAAGATGTCCAAGGAAATGGATCTTTCTGGTGGAAGTATGTCGTCTATTTCTGGAGGACATTGCCGGGGAAATAGCTGGCCTGTTTTCTGAGTATCTCTCACGGTAATCTTATTTCTGTTACCGATAGGAATCCGGTGGGAAATAGTCTGTCTGTTTCTTAATTTTTTCCTTGGGTAATAGATGGGCCGCAAATGGAAAATAATAGTTCTAGGCCCAGTTTCCTGGGGTAAAATATTTTGATCGCCGCAGTGAGGTATCCTAAAGGTAGGTAGGGTTGTTTTGGCACGCATTTTCTTCAATTAAATCTCGTTGACTTAGGCTCTGCATGCTCAAGAGGCTATGTTCACAACATCAAATGGCGCACTCAGCGCGAAGTTGTGTTCCCTTTCCTCGATCTCTATATATCCTCCCTCTCAACCACCCCAGTATCTCGCTGCCCGCAACATAAACCTCAGAACCTCCAACTCTAGCATATCCAGCTCGTTCAACTCTTCCAATAGCCCAATAACTGTCACTGCATTGCAGCCGCTCGTAGTCACAGGTGAGACTACGTTGGGCTACGTGATCCGAGCCGCCGCAGTCACAGGCTTGTCATGCTTCGGCTACATTGGGCTACTCGGGCCGATGTTGGTCTACATGATGTAGCCACATGTAGACATACCTTGCTTTTGCCTTCATACTCAAGTCACTTGAGTTTTCACTTTAATTTCACTTTTAACACCTTCCCAAGACCCATATTACTTCCCAAATTCACCGGCCTGGACCGACGGTTCCCGCAAGCGAGCAAGTAAATATGTCACAACACAGCCATACTTGATTGCAGAAACCTCAATTTCAACTCATTTTGCGGTGGCAATGCTCAACACTTGTCTGCGAGCTGTGTCTACCCTGTTCTCCAACTATTCTACATTGGTCTACCCTGGGTACATGCGGCTACATGAACGTAGACCAAGCTCGACCAACGTAGACCACCATGGTCTACCCAGCATCGACACAGGCAGTCACAGGTAATCGCACAGCTGTGTCTACCAGGGTGGTCTACCCATGTAGTCATACCCTGTGACTACAAGGGGCCGCAACGCAGTGTGTGCAAGTCGGGCTGGAAAGCATCAGCAACACCCCCGTGCAGTTGATCATGCGCACAAGCAACAAGTACGTAACTGTCACTGCTACTCATATGGTTCGAATTCGAACTAGACCACCAGCCACATTGAATCCTCCATCAGCCTCCTGACCCCCCAGGGTGCGCACGGTAAATTCGGTGTCAGTGCCACCACATCCAACGGCAGGCTGAACATTGACTTCCCAGCCTCTCCACCTGACTCAACCCTCGACCTTACCGCAGGCACGTCCAACGCCGCCGCGTCCGTCACGCTCCACGAGGCCTACGAGGGCGTGTTCGCGCTGGACACATCCAATGCGAAGTTGAGCTTGAGGTGTCTGAACCCGGACGAGAAGGAGCACGTGGTTTGCACGGTGAGGTGTATTATTGGAAGAAGAATAATGCGCACCGAGGGGATGTGCAAGTAACGACTTCGAGTGGGCATCTTGTGCTCACTCGTTGATTTGTCTTCGGAAATACAGTTGTGGAAATGCACTTGTATTTCATTTTCTTACATTCATGCCAATTTTGATGTAATGGTCGAGACTAGGAGTGGTTTACTGCTAGCCTTTCAGATTCATGATAAGTTGAGATCAGCGCAGTTTACTGCTAGTTTTTCCAATCTTGTTTTATTATAACATGCACGGGAAACTACATAGTCAGCAATGCGACAAAATAAACCGAGTATGGTGCATACATTGACCGCCGGGGTTGCCTGTCTTACTAACTCACAGCAATGTAAAATATAATGTTTCATGATTATTCATCATTCCTCACTCGTTACTCATTCGCTACCTGAGTGGAAAAACATTGTTCATCAGGTTTCAGATTTTATTTACAAGTTGAACAAATTTAAACTGGAGTGGCTACGAGCTCCCCACACATGTTTCCGATATTCCTAGGACACAAGTAATTATAAACATGAGTCCCCCATGTCCCCATGTATGAAGTGGAGGAGCCGCCGTGTGGAGATCTACGCCACCACCTCATATGCCCAGCAGAGGCCGTACTTCTGCCAAGTTATTTGAACAAAGCAGCACATCTCACGATGGACATGAGGATGATCAACTGGTGTCCAAGGGTCTTGGTAAGCTGGTGACAGCAGGATGGGCTCGATGTCCGTACTGTCTGCGGCAAATCAATACATCGCAACCTCCAGGCCACTTCCGTGAAGAGTAAATGCAAAAAATCGCATCTCGGGCGAGACCTCCCGTGAGAAGTCTTTGGTGTATCGAATTAGTTGCCTAACAACTGCAACCTGGTCTCGAAGTTTACTTTCACCCATGCCCACTGGTACTTCGACGGCCAGGACTGCGCTCTCGAGCCCCGGGTAATGCTGGACAATTTTCGAATCCGATTGAGAGGGGATGCCTTGATAAAGAATTGAGATGTCCGGCTTCCGTAGGCCGGATGGACTGGTGTCTACAAACTGGTCATTGGTGTCGAGCCCAGTCCCAACGACTTTTGAGGGCCCGTCACCCCGCGGCTTCGGAATTGTAAACCTGCGCGATGGGCTTGAAGATGCCTTTGGGATACCAAGCAAGAAATCAAGATTTGGCTCGTGCGATTTCGCGAGGGCAAGGAAAGAGGTGTCTCTCTCCCCACTCTGAAGATTGTGCTCTGGGAAAACCACTTCTGTGTTTGCCGACAGGTCTGTGCGCTGCTTTCTTTGAGGGTTGTTATATTGCAGCATCACTTGGAAGCTCACCGAACTGCCGTCCCCATCATTCGAAATCGTTGACCAGTCAGCTTGCAAAGAATCCGATTTTTCTGGTACTATCCTCCTAAATGTATGTTGTGGCTGCAGCAAGAACTGGTGGGAGGTGGGGAGGTAGTCACCAAGAAACACGCATGCCAGGTGATCTACCATCGACTCGTAAATGATACCAGGCAGTCTTGGCAGTAAGACATTGTGGAACGTGGAGCAGGTACGGTGGAGGTAATCGAGGAACATATATAGGGTTGGGGTGGGAAGTATACTGAGGTGCTGGGACCGGATCAAGTTCGGTTGCCCGAAGTCGCCGGTCTGCATCTGCGACTTCTGCCAGATCCGCTGCAATCAGCACGAGCGGAGGGCGAGGCAAAAAGAGAGCATTACCTTCTCTGCCTGGGCTGTGACCATGGCCAAGTCCTTTGGTGTGTCGCTCGGCTTTGATAGCAGCTGGGAGAGAGCGATAGCTATTACCGCTATTACCGAGGCATCCTTTGCAAGGAAAGCAAGATCCTTCATAGTACCTGCCGATCGACTTGCAAATACTTGTGATCGACTTGAGTCTTGATGAATATCAGGCTCCGATGGCAACCTACCAGGTACCCAACTGAACTAACCATATGTGTAAAGTGGCCGTCGCACCGACGAATCCAGTGGCGATTTCCGGCATGTTAATATCGGCAGCTTGTCATGAAACAAGTGTATTCACAACTAAACTAAACCCCTATCCTTTTTTCAATTGTGGGATATATTTTGGGCGGAACCCCAAAATATATCCATCTCACAACAATGGTTGTTGAGCACAACTAATATGGAGGAGGCATACAGGGGGGAAACTACAATATGGGTAAATAGGAGGACAGTCGGTTTCAGTGGTGTGGAAACCGATCGTAAGATATTTTATGTATAAGACAGTTGATAGAATCCTGTACAGTAAATTCTACCTCATCTATACTCCAGTCTTACTTCGGCCAGATTGCTGCCTTATAGACTTGCATCTTGATTCTCCCTTGCTGCGGGATTGTCCCGATTTGTATCCAAGCATTACCGGCTTGCGTCGTTATTACAGGCTAAGCGAGATACAATCCCGCCGTGCGCAAGGTTGTGGTTTATATCAGTCCTGGAGGGCTCGTCTTTGCAATTACTTGGGTCGACCTAAGGGCTGTTGCTGACACAGCCCTCCACCACATGTAATGTTCCTGTGACTTCAACTCCAAGTCATTCGAAGTCGAAGTCACAGCCAACTTAAGTCAAGTCAAGCAAGTCGTTCTGATGACTCTGCCATGACTTCAAAGTCAGTGGAAGTCGACTCAAGTCAACTTGAGTGACTTGAGTCGGGGGTATTTTAGGAAATGTTCATTTTCATCTATAACCACGATTGGAGGCTATTTCCCATTTTTTTTCTGGCGATTGTGACGGATGCGGTATTTTGTGTTTCTATCCAGTTTCTGCACATCATTGGACCCCATTGTTTTTTGCTATATAAATGGATCCATACGCATCAAACCCCCTTTACGAGTATTTATGTAATAGGGATCGTCCCCTTCAAAACTCAAAGGCACCCAAATTTGATCAAATTTTCATTAGAGACCGATTTCGTTGAGGGAGTTATTAGTGGCAGTGCTTAATATATTTAGTGGCCGTGCCTAAACATGCTTCAATTTTTTCTATTGAAAATAGTGGCTGGGCGTTGTCCTTGTTATGGTTACTCGGGGAAAAAAACCCCCTACTCGGTGAAAAATCATAACTTGTGTAAACAAGACAAAAATTTTTTTTAGCCACTTCGGATTGTTCCATCGGCGATCACCGACACTTCATGAACGCAACACCTGCTCCTGCGATCGGGTAAACTGCTCATCCACGTTCATATGCCTGCCTATATATATCTTTCCTAAGTTCCGACCGCTTCAGTATATACTGCTTGTGTAGTTAGAAATGCTCACCCTTCAATTTAAATGGCCATAACAATTAACATGTCAGTTCGTTCTGTCGGACCGTCAGGGAAAATCCGAACGCACAGAGATCACGTGTAGTTACTCACCCTGTATTGCCCTCTGTTGCTAACAGGGCCATACATTGTGTCTCCACCGAGTAAAAAAAGGGGTCCCCAACCTTATTCCGTCGGGGATCACCGACACCAACCAGCTCTTTGCCTGCTCCCACGATCGGGAGCTAATCTTCTACATTCCTATGCTTACACTCATATTAATCTTGTAGCCCGCTACGCGGCGAAGCCCGCAGTCATCAATATTCAAGGCTGTTCGTCAATTGTCCCAATGGAATGAGCGCACTGCTCTCAGATTTTAATCTCCGACTAGGATCCACGACACCTGGAATGCACTGTAACTAGGTTTATGTCCGAAAAATAACAGATAAATATAGTACTCTGACAGGTAAACGCCCAGGAGTTGGATTAACCCCTTGATACATTCTGCCTCCCATAAATTAGGAACGAAGTTCAGTGTAAAAACATGTTCATGCACAAGCTGAAGAGATCAATCGCTCCAGGTATCACTTGTTGACACCAAATTTGTCAAAGATTGCATTTGTGTGTTCCTGCCGCTATTGGTACTTTGCCAGCTCGATATTTTCCTTATACTGGTCGCCCTTCGGTTTCTAGAGTGCTTGGCTGGCGTTAGGGCATAGAATGTGTCGGACTAAATTTATAATAAATTGTATGATCCAAATTAATACTCTACGACAAAGTGTAGGCCTCGTGTCTACACGTCCAACTCTCTGTCGAACTCATCACCTGTTTGCCCAAAAATGATCGGTCCTGGTCGCCTATTTTCCTCATCGCCTGTATTACCGTCATCAATCCCCAAGCGCCTCTTGGCCTTCTTCGCTGTGATTGCTACCCTCGTCCATCAGGTACCTCTCGGCCTTTACTTCAGCTATGCGTTGGCGGACACGAGCATCCTGGTATATGGTTAATAATAAAGCATAAAACAAAGTGATAAAATGGGGAACTTACCCTCGTTTGAGTGCCGTCCAGGAAAATGAGCGATTTCATCACTAGCTTCACCACCGCCTTCGCGTCTCTCTGCGGCTTGATCTCGTGCCGCTCTACGTATCTAACATCTGGTCCCAGTGTCTGATACCATTGTCTACCCTCGCACTTACATTGATCTGCTTCATAAATACCCCCTCTTGCTCATTCTCGACGACAGCCATTACAGCTACTTGTGGAGGAAGCTGCTCGACAATATGGGGTGGCTCGAGAGCTTTAAACTGGCCGCCTGTTCCTTCAGCAAATGGGAGCGAGTCATGGATCACGTAATGTATTTCGGCTTTGACTGTGAGTACTGCGCCGATGATCTGAACTTATACTAATAATCATTTTTATTTATTTTTTAGTTGATGACTGTATAGAGATCATGTCCGAAGGAATGACGCATGGCGTGCCGTATTGTGATTAGCTACCACACCTCTCTTGAAAGCACGACTTTATATTATTCACCATCAGCTTACTTCGGTTCCTTTGTTTTAATTGATCATATTTATGGCTTTCACATTTACACTCATAAGTACGAGTTCCTGCCGGGCGTAGCCACGGCCCTTTACCCCAAGTAATAACGATGGGAACCTGGAATGACGATGAAATGAATGATCTTTTATTGATCCCATGTAAACATCAGTCAAATTCAATGTAGATACCTACCTACAGTACTCCTATTTGATGAGGTGGTAGTTTTAGCCAAATTCAAAAATATTGTTCAACTTGGCCAACTCAAGTCGACTTAAAGTCACTCTGAGTCGACTTAGCTAGACGGGGTCGAGTCAAGTTGAGTCAAAATCCAAATTGAATCGACTCAGCAAGCCGCGACTCGACTTTTTGAGTCGCGGGAACATTAGCCACGCAGTTATACCGTTATGATAGCCCTTAACCGATTAATGCAGTTTTATTGCCCCAATGAAGTACAAAGAAATGCATCAGGGGCAGGCGAGTAAAGATAGGCAACTGTGAGACATTCAGGGGCGACCGCAAGAATCGTTGCTGTCAATGGCTGAGAGCTTGAATTCAAGGAGACGCGAAGGGATTCAGTTGGGATTCAGCCTCGATAGTTGCTACTTTGTTCTGCGGTACAGGACGGTGGCTGGGCACATACCACACTGGCCGCTCCCCGATTCAGCATTCATGTGCACCCTTCTCTCGCCGCAGCGCCTAGGCTTACGCCGACTCCGTTCTCGTTCTCGCCACTGCGTTCGTTGTAGCCGTCGCTTCTGATTCACGGCCCGAGCGCCTATCATCTCAGAAGCTCGCTTTCAATTACTTCATTCTCGCTCGCTATACTTACGCCGCCAATACTCAAACTCGAATCCGACTGCACATTTTTCCCTTCTCTGAGTCGGCGTCCGTACTTCGCGCCAAGCACCCTCCTTTCGACACACTCTCCTCGCCTCTCGAGTGCGTTTTCACATTTAAAGCCCAAAATTCTCGCCTCTATACTTCACTACATGTCTGTCACCGCAGTACTCGCATGTCCGCTTCCTTGCCCCCCCCATTTTGTGCGCACCGAGTGCGTCGTTCCCGAAACAGTACTTATGGACCTGTCTCCGCCACACTCTGCATCGAGGTCCCGACCGACGCGCCTCCTCGCCGCAGGCCGCCTTCGAATCCCGTTCCTTCAGGAAATTTTCTCGCCCGGTTGCTGGTTTTCGTCTTCTTCGAGAAGAACACGGCCAGCCCTTACGCCATATTCTGAGCCCCTCGTGCTCGTGCTTTACACTATTCTCGTCGCGACCCATAAATCTTTCTGCCTGCCCCTAGTGCTCACCGCATCTAACACCATTCGTTCCCGCCCTTTTGCCCGATTCACCCCGTTCCTTGTCTTTCCGCATCGTCAACTATTTGCCTCGATACATTTCCTCTTTCATACTTTCTCGCTCCTTCTGTTCGCATCCTCCGCCTCATTCATGAGCCCACCATTCCGTACATGTCGGGTGCTGTCTTGTGCTGCTCGTAACCCACCTCTGGTGGTCTCGCCGCATCTTTGCATCCAGCGGCATCGCCAATGTTGTGATCCTTCTATCTGCCTCAGGCCTTTTCTGGTGTGCCACTCATGTCTGCTTCTGTGGCCCGACCCGCCACTTCGCGCCGTTTCAATGCACTGCATACAGCTTATTTCTTTCTCTTTTCTTTCCTCGCTCCTTCGCTCCCTCCGTCTGCTCCTTCCGCTCCACTCGCGAGCCCCTCGCTCCGCCTCTGGTGTGGGGTGCTGTCTTGCGCTACTCGCAATCCACCTTTTTGAGTTGTCACTCTGGGTGGATAGTGTGGCTTGCCCAGCTCCCGCCGAGTCGGAGCTGGTCCACATGCTCAGAGTCCGTTTCCCCGCTCTGCTGTGGACGCCGCAAACGTGCCGGTTGGTTCCCGCTCCGTGCTGCTTTCGCCAGCTTTCCAACCCAGATGTTTCGACTTGCCCAGCACGAGTGCCCCGAGTGGCTGAGCGGCGGAGCCACGGGCTCTTTACCCACACCCCGTATCTCTGAATCCACTGCCGCATTACGGGCTGGTTCAGAGCAGAGATCCAAGCTCTCTGTCGATTTCACGTGCTCAAATCGACGCATTCACATATCTTGATAAGCTGCGGCCAATCTGCGGCGCAGCTGTGGCGGATTGAGCAGGTAGTTCAACAATGCATGATCCAATCCACGCACCTTTTCGAGCAGACACAGCTCATTCTTGAAGTCAGATTGAAGCTGTTGAAATGTTTGGGGCATGCCATAGTGCTGTTCGCGAGGTCGAGGGCTGGAAGTTGTGCTTGTTTGGCTTACACGTGACCCACGTGACCCAAACCCGCCAAATCGGCTCTCAAAAAATCGATAAATTACAAGATATTAAATTTTTGCTCGGCAACACCATATTCCTGCTGGCGACAATTTTCTTAACTAAATGCTCTGATAAAATGGACGCCACCATATGTGCAGTTGCAATCTTTGTGTTCGCTGTCACTTGTCGTGAGAAAATTCATAGTGTACTCAGAAGGCCTTATGATTGTGAACTTCCTAGTTGTACTTCCCCTTTCACTGGAATATCTCGAGAGAATGTGTCTCATTCAGGCCCAAGTGACCCACTCAATGACTGGAAAGCCCACGCGGAGCAGTTTTTATGGCGATTGGATGGGAGACCCCGGAGATCATATGTCTTCTAATATACCGCGAGCGCCATCAAAAGTCTTCTTCCATGAGGAGAACATGTATTGGGACATTCCATTATAGTTTCTGACTGAGTAGTTACGTTCGATAGGTGCATCCACATCGCGTACTCTATCTCTGTCCTGCTCTAATCACTTGAAAATGGAGTTGAAGTTGTGTCAAGATTACTTAAGGGCACGGATGGCACGCGCACCATGCAAGATTGATTTGATAACAATATTGATATAATCACATAACACTGCCACTTGATGTGGGACAAACGAACATCCAGTCACACTGCACAGCCAATCGGCGAACTTAAGCATGGTTATGTATGATATCCTACCTGAATGCTATGAGAATGGCGGGCATGACAAGGTCTTGGGCTAGGTCTGGCTAGATGGCTAGCCACGGCTAGATAGATCTCGTCTAGGCGGCTAGCGTGGCCTCGCCATTGCCACCACCTACTTCGAGGCTATACGGCTCGCCACGGGGCCCTGCTACCTGGGGCCTGAACACAGTGACTGTTTTCTTGCTTGCACAACTACAGAGACAGATTTCAAAGATCTGAACCTATGAACACAGTTTTTAATACTTCCTGTAACTTTCCTACAACTCGGAGAGATCAAAAAATGCAGAGCGACGAAAATTTTCTAAGTCGTATTGAATTGTCACGTGGATTCTATTGACCGTTTTCCGTCCCTATGTTCGAGGAATCGTTATTAACTTTTTTTCTTTTCTTTTCTGTGATTCAATCACCTTCAGATACAACTCTGCTGTCTTGTTCCTCAACATAGGGCTGGATACGAGTCTAGAAACGGACCATAAATGATCTCCTCTTATATACGTGCATAGCGGTACCATAATAGATGGGAGGCAGCCTCAGACCAGGTTCCTACCCAGCCGCGGTTTCAAGGTTCAGTGGATACAGAGTAGGAACCTTTAAAATTAATACAGGATTGCTATCGGAAATATCGAGTCATTTGCCATCAATTCGACCCAAAAGGCAAATTTCGGCACATGCCGGCGGTTTCATTTTTTTTCTTCTGAGGCGATTTCAAGCGGGACTGATTCTGGGTACCTTTTTTGCCCACGCCATTTGCAAGCACAGTAGGCATCAAGCACAGTATTCTTAGGAGAATAATTTTAATCCACCTGTGAATTTCGAAAATGCCTGTTTACCAACTTGGATGTGCCCAGCTACATCAAAAAGTTACCCATGGGGTATGAGAAAAGTCGAAAGGCCCTTTTAAACACATTTTTGAAGTGTTCTGACTCGAAGTCCAAAAACTGGATTAAGGGGTCCCAGACCCATACTATACTTTAAGCGAGTGTTTCGGCATCTTCCGGCGGGTGCCTCTTGGGCGAAGAAAAAACTGATCCGCTAAGCACATCGATCTTCCAGCAACGCCGCTCTTTACTCAGGTAGAACGGATCCAGTGTGTAAGCGAGGAAAAAAGGCAGCCCCACTAATTAGGTACTTGCTAAGTAGTTGGTTACTGCTAGGTTACAGTCATAAAGTAGTAACAAAAATTACTAAAACTGAGGGTCTTTCCGAATGGGACCGCACGCGTGAGAGTAAGAGGTCATGAGGTCGACATGAGGTCCAGACAGCTTCCATCTTTTTCAACATGCCGTCACTATTACTAATTAGGCCACTACGTAAGTACTCCACTAGCTCCCCAGCGGCGAATGTGCCGTTCGGCCGAACGGCAAGGCAGCTACTTGATCATTACTCACCCTTTCCGGCCGCTTGTTAATCCAAGCAAGCCTATTCCTGGCGCTCTCGCTAAGGGTGCTTGGATCAACTATCTCTCCTCCGGAGTCATCTAGCACGAGAGAAGCTCAGATGATGAGCCGACAGAGCTTTAGCGGAGCGGGAATATCCTGCGAATGGGAGAATGTTCCATCACAACATAAAGTGTGGGATGTAAGTCCTCAAAATGGTGTTTTGCCGAGGTTTTATCGGTGGGAAACTTCTGCGGATCTCACAATAAAACCGCGAGGTTGGACAGCCGGGAATCCTTAGTGTTGCCGTCGAGTCGAGTAGAACTCGAGTTGTAACTCGGCTCGGTACACCGAGTTACGCAACTCGGTGTACCGAGCCGAGTCGAGTTGCAACTCGAGTAACTCGCGAGTTGGTGATGGGAACACCGCCACAATCAGCGTATTTTAATATTCACTATTCCAAGCCTTAAACGGTTCTTTGGGGTCTCAATAAAACACTCATCTCGCCATGGTTTCAGAGGTCAATTCTTTTTTTGCTTCTTGTTTTGCATTTTCTTCTCAAAAGAAAGAACAGAAAGAAAAAGTCAAATTTTCTGAGTGGCGTCAGTCCTGGGAATTCTTGGCCTCATAACAACGACAAATGCCGTCACGAGAAAAGACAAGAAATATTGCAGAGGTTAGTCCATTTACTTCAGCAACACAAGAAAAAAACACTATTGTCGAAAGGCATAAAGGAAGCGATCCCGCTGGATTTTTATTGTGTGTGAAAAGGAGGATGAACATTTGTGAAAAATAGATCACATGTGATGCAACTCGATCCCAACTCGAGTTGTATGTAACTCGTGTTAACTCGGCAACACGAGTTGGCCAACTCGAATCGGCTCGAATCAACTCGCGGCAACACTAGCCGGGATGGACAGATCCTTCCGACCTTCCCCTGCTTTCCACCAGCATGCGCTCTTTCGACGTCTGTGTCACCCAATGCTTGCCTACTCTTTGTTTGTCCGTCTGCATCGTCGCATTGACAGCATACGCTTGGTGGCACAGAAGAACACTACCCTTTCCTCCGGGCCCAAAATCAAGCAGAATACCATTCTTAGGGAATCTTGCAGACATGCCTAGCTCCAAAGGTACATTCCGCAGCTCGGAGATGTGCCCGACTTCAATTCTACTTTAGAATGGGAGACCTTTCACGAGTGGGGGCTAAGATTTGGTAGGAGGATCCAGATATTCGCAGTCCGGGCTAACATTCGCTGTAGGGCCCATAGTAATGGTCAAGGTCATGGGTCAGAGGATGTGCATCATTAACTCATACGCGATTGCCGACGAGCTTTTGAACGGCCGGAGCGGTATATACAG
Source organism: Mycena rebaudengoi (assembly GCA_029282285.1). Taxonomy (NCBI): domain Eukaryota; kingdom Fungi; phylum Basidiomycota; class Agaricomycetes; order Agaricales; family Mycenaceae; genus Mycena; species Mycena rebaudengoi. The sequence goes on from JARJCX010000068.1 coordinate 577,463, forward strand.
CGACCGCCCTGCTCTAACAATGGTTAATGATCTGTATGTCGACTACACGGGTTTCCAACAGTCTTCTGACCTCCGTCTTGCAGTATGGACTGGGTGGGCTTCCATCGTTCACCTGTCCTCAATATGCTCTCTAATAACGGCTTTCAGAAATTCAACATGGGCTTACAACAATGTTCGTTCTGGTCATGACTCAAATGCGGCAGAAACTCATCCTAGTCAGATGGTCCGGTGTATAAGAAACATCGGAAAGTGTTCCAATCCGGATTCAGTTCTGAGAGGTCTACTGGGTATCAAGCCGTTCAGAACGTACGTTTCCGGGCATCAATGAAGCTAATTAATCCTCACGGCACTCAGCGCGAGATTACGCTTCTCCTCCAAAAGTTGCTGGAACATCCCACGGAGATCGATCATTATTTGAAAAGGTATCCTTCTCCTCAAGAAAGACTCGTGTTCGTTCTGTCGACGTCAGTAATGTAGTGCAATCGGAGCCATTATTATGATGATAGGAGTGAGTGCTCTTCTCTTCTTGACAGCGGTTCTGACGACATTATTAGTTGGGCTATCCAACCACCGACCACGACCAATTCATTCGTATAGCTGAAGGTTCTTTCGATGCCACTCCGACTCTCTCTCTCGTTTCTCACTTTGAGGAATCCAGCGGCGCAACTCGCAATGGTGTCTGCAGCCCGTCCCGGTGCATACCTTGTGGATCTTATTCCTGTCCTCAAGTATGTACCGGAATGGTTTCCTGGGGCCGCCTTTAAGCGAATTGCGCGTGAAGGACGAGAGCTATCGCATGAGCTTCAAACCAAGCCTTTCGCATGGGCAATGAAGCAGTTCATAGACGGGAAAGCGTTGCCAAGCTTCTTCAATGATTTGATGGAGCACCCCGAGGTTGCAAGTGAAGATCCAGTTGAGGCGGAGCACATCATTCGCTGCACAACGGCTCTTATGTACGCCAGTAGGTCAATTTTAAAGCACCTACGGGTGGCTATACTGATTTCATCGTAGCTGGGGTGGACACCATCTTTTCCTCGGCGCTCACATTCATACTTGCCATGTTGCATACTCCTGAAGTTCAAAAAGTGCGACAACTATATTCATCCGAGTGTTGACTAATTCACTGAACAGAAAGCTCAAGAGGAACTCGATCGTGTGGTAGGACCCGACAGACTCCCAACTTTTACCGATAAGAAAAGTCTGCCGTACATATCGGCGATCCTCAAGGAGTCGTTGCGCTGGGAATCAGTCATACCTCTCGGGGTGCCTCATCGTGTCATGAAAGACGACGTGAGCTGTCTCCTAGCTGCGCCAGGTTGGGGTCTAATTTGAGCCAGACTTATCAAGGATACTCCATCCCGGCTGGAACCATTATCATTGCCAATCAGTGGGGGATGGTACGAGATTGAAGTCAATTCCGGTGCATTATCTGACATCATGCCATAATGCTACCATAGTCGCACGACGAGACTGTTTTTTCAGATGCATTCATCTTCCGACCGGAACGTTTCCTCAACACGGTGACTCCGGCTCTCGACCCCAGCAAGATTGCGTTCGGATGGGGACGACGGTAATTACACGCCTCGGTCCATTCTTTTACTGAGAGAGGGTTGTACAGAATTTGTCCCGGTCGCTTTCTTGCAGAGGATTTGCTGTGGTTGACTATTTCGACTATGCTTGCGTGCTTCAACATAACTCCGACAAGTGAGCCGGACGGGAGCATTATAATTCCTCCCAGAGAATATACAACGGGGCTGGGAAGTCATTTTGTTAGAATGATTCGGTCGTCAGCTGATGCTTGCACTCCTTACACAGGCTAGTCGCCCATTGCCTTTTTCATGCAAGATAACCTCAAGGAGCCCAGCTGCAAGTGACCTCATCAGGCAGAGTGCTGAATCTCTGCCAGAGTTTTACTACTAAGTAGTCGTCTCTGGCGTCGGAAAGTACTCACTCCTTTTGAGCGGGTGGTTCGAAGTTTGTGATTATGTTCATATCCCATGTATATATATATAGTAGCAGGAACCCGTGCTCCGCACTCAGAATGCTGGTGATAAGAGCGAATCAAGTTGCGTCCGCTTTATCCTCTATTCCCCGTGCTTTTCTCATCTTCCATCCGACCCTTCCCAAGACTGTAAGCAAGAATCTTGCTAGTCTCATGCTAAACGAAGAAATCATGTCGAGAGTACAGGCGCCGTCCTCAAATGTCGAACGCGTGACTCAAGTACGTCGTAACGACGGGTACCATATGCTCCCGCCGCCCCGGATGTGCAACGACGCGCGAGCGCGTTCCACGGCAGCTATGGGAAGCAACATGTGTGGATACCTCGGCCTCGCTATTGCGAGCGCCGTCGATCTGCGCATGCCCTTGCTTGGACTGCTGCTAGGTCCTGCGTCTATACGGGTTCCTCGCGTCCTCGTGTCCCTGTATCTCCGGTTTCAAGTAGCAATGCATGTGATGTAGAAGATAATTATTAGAGCTTCAGTAAGTCGTTTCTTGAACGACGCTCACCAACCTTCGGCTGGTTCCTCGCGTCCCCGTCTCACCAGCAGTCCTGGAACAGATAAGCTGAACTGGTGTTGGGAAGAAGTATTGCAGATTTACGTAGAGATTTCTTCAAACGACGCTCGTCCGAGTCTCGTCACCAACCTTTGGTTGGTTCCTCTCGTCCCTGTATCCCGGGTGTCCCTGAAATACAGTGTTAGATGCAAGTTTGATGAATAATTACTATTGGAGATTCAGAAGTCCAGCTGTCCAGTTTTCAAGGACCACGGGATACCATTCAGTTCTCGGTGTCCTATTCTCCCGGAAGATGCCGAGCATATTCAACTCCCGCCACTGTTTGGTCAAGAATGGATTGTATGAGGGCCTCGGGCTGCTGCCTCGAAAAATCGAAACAGACAGTTCTGTCTGGATGTGTTGTGCTGGACGCCACAAAAATCGGGAGCTCCGCTCGATTTTATTTGACCCCAGCGCAGCACATTGTTCGAAATGACGCGCATTGAGGGGTACACTGGTGATCTCTGTCAAAGAAAATCTGGCCCTGGGCTTCGACCGCGGTTGATATTCTTTATGGGCTCAGAATGACTGCTGCAAGCATGCAAACCCGTTTCGGTCGAAATCAGTTGTAACGAAACACAGCTGGGTGCTGCCGAGCGCCGCCTGGCCAAGCAAAACGGCGCAGAATGCGACCCGGAATCCAAAAACAGGTGCGGAGGCAGATTTCCGCCATTTTGTGAAGATTTTAGATATATTGGAACATAATTGGATGCATCGCCGTGGCAAGGCAATGAATCACTTCCTGGGCTTCCGCCGCTGTTGATATATGCGCTCAGAATTATTGCTGCAGCCATGCACATCGTTTCCCATCAGAATCAGTTTTAACGAAACATAATTGGATGACCTTGACCCAAATCACCCTGACTAGGGGAAAAAACGGCTTAAAATGCGACAAAGGGCGGGGGCAGATATCCACTCCTTTCGAAATTTCCAGATATTTCGTGTAGTGACTCGAAGTAGAAAAATTGTAGGATCTGTGATGCAGTATAACAAAAGATAATCTCCCAACTAGCCAAAACCTCGGGCTCCCTATTAATAAATGTGCTGGCCATGTAGCGTGTAATATCAGAAAATAAACCAAGGTGGCTAAAAGCCAGTGGAGCTCGCAGAGGACAAGGAGCTACTCGAGTGCGGGTGCAGGAGCACAGAGAGGGCACAAATGATGTGGGGGAAGAGGATAATCGATGAATTGTGGCTATGCTATCATACAGCTGATAGATATACATAGATCAAGTATCAAAGATGTCCAAAGATAATAGTGTACTCGGAATGATGTGAACAGCCATATACTGACATGTAATATACACTTCGTTCCCACATGAGCAACCTTACTCGGTTCTGAACCTTCCTTAGAGTTTTATCGGCCTCCAAAATCTTGGTCGTGGCTCCCCATACTGGCCAATTAGTGTAGTAGCGACTAGGAGCTCTAGCCACAGGTCTTTTGCTACTGGCTTCCTCGAGAGTACGGATTTCTTCAATACTCTCAGTTTGTGTCTTCCTGGGGATTGGATATTTCCCAATCTCGAGCTCCTCAATTGGCAGCCTTGGCCCCCTCGGGCGTTCCATCATGTCCGCCTCTTCCTTGCGCCCAGAATACATGTCCTTGAGCTCGGATCCATCGAAAACATCTCTCATCTATCCATCTTTTCGAATCTCGCCGTTAAATGTCCCTTTTTAACGACTGTCTTCATTCGGCTACGTCCCAAGACCGTCGATGGGAATCTGGCCGTTCCCATCTTATCCAATTTCCTGGGCGGCCTGAGACGCGTTGAATCTCTCGAGCTCGAGGTGCCCCAGCTGGATCAGACGGCTCTCGCCCATCTGGCTCAGCTGCCTCGCCTGTGGTCGCTGGTTCTGCGGCCATATCGCCAGACGTACGAGCCGACCTCCCGACCATCTATCGGATTCTCGAAAATCACCTGTCTCACTGTCCCCAACGTGGAGTGCGCCACTGCCCTGATCATATTGGCGTTCAACGCTCCATTGGATAGCCTCATAATCACTGAGACCGCCCGCACCAATAAGCTGACGAAGAGTATCGCCCGGGATTTTTATTCTGTGCTGGAAAGGCATTGCTCCCATGATGCTCTCTCTAATGGAAATCAAGATAGCTCAGAATTTCTCAGCAGCCCCACCGCAGGCAAATCAGATTGAAGCTTCTGCCGTGGATGTTGATATTCTGTGGCCCTTGTTTTCCTTCTGCAACCTCATCATTGTGATGCTCGCCCACCCAGTAGGCTTTGATTTGGACAATGCCGCCATTCTAGAAATGGCTTGCACATGGCAGCGCGCCAAACAAATCGTGCTCACTTCAAACCGCACGTGCCACATGCGATCCCGCGTCACCCTTGCCAGCCTCAGTGCTTTCGCTAGGCATTGTCCTAGTCTGCAGGTACTCGGTCTCATGTTCAACGGCACCCATCCTCCAGCCCCAGTAACCGGCGTTACTCAGCGGACCCTTGAGCTTCTCGAGGTTGCCCACTCTCCCATCAGCGAACCCAGCCGTGTGTCCGCATTTCTACGGAGTATTTTCCAGTGGTGGCTTAAGGGATAAGCCTTAAAAAAAATTAAGCCTTATCCTGCCTTTAAGATAAGGCTTAATGGATTGGTCCAAAACTTGGTAAGGCTTAAGAGTTCGGGCCGGTAGTACCGATCCGGACATCCGGTACTCGTGAAAAAAAATTGCGCGCTTTGTCTCCTCCGCCATGAGTTTTGAACACCATTTCCACAGGGGCAAAAACAAACCAACAGTCACTTCGAAACGTACTGCAAAGGTTGCTCAGCCATCACCATGATCGACTCAAAGCGGCTGGCACCTACGACACAGGGATGCTCGGCTTTATGATGGTGCAATCGAGGAGTCCGGTGACGAGTACCTACCTTAGATATGTTTTTATAATGTACTACAAGGTGTAGCCTGGCCCGAAATACTGTTTTCTGTACTATATACAGCTATTCCCTAAAATAGATTTAAGCCCTTAATTATCCCTTAAGCCCTAAGCCTTAACCCCGCCTAAGCCTTAAGGCTCCGGCCGACCAAAAATTAAGCCTTAACAGCCACTGGCACTTTCCCACAACTGCACATAATCAGGACGTGGTATGAAGACGTGGTTGGGAAGAGCAGAAACATTGATCCAGAACATCAGAACTCCCATAATGGCTGGAGCAACGTACAAGTCTCGCTTCTTTGTTACCGATGCTAGTCCCTTCCTCCCCTCAAATTCTCCACCTGTGATTCTTATCAGCCAGGTGTGTATCTACAAGCCTTTCCATTCTTTACTGCCTCAAGGCTCAATTCAAATAAGGTAGGCGTCAGTCACTCCCCACAAGCGATCACATGACATGACACGTCACGCGTCACGCAGCAAAAACTTTGGCCAGGTTTCAAATGACTCAGATAAAGCAGTGAGAACCCATATAGTTCTGGAGTTCTCCTGGCGAATCTTGCCGATAAAACTGGATATCAAACTGGGCCATCTCAGGCTCGTCAAAGAAGTTGCAAAACAAAATATTGTCGAATATCGAGAGGTTCTATACAAGCACACAGGAATTGTGAAACACTTTGTTCCTAAGGTCACCGGGGTTCGGAAAATACATCTAGCACATGTACATGGGAGCCAGGATGACTTCACTGCGGTGGTGTATGAGGGCTCTGATTTTGAGAAGGCAAGTGATGTTGCAATGCTAGGACAGCGACGGTCAGAGACTTCCACAGCACCAGGCCCATGCGGAACAGTGAGAAGAAGTCCGGTGCAATATTTTCTATCAAGTGTTGGATCTAACTATCTTACAGAGTGCCTCAGACATCCATCATTGATTCAATTATTTGGAGTGACTTCCAGCACTCGCCTCAAAGCTTTAATATATCATGATGGTAAGTGAGCGACTGCTCCTCTATTGGGAAACAGAATCTTCATAAAGTACTAGGACTGATACCACTGGAAGAATTCCGACAAATATATAAAGCAATCCACGCTAGCGTCAGCCGTTGTGGAAGATGAAATTGTATGTTTTCTTTTCTGGTCCAATAAATTCCCTCATTGTGAATTGGCTAGGGTAGGCACCTCTCTGTAAGCTCAACACAGGGATAATTTGATATCCAACTCACCACACCAAGGCTGCGCTCGATCACTGGGATGAGGTAACCGGGATATGGCTGTTTCTCCCGGATTCATATGGTATTCGGAATCAGCTGGATACAGGAACATAGCTGTGGGTTCGCATCTCCACTGGGCAGCTGTGCATTGAAGTCATCGACAACGATGGGCAAGATCCCATGAGAAATCCTGAGGTAGTGCGAGGGGACCCCATCTATCGAGTTCATCTCACATCAGACACCACCAACCTGGAGGAAAACCTTATCTCTGACATGTCTCTGGATGATATCCAGCACATATTTTCCGCCTCTGTCTGGTGGCACGAGATTGAGATTTCAGATCCAGGTACTATACTTCTTGGGATCTCTTTCCTGGCCCACGGCTAGCTGCGGGCATCGGTTCAATCCATTTTCCGAGATTTCGGTATTCAATTGTCTGGGATTGCCACATGTGTGTGTAGAAGGCTGGGAACATACCCAGTCAGGTTCTTCATCCCTGACTGTGGGCCCTGCAATGATGCCAAATGGGTGGGCACGGTATGGCTCTCAAATATTTGAACCCTGACTGTGACTGACAAGAAACTTAGTGTTGCGCTAGCGGATCTACCCATCGATGAAGAGTGTCGTCTACTTGAACACATATACCCGACTATGGAAGCAGAGCAAGAAGTTCGACAGACTTGGCTCTCGCAGGCAAACTACATCATGGATCAGGATAAAGCGGGATTGGATGCTGGTAAGCTGAAATTAATTCACTCCTTACCTCGATGATAAATGATAGATATCTCCAGATGAATATTGTACGTGACAGTTCATGGAATTCACCAGTGTCTGATCCCTTGCAGTCCTAATTCTGGATCTTGTTTTGCGATTATCTATATCATTCAATACAAATGAGTTTACATTGCAAGGAACATCCATGGCTGACTCCCCCACTGAAGATGTTTACCTCTTCCTATTCCCCGTCGATATTGACGACTCAAATGGTAGGGTGTTTCGATCCACACGCATTGTGGACAAGGCATCTGTCAAAGAGGACAATACTTTCCTGTATTATTTACTAGGTGCCTCCATCCACTTGAGCCCAGTCGACGAGCATCATGCGGCTTAATGACAGGTGTTTCCTATAATATGCCGAGGCTGACACAGCTGCCGCTGATCCTGTCTACATCCGGAATGGTCGTCTCTCAGGAGCTGGAAGGAAATAAGCGGCAGATTCTGAGATACCGCGACACAATGTCCCAAACTTTAGCTGAGAATCATAAGACCCTGGCCGGCCCTATAAGGCCCTAAGAGATTTGTGTCTTATACCGCCTTATCTACAGCCTCGCATAAGATACCGCGTCATCAATAAGAGGCTGGGTTCCGATACCTCTTATAGGTGATCTTCAGTTTTATATGAGGGCACAAGGGCTGTTCACCTTACAAGGGGTGATATGAATTGGCCCGTGTTAAAAAGAAAACGACTGATGGTTCTCTTATGAGAACCGATCTTATCTTCTTATCTCCCCAATCTTATCTTATCTTCCTTTCACTTGTCTTATCTTTCCTACTTTCATTTGTTACTTTTACTGATTACTGACTTTCTATTATTTTACTGATTACTTTACTGATTACTGACATTTCTACATTTGAACGCAATTATTTATGATTACAGTTATTACAAGCTTCTTACAAGTGGTACACAATCTATTTAATATTACAATGAGAGGCAGTCGAGCCGGCCACCTTATGGTAGTAGGAATTTTTGAAGTGAGCGGCATAAACAGTGTCGTCAACAGTCCTTTTATATATATAATTGTATGTTGAATATATGTCGTACTTTTGACCGCTTCCCTCAGTACTAAAAATATTGCCAGCGCGCTCAAACCCAGACAGTAGGACAGCGAAAGCACGATTGGGACTACATTACTACATAACTGAATGGGTACAGCTAAGTTCTTGCACATCCGCCTCGCCTGGGAGCCTCAGCCGCAATTTTCTCCACAGCCGCAGCCTTGGCAGGTCTCCCACGAACCGCTCCACCCCTCCCCCGAGCCTTGCTGGCAGCACACACCGACGGAGCAGAGGGCACCTCCGACAACTCCGACTCAGAATCTGCGAGAGCGTTAAGTTCAACTTAACCCGCCGTTGCAAGAAGTGTGCAGCGCCATCAAGATCGTTGCCCCCATCATCCATGTCATCGACAATATCCGAATCCCCCTCGCCACATGCGCGTCACTTGCAGAGGAGACGACAGAGCCCGGTTTCTTCGAAAACCTGGTCTTTGGAATGGTGGTACATAAACTGATTTGGTAGAGTCAGAACTGTAGAAGAAAATGAACAATTGTGATATACCGTGATTATCCGTTCTCTTAACGAAATCTCTCGAATCAGATTGTACATGTTTGGCTCCATCCCCATTTGTGTTATCCCCGTTTCTCTTCTTCCTTCCTGGTCCTTAATTTGCAACGTTTCAACTTCCACGAGCTCGCAGTAACTCCACAGCTATTCTCCATTTGCAGCCACGGAGACCCGTTTTCTGCGCCTTTCTGCACATCCACCAGCACCGGATCAAGCCTTCTGAGCCCTGCGGTCGCATTTGGAATAGTTGGTGCAAGCCTTATGACCTACGCTGCTGTGCCGCAGTGCGAATTAGTTGCTGTTTCGGGACTTCCTTCGCAAAGAGGCTCGGATTTACAGTCATACGCCGCAGACGCATTGACAAAAATCACTGCGGCCACGTATGCTCTGCCAGCCTATAAAGATGCGCGCGAAGTTTTTCCTCCTAGTCCCCAGCCTCTCTCTCCTCCGGCTTCGACTCAAAACTGCGAATCGAATGCACTGCTCTCGCCTGTCAACCAACATATGCTCTTCTGGGACCTGATGGTTCCTCGATGACTTTATGGCTTTGATCCGGATAGTCTTCACGCGGGAATATTGCTGGAAATTGTGGACGAGCTCAATCTAATGTTAAAAAATCTGAGACTTGCCGGATACCTTTCTGGATTCGTTATGGGGAAACTGGCTCATTGAAGACTTTCTCAATTCAATGTCAAAACACTACCTATTCCCGGCTCCGGGCTGTGGGCAGACTAAAGTATACAGCCACCCCGATTTCTCCGGAGTGTACAGCCACATGTCTGCCCACAGCCTGGAGCCGGGAATAGGTAGGCGGCTGGCGCGGATTTTCGGAGTATAATACGTAGAATGGACCAGTTCGAGGGCGCAGGTGGGTTGGTAGAGGATTTGGGCCAGCTAGCAGAGCAAAAGAAGACCAAAAGCGTCAGGGGGACTGAAAATGGCGCCGCGGCCGCAGTTCTGAGCGTACCGCAGTGTATAAAGGATTAGAGTGGAGGGTGAATGCTGCTTAGTACGGTGGTGGTTATCAGAGGTCGACTACGACAGAATCTGGGGCTGACGGAACGATATGGCGCGCACGGATCGACTTTGATCTACATAGAGAGGGCGGCTGGAGCACATATTTGAGCCAGGAGTAGTGCGAGAGCGAAATAAGAAGCTGGAGTGATGGTATTGGACGCTGAGGAACCCTGCAGGCAGGCGACGCCTCGCTGGTGCATGGATGTAGCTAAGAAGGCGCAAGTAAACAAACGCACATAGACGTGCCGACGGAATGCCGGAGCGTGATGTGGTTCATGTGGTGGCGAGTGGCGTAGTATTACGGTTAGATGTTGTAATACAAGTTGCATGTGCGCGCACTGCTGCATTTGTGGCGCACTTTGTTACCAGGTCACTGCCGTTCATTCGTTGATGCCCGTTACTGTACCCAAGAGACGAATTTTGTACCTTTAATTACTCTAGAATACTCTTGAAGTACTGTAGACAACGAAGATTCCCTGCGCGTTTGCAACGGGTTCGCTGCTAGTATTGGATTAATATTGGATTGCCCTCCTGATTCCAACACTAGGGTTAGCTGCATGCGTAATTGAGAGCGAGGCGGAAGGCGTGACGACCTGGCATTTGTCCCAAGGAATTCCCTGGAAGGAGTCCACTTATGTAACGCGTTCAAGGCAGCGCCGCACCGCAGTTCTTGATGGATTTGGGAGGCTAGGGGGTAGGTATAAATGGGGTGAAAAGCGTCATGTAATTCATATTGAGGTAGCCAGATTACATAAAAAGTGATACGAGAATTTACGATGAGCGTGTATACTTTCAGCCTGTTTTATTTGCAGGGGGTTTGGCTTTGGGAATTTGGAGCTGCAATTTGGAACCCGCGTGAGAATAGATCTTATGATGGGCGTAATGGATGTAAACCCGAGGGGACGGACCGGGTAAAGGCGTGGGGACAAGTAACGGGCGGGAGGGAGCGGGTTGGGAGTGGGAGTGTGGAATGGAGTGGCAGCGTGGTGGTTGGCGGGCGGTTAGGGGCAGGCCGGTGACGCGTGAGGCGGGGCGGGGGGTGCTGCAGGCGGGAGGCGGGAGGCGTGGCGGGAGGAGGGTGGCGCGGCGGGAGGCGGGTGGCACGGCGGGAGGCGGCGCGGCGGGAGGCGGGTGGCACGGCGGGAGGCGGGTGGCACGGCGGGAGGCGGGTGGCACGGACAGGGCGGAGACGCGGTAGTACGGGCCGCGAAGTAGTGTTTAGGGGGCAGGACTGAGTCCGGGCGCGTGGGTCCGCATGGCGCGTTGCGGTGTAGCGTGGGGATTAGCGCTTAGTAGTGGGGAAGTGTGATGGTGCAGGAAGAAGGATCGTTGACGGATCAAGGTCAGCCCCAGCTTATTGTGACGCTGAACTGATGCTGAGTTGTTAGGTGAGTCAAGTCAGCGTCAGTTTAACTTCAAGCCGCTGTGTTACTGGAGAAGTCAGCAGCACGGTCAGGCATTAGTGTGCTGATAAGAACTGGTAGCGGGTACATTTGAAACATTAGAACTGGAACTTGAGCTGACCTGGTGTGTGAAATTGATAAGATAACACGGCGGAGTACTTCGGGCATCTCGGCAGTCAGCGAACTTAGTTCGGGCAGCTCAACACACAGGGAACTTACTTCGGGCGTCTCGGAGATCTGCCGATCAGCCCAATTAAACACATTTATTACAGGCCATTGTGGATGAAAATTTGTATTCAGTGAGCAGTTCTTCATGGATCCGGGAGGTTAGGGGGTCGATAGAAAGGCAGAATGGGGGTGAACACCCTCATATAATTTCCATTAAGATAGCCCTGTTATAAAAGATGTATTGGCCTCATTAACAATGAACATGCGTACTTTCAGCATGTCGGGAGTATTTTATTTGCAGAGGGTGTGGCTTTCGGAGTTGCGTCCTGAAATTTTGATACATTAGGCCCATCGATATTCTGATGAGGTTAAAAATATAAAATTCGAGGGGACGCAACGGGAACATGGTGCATTTGTCTTGGGAAGTGGGCCGGTTTTGGGTCCTGGATCAAGTCAGCAGCCATTTTGTGCCGTATTTTTGAGGTACTGGCTTGGAACAAATACACACCGTGGGAAAAACTTTGGGTGGGAGAAATGTGCATTGTAAGGTGGGAAACCCACCCTACCAATATGTCAAGTTATAATTCTGATGTTCTACCCTAGTCAACACATGTGTGCAACGAAGGCTTTTCTTTTTTGTGGAATAATGCTAGGAATGGTGTTGTGCTCAGTTGACATCTTGCAGCTTTCTAGACGGATAAACACCCTGATAGTACTACATGTTTGTCTTCTGTAAACTCGTTGTTCATGTTGTGGACCACGCAAGTATAATAAATCCCCCCCCTGGAACGTCATACGGCGGGAACGGTTTTTTGGGAATTTTTTGAAGAGATTTTTTTGAAAAATTAATTCCGTTCCCGCAGCATGGCGGGAACGATTTTTGGGAAGTTTTTTTTTTTGAATTTATTTCCGTTCCCGCAGTGCGGCGGGAACGGTTTTTTGAGAAATTTTTGAGGTGAATTTTTGAAAAATTAATTCCTTTCCTGCAGCGCGGCGGGAACGGCTGTGTTGCAGAAGATGAATTTCTGATAATGAGTATTGAGCTGGCGCGCGGAATAGTCCTAGGGCCGAATGTGGTCAATTGCGCATCCTCTTCGGCTTACCGCCTCCAACTCCGCCTTCGTTATTGACGGAAGAGAGAGCACCTGCCTCGGAATTCCTCTTGACAACTTCTTCAATGTGCAAGACCTTGAGGACCCGGATGTTCAAGTGCGATATAGCATTCCGCCGCCATCAAGCATTGTCGGTAGCGTATATTTTTATTACCGCCTGACATCCCTTGACTAGGAATACTTCGAGACCCGTCCCTTCCTTTGGAAAAGTGGAGCCAGCCTTTCGTGAATGAGTGGTGTATCAAAGGAAAGGGACGACGAGTTCACTCGGTCCCACTTAGGAAATATTGCGATGACACTTCTGGAAATGTGTCGGAAAAGTGGAACAAGCACAATTCCATCCTCTTTACGCTCACCGGTCTTCCACGGGAGCTAATTCAGATGATTTATAACATCCATTTCATCGCTACATCGAACCTTTCCCCGCCTCTCGAGATGATGGAGGCCGTTGTCGCGATGCTACGGTAATTTATATTTGTGTACACACCAAGTTCGGCGGATCTCATTTCAAAATAGGGAGGCGCAGAAAGATGGGATTGAGGTTCGGGACTGTGAATACCAAGATTGGACCTTGATTATTCCGTGGTTCCTGGCTTTCCAAGGTGACAACCCGATGTCGAGTGAATTCGCATCCCACATCGGTATGAAGGGGATATTTTTCTGCCGTGTTTGCAAGGCAAAATCCGACAAGAGCGGCCGCGTGCCGGGTGACGCCGGCGAAATTGACCCATTGAAAGAGTTCATGACGGCGAGTTGCTTCCGACGCCTAATTGGGACAAGGTTGATATGTCTATAGGCGGGAATCCCGCGCATAAAGCAACAAACAATGTCCGACCTCACCACTCAGCTGAAACGAGCCATAGACGGTGCTCCAAGTGCCGTCAACGACATGGTGACTGACACCGGCTCAAAAGACAAAAATTTCCAGCAGTTGCTTGACAAACTTCAAGCTGCGGCATCCAAACTCAGGGACGAGCAGAAAAAGAGAGGATCCTCTGGCACTGGTGTCTCAAACGCCGAGGAAGTAAAGAATTTGCTTCACAAACTCCGCGCCGAAATGCCCAACAATATTTTTAATCCGGTTCTTTCGATCCCTGGTATGTTCCATTTGTCTCGAAGCTCGCAAATACTCAAGGGAAGTTGTAGACTTCAATGCGCATCGCAACACTCCAGTCGAAATACTCTATGTCGTCCTACTTGGCGTAGTGAAGTGTTAGTGGAGGGATGCCGTTTCGCGACAAAATTCAAAGGGGAAAGAAGAGCTCAGGGGGCGTTTATCCAGCGTGGATGTGTCTGGCTTGAATACTCCCCCAATTTGCGGCAATACCTACGTGCAATATGCGGGATCCCTGGTCGGTCGGGATTTTCGAGTCATTCTGCAGGTTGCTCTGGTTGTCCTTCACGGCCTTATCCCGCAAGCGCATTACGACGGCTGGGTTGCCCTCTGCAGGCTCACGCCACTGACATTCTAACCTGCGATAGATCATGTACCAACATATCTTGTACGTCAACTCTAATCCTGCTGTTAATCTTGCTAATTTATGAATGCAGGAGACATTAGAAGCGGCCGTCTTCGATTTTCTGACGGCAACCGCTCTTTGGAACACGCAATGGTTCAAAAAACCGAAATTTCATCTCTTCGTTCACCTCACAGACCACATCCGCCGCTTCGGGCCTCTAATTCTCTACGCACCGGAGAGTTTCGAATCATTCAATCTGGTGATCAGGCTCCGCAGTATTCATTCGAGCAAACATGCTCCCAGCCTCGATATCGCCACTGCATTCAGTCACTTACACGCGGTTCGACATCTGGTCGGTGGGGGCAATGTTCTCGAAGACAATAATGGCAATCGCATTGCACCTCGTCAGGCAGGCCAAGAGGTCTTGGCTGTGCTAAATGACAAAGAATTCCTCGGACTGTCAAACACAAATAAAAGTGGTAAGGTAGATTTATCGTCTCTCAGAAGAGATATTTAAGGATATTTAGGACTTCACATGCCGCTGGTGGGAAGTGCTCGGTGCCCTTGGCCCGATGCCGCAGCCGCAAAACACGGAGGCTCAAACCTCTTGCGGGCCAGCGACGCGGTACAGCGATGTCGAGGCATTCTGGCAAATGGCGACAAAATCGAGATATCCAAGTATCTTATCTACCGCAAAGGCGGCGGACTTTGTGTCGGACGAGCAGAAGAAATTCTGGTTGAGCTCGAAACCGATTCAGTCATTGGAATATCTATTTTGGCCTGCCTTATCGGCCCAGATGTAATGCCGTACCGTCTCCCCCAATGCACAGTGCAGAAAAATCAGCGACTCATGGTCGCATTCAACGTGAGTCGTCAATTCTGCGACTTTCTTTTTCAAAAAAAAAGAAAAAAAAAAACACTGACACTACCGGAAGGAACTCGTTTGCGCGGTGAATGTTAACCACAATTGTGCTGCCCATCAGTGCAAAATGACGCTCACACGGCGAGTCATTCAGGAGCGTCAAAGAACTGACCGCTTCGAGGATGAAGTTAAACACGCTGTCGAACCAAACGACTGCTTCTTAAACTTGGCGCAGCTGCGAAGCGCCACGGACGTGCAACATTTTCGCAGCTGTCCACGATTCCCGGGTCCATTGCTTCAGGATGCGATCGAGAAATCGATCGAGAACAAAGCGCGGCTGGAGCGGGAGGCCAAGGAGGCATTAAAAGAAGCAGCCAAAGAGAAGCCCGCAAAGGAGAAGGGGAAGCGGAAGAAAAAGGACAACCTTATCCCTCTAATCCCAGGACGTGGCACCACATTCTGAGATTAGAAGGATATAGTGACATAAATGTATTAATAAATTCGACTGGTGCTGTGCGAATTCAGATTTTCTTTTTTTCGCATGCATAGGGAATACAACCCGAGACTGCCTCTGGGATGGTCGAGCTCCCACCTCTTCTTCTTCCACGTACAGGATATCTGGTCGCCCCCGGAGTAAATATGCCATGCCCCCGGAACTGGACCATCGCTCATCTGCACTTTCCAGCCACCACCACCACAAACAAAATCTGGGGTAAATTCTTGGACGTCGGGCCGCAAACCACTGGCGTGAAACTCTACTTGGCTCTGTGCGACAACGTTCCACATGAACTTCCCTGATTTCACCCCCCCCATCCGTTCCTGCGAGCAACAGCTCTCCATCTTGTGCTCTCAGCTGTCCTCCCAGTTGGAATCTCATTCTCATGTATGCTCACTTCTCACGTGTCATCCATCGCCCGCCGCGATGCACTATTCAGTCTTCCCTTGACACACTCAATTTTGGACTCTCCTGCGAGGACATATGATTTCAATT
The DNA here is from genome assembly GCA_029282285.1 of Mycena rebaudengoi. Classification (NCBI taxonomy): domain Eukaryota; kingdom Fungi; phylum Basidiomycota; class Agaricomycetes; order Agaricales; family Mycenaceae; genus Mycena; species Mycena rebaudengoi. The sequence continues at coordinate 593,472 of JARJCX010000068.1, forward strand.
CGCGACGCAAAATTGATGTGTATTTACGCCCCTTCCCATGGTGATCCATAAAATAGGATGTATCGCAAGTGCCGTTGGAGAGCCTTGAGTGCTGGAAGAGAATTTTTGGAGCATAGAGCCTGTGCCGAAGTCATGAGTCGCTATGATATATGAGGCGGTGATCGTACTTACCACTCACAGACACGATTGCTACGAGCACAACAAGGACCGATTGATTCCATTGCTCAAAGGTTCACACAAATTAATAAATACTGTCGTGTCCTCCCCATGTTTTTCCGGATCCACGCCTGAGATGAGATAGAATAATAATAACAGTGGAACTGAGCCCCTGCTGCGCAACGCAAACAATTGGACACAATCGGGCTTGAATACCTTCATGTTGAATCAGAGCCCGGAAGCGGATGCCTCGGGCATCGGGCAACTCGGACATCCCCGTATGTTCTACTATGTTCTTTCCTTTTCTTTCACATAGCCTCGTAGTGACTCGTAATGGCTCATAGTGAGTCCGCCTCCTCTATATAAGCTGCCTCGTCATGTATGTAGAATTAATAATTTTATTATCCTACTCCCAACAAACCTTTGTGTGATCTAAGTCTCAAGGAACCTCTGCCGGTTCTAACCAACTCTCGCACTTATTCTCAACTCTTCAAAACTGAGTTCATAATTCGACATTTTTCGCATCCGGGTGTTTTTCGCTTTATTGCACTTCGAAAGTTCTGTCAGAAGGAACTAGGTATTAGGGTCATACACAGTACAGATTTGGGGCCCGATTTGAGCTGGATTTAAGCTGGATTTCAAAAGGGATTTAGCCAGAAGCGTGACACGGATTCAACTCTGCTCGCTCCTCCGAAATCAGCGAAATCAGCGAAATCCAGCGCGGCACATCGGCCATCCGCCAAGAGTTTGATGATCATCTGATAATCACTCACGTGGACGGCTTCTGCTTAAACTAAAACTAATTAAGGAGGGGTTATGGACACGTTATCACGCGTTATGGACGCGTTATCAGATAGAGGGAACCGTACTTGGGTGCCTTCTTTTGCTTCTTCTTCAGGTCCGCTTGGGCAACCAAAAGGCGTGCTTTGATGGGCTGTTTCTCCGACATGGTACGTAGCGGGAGCGAGCGAGGAAAAGGCAAGAGACGCGACAAAAATTTCCATCAATTATTAATTAATTGATGCAGTGAGGGCTGCCGAAATGATTATCAATTGATGCGGTGCAGGCTGCCGAAATCCGCCGGGCACAGTCACACCGTTACCTGGCTTAAATTCAGTTTGAAATCCAGCTTATATCCAGCTCAAATCAGGCCCCAAATCTGTACTGTGTATGACCCTATTAAGTTTATGGACATATGTATATACTCAGAACGACAGGCAAGGGGTGTTTTACCCGCTGGTTGTCACCCAAAAAATCATCGAAACCTCTTTTTTGGCCGACAGCTCTTTGGACCTCAAAGGGCCATCGGCTTTCAAAAAAAAGATATAGGGTTGAAAAGTTTTTTAAGCCCGACTTTGGAGGCCCCCCCCAAATGAGGAAGGTGTTTCCCACCCTCTAACGGGCCGATTGATTTTGATGCCATCAATCACACCAAACAGGGCCAACCGGGGTGGAAAAAGTCGCGTTTAAATTACATGTACGGCCTGCAGGGCTACCCACAATGCGCGAACGTGTGCAGGTGATTTCAGTTAGCTAAAATATGACCTTTGCCAACGGTTTTCAACCCTAGCGAACAAAATTGACGCGCGGTTCATAAAAATACGACTTCTATTGGACTTCTATACAACAAACTGTGGTAAATCCTTGTAGTAGCAACATCAGATGGTAAGAGCATTCAGTCTGTCAAATATTTACTCCCTAAAGTTACCCCACACCGATGTTTTGGGCACTGCAACGAGTCTAAAACATATTTGGAGTCTTCCGGACATCAATCACTGATGTTCCGAAAGAGGTAACTCAACCCAAGTGACTCCATTGAGTGCCGCCAGTGAGCCTAGGGCTGTATCATAGATGCTAAAGATACAACAAATCATTAGATGGAGTTTTGGAGCTGCAGAAAGGTGTTTTTGAGCCATTCTAGGCTCTTTTGTGAGAGAGTGAAAAAGTTTTTTTGACCTGGCCGCATCGGGAAGCCGTGGAACTGCATCACCAAATATGTTGGACCCTTCAAAGCGGCTTGTAAGCCGCTTATAAGGGCCACAAGTGCTTAAAAGCCTCGGGTTGCCTTGTACCATGCCTAAAAGCACCTTTGATTCGTCCGTTAATTTTCTAGTGTCCTTTGAAGCCGTGTTTGGGCTTGACAGACTTTTAAGGACTTTTGGCGCTTGCAAGGGCTCATGTAGCCTTACAGTTCCATTTTGGTCCCTTCTGCTCGTTCCACGCCAATCCAATAATGAGAAGAGAAACTGCATTCATTCACAACAAAATTACAACAGCATGGACAATACTATCTATACACGACAGGTGGGAGCAAATTTCCTGCAGCGAATATGAGCGAGATCCAGAACGGGAAAGGGGCGAACATACTGATTTCGAGGTTCGGGTGCGAATAGTACTTGAAGACACATTTTCAGCGGTGAGCCATGATTGCGAGATTTCACTCACCAAATATGAAATTCTAGCGATCGGATCTTAAAAACAAAATCGTCAGTTTGACCAATGCGGAAGCGAGGGCGAACCTACTGGAAAGGAGCGTGGAGGAAGGCCAGCGGGAGTACTGTGGCAAGTTCTTTTAGCGCAACCGAATAGGGCATTCATACCACACTCACCAGATTGATAGATTGATCGATACAGACAGCATTATTATCTCGAAGTCAAGATGAGAAAAATAATAGCGGAGAAAAAAGGAACCTACTGAGACTGCGAGGGTGCTGAAGAATTCGGACTAATACTGAAAGATTGTTAGCATAGATCATGAATGTATGTCGCCGCTCACCAAAGGTTTTGGCGATACAGCAATTTACTAAAAATGATCATAAATTAGTGCGTGGGCGAGAGTTGAGATGAAAGCTCACTCTAGCAAAGCGAGAGCAGCAAAACGAGAGCAGGAGCATTGGGAACCGAAAGCAGGAAAACGAGAGTGGGATGCGAACGCAGCAGCAGATGAAGGCCTAGGTTACCATCAGTCCAAGAAGCTCACCCAAGCAAAAGACGTACAGGGTTAGGATCGGTTTGCGCACGCTCCGCGGCCAGCGATGATCGCAGCAGTGTCGTCATCGTCGTCGTCGTCGTCGTCGTCTGACCCCTCCTCGCAGTCGTCCGCTCCCCCAGCAGACCCAAACACCCCTCTGGTATTGAGAGGTAAGTGAAGAAACACGAACAAAATCAATCGCGTACTGTTGATACCATTGTAAGGTGTCGATTGTCCACGGGTCATTAGGGTCTTCAAAGAGTTTGACGATCTTGTTGAACATTTTGACAACACTAAACGACCCGTCCTTGTCGGTCCAATCCGATGTAGAGATCATTGTGCGTGCCTAGGGTTTGGCCCGAGCGTCATCAGTAACTGTGTATGGGCTTGAATGAAGAGATGAAGGCTACCTGCACGCACGAGTATGCAATCATCTCCCTCGTAATGGAGAACGACCCATGGGAACGGGCATTGCACATCTTGGGGATGCGTTTAGCGCCAAAGAGCGCCGAGCCCGGTGCGGTCCAGATGTGACGCGTAATCTAATACAAATTGTGAGTTGAAGAAGCTGCCGCTGGAAGGGAAAGTACTTGCGCGTAAAAGAAAATGGCTACGAAAAAGTCCCTTCTGCAGGTCGTCTGGGTCGAAGGAGCTGTCTGCATAGAAACAAGAAGGAAACTTCTTGCTGGTGATCTCGAGAGTCCCGTTCAAGACATTGTGAAGCGTCCTGGAGCGTGCAAGCCTTAAAAAAGATGGATATATGCGTCATTGTGAGACATACCTTTCAGCTATTGTTGGCCTCGCATCTCCTTCTTGCTGCGTCGGGCCTAATGTTGCCGTGACTCGATAAGTCGAGTCGCGACTTGGCAAGTCGACTTCAATTTAAATTTGGCTCGACTCGACTCGACTTGGCCCGACCAAGTCACTCGAAGTCGACTTGAGTCGACTCAAGTCGTTCAAGTCGAACCTGTTTTTTGTAAAATACTCGCATGGATGCACAGTGTCACCTAGGTACATATACATATTCAAAAAATACTGGAATCATTTAGGTGAAGCCCTCAACGGGCGCCCAGATCAATCGCTCTGCTCCTCCGGCATTTCAAAGTGCACAATGTCCGCAAAATCGCAACTGTCCGCAATCTCCCTCCTGACGTCTTGTTTCTCTTTATCGTCGGTCGTAGAGGCCAAAACCCGCAGCCAATCCTCGTCGTCGTCTGCAACAGTAGCCGACTGCCATTCAGACATGAAGTTGAGACGGGACTTTTTGTAGTTGAATTTTAACATCTGCAAGGCTTCCATGAGTATTGGATTTATTCGGTTACGGCGCTTGGTGTCTGTTTCAGCGGATGAGGAAAACACTCGTTCGGAAGGCACAGATGTGGCCTGAACTGCGGCATAATCGGTGAAGAGGCGGTATATCCTGGGCCATGTGGTTTTCCCATGAATCTACCGATGAAATATTGTTAGCAAACTGCAGGCGAACTCAGGATAAAAATATACCGCCCAGTAGCCGACTAGGTCCGTTGACTTTCTCGGAGGAATCACACTGCGCTCGTAGTGCTTCATCTCCTCCTCAATTGATTGGTTTCCGCCCCCGCTTCTGCCTCCCATGGAAAAATCAAGAGATTGCTGACCACGTCGATAACGCTGGGCCACTTGAACTAGTCCTGTGAGGGCGACTGGTGCCGTTCTTTGAGTACGGGATCCAGGGCGAGAATCACGGGACTCCCTAGAATCATGAGACTCGGGAGTGCTTTGGCCCGAATGATCCACTTCGCTGGTGTCTGCCTCGTATGCTTCAAGCTTTGAAATTTGCTTCAGTACATATTTGGTGCAAGGAGAGTCGAACAACCTTGTCCAAAATGATTTGTCTCGCCTTTGCCTGGTCCTGTGCCGACCAATTCTGCCTGATCCATTCAAAACGAATAGATGGATTGATGTCTAATAAGAAGTGAGACATGAGAAAGCGCAAAAGACCGCACTTACACATCGCAATGATGTACGCATCAGTGTCATCAAACTTCTTATAATACTTCGTTGCAATAGCCAGGCCAGGCCGGATAAATCGTGCGACATTCTCTGCCTCCAAATCGGCATCGTTAACCATTGACTGCCACGAAGACATGAAGAGTTCAAATGCAGGAATAGCCCCAGATAAAATAGGCGTGTCCTCTGCAGACATTGCAGTTTGAACAATGTGAGGTTGCTATAGAATGTTCAAAATCATAATCCTGAATGCAAATGTTCAAAGATACCTGGAGTATCAACTCCATCAACTCCAATCGATTCCAATGGCGAGTCTCAAGCGGGTGGTTGAATTGACGGGCATCACGGTTCAAGGCGAAGAACTCTATAACAGGCTGTGGCAAGTGCGTCAGCCTCAACGGTTATTATGTTTGATGTGGGGGCTGACCTGCTGCAAGTATCGAAGTCGGCGGAGCATATAAAATACTGAATCCCAGCGTGTTTTGACATCTGGAAAAACTGTCACTGTGGCGAGTACAACGGGATTCTTGACAGCCGTATTGTTGACCACAAACACCTGCTTCCACAAAGAATTGGTATTTCCCTGTTTGATGATATCCAGAAACTGGTCACGACGCTGGCCAGACTTGCGGATAAAGGCCACGGTTTTGCGGGCTCGGCGCATGGGACCAGCTTTGCGTGTGGCTCGCGTGGGCTGAAGATTAATCACTTCGGCATCGTTGTCTGTACCATTTTCCGTGTCAGAATTGGGGTCTGTGTCGGAATAGGCGTCGTTGCCGTCGTCCTTCTCCATCACGCGTATTGTTGCCTGAGAGCATAAATTAATAATATGGGCGAAACACCGGACATAATTCTTCTTGGCATCAAATTGTACACCAATCTCGTTCAGGAGGATCGCAAGGTGGGTCATGAAGGTAGAATTGTTGGATGCATTGTCCAAAGTGAAGTGCCCAACCTGGAACTGAATTAGTTACTACTCAGCAGTCAATATGCTGTTGAGCACTGACCTTGTGCTGAATTCCGGCGTGTTCCAGGATACCAAACACAATTCGGGCGAGCCGCTGGCCACTGTGAGCACCCCGGATTCGGCGAAAGGCGAGTAATGCTTGGCGGAGAACCATTTGATCGCCCTCCCCCTTGCGCCCCAACCAATGAGCTGTCATCGCAAGGAACGGATGTAGCCCCTTGCTGCTCCAGATATCCGCGGTGAAACTAATCAAACCCACGGCTGCCTTTGAAAACAAACTTTCAGGCAAATTGAATTATTGCAGTTGAACGGACTTACTGCCAACTCGACTTTGAGATCAGAGTAGTAGAGAATCCACGCATCTATGATCAAACTCCGGAGCTTCGTTCGATGCGGGATCTCATCGTCTTTCAGAGATTCCCGCAGAAGAAGTAAAAGATCGCGAAAAT